>CAMZMU010000080.1:5769316-6359213 GCA_947311845.1 Poa pratensis | reverse complement strand
TGCTGCTGAATGAGCCTCCTACGCACCTCTTTACCGAAGCCACACCCCACCGTGATTCTCTCACTGAAATCGTTTTGGTTCCAACACACATGTGAGCTCCACAATTCAAATCAGGTTAGAGAAGCCCCTTCAAATAACAAAATCAGGTTAGGTTGCAGTAGCACAACAAAAAACGGAGATTAAGAAAACCAGCAACCTAAAGGATTTATCAGGACACCACACCTGCTTCTGATCACCTAACTGCCGGAGTGCCGGCCAGGCCTCCAGCAGTGCTGACTAGGGAAATTCTCAGACACCACCGCCCGCCCACCGGGGCCCTGCCCCTGAATGTGTTTCATGTGTTGGTTCTTCTGTAAGCCAGCCCATAGATCCATCCGTGGAAAAATTGAAAAAGCCACATTAGTAGGATCCTTACCTGGGAAACATGCCTTTCTAGCAACCCCTACTGCTGCAACTATGGGGGGGCTCTGCTTCATCTATAGAGAGATCGATCGGCTAAGAAGGAACAAATTTTATTTCGAGTTATCCTTAGTTAGAAGAGATTGTAATATTGTTGCCCATGAGCTTGCCAAATTGGCTCGGGTAGAAGGCACTGTTGGTTTCTGGTTCAGGTCTGTCCCTAACCAGACAAGGCCTTCTGTCTAAACGATTGTAACCAGCTCGAGACGAAATGAAATCTCTTTTAATGTAAAAAAACTGAAACAGGAAAATTGCAAAATCTAACAAGTGCATGTCTGATAAGTAAAAAAGGTGATTGAATTGCACCGAAATGAACAGTAGGTTATACTCTACTGGTACTTGGCTAGAGGACAGCGAATATACAGATGATCAGTAGTTTCAGCGGCACCGCAAAACATGCATCCATGTCTCAGCAAAATTGCCTGGAGTCAAAATTCTGATCCTAACAACTAACCAAAGAAAAGTGTTTATCTGGTGTGGTAGTTTCATGTTCCATAAAAATCTGACAGGGAAATTAGTCCGCCATCTCGAGAGAAACATAGAGAAAATGGACTGAAAACTGTCCATTTATCTCTAGGAGCGAGCCAGCCAGCCAGACATAGCTACCTTGTGTGTGCTTGGTTTTGAGAAATTACTGACTATATCGTCTACCAGTTAGATTAGTTATAATTCAAACCTACTAAAGATTTCTGGTCCTTTCTTGTTGCAGGAGATTCAACCTGTTGTGATGTCACTTCTCCCACTGAAAGAGGCTGTGAGGACAAGCATTGTTGCAAGAAATTGGAGTATGCTCTGGAGATTCCACAGTAATCTATGTTTCTTTGGCCCGAATGATCTCGATTATGACAAAGATGAGTATGATGGCACTGATGAACAAGCCATTGATGATTTTATCAAAATAAAAAGAGCCAAGTTCATTGAGGCTGTAAATTCGGTTATTCAACGGCATAGTGGCATTGGAATCAATAAGTTCAGCATCAGGTGTGGCCTGCACAAGGAGGACGTTAATCATCTTGACAGGTGGATTGCTTTTACCGCTTCATCGAAGGCAAAGATCATAGAATTTGACCTGAGGATACGGAATTGGCCATCTGAAGAAGTTCACCACTTTCCTCTCAAGGCCTTAGGTGTTCAAGGCAGCTCTTTTGTGCAGTCCTTGTTTCTGGCCAATGTTTCTATACAGCCGCACTCTGGTATACGTGGCTTCGATATACTCAGAAGGCTTGTTCTGAAATATGTTCAGATATCTGGCGATTTTCCAGGCCTGCTAGCAAATTGTTCAGCACTTGAGGACTTAGAGATCATCGACTGCTCTGGTGTAACTAATCTGAGCATACCACACCAACTTGATAAACTTCAACATTTGGTAATTGACAGAATGGATGTTGAGATGGTTGAGTTTCATGCTGCTGATCTTGCTCATTTTGAGTTCAGAGGGGGACTGATCCCTATAGTGCTTCATGGATGCTCAAAATTAGAGAAGGCGACAATGAGGCCTGCAGGCACTAAAGCACTGGGAGGGGTATTCACTTTAGTCCCAAGCATTTTGCCAGTGAAGATACTAAAAGTGCAAGTTCTTATACGTGGATATGAACAGGTGAGCTGGTTTTAATTTTTTGATTCTTGTTTGCTTACCTCATAGTTCTTGAAACCAAGTTCTAATATCATCTTATTTATCCTTGTCATGTTTCAGTTGCAGAAGCTGACAACAAGATCTGATCGCATGTTTACGCATTTGAGACATATGACTTGTGAAGTAATTGTCCGCTCTATGGAACCAAAGGCGGACAATGGAGTTCTTCAACTGGCCCAATGTTTAAATGTTGCGCCCCAACTGGAGACGTTGCACTTGGAAGTAAACCGTTGCAGGCTTGAATCTGTTATTCTTTACAAGTGACCTATACTTCGACTATTCGACAGATCGATTGCTAACTTCATGTTGCAGATGTTTTATAACAAAGGTTGGACTATTGATGTGGAGGAGGAGGAGGAGGAAGACTCTCCTATGCGCCGCCATGACCATCTCAAGACAGTCTACATCGGCGGGTTTCGGCTCTACAGTGCTCAGACTAAGCTAGCGTGTTGTATCTTGGAGAATGCTCATGTTCTTGAGCACATGCAGTTGGAGCCAAGGTGCGCGGATTGGATATGGGGCAGGGCTTACGTGCTGAATAGGGACGTCGAGAAGGATTTCGTACCGCAGGTCTGTGAATGGGCACGTCTTGCCTCGTTGCGCTTCGGCAAGGTGGTCACTGCTCCTTCAGAATGAGCAAACCGTTCCTGTTCCTTTCTGTGTACTTTCAGATGTTCACATTATGCCATATTTGTAACTTACAAGAGGTTAGGTGTCCCTGTCTGGTATAGTGGAAGCAACTACGTACTGACAAAAGTTGAGTGTTGAAAGCTCAAACGTAATTGCAACTTTTTCCTGGTCATTTACATTTGCCAACTCTTGTGAAAGAAGTAAAGCAATCAATAGCTTGGTCTACCTTTTCGAAGTATATGCCAAGGTGTTGAATCTTGGAACCATATATAACATTTACACAAAATTTGCTACAGGCATGGGTATATTACTTGGTATCACTTCCTCAAAATAAGCTTTCATCCTCAAAATTTTCTACAGAAATGAAAGTCATGGCAAATCGACGAAGCAAAGATGACCCGCAACTGTTGCACCCTTCGATTTTGTCCCACCATGCTCCAAGCATTCCGATGCGTCCAGTACCAAGCAACACCTCTAAGAGGAGCACCGTTGACACAGCGTCACTGCCCAGACCAGCGTACTCGTCCTAGGATTTACCCCGGCACTCAGAGTAAAGTAAACTGGGGCTACCATGACGCCCTCCAACAAGGAATGTCGCCACTGAAGGCGGCACCGCGTCGCTGTTAGACGAGCCGACCAAGATTTCTCCCCGACCCCAGCCACAGAAACACCAGGACGCAACTTGAGCACCAGGACCCTCTTCGCCGCCCACCAGCATGCGCGACCCGGGGCCTGCAAGACGGAGCAGACGACATAGCTGGAACGAGGGACGACAATATCGCAGTCTCGTGGGAGGGAACAAACTCCACCACTGAGAGGCGGTAGTCGACCGGACGGAGCAGCAGGAGCATACTAGGTCTGCGCTGGCCCGACCTGTAAAGCTCCCACCGCCCGACCGCAACACCGCCATCCATGTACTTGCTCCGTCGCGCCATCGTCCCCAGGTGGTGTCGCAGTCGCAGGCATGCCGGCCCGCCCAAGCCCAGATGGGGCCCAAAGAAAAGATGGTGAAAGGATAAAAAAAAATTTGGTATCATTTGAGTGGGAAAAAAATGGTGAAACGAAAGGAAAAGAAAAAAAACGTTACGAAACCCATGAGCCTCCACTTGACACGTCACTACTTCAGAGCGTTCCCTTGGCACCAAAAGGGAAAGCGGGCTGAGCTCCGCCAATCTTCAGGCAGCAATGGCCGGAGCCGGAGAAGATGAAGCAGCTCCTCCCCCTCCGCCTCCTCTGGATCGGAAAGTAATAAGCAGCACCACCATCCTCCACCCTCTCCTCCTCTGGACTTTCCTGATCAGATCGATCTACTGCCCTTTTCTCCCAACTAAAATTAACCTGCCGTACTCCAGGTCAAAAAAAATTAACCTGCCGTACTGTTCCTCTCCCTCCCTGCAGTGGACGGACGAGGCAGCGGCGGCGAGGAAACTGAGCAGGCTGGAGCACCACCGCAGCGTCGGCGACGAGCCGTCGTTCCGGATGGAGAACCTTCCCGAGGTAACCTCCACTCTGCCAGTTCCTGTTTCTTTCCCTTTTACATGGCTGCATGAGAAATAAATCACTAATGCTTAAGCATGTCTTCGATCTGGAAAATAGTCTTTGATGTGATGCCTCTGGTGATCACCACAGATCCGAACCTCCCGGGGCAAACAAAATCCGGTAGTTTCGCGGGGTGGGGCACTTTGATTTATTGCCATTCCTTTTGAAGTGAGGCTGAATGATTATAGTTTTTGTCCCTTAAGTTCTCTGCATGATAGGACACTAGCCTGCTGAAATTGTCAGTTTAGGAGGAATGTTCCTGGTGAATAACCCTAAATCAGGTAAAAAAGGGATTTCAGTTTATTGTGCATCCCATGCCATCCATTTCAAATGAGGCTGAATGTTTATCATTTTTTTCTCGCTTAAGTTGTTCTTACATGATACGACATTAGCTTTGCCAGTTTACGAGAAATGTAAATCGGTGGATTACTTCCTACTGAATGCGCCCCTACACCCTTTTTAAGTTCATCTAAAAGCAGTGGAGCGCCTCCCCTAGTTTCGTCACTGAAATCCGTTTGGTTCGAATGCGTACAAGTTCCGAAGATAAGGTAATAACAAGCCGTAACCTGACAACGGCATATAGGTACCAACAGCCAGAAGCACAACTGAAAATGGGCATTATTAAAAAAAAACAGCAGACTAAAGCTACATCAGTGTACCCCAAATATCTACCCTAAGGTCATTAACCTGCTTTTATCATCGTCTGACCACCGTCCACCAGCAACACCGACTTCAGATGCCTCCCCCATAGGGCGCGGTCAGCGAGAGTTCATTATTGGTCTTTGATTCATTATGTGGCTCGAAATCCTTCATTAGCCAAACAATTATTTGGTTATGCCATTTTGGGCTTTGCTCTTACCGCGGGCATAGCTGCAGGGCCACCCGCTGAATGTGTTTCCTGTGTTCGGTCCGTAAGCCAGCCCCTAGATTCATTCCTTAGGAATAATACTTTAAACATGTCTTGTTCCTCGTCTTCCAAACTGCCCAAATGAACAAGACAACCCCTGCCGCTACTAAATCACACCACGAAACAGGAAACTGCAAAATCTGACAAGTACAATACTGATAAGTAGAAACTGTGATAGCCAGTAGGAATAGTAGACTACACTCCACTGGTAATTGGCTAGAGTACAGTCAATAAATAGATGACCAGTATTTTCAGGGGCACCGCAGAATATGCACTCTGCACTACCATTGCCATCCATGTTTCAGCAAATTGCCCGGAGTGAAAATTCTGATCCTCACAGCTAACCAATGGAAATTGTTTATCTTGTGTGGTACTTTTATCTTCCATACAAATTTGAGAGGGAAATTAGTTCTCTGTCTCCAGAGAAACATAGAGAAAATGGACTGAAAACCATCCGTTTTTCTCTAGTAGGAGCGAGCCAACCACACACAACTATCCTTTTCCTCTGCCAAGGCAAGATTGCAATTTGCATACTGCTAGGTTTCTCTTTCAGTTGTATACAATTTCAGCTCATTGTTTGTGCTTGGTTTGAGTAATTACGGACTAACTCGTGTACATGTTAGTTTAGTTAAAATTCAACACTACTAAAGATTTCTGGTCCTTGTTCCAGGAGATTCAACCTGTTGTTATGTCACTTCTCCCACTGAAAGAGGCTGTCAGGACAAGTATTGTTGCAAGAAGTTGGAGAGTGCTCTGGACATTCCACTCTAATCTGTGTTTTTATGGCCCCATTGATGATTTTATCAAAACTAAAAGAGCCAAGTTCATTGAGGGTGTAAATTGGGTCATCCAACGGCATAGTGGGCTAGGTATCAATAAGTTCAGCATCAGGTGTGGCCTTCACAAGGAAGACTTTGATCATTTTGACAGGTGGATTGGCTTTGCAGCTTCATCGAAGGCAAAGGTCATAGAGTTTGACGTGAAGATATTGAATCATTGTCCATCTGAAGAAGTTCACCACATTCCTCTCGAGGCCTTAGATGTACAAGGCGGCTCTTTTGTGCAGTCCTTGTTTCTCGCTGATGTTTCTGTAAAGCCACACTCAGGTATATGTGGCTTTACTATACTCAGAAGGCTTGTTCTGCAATACGTGCAGATATTTGGAGACTTTCCAGGCTTGCTAGCAAATTGTTCAGCACTTGAGGAATTAGAGATCATCCAGTGCTCTGGTGTAACTAATCTGAGCATACCACATCAACTTGATAAACTTCAAAGTTTGCTAATTAAAAGAATGGATGTCAAGATGGTTGAGTTTCATGCTGCTGATCTTGCTCATTTTGTGTACAAAGGACGAGGGATCCCTATATTACTTCATGGTTGCTCAAAATTAGAGAAAGCAACAATGAGGTTTGAAGGCAATAACGGACTGAGACGTGTTTTCACTCTAGTCCCAAGCATTTTGCCAGTGAAGATATTAAACGTGCGATCTGATATATATGGTTACGAACAGGTGGCCCGGTGTTAATTTATTTATTCTTGTTTGCTTACCTCATGCGACTTGAATCTTGGTTCTAATATCATCTTTGTCATGTTTCAGTTGCAGAAGCTGACAATAAGATCACATGGCATGTTTACACGTGAGGCATATGACTTGTCAATTACTTGTCAAAGGACTGCCAAAAGGGGATAATGGAGTTCTTCAACTAGTTGACTGTTTAAATAGTGCGCCCCAACTGGAAACGCTGCGCCTTGATGTGAGTGCCATTTTATCGGGAGGAACAGATGGACCTCTAGTACACTGCTGCATGCTTTGCTTCTGTACCTGAACTCTTCTGACCGACTGGTTGCTAATTTCCGATTGCAGATGATATATTTCAACAAAAGGGGTTTGAGGAATGATGAGGTGGTGGAGGAGGAGGAATGCTCCCCTATGCACCGCCATGATCATCTCAAGACTGTACATCGGTGGGTTTCAGCTCTACAGGGCTCAGAAGAAGCTGGCGTGTTGTATCTTGGAGAATGCTCCTCTTCTTGACCACATGCAGTTAGAGCCAAGGTTCGCGGACGGCGGCTTTGATAAGAAATTCGTACGGCAGGTCCGTGAATGGGCAGGGCTTACCTCGTTGCGCTTCGGTAAGGCGGTCATTGCCGGTAGAGGCCCCTTCACAAGTTCAGAGTGAGTGAACCCATCCTTTCCCCTTCCATGTACTATCAAATGATGATCTCATCATGGCATATCTGTAAAAGAGATTTGAATATTTGTCCTCCGTCCGGTCGTTGGAGCTGCTACAGAAAGAACTTGAGTGGTGAAAGCTGAAACGAAATTGCAACTCTCTCTGTTCATATTATCATATACATTTGTCAACTCTTGTGAAGGAAAAAAGTAGCTCCAGAAGATGAATTTGGTTTTCTCAGGCTGTTCGACATCTAGGTGAATCTGCGGTTTGTTTGGGCGTTTGCCGACCAAATGAGATGATGTGTGGTAGCCAATTTTGCCAAATGGCTGAGTTCACCGGTTCACCTTGTTTGACATTGCTTGAAAGAAGGCAATGCGCAGGAGGAGGAGGGAGGGGGTGAGGATGGCGTTGATGTAGCAGCAGCCAGATCAACGTCACCTCATGAGAACACCATTGGTACTGGTAGGTACGTGGCACTGATCGGTGGTGATGAATCCCCCCAAATGATCTGATTATGCTGTATTTGTAACTAGGTTATTTGTCCTCGTCTAGTAAGCTAGTATTGAGAACTTGAATGTTGAAAGCTCAAACGAAATTGCAACTATTCATGTTCATTTACATTTGCCAACTATTGCGAAAGAAGTAGAACAATCTCTATCTTCAGCAAGAAAAACTGAATATCTCTTCAAAGTATATGCTAAGGTGTCAGTATCTTCCACCACAAAATTTTCTACATGGTATTTCACTCGGTTGGCGCCTATGTGTCTAAACATACGCTCTCTAACCGTGCTCATTAGCTAGGATGGCGCCCGCCCACAAACGAGCACAGTTTCTGTAGCGTGTCCCACAAATGAGAAGCGTTTTCGTAGCATGGTTCGGCTTGGATTCAGAGTTGGTTTTGGCGAACGCCAAACCAAGCAGCAATCGCTGAATGAATGAGATCCTCACCGGTTTATCGGCATCAGTTGCAAGATGGCCAGAAGGAGGAGGAGGGTGGCCACGGAGTGGCTGGTCATTGCCGGATTTGCGTCCCCGTCCCCCGAGGAGAACACCATTGGTGGGTAGGCGGCACTTGTCGGTGGCGGCGTCGTTGTCCCGCCAGGGTTCAGGCTGCGGATGCACGATGAGACCAAGGTATTATTATTCGACTATTAGGAATACTGCGTGGCAAACTATTTTGGCACAATTGACAATTCCATGAAAAAAACAGTTATATCCAATCGAAATGAAATAAATTCGTGTTGCACCTAAGATTCTCTCACGACTATGCAGATTTCTAAAAAATGCAATTTTCTCAACTATAGACTACGGAGTAGATGATTAAGTACATGCGCCAGATGATATACAGAATTTAAAAAAAAGATGGAGATTGGTTCTTAACATATTCCTGACTAATCATTTGCCTGGTTGTCCGCAACGACAAGCCACGGCTACGCTGTGCACATGCACGTCGAAATGCCAAATGGCCACGGCGTGCCAAGCTAGCTAGTCCAAAGACAGCAATCAACGCAGTTACGATGCACGTACCTTGACGCGCCGGGGCAGAACACGACGTCGTACCCGCCGCCGTCTGCGGCGCCGGCGCAGGTGAACGTCGACGTGGCGTCGTCGTAGGCGTAGCTGTAGGCGAGCGGGCAGGCCTCCTTGAAGAGCCGCGAGTAGGCCGTGGGCGGACACGTCGCCGGCGTCCCGTGCGCGCCGCTGCAGCAGTACTCCGCCGTCCCGAACGCCTCGCACGCGCTCCGGCACGCAACCACCGTCGCGTCCGCGCCTAAGACGACGCGCAGCTCTGTCGGGCACGACGCGTTCAGGTCGGCGGGACAGCCCGTGGACTCGCACGAGCTCCCGTTCGCAGCCGCCGCCGGCGCCACGAGCACCGGCACGTTGTAGCCGTCGACGAGGCTCACGTCGTAGAAGTCGTTGCGGCCGCTGGCAGAGCCGGCCAGGGTGAACTCGGCGAGTGTGGCCGGCGGGGCGGCCCCGCGGCCGGAGCACTCGATGGTGCCCGAGCCGCAGTCGCCAGTGACGCACGCGAAGCCGCCTGCGCCGGATGGACCGCAGAGCGTGCGGCCCCAGATGCGGCCGGACCAGCCATCGGCGACGGTGACGGCGCGGGACTGGTCCGGGGAGAGCGCGAAGCCCGTGGTGGACGGCGCCGGGATGCCGGCGTTGGAGAGGATGCCCGGCCACACAGTGTAGCCGCAGCTGTTCGTCACGGTGAACGTCGCCGCCCGCGCTCCTACGGCCATCAAATGCAATCCATTGTCCATTAATCAGTGATAAGAGTACAAGCTTAATTAACAACTGGAAACTTCAGGAGCCTAGACACTAAGCAAGAAGGATTAAGGATCGATGTAAGAACAACAGTAACGATTTTCGCAAAAAAAAAACAAAATACAGTAACGATCGACGCATTAAGAGTTTAGGACCACAAGGATGAAGCTATTGGTTATTAATTACCTTGGAGGAAGGAGAGGCAGAGCAGAGAGAGGAGTGCTCCTCTCATGGAGCTGGATAGATGAAGAGGGTGAGACGATAGACGGATCAAAACTTAATTATAAATGATGATGCCGCAACAAAATAATAAAAATTCTAACGTGTCAATACATGTGATGTGATCATCTCATTAAGTAGCAGTACTAACTAACCAAGTGCTGTCAGGGAGCTATTAAACTAATGCATACTATATAGCTAGTTTGTTGTGGTTGCTTGGAAGAAACAATCAAGAATGGTTCATTCGAGCTCCAATGTTGATTAACTTGAGCGATGCGACCTCAATATGATTTGGTATAATTGCAAGTAGGCGTGCCAATCATCCTTAGACTATTTTTTTTGCACGGCCAGTGAGTTGAGTAATCAGAACAAAATTAAGTTCGTTCGAGAAAAAGCTCAAACAAGCATCATCAGAAGAATTAGAGCATCTCAACAAAACCCCATATATTTTGACTCCCTAAAACCGTTTTAGGGAGAGGAGAGAGGAGGTTTTTGGAATCTTTTTATGTTCGTCTCGAAAAGACCCCTTAAACTGCCTACCTATCAAAATAAATGATGTCACATGCATGAAAGCACACACTGACATTTTAAATTATACATGCATTTGCAAACAACATACTTCTTAAAAAACATAGTTTTTACACAACATTAATCAAACATAAAACAAAGTGTTTAAGATTTAAGACATAAACTAAAAGACATGATTTAAACCAACTAGACTAGGTTATTCGACTTGAGCCCTATCAAATTTTGCCCATCTTCTTAGTACAAGAAATATATTGGTTTTTAACCCTCCATTTTGGTAACTGAATGGTCATTATTTTTCCATTTTACGACTATTTTGTGAGCAAAAGCCCCATGAAAAAACGGAGCGTCTTAATTGACATTTAACTATCTTTATAGTGAAATTACAATAAAATGTTTATAATTAAATTAGAGTGTCACAACTTAATGACCATAACTTTTTGTCACTTAGGATCTCACCTGACCACATGAGATCTTAAGTAGCCGAACTGATGTGGAAAATTTATGACCAAATAATATGCTCATATATCAAAACCAGCCTAGTCCACACAGTTTGTTTATATGGGGCAAGTCTGACAATTTAGCCGTTTACTTTTCTTTGTCATTTATGAACTGCTAAATGGGCTAAGCTCAACAGTTATGTTTGGGCATTTGCCTTTTGTAGTCCTTTTTTTTTTTGGAGTTGTGCCCTTTTTACAGTTAATACCTTTTTCAGCTTTTTTATTCTAGTACTGATTAGATTAATATCATAGAGGAAACACAAAGTAAGACTTCCTCACACCATGCATGCATTGTGCCAAAATGATGTGTCATATCCAACATTGATCACCATCACTTTAGTCTGAATATATGAATGCTTCGGTTTCAAAACATCACTCCAACAAGCTTATGTTTAATTTTCCGAATGTCCTCTGTAACGCATATTTTACTTTCCCTTTTTATTTGCCAAAGTTCGTTTTGAGATTTTAGCGACCACCACTAGTTGCACATCAAACTTATATTGAAAAGTTTCAGGCTTTTCACACCCAGGACACCTTTACTTTTTGGCATGCAAATCAAATCCTGTTTCACCATATGATTTTTCGTTTTGTGCTACCTCGTGACCAGATTTTTTTTCTCAATTTTAAACATTTTCTCCATTTACTTTAGCATTGAGCAGATACATAGACATACGATATATAGGGTTTAAGTTTTGTGTACTAGTTCTTTAGATCGATTTATACATGTTTTTAATTCTTATCTTATTCAGACCACATCCATAGTTTCATCATTTATTTATGCGGTCAATTTATCTCGACTACTCTCTCTGTATCAAAATATAAGACCTTTTAGCATTTTGGGCCCAATATGTACATGGACATGTTTTAATGCAAAATTCACATGAATCTTGCACTAAAACATGTCCATGTGCATGTTGGGTCCAACATGTTAAAATGTCTTATATTTTGATACGAAGTGAGTATTAAATTGTCACGGTTTATCCTACACATTCTGGATTAAATTACGTAGAAAATTGCTAATATTATCAACAAATTTTGATACTGATGCGTAAGTCTTATCTAACATTCTAATTAACTTGTAATTATCTACGGATTAATTACTAGTAGTTGACAGTGCAATAGCACTATAAAACTCACATAACGCGCAGCCGATCGAGCAGTGTCCTCTGCACGTTACGCACGATGGATGCTTCAAATACAGTATTTCGCCAAGCAGGAGCCATGCCTGCATGCTCCACGCCTCCTCTGCGCCAGACAGGGTCTTCTCCTCCTCCCTAGCTATATACCCCGATCCCACACTATACCAGCGGACATAGTCACATAGATATGGCGGTGGGGAGCGGTGGCCATCTGGTGCCTCTCCTCGACGGCGGCGACGGCTTGGACGCGTCCCTCCTCCGCCGCCTCTACGTCGGCCACTTCCTCGCCAGATGGGGCGCACGGTGCGGCGCCGAGGCCCGCACGCCGGCTTCCTCGATCGTCTTATTGACTAGCTATGTGTATATATATGCGGCTGATTCCACCATGTTTTTCGTGCATGTCTGTGTGTTTCAGCATGTGGGAGTTCTCGGTGGGGCTGTACATGATCCGCATCTGGCCGGACTCGCTGCTCTTCGCGGCCATCTACGGCGTCGTCGAGTCCTCCTCCGTCGTCGTCTTCAGCCCCATGGTCGGCACCCTCGTCGACAGGCTCACATACCTGCAGGTTTGTCACCGGCCTCTTGCGTTCCATCTCCAGGGTTTAAGACCGTAGACTCAACAATGTGTTTCCAGACCATGTCACCATGAGAACTTGCTCGTTTGAGAGACGTACGTGGTAACTTTCTCTTTTCTTTTTTGCGTGAAGAGACACGTGGTAATTCGAAAGATAACAACTATTGTCCCCTAATTCCATGCGCTACTGATGAATGCATATAATTAAAAAAAAACAGGGTCATAGCATAACACAATGCTAGTGTTTATTAACAATGCATTGTTGAAGTACCAGAATACAAAAGGCTAAACTCATGAAAAGTTCGATCAAGATTATAAAAATAGCAATATTGACATTAAATAACTATATTGTGAAACTATACATTTCAGTATGCACATAGTGATATTAATGTGGTGTTGTTAATATTATTCCCTCCATACAAACATATAACATGTTTTAGATATTTCAATATGGACCATATATAAATTGAAATAAATGAATCCACACACTAATACGTGTCTAGATACATTCGTATTCGAAAAATGCTCAATATCTAAACAGTCTTATATTTTGATACGGAGGAAGTTTTTTCTATGAAACTGGTCAGAAGAAAAAATGTTTAACTTAGAATAAATCTAAAAATATACTCCCTCCATTCCAAATATAAGATTTTTAGCTTTAGAAAAACACATTTATCTAGACATGTTTTGGTGTACAGATTATTTCACTTGTTTTAATCCGTATCAAGTCCATATTAAAATATCCTAAACATTTTATAATTCGGAACGGAGGTAATACTTATTCATTCCATTCCTAAATGTAAGCCTTTTTAGAATTTTCTGGCCCACATTTAGCTAGACATGTTTTAGTGCAATATTCAAAAAGTTTCGAAAATAACATTCGGCCAAACATTTCGGAAACTGCAAATGAGTCCCGAGCTACATGGAGCTCATTTTTTGAAAAAAAAAAAATCAAAATCGACACTTTTGAGTTTTCAAAAATCGTAAAAAATTCCCAGATGAAGATAGTGTCGTGATCTACAAACAGGAAAAATTTCAACTCAAAATTCGTTATACTTTGGGTTTCTCAAAAAAGACAATTCGGGAACAATTTCAAGTTTTTGAAAGTGTGTACTATTCACCACCCATGTGTCATTTTTTTCACAGACCATAATACAATCTATTTCAATTTAAATTTTGTATACTTGTAGATTTCGATATTATCTACATCTGAGAATTTTGTCATGATTTTCGGAAACTCAAAAGTGCCAATTTCGAATTTTTCAAAAAATGAGCTTTCATGTAGGTCGGGAGCCATTAGTCCGCTCTCGCCTAAAGTAGCGCTATATACAGGCTATATTCGTGTGAAATTTCTCTTTTCTGCAGAGGAGTCAACGAGAATTTTTTTACTTATCAAAATTTGGTAATATTTGAGTGTAAAAAATTTCAGAACGTTTTGACAATAATTTGAATTTCTAAAAAAATCCCGCATATCATCAGGGTACATGGTTCTGACTTATGTCCTCGTCCCTAGGTTTTGGTTCTGACCTATGTTCGACCTTCCCCAGTGATGGAATATGCTGCTGCCCTGTGTACTGCAGGTTTTGGGTCTGTGGCTGCTTGTTCAGTGCCTATCCTTCGTCATCGCTGGAGTCTCAGTTACCGCTTTGCTAGTCTTGGATGACCTGAAAGATACACGCTTACCGGTGTTCGTGGTTCTAATGGTGGTGACCAACGTGTCGGGTGCGCTGGCAGCGCTCTCAACTCTCGCCGGCACCATACTGATCGAGCGAGAATGGTATTATTATACATTAAGAATGACAATCTACAACATAGATAGTCAAGTACGTAATCTAAGGAGATTGAAACTTGAAAGATGGGCTGCGTGCAGGGTGGTGGTGATCTGCAGCGGGCATCCGGCGGCGGTGCAGACCAAGACCAACTCGGTTATCCGGCGGATCGACCTAAGCTGCAAGCTGCTGGCGCCGGTGCTGTCCGGGTTCGTGATCAGCTTCGCGTCCACGCAGGCCTCCGCGGCGTTGCTGGCGCTCTGGAACGTCGCCTCCGTGGGGCTGCAGTACTGGCTCCTCGTCTCGGTGTACGGGGGTGTGCCCGCTCTGGGCGAAAACGTACAGCAGAGAAGAGATTCAGCGGCGGCGGCGCACAAGGAGGAGGAGGAGGACGGCGGGTCAGGTTGGACGAGGCAGCTCTCGACCCTGCTGCCATGCTGGGAATCCTGGGCCGTTTACATGAGGCAGGAGGCGATGCTGCCAGGGCTTGCCCTTGCTATCGTCCACTTCAGTGTCCTAAGGTAATTGATCGATTGATTCTTCTTGTGCAGCACCCACCCACCCATTGCTCCACTGATTCTTGTTCTGCAGCTTTGGCACACTGATGACTGCAACTCTGGACCGGAAAGGCATCCCCGCCTACGAGATCAGCCTGTCCCGGGGGTTCAGTGCCATCGTTGGGATCGCCGCGACCTTGCTGTACCCGGTCCTGCACTCGTGGGTTTCGACGCTTCGAGCAGGGCTATGGTCCATCTGGATCCAGGCACGTCGACCGATCGGCCGTCCTTTGTTTTCCCAATGTAGTACTCCCTCCGTTCCAAATTAAATGACTTCCATTCGTGTACATGTGGATGTATCTATAATTGTAACATGTCTGGATACATCTACATGTGGACAAATAGAAGTCATTTAATTTGGAACGGAGGGAGTACGTGCGAGTGGGATAGATCAGAAGGGAACTAATTAAGCAAATCATTCGCATGCAGTGGTGCTTCCTGGTGCTGTGCGTCGGCTCCATCTGGGTGAGCGACGCCGTGGCGTCGGCGTGGGTGCTCATGGCCGGCGTCGGGGCGTCGCGGCTGGGCCTGTGGATGTTCGACCTGGCGGTCATGCAGCTGACGCAGGACAGTGTCCGGGACTCGGACCGGTGCGTCGTCGGAGGGGTGCAGAACTCGCTGCAGTCCATCTTCGACCTGCTCACCTACACCATGGGCATCATCGTCTCCGACCCCAGCGTACCTACTCACTCCTCTCGTTGTTCCCAAACGGCGGCAAGCTGCTTAAATATACCATTCGTTTTGACCAGGATTTCAGCGAGCTCATCGTGCTGTCATTCTTCATGGTGACCTGCGCCGCGCTCGTGTACACGCTTCACGTCTGCCGCGTACGGAACCACCTGTTCCACGTGGACATCATCTTAGCCAACATGAAGTACTGGTACGTACGTACTACGTACGTGCTGTCAATTAAGCTCTCGGTTAATTAACTTCGTCGCGTTTCATTCCTTTAAATTTCGGCTGTTGCAGGATAAAAACATGTTGATCTACGCGCGGAAGGGCCGGCGAGAAACGGCAACGAGCACTATCAGGCCGCCGGTACAAGAACAACAGCCGCGGACGCCGGCTCCCGGAGCCTCCATGGCAGGCAGGAAGGCACAGGAACATTCGCAGCCGCCTGATTATTCGACACAAACTTACGTTATATTCCAATCAACCAAACACATTTCATTAAATCTTTCTCCATTCCGCTCACATCCGATAGCTTTTACGTTTGCATTGCTCCAAAACGGTGAACCAAGCTAGCATGATGAAAGTGTAATTTTCATCCTCAAGTATTGTTTGACCAGCCCTACCTTTCATCTCTAAACTATAAAACTACTAAAATTTGGCCACTCAATCACGCTCAATATCGGATTTTCGACGTTTGCCGTGTGTGCCACAGACACTTGGCAAAGCCATGATAGCACTGGTCGAAAGCTTTATGACGAGCTCATGGGCCCCGGATAGGCCCACGAAGGTAAAACGTGGCCCACTCCGATCACGATGGACCACCACAAGGGTTCAAACCCCCAATGCACCATTTTGGAGTACAAGCCACCACAACTGAAAATGGGCATTATTAAAAAAAAACAGCAGACTAAAGCTACATCAGTGTACCCCAAATATCTACCCTAAGGTCATTAACCTGCTTTTATCATCGTCTGACCACCGTCCACCAGCAACACCGACTTCAGATGCCTTACCCATAGGGCGCGGTCAGCGAGAGTTCATTATTGGTCTTTGATTCATTATGTGGCTCGAAATCCTTCATTAGCCAGACAATTATTTGGTTATGCCATTTTGGGCTTTGCTCTTACCGCGGGCATAGCTGCAGGGCCACCCGCTGAATGTGTTTCCTGTGTTCGGTCCGTAAGCCAGCCCCTAGATTCATTCCTTAGGAATAATACTTTAAACATGTCTTGTTCCTCGTCTTCCAAACTGCCCAAATGAACAAGACAACCCCTGCCGCTACTAAATCACACCACGAAACAGGAAACTGCAAAATCTGACAAGTACAATACTGATAAGTAGAAACTGTGATAGCCAGTAGGAATAGTAGACTACACTCCACTGGTAATTGGCTAGAGTACAGTCAATAAATAGATGACCAGTATTTTCAGGAGCACCGCAGAATATGCACTCTGCACTACCATTGCCATCCATGTTTCAGCAAATTGCCCGGAGTGAAAATTCTGATCCTCACAGCTAACCAATGGAAATTGTTTATCTTGTGTGGTACTTTTATCTTCCATACAAATTTGAGAGGGAAATTAGTTCTCTGTCTCCAGAGAAACATAGAGAAAATGGACTGAAAACCATCCGTTTTTCTCTAGTAGGAGCGAGCCAACCACACACAACTATCCTTTTCCTCTGCCAAGGCAAGATTGCAATTTGCATACTGCTAGGTTTCTCTTTCAGTTGTATACAATTTCAGCTCATTGTCTGTGCTTGGTTTGAGTAATTACGGACTAACTCGTGTACATGTTAGTTTAGTTAAAATTCAACACTACTAAAGATTTCTGGTCCTTGTTCCAGGAGATTCAACCTGTTGTTATGTCACTTCTCCCACTGAAAGAGGCTGTCAGGACAAGCATTGTTGCAAGAAGTTGGAGAGTGCTCTGGACATTCCACTCTAATCTGTGTTTTTATGGCCCCATTGATGATTTTTTTTTTTTTGAATTTCCCGATTGATGATTTTATCAAAACTAAAAGAGCCAAGTTCATTGAGGGTGTAAATTGGGTCATCCAACGGCATAGTGGGCTAGGTATCAATAAGTTCAGCATCAGGTGTGGCCTTCACAAGGAAGACTTTGATCATTTTGACAGGTGGATTGGCTTTGCAGCTTCATCGAAGGCAAAGGTCATAGAGTTTGACGTGAAGATATTGAATCATTGTCGATCTGAAGAAGTTCACCACATTCCTCTCGAGGCCTTAGATGTACAAGGCGGCTCTTTTGTGCAGTCCTTGTTTCTCGCTGATGTTTCTGTAAAGCCACACTCAGGTATATGTGGCTTTACTATACTCAGAAGGCTTGTTCTGCAATACGTGCAGATATTTGGAGACTTTCCAGGCTTGCTAGCAAATTGTTCAGCACTTGAGGAGGGTCATCCAACGGCATAGTGGGCTAGGTATCAATAAGTTCAGCATCAGGTGTGGCCTTCACAAGGAAGACTTTGATCATTTTGACAGGTGGATTGGCTTTGCAGCTTCATCGAAGGCAAAGGGCATAGAGTTTGACGTGAAGATATTGAATCATTGTCCATCTGAAGAAGTTCACCACATTCCTCTCGAGGCCTTAGATGTACAAGGCGGCTCTTTTGTGCAGTCCTTGTTTCTCGCTGATGTTTCTGTAAAGCCACACTCAGGTATATGTGGCTTTACTATACTCAGAAGGCTTGTTCTGCAATACGTGCAGATATTTGGAGACTTTCCAGGCTTGCTAGCAAATTGTTCAGCACTTGAGGAATTAGAGATCATCCAGTGCTCTGGTGTAACTAATCTGAGCATACCACATCAACTTGATAAACTTCAAAGTTTGCTAATTAAAAGAATGGATGTCAAGATGGTTGAGTTTCATGCTGCTGATCTTGCTCATTTTGTGTACAAAGGACGAGGGATCCCTATATTACTTCATGGTTGCTCAAAATTAGAGAAAGCAACAATGAGGTTTGAAGGCAATAACGGACTGAGACGTGTTTTCACTCTAGTCCCAAGCATTTTGCCAGTGAAGATATTAAACGTGCGATCTGATATATATGGTTACGAACAGGTGGCCCGGTGTTAATTTATTTATTCTTGTTTGCTTACCTCATGCGACTTGAATCTTGGTTCTAATATCATCTTTGTCATGTTTCAGTTGCAGAAGCTGACAATAAGATCACATGGCATGTTTACACGTGAGGCATATGACTTGTCAATTACTTGTCAAAGGACTGCCAAAAGGGGATAATGGAGTTCTTCAACTAGTTGACTGTTTAAATAGTGCGCCCCAACTGGAAACGCTGCGCCTTGATGTGAGTGCCATTTTATCGGGAGGAACAGATGGACCTCTAGTACACTGCTGCATGCTTTGCTTCTGTTCCTGAACTCTTCTGACCGACTGGTTGCTAATTTCCGATTGCAGATGATATATTTCAACAAAAGGGGTTTGAGGAATGATGAGGTGGTGGAGGAGGAGGAATGCTCCCCTATGCACCGCCATGATCATCTCAAGACTGTACATCGGTGGGTTTCAGCTCTACAGGGCTCAGAAGAAGCTGGCGTGTTGTATCTTGGAGAATGCTCCTCTTCTTGACCACATGCAGTTAGAGCCAAGGTTCGCGGACGGCGGCTTTGATAAGAAATTCGTACGGCAGGTCCGTGAATGGGCAGGGCTTACCTCGTTGCGCTTCGGTAAGGCGGTCATTGCCGGTAGAGGCCCCTTCACAAGTTCAGAGTGAGTGAACCCATCCTTTCCCCTTCCATGTACTATCAAATGATGATCTCATCATGGCATATCTGTAAAAGAGATTTGAATATTTGTCCTCCGTCCGGTCGTTGGAGCTGCTACAGAAAGAACTTGAGTGGTGAAAGCTGAAACGAAATTGCAACTCTCTCTGTTCATATTATCATATACATTTGTCAACTCTTGTGAAGGAAAAAAGTAGCTCCAGAAGATGAATTTGGTTTTCTCAGGCTGTTCGACATCTAGGTGAATCTGCGGTTTGTTTGGGCGTTTGCCGACCAAATGAGATGATGTGTGGTAGCCAATTTTGCCAAATGGCTGAGTTCACCGGTTCACCTTGTTTGACATTGCTTGAAAGAAGGCAATGCGCAGGAGGAGGAGGGAGGGGGTGAGGATGGCGTTGATGTAGCAGCAGCCAGATCAACGTCACCTCATGAGAACACCATTGGTACTGGTAGGTACGTGGCACTGATCGGTGGTGATGAATCCCCCCAAATGATCTGATTATGCTGTATTTGTAACTAGGTTATTTGTCCTCGTCTAGTAAGCTAGTATTGAGAACTTGAATGTTGAAAGCTCAAACGAAATTGCAACTATTCATGTTCATTTACATTTGCCAACTATTGCGAAAGAAGTAGAACAATCTCTATCTTCAGCAAGAAAAACTGAATATCTCTTCAAAGTATATGCTAAGGTGTCAGTATCTTCCACCACAAAATTTTCTACATGGTATTTCACTCGGTTGGCGCCTATGTGTCTAAACATACGCTCTCTAACCGTGCTCATTAGCTAGGATGGCGCCCGCCCACAAACGAGCACAGTTTCTGTAGCGTGTCCCACAAATGAGAAGCGTTTTCGTAGCATGGTTCGGCTTGGATTCAGAGTTGGTTTTGGCGAACGCCAAACCAAGCAGCAATCGCTGAATGAATGAGATCCTCACCGGTTTATCGGCATCAGTTGCAAGATGGCCAGAAGGAGGAGGAGGGTGGCCACGGAGTGGCTGGTCATTGCCGGATTTGCGTCCCCGTCCCCCGAGGAGAACACCATTGGTGGGTAGGCGGCACTTGTCGGTGGCGGCGTCGTTGTCCCGCCAGGGTTCAGGCTGCGGATGCACGATGAGACCAAGGTATTATTATTCGACTATTAGGAATACTGCGTGGCAAACTATTTTGGCACAATTGACAATTCCATGAAAAAAACAGTTATATCCAATCGAAATGAAATAAATTCGTGTTGCACCTAAGATTCTCTCACGACTATGCAGATTTCTAAAAAATGCAATTTTCTCAACTATAGACTACGGAGTAGATGATTAAGTACATGCGCCAGATGATATACAGAATTTAAAAAAAAGATGGAGATTGGTTCTTAACATATTCCTGACTAATCATTTGCCTGGTTGTCCGCAACGACAAGCCACGGCTACGCTGTGCACATGCACGTCGAAATGCCAAATGGCCACGGCGTGCCAAGCTAGCTAGTCCAAAGACAGCAATCAACGCAGTTACGATGCACGTACCTTGACGCGCCGGGGCAGAACACGACGTCGTACCCGCCGCCGTCTGCGGCGCCGGCGCAGGTGAACGTCGACGTGGCGTCGTCGTAGGCGTAGCTGTAGGCGAGCGGGCAGGCCTCCTTGAAGAGCCGCGAGTAGGCCGTGGGCGGACACGTCGCCGGCGTCCCGTGCGCGCCGCTGCAGCAGTACTCCGCCGTCCCGAACGCCTCGCACGCGCTCCGGCACGCAACCACCGTCGCGTCCGCGCCTAAGACGACGCGCAGCTCTGTCGGGCACGACGCGTTCAGGTCGGCGGGACAGCCCGTGGACTCGCACGAGCTCCCGTTCGCAGCCGCCGCCGGCGCCACGAGCACCGGCACGTTGTAGCCGTCGACGAGGCTCACGTCGTAGAAGTCGTTGCGGCCGCTGGCAGAGCCGGCCAGGGTGAACTCGGCGAGTGTGGCCGGCGGGGCGGCCCCGCGGCCGGAGCACTCGATGGTGCCCGAGCCGCAGTCGCCAGTGACGCACGCGAAGCCGCCTGCGCCGGATGGACCGCAGAGCGTGCGGCCCCAGATGCGGCCGGACCAGCCATCGGCGACGGTGACGGCGCGGGACTGGTCCGGGGAGAGCGCGAAGCCCGTGGTGGACGGCGCCGGGATGCCGGCGTTGGAGAGGATGCCCGGCCACACAGTGTAGCCGCAGCTGTTCGTCACGGTGAACGTCGCCGCCCGCGCTCCTACGGCCATCAAATGCAATCCATTGTCCATTAATCAGTGATAAGAGTACAAGCTTAATTAACAACTGGAAACTTCAGGAGCCTAGACACTAAGCAAGAAGGATTAAGGATCGATGTAAGAACAACAGTAACGATTTTCGCAAAAAAAAAACAAAATACAGTAACGATCGACGCATTAAGAGTTTAGGACCACAAGGATGAAGCTATTGGTTATTAATTACCTTGGAGGAAGGAGAGGCAGAGCAGAGAGAGGAGTGCTCCTCTCATGGAGCTGGATAGATGAAGAGGGTGAGACGATAGACGGATCAAAACTTAATTATAAATGATGATGCCGCAACAAAATAATAAAAATTCTAACGTGTCAATACATGTGATGTGATCATCTCATTAAGTAGCAGTACTAACTAACCAAGTGCTGTCAGGGAGCTATTAAACTAATGCATACTATATAGCTAGTTTGTTGTGGTTGCTTGGAAGAAACAATCAAGAATGGTTCATTCGAGCTCCAATGTTGATTAACTTGAGCGATGCGACCTCAATATGATTTGGTATAATTGCAAGTAGGCGTGCCAATCATCCTTAGACTATTTTTTTTGCACGGCCAGTGAGTTGAGTAATCAGAACAAAATTAAGTTCGTTCGAGAAAAAGCTCAAACAAGCATCATCAGAAGAATTAGAGCATCTCAACAAAACCCCATATATTTTGACTCCCTAAAACCGTTTTAGGGAGAGGAGAGAGGAGGTTTTTGGAATCTTTTTATGTTCGTCTCGAAAAGACCCCTTAAACTGCCTACCTATCAAAATAAATGATGTCACATGCATGAAAGCACACACTGACATTTTAAATTATACATGCATTTGCAAACAACATACTTCTTAAAAAACATAGTTTTTACACAACATTAATCAAACATAAAACAAAGTGTTTAAGATTTAAGACATAAACTAAAAGACATGATTTAAACCAACTAGACTAGGTTATTCGACTTGAGCCCTATCAAATTTTGCCCATCTTCTTAGTACAAGAAATATATTGGTTTTTAACCCTCCATTTTGGTAACTGAATGGTCATTATTTTTCCATTTTACGACTATTTTGTGAGCAAAAGCCCCATGAAAAAACGGAGCGTCTTAATTGACATTTAACTATCTTTATAGTGAAATTACAATAAAATGTTTATAATTAAATTAGAGTGTCACAACTTAATGACCATAACTTTTTGTCACTTAGGATCTCACCTGACCACATGAGATCTTAAGTAGCCGAACTGATGTGGAAAATTTATGACCAAATAATATGCTCATATATCAAAACCAGCCTAGTCCACACAGTTTGTTTATATGGGGCAAGTCTGACAATTTAGCCGTTTACTTTTCTTTGTCATTTATGAACTGCTAAATGGGCTAAGCTCAACAGTTATGTTTGGGCATTTGCCTTTTGTAGTCCTTTTTTTTTTTGGAGTTGTGCCCTTTTTACAGTTAATACCTTTTTCAGCTTTTTTATTCTAGTACTGATTAGATTAATATCATAGAGGAAACACAAAGTAAGACTTCCTCACACCATGCATGCATTGTGCCAAAATGATGTGTCATATCCAACATTGATCACCATCACTTTAGTCTGAATATATGAATGCTTCGGTTTCAAAACATCACTCCAACAAGCTTATGTTTAATTTTCCGAATGTCCTCTGTAACGCATATTTTACTTTCCCTTTTTATTTGCCAAAGTTCGTTTTGAGATTTTAGCGACCACCACTAGTTGCACATCAAACTTATATTGAAAAGTTTCAGGCTTTTCACACCCAGGACACCTTTACTTTTTGGCATGCAAATCAAATCCTGTTTCACCATATGATTTTTCGTTTTGTGCTACCTCGTGACCAGATTTTTTTTCTCAATTTTAAACATTTTCTCCATTTACTTTAGCATTGAGCAGATACATAGACATACGATATATAGGGTTTAAGTTTTGTGTACTAGTTCTTTAGATCGATTTATACATGTTTTTAATTCTTATCTTATTCAGACCACATCCATAGTTTCATCATTTATTTATGCGGTCAATTTATCTCGACTACTCTCTCTGTATCAAAATATAAGACCTTTTAGCATTTTGGGCCCAATATGTACATGGACATGTTTTAATGCAAAATTCACATGAATCTTGCACTAAAACATGTCCATGTGCATGTTGGGTCCAACATGTTAAAATGTCTTATATTTTGATACGAAGTGAGTATTAAATTGTCACGGTTTATCCTACACATTCTGGATTAAATTACGTAGAAAATTGCTAATATTATCAACAAATTTTGATACTGATGCGTAAGTCTTATCTAACATTCTAATTAACTTGTAATTATCTACGGATTAATTACTAGTAGTTGACAGTGCAATAGCACTATAAAACTCACATAACGCGCAGCCGATCGAGCAGTGTCCTCTGCACGTTACGCACGATGGATGCTTCAAATACAGTATTTCGCCAAGCAGGAGCCATGCCTGCATGCTCCACGCCTCCTCTGCGCCAGACAGGGTCTTCTCCTCCTCCCTAGCTATATACCCCGATCCCACACTATACCAGCGGACATAGTCACATAGATATGGCGGTGGGGAGCGGTGGCCATCTGGTGCCTCTCCTCGACGGCGGCGACGGCTTGGACGCGTCCCTCCTCCGCCGCCTCTACGTCGGCCACTTCCTCGCCAGATGGGGCGCACGGTGCGGCGCCGAGGCCCGCACGCCGGCTTCCTCGATCGTCTTATTGACTAGCTATGTGTATATATATGCGGCTGATTCCACCATGTTTTTCGTGCATGTCTGTGTGTTTCAGCATGTGGGAGTTCTCGGTGGGGCTGTACATGATCCGCATCTGGCCGGACTCGCTGCTCTTCGCGGCCATCTACGGCGTCGTCGAGTCCTCCTCCGTCGTCGTCTTCAGCCCCATGGTCGGCACCCTCGTCGACAGGCTCACATACCTGCAGGTTTGTCACCGGCCTCTTGCGTTCCATCTCCAGGGTTTAAGACCGTAGACTCAACAATGTGTTTCCAGACCATGTCACCATGAGAACTTGCTCGTTTGAGAGACGTACGTGGTAACTTTCTCTTTTCTTTTTTGCGTGAAGAGACACGTGGTAATTCGAAAGATAACAACTATTGTCCCCTAATTCCATGCGCTACTGATGAATGCATATAATTAAAAAAAAACAGGGTCATAGCATAACACAATGCTAGTGTTTATTAACAATGCATTGTTGAAGTACCAGAATACAAAAGGCTAAACTCATGAAAAGTTCGATCAAGATTATAAAAATAGCAATATTGACATTAAATAACTATATTGTGAAACTATACATTTCAGTATGCACATAGTGATATTAATGTGGTGTTGTTAATATTATTCCCTCCATACAAACATATAACATGTTTTAGATATTTCAATATGGACCATATATAAATTGAAATAAATGAATCCACACACTAATACGTGTCTAGATACATTCGTATTCGAAAAATGCTCAATATCTAAACAGTCTTATATTTTGATACGGAGGAAGTTTTTTCTATGAAACTGGTCAGAAGAAAAAATGTTTAACTTAGAATAAATCTAAAAATATACTCCCTCCATTCCAAATATAAGATTTTTAGCTTTAGAAAAACACATTTATCTAGACATGTTTTGGTGTACAGATTATTTCACTTGTTTTAATCCGTATCAAGTCCATATTAAAATATCCTAAACATTTTATAATTCGGAACGGAGGTAATACTTATTCATTCCATTCCTAAATGTAAGCCTTTTTAGAATTTTCTGGCCCACATTTAGCTAGACATGTTTTAGTGCAATATTCAAAAAGTTTCGAAAATAACATTCGGCCAAACATTTCGGAAACTGCAAATGAGTCCCGAGCTACATGGAGCTCATTTTTTGAAAAAAAAAAAATCAAAATCGACACTTTTGAGTTTTCAAAAATCGTAAAAAATTCCCAGATGAAGATAGTGTCGTGATCTACAAACAGGAAAAATTTCAACTCAAAATTCGTTATACTTTGGGTTTCTCAAAAAAGACAATTCGGGAACAATTTCAAGTTTTTGAAAGTGTGTACTATTCACCACCCATGTGTCATTTTTTTCACAGACCATAATACAATCTATTTCAATTTAAATTTTGTATACTTGTAGATTTCGATATTATCTACATCTGAGAATTTTGTCATGATTTTCGGAAACTCAAAAGTGCCAATTTCGAATTTTTCAAAAAATGAGCTTTCATGTAGGTCGGGAGCCATTAGTCCGCTCTCGCCTAAAGTAGCGCTATATACAGGCTATATTCGTGTGAAATTTCTCTTTTCTGCAGAGGAGTCAACGAGAATTTTTTTACTTATCAAAATTTGGTAATATTTGAGTGTAAAAAATTTCAGAACGTTTTGACAATAATTTGAATTTCTAAAAAAATCCCGCATATCATCAGGGTACATGGTTCTGACTTATGTCCTCGTCCCTAGGTTTTGGTTCTGACCTATGTTCGACCTTCCCCAGTGATGGAATATGCTGCTGCCCTGTGTACTGCAGGTTTTGGGTCTGTGGCTGCTTGTTCAGTGCCTATCCTTCGTCATCGCTGGAGTCTCAGTTACCGCTTTGCTAGTCTTGGATGACCTGAAAGATACACGCTTACCGGTGTTCGTGGTTCTAATGGTGGTGACCAACGTGTCGGGTGCGCTGGCAGCGCTCTCAACTCTCGCCGGCACCATACTGATCGAGCGAGAATGGTATTATTATACATTAAGAATGACAATCTACAACATAGATAGTCAAGTACGTAATCTAAGGAGATTGAAACTTGAAAGATGGGCTGCGTGCAGGGTGGTGGTGATCTGCAGCGGGCATCCGGCGGCGGTGCAGACCAAGACCAACTCGGTTATCCGGCGGATCGACCTAAGCTGCAAGCTGCTGGCGCCGGTGCTGTCCGGGTTCGTGATCAGCTTCGCGTCCACGCAGGCCTCCGCGGCGTTGCTGGCGCTCTGGAACGTCGCCTCCGTGGGGCTGCAGTACTGGCTCCTCGTCTCGGTGTACGGGGGTGTGCCCGCTCTGGGCGAAAACGTACAGCAGAGAAGAGATTCAGCGGCGGCGGCGCACAAGGAGGAGGAGGAGGACGGCGGGTCAGGTTGGACGAGGCAGCTCTCGACCCTGCTGCCATGCTGGGAATCCTGGGCCGTTTACATGAGGCAGGAGGCGATGCTGCCAGGGCTTGCCCTTGCTATCGTCCACTTCAGTGTCCTAAGGTAATTGATCGATTGATTCTTCTTGTGCAGCACCCACCCACCCATTGCTCCACTGATTCTTGTTCTGCAGCTTTGGCACACTGATGACTGCAACTCTGGACCGGAAAGGCATCCCCGCCTACGAGATCAGCCTGTCCCGGGGGTTCAGTGCCATCGTTGGGATCGCCGCGACCTTGCTGTACCCGGTCCTGCACTCGTGGGTTTCGACGCTTCGAGCAGGGCTATGGTCCATCTGGATCCAGGCACGTCGACCGATCGGCCGTCCTTTGTTTTCCCAATGTAGTACTCCCTCCGTTCCAAATTAAATGACTTCCATTCGTGTACATGTGGATGTATCTATAATTGTAACATGTCTGGATACATCTACATGTGGACAAATAGAAGTCATTTAATTTGGAACGGAGGGAGTACGTGCGAGTGGGATAGATCAGAAGGGAACTAATTAAGCAAATCATTCGCATGCAGTGGTGCTTCCTGGTGCTGTGCGTCGGCTCCATCTGGGTGAGCGACGCCGTGGCGTCGGCGTGGGTGCTCATGGCCGGCGTCGGGGCGTCGCGGCTGGGCCTGTGGATGTTCGACCTGGCGGTCATGCAGCTGACGCAGGACAGTGTCCGGGACTCGGACCGGTGCGTCGTCGGAGGGGTGCAGAACTCGCTGCAGTCCATCTTCGACCTGCTCACCTACACCATGGGCATCATCGTCTCCGACCCCAGCGTACCTACTCACTCCTCTCGTTGTTCCCAAACGGCGGCAAGCTGCTTAAATATACCATTCGTTTTGACCAGGATTTCAGCGAGCTCATCGTGCTGTCATTCTTCATGGTGACCTGCGCCGCGCTCGTGTACACGCTTCACGTCTGCCGCGTACGGAACCACCTGTTCCACGTGGACATCATCTTAGCCAACATGAAGTACTGGTACGTACGTACTACGTACGTGCTGTCAATTAAGCTCTCGGTTAATTAACTTCGTCGCGTTTCATTCCTTTAAATTTCGGCTGTTGCAGGATAAAAACATGTTGATCTACGCGCGGAAGGGCCGGCGAGAAACGGCAACGAGCACTATCAGGCCGCCGGTACAAGAACAACAGCCGCGGACGCCGGCTCC
Source organism: Poa pratensis (assembly GCA_947311845.1). Classification (NCBI taxonomy): domain Eukaryota; kingdom Viridiplantae; phylum Streptophyta; class Magnoliopsida; order Poales; family Poaceae; genus Poa; species Poa pratensis. Next base: position 6,331,265 of record CAMZMU010000080.1, on the reverse strand, counting down.
CGGAGCCTCCATGGCAGGCAGGAAGGCACAGGAACATTCGCAGCCGCCTGATTATTCGACACAAACTTACGTTATATTCCAATCAACCAAACACATTTCATTAAATCTTTCTCCATTCCGCTCACATCCGATAGCTTTTACGTTTGCATTGCTCCAAAACGGTGAACCAAGCTAGCATGATGAAAGTGTAATTTTCATCCTCAAGTATTGTTTGACCAGCCCTACCTTTCATCTCTAAACTATAAAACTACTAAAATTTGGCCACTCAATCACGCTCAATATCGGATTTTCGACGTTTGCCGTGTGTGCCACAGACACTTGGCAAAGCCATGATAGCACTGGTCGAAAGCTTTATGACGAGCTCATGGGCCCCGGATAGGCCCACGAAGGTAAAACGTGGCCCACTCCGATCACGATGGACCACCACAAGGGTTCAAACCCCCAATGCACCATTTTGGAGTACAAGCCACCACAACTGAAAATGGGCATTATTAAAAAAAAACAGCAGACTAAAGCTACATCAGTGTACCCCAAATATCTACCCTAAGGTCATTAACCTGCTTTTATCATCGTCTGACCACCGTCCACCAGCAACACCGACTTCAGATGCCTTACCCATAGGGCGCGGTCAGCGAGAGTTCATTATTGGTCTTTGATTCATTATGTGGCTCGAAATCCTTCATTAGCCAGACAATTATTTGGTTATGCCATTTTGGGCTTTGCTCTTACCGCGGGCATAGCTGCAGGGCCACCCGCTGAATGTGTTTCCTGTGTTCGGTCCGTAAGCCAGCCCCTAGATTCATTCCTTAGGAATAATACTTTAAACATGTCTTGTTCCTCGTCTTCCAAACTGCCCAAATGAACAAGACAACCCCTGCCGCTACTAAATCACACCACGAAACAGGAAACTGCAAAATCTGACAAGTACAATACTGATAAGTAGAAACTGTGATAGCCAGTAGGAATAGTAGACTACACTCCACTGGTAATTGGCTAGAGTACAGTCAATAAATAGATGACCAGTATTTTCAGGAGCACCGCAGAATATGCACTCTGCACTACCATTGCCATCCATGTTTCAGCAAATTGCCCGGAGTGAAAATTCTGATCCTCACAGCTAACCAATGGAAATTGTTTATCTTGTGTGGTACTTTTATCTTCCATACAAATTTGAGAGGGAAATTAGTTCTCTGTCTCCAGAGAAACATAGAGAAAATGGACTGAAAACCATCCGTTTTTCTCTAGTAGGAGCGAGCCAACCACACACAACTATCCTTTTCCTCTGCCAAGGCAAGATTGCAATTTGCATACTGCTAGGTTTCTCTTTCAGTTGTATACAATTTCAGCTCATTGTCTGTGCTTGGTTTGAGTAATTACGGACTAACTCGTGTACATGTTAGTTTAGTTAAAATTCAACACTACTAAAGATTTCTGGTCCTTGTTCCAGGAGATTCAACCTGTTGTTATGTCACTTCTCCCACTGAAAGAGGCTGTCAGGACAAGCATTGTTGCAAGAAGTTGGAGAGTGCTCTGGACATTCCACTCTAATCTGTGTTTTTATGGCCCCATTGATGATTTTTTTTTTTTTGAATTTCCCGATTGATGATTTTATCAAAACTAAAAGAGCCAAGTTCATTGAGGGTGTAAATTGGGTCATCCAACGGCATAGTGGGCTAGGTATCAATAAGTTCAGCATCAGGTGTGGCCTTCACAAGGAAGACTTTGATCATTTTGACAGGTGGATTGGCTTTGCAGCTTCATCGAAGGCAAAGGTCATAGAGTTTGACGTGAAGATATTGAATCATTGTCGATCTGAAGAAGTTCACCACATTCCTCTCGAGGCCTTAGATGTACAAGGCGGCTCTTTTGTGCAGTCCTTGTTTCTCGCTGATGTTTCTGTAAAGCCACACTCAGGTATATGTGGCTTTACTATACTCAGAAGGCTTGTTCTGCAATACGTGCAGATATTTGGAGACTTTCCAGGCTTGCTAGCAAATTGTTCAGCACTTGAGGAGGGTCATCCAACGGCATAGTGGGCTAGGTATCAATAAGTTCAGCATCAGGTGTGGCCTTCACAAGGAAGACTTTGATCATTTTGACAGGTGGATTGGCTTTGCAGCTTCATCGAAGGCAAAGGGCATAGAGTTTGACGTGAAGATATTGAATCATTGTCCATCTGAAGAAGTTCACCACATTCCTCTCGAGGCCTTAGATGTAGAAGGCGGCTCTTTTGTGCAGTCCTTGTTTCTCGCTGATGTTTCTGTAAAGCCACACTCAGGTATATGTGGCTTTACTATACTCAGAAGGCTTGTTCTGCAATACGTGCAGATATTTGGAGACTTTCCAGGCTTGCTAGCAAATTGTTCAGCACTTGAGGAATTAGAGATCATCCAGTGCTCTGGTGTAACTAATCTGAGCATACCACATCAACTTGATAAACTTCAAAGTTTGCTAATTAAAAGAATGGATGTCAAGATGGTTGAGTTTCATGCTGCTGATCTTGCTCATTTTGTGTACAAAGGACGAGGGATCCCTATATTACTTCATGGTTGCTCAAAATTAGAGAAAGCAACAATGAGGTTTGAAGGCAATAACGGACTGAGACGTGTTTTCACTCTAGTCCCAAGCATTTTGCCAGTGAAGATATTAAACGTGCGATCTGATATATATGGTTACGAACAGGTGGCCCGGTGTTAATTTATTTATTCTTGTTTGCTTACCTCATGCGACTTGAATCTTGGTTCTAATATCATCTTTGTCATGTTTCAGTTGCAGAAGCTGACAATAAGATCACATGGCATGTTTACACGTGAGGCATATGACTTGTCAATTACTTGTCAAAGGACTGCCAAAAGGGGATAATGGAGTTCTTCAACTAGTTGACTGTTTAAATAGTGCGCCCCAACTGGAAACGCTGCGCCTTGATGTGAGTGCCATTTTATCGGGAGGAACAGATGGACCTCTAGTACACTGCTGCATGCTTTGCTTCTGTTCCTGAACTCTTCTGACCGACTGGTTGCTAATTTCCGATTGCAGATGATATATTTCAACAAAAGGGGTTTGAGGAATGATGAGGTGGTGGAGGAGGAGGAATGCTCCCCTATGCACCGCCATGATCATCTCAAGACTGTACATCGGTGGGTTTCAGCTCTACAGGGCTCAGAAGAAGCTGGCGTGTTGTATCTTGGAGAATGCTCCTCTTCTTGACCACATGCAGTTAGAGCCAAGGTTCGCGGACGGCGGCTTTGATAAGAAATTCGTACGGCAGGTCCGTGAATGGGCAGGGCTTACCTCGTTGCGCTTCGGTAAGGCGGTCATTGCCGGTAGAGGCCCCTTCACAAGTTCAGAGTGAGTGAACCCATCCTTTCCCCTTCCATGTACTATCAAATGATGATCTCATCATGGCATATCTGTAAAAGAGATTTGAATATTTGTCCTCCGTCCGGTCGTTGGAGCTGCTACAGAAAGAACTTGAGTGGTGAAAGCTGAAACGAAATTGCAACTCTCTCTGTTCATATTATCATATACATTTGTCAACTCTTGTGAAGGAAAAAAGTAGCTCCAGAAGATGAATTTGGTTTTCTCAGGCTGTTCGACATCTAGGTGAATCTGCGGTTTGTTTGGGCGTTTGCCGACCAAATGAGATGATGTGTGGTAGCCAATTTTGCCAAATGGCTGAGTTCACCGGTTCACCTTGTTTGACATTGCTTGAAAGAAGGCAATGCGCAGGAGGAGGAGGGAGGGGGTGAGGATGGCGTTGATGTAGCAGCAGCCAGATCAACGTCACCTCATGAGAACACCATTGGTACTGGTAGGTACGTGGCACTGATCGGTGGTGATGAATCCCCCCAAATGATCTGATTATGCTGTATTTGTAACTAGGTTATTTGTCCTCGTCTAGTAAGCTAGTATTGAGAACTTGAATGTTGAAAGCTCAAACGAAATTGCAACTATTCATGTTCATTTACATTTGCCAACTATTGCGAAAGAAGTAGAACAATCTCTATCTTCAGCAAGAAAAACTGAATATCTCTTCAAAGTATATGCTAAGGTGTCAGTATCTTCCACCACAAAATTTTCTACATGGTATTTCACTCGGTTGGCGCCTATGTGTCTAAACATACGCTCTCTAACCGTGCTCATTAGCTAGGATGGCGCCCGCCCACAAACGAGCACAGTTTCTGTAGCGTGTCCCACAAATGAGAAGCGTTTTCGTAGCATGGTTCGGCTTGGATTCAGAGTTGGTTTTGGCGAACGCCAAACCAAGCAGCAATCGCTGAATGAATGAGATCCTCACCGGTTTATCGGCATCAGTTGCAAGATGGCCAGAAGGAGGAGGAGGGTGGCCACGGAGTGGCTGGTCATTGCCGGATTTGCGTCCCCGTCCCCCGAGGAGAACACCATTGGTGGGTAGGCGGCACTTGTCGGTGGCGGCGTCGTTGTCCCGCCAGGGTTCAGGCTGCGGATGCACGATGAGACCAAGGTATTATTATTCGACTATTAGGAATACTGCGTGGCAAACTATTTTGGCACAATTGACAATTCCATGAAAAAAACAGTTATATCCAATCGAAATGAAATAAATTCGTGTTGCACCTAAGATTCTCTCACGACTATGCAGATTTCTAAAAAATGCAATTTTCTCAACTATAGACTACGGAGTAGATGATTAAGTACATGCGCCAGATGATATACAGAATTTAAAAAAAAGATGGAGATTGGTTCTTAACATATTCCTGACTAATCATTTGCCTGGTTGTCCGCAACGACAAGCCACGGCTACGCTGTGCACATGCACGTCGAAATGCCAAATGGCCACGGCGTGCCAAGCTAGCTAGTCCAAAGACAGCAATCAACGCAGTTACGATGCACGTACCTTGACGCGCCGGGGCAGAACACGACGTCGTACCCGCCGCCGTCTGCGGCGCCGGCGCAGGTGAACGTCGACGTGGCGTCGTCGTAGGCGTAGCTGTAGGCGAGCGGGCAGGCCTCCTTGAAGAGCCGCGAGTAGGCCGTGGGCGGACACGTCGCCGGCGTCCCGTGCGCGCCGCTGCAGCAGTACTCCGCCGTCCCGAACGCCTCGCACGCGCTCCGGCACGCAACCACCGTCGCGTCCGCGCCTAAGACGACGCGCAGCTCTGTCGGGCACGACGCGTTCAGGTCGGCGGGACAGCCCGTGGACTCGCACGAGCTCCCGTTCGCAGCCGCCGCCGGCGCCACGAGCACCGGCACGTTGTAGCCGTCGACGAGGCTCACGTCGTAGAAGTCGTTGCGGCCGCTGGCAGAGCCGGCCAGGGTGAACTCGGCGAGTGTGGCCGGCGGGGCGGCCCCGCGGCCGGAGCACTCGATGGTGCCCGAGCCGCAGTCGCCAGTGACGCACGCGAAGCCGCCTGCGCCGGATGGACCGCAGAGCGTGCGGCCCCAGATGCGGCCGGACCAGCCATCGGCGACGGTGACGGCGCGGGACTGGTCCGGGGAGAGCGCGAAGCCCGTGGTGGACGGCGCCGGGATGCCGGCGTTGGAGAGGATGCCCGGCCACACAGTGTAGCCGCAGCTGTTCGTCACGGTGAACGTCGCCGCCCGCGCTCCTACGGCCATCAAATGCAATCCATTGTCCATTAATCAGTGATAAGAGTACAAGCTTAATTAACAACTGGAAACTTCAGGAGCCTAGACACTAAGCAAGAAGGATTAAGGATCGATGTAAGAACAACAGTAACGATTTTCGCAAAAAAAAACAAAATACAGTAACGATCGACGCATTAAGAGTTTAGGACCACAAGGATGAAGCTATTGGTTATTAATTACCTTGGAGGAAGGAGAGGCAGAGCAGAGAGAGGAGTGCTCCTCTCATGGAGCTGGATAGATGAAGAGGGTGAGACGATAGACGGATCAAAACTTAATTATAAATGATGATGCCGCAACAAAATAATAAAAATTCTAACGTGTCAATACATGTGATGTGATCATCTCATTAAGTAGCAGTACTAACTAACCAAGTGCTGTCAGGGAGCTATTAAACTAATGCATACTATATAGCTAGTTTGTTGTGGTTGCTTGGAAGAAACAATCAAGAATGGTTCATTCGAGCTCCAATGTTGATTAACTTGAGCGATGCGACCTCAATATGATTTGGTATAATTGCAAGTAGGCGTGCCAATCATCCTTAGACTATTTTTTTTGCACGGCCAGTGAGTTGAGTAATCAGAACAAAATTAAGTTCGTTCGAGAAAAAGCTCAAACAAGCATCATCAGAAGAATTAGAGCATCTCAACAAAACCCCATATATTTTGACTCCCTAAAACCGTTTTAGGGAGAGGAGAGAGGAGGTTTTTGGAATCTTTTTATGTTCGTCTCGAAAAGACCCCTTAAACTGCCTACCTATCAAAATAAATGATGTCACATGCATGAAAGCACACACTGACATTTTAAATTATACATGCATTTGCAAACAACATACTTCTTAAAAAACATAGTTTTTACACAACATTAATCAAACATAAAACAAAGTGTTTAAGATTTAAGACATAAACTAAAAGACATGATTTAAACCAACTAGACTAGGTTATTCGACTTGAGCCCTATCAAATTTTGCCCATCTTCTTAGTACAAGAAATATATTGGTTTTTAACCCTCCATTTTGGTAACTGAATGGTCATTATTTTTCCATTTTACGACTATTTTGTGAGCAAAAGCCCCATGAAAAAACGGAGCGTCTTAATTGACATTTAACTATCTTTATAGTGAAATTACAATAAAATGTTTATAATTAAATTAGAGTGTCACAACTTAATGACCATAACTTTTTGTCACTTAGGATCTCACCTGACCACATGAGATCTTAAGTAGCCGAACTGATGTGGAAAATTTATGACCAAATAATATGCTCATATATCAAAACCAGCCTAGTCCACACAGTTTGTTTATATGGGGCAAGTCTGACAATTTAGCCGTTTACTTTTCTTTGTCATTTATGAACTGCTAAATGGGCTAAGCTCAACAGTTATGTTTGGGCATTTGCCTTTTGTAGTCCTTTTTTTTTTTGGAGTTGTGCCCTTTTTACAGTTAATACCTTTTTCAGCTTTTTTATTCTAGTACTGATTAGATTAATATCATAGAGGAAACACAAAGTAAGACTTCCTCACACCATGCATGCATTGTGCCAAAATGATGTGTCATATCCAATTGATCACCATCACTTTAGTCTGAATATATGAATGCTTCGGTTTCAAAACATCACTCCAACAAGCTTATGTTTAATTTTCCGAATGTCCTCTGTAACGCATATTTTACTTTCCCTTTTTATTTGCCAAAGTTCGTTTTGAGATTTTAGCGACCACCACTAGTTGCACATCAAACTTATATTGAAAAGTTTCAGGCTTTTCACACCCAGGACACCTTTACTTTTTGGCATGCAAATCAAATCCTGTTTCACCATATGATTTTTCGTTTTGTGCTACCTCGTGACCAGATTTTTTTTCTCAATTTTAAACATTTTCTCCATTTACTTTAGCATTGAGCAGATACATAGACATACGATATATAGGGTTTAAGTTTTGTGTACTAGTTCTTTAGATCGATTTATACATGTTTTTAATTCTTATCTTATTCAGACCACATCCATAGTTTCATCATTTATTTATGCGGTCAATTTATCTCGACTACTCTCTCTGTATCAAAATATAAGACCTTTTAGCATTTTGGGCCCAATATGTACATGGACATGTTTTAATGCAAAATTCACATGAATCTTGCACTAAAACATGTCCATGTGCATGTTGGGTCCAACATGTTAAAATGTCTTATATTTTGATACGAAGTGAGTATTAAATTGTCACGGTTTATCCTACACATTCTGGATTAAATTACGTAGAAAATTGCTAATATTATCAACAAATTTCGATACTGATGCGTAAGTCTTATCTAACATTCTAATTAACTTGTAATTATCTACGGATTAATTACTAGTAGTTGACAGTGCAATAGCACTATAAAACTCACATAACGCGCAGCCGATCGAGCAGTGTCCTCTGCACGTTACGCACGATGGATGCTTCAAATACAGTATTTCGCCAAGCAGGAGCCATGCCTGCATGCTCCATGCCTCCTCTGCGCCAGACAGGGTCTTCTCCTCCTCCCTAGCTATATACCCCGATCCCACACTATACCAGCGGACATAGTCACATAGATATGGCGGTGGGGAGCGGTGGCCATCTGGTGCCTCTCCTCGACGGCGGCGACGGCTTGGACGCGTCCCTCCTCCGCCGCCTCTACGTCGGCCACTTCCTCGCCAGATGGGGCGCACGGTGCGGCGCCGAGGCCCGCACGCCGGCTTCCTCGATCGTCTTATTGACTAGCTATGTGTATATATATGCGGCTGATTCCACCATGTTTTTCGTGCATGTCTGTGTGTTTCAGCATGTGGGAGTTCTCGGTGGGGCTGTACATGATCCGCATCTGGCCGGACTCGCTGCTCTTCGCGGCCATCTACGGCGTCGTCGAGTCCTCCTCCGTCGTCGTCTTCAGCCCCATGGTCGGCACCCTCGTCGACAGGCTCACATACCTGCAGGTTTGTCACCGGCCTCTTGCGTTCCATCTCCAGGGTTTAAGACCGTAGACTCAACAATGTGTTTCCAGACCATGTCACCATGAGAACTTGCTCGTTTGAGAGACGTACGTGGTAACTTTCTCTTTTCTTTTTTGCGTGAAGAGACACGTGGTAATTCGAAAGATAACAACTATTGTCCCCTAATTCCATGCGCTACTGATGAATGCATATAATTAAAAAAAAACAGGGTCATAGCATAACACAATGCTAGTGTTTATTAACAATGCATTGTTGAAGTACCAGAATACAAAAGGCTAAACTCATGAAAAGTTCGATCAAGATTATAAAAATAGCAATATTGACATTAAATAACTATATTGTGAAACTATACATTTCAGTATGCACATAGTGATATTAATGTGGTGTTGTTAATATTATTCCCTCCATACAAACATATAACATGTTTTAGATATTTCAATATGGACCATATATAAATTGAAATAAATGAATCCACACACTAATACGTGTCTAGATACATTCGTATTCGAAAAATGCTCAATATCTAAACAGTCTTATATTTTGATACGGAGGAAGTTTTTTCTATGAAACTGGTCAGAAGAAAAAAAATTTAACTTAGAATAAATCTAAAAATATACTCCCTCCATTCCAAATATAAGATTTTTAGCTTTAGAAAAACACATGTATCTAGACATGTTTTGGTGTACAGATTATTTCACTTGTTTTAATCCGTATCAAGTCCATATTAAAATATCCTAAACATTTTATAATTCGGAACGGAGGTAATACTTATTCACTCCATTCCTAAATGTAAGCCTTTTTAGAATTTTCTGGCCCACATTTAGCTAGACATGTTTTAGTGCAATATTCAAAAAGTTTCGAAAATAACATTCGGCCAAACATTTCGGAAACTGCAAATGAGTCCCGAGCTACATGGAGCTCATTTTTTGAAAAAAAAAAAATCAAAATCGACACTTTTGAGTTTTCAAAAATCGTAAAAAATTCCCAGATGAAGATAGTGTCGTGATCTACAAACAGGAAAAATTTCAACTCAAAATTCGTTATACTTTGGGTTTCTCAAAAAAGACAATTCGGGAACAATTTCAAGTTTTTGAAAGTGTGTACTATTCACCACCCATGTGTCATTTTTTTCACAGACCATAATACAATCTATTTCAATTTAAATTTTGTATACTTGTAGATTTCGATATTATCTACATCTGAGAATTTTGTCATGATTTTCGGAAACTCAAAAGTGCCAATTTCGAATTTTTCAAAAAATGAGCTTCATGTAGTCGGGAGCCATTAGTCCGCTCTCGCCTAAAGTAGCGCTATATACAGGCTATATTCGTGTGAAATTTCTCTTTTCTGCAGAGGAGTCAACGAGAATTTTTTTACTTATCAAAATTTGGTAATATTTGAGTGTAAAAAATTTCAGAACGTTTTGACAATAATTTGAATTTCTAAAAAAATCCCGCATATCATCAGGGTACATGGTTCTGACTTATGTCCTCGTCCCTAGGTTTTGGTTCTGACCTATGTTCGACCTTCCCCAGTGATGGAATATGCTGCTGCCCTGTGTACTGCAGGTTTTGGGTCTGTGGCTGCTTGTTCAGTGCCTATCCTTCGTCATCGCTGGAGTCTCAGTTACCGCTTTGCTAGTCTTGGATGACCTGAAAGATACACGCTTACCGGTGTTCGTGGTTCTAATGGTGGTGACCAACGTGTCGGGTGCGCTGGCAGCGCTCTCAACTCTCGCCGGCACCATACTGATCGAGCGAGAATGGTATTATTATACATTAAGAATGACAATCTACAACATAGATAGTCAAGTACGTAATCTAAGGAGATTGAAACTTGAAAGATGGGCTGCGTGCAGGGTGGTGGTGATCTGCAGCGGGCATCCGGCGGCGGTGCAGACCAAGACCAACTCGGTTATCCGGCGGATCGACCTAAGCTGCAAGCTGCTGGCGCCGGTGCTGTCCGGGTTCGTGATCAGCTTCGCGTCCACGCAGGCCTCCGCGGCGTTGCTGGCGCTCTGGAACGTCGCCTCCGTGGGGCTGCAGTACTGGCTCCTCGTCTCGGTGTACGGGGGTGTGCCCGCTCTGGGCGAAAACGTACAGCAGAGAAGAGATTCAGCGGCGGCGGCGCACAAGGAGGAGGAGGAGGACGGCGGGTCAGGTTGGACGAGGCAGCTCTCGACCCTGCTGCCATGCTGGGAATCCTGGGCCGTTTACATGAGGCAGGAGGCGATGCTGCCAGGGCTTGCCCTTGCTATCGTCCACTTCAGTGTCCTAAGGTAATTGATCGATTGATTCTTCTTGTGCAGCACCCACCCACCCATTGCTCCACTGATTCTTGTTCTGCAGCTTTGGCACACTGATGACTGCAACTCTGGACCGGAAAGGCATCCCCGCCTACGAGATCAGCCTGTCCCGGGGGTTCAGTGCCATCGTTGGGATCGCCGCGACCTTGCTGTACCCGGTCCTGCACTCGTGGGTTTCGACGCTTCGAGCAGGGCTATGGTCCATCTGGATCCAGGCACGTCGACCGATCGGCCGTCCTTTGTTTTCCCAATGTAGTACTCCCTCCGTTCCAAATTAAATGACTTCCATTCGTGTACATGTGGATGTATCTATAATTGTAACATGTCTGGATACATCTACATGTAGACAAATAGAAGTCATTTAATTTGGAACGGAGGGAGTACGTGCGAGTGGGATAGATCAGAAGGGAACTAATTAAGCAAATCATTCGCATGCAGTGGTGCTTCCTGGTGCTGTGCGTCGGCTCCATCTGGGTGAGCGACGCCGTGGCGTCGGCGTGGGTGCTCATGGCCGGCGTCGGGGCGTCGCGGCTGGGCCTCTGGATGTTCGACCTGGCGGTGATGCAGCTGACGCAGGACAGCGTCCGGGACTCGGACCGGTGCGTCGTCGGAGGGGTGCAGAACTCGCTGCAGTCCATCTTCGACCTGCTCACCTACACCATGGGCATCATCGTCTCCGACCCCAGCGTACCTACTCACTCCTCTCGTTGTTCCCAAACGGCGGCAAGCTGCTTAAAAATACCATTCGTTTTGACCAGGATTTCAGCGAGCTCATCGTGCTGTCCTTCTTCATGGTGACCTGCGCCGCGCTCGTGTACACGCTTCACGTCTGCCGCGTACGGAACCACCTGTTCCACGTGGACATCATCTTAACCAACATGAAGTACTGGTACGTACGTACTACGTACGTGCTGTCAATTAAGCTCTCGGTTAATTAACTTCGTCGCGTTTCATTCCTTTAAATTTCGGCTGTTGCAGGATAAAAACCTGTTGATCTACGCGCGGAAGGGCCGGCGAGAAACGGCAACGAGCACTAGCAGGCCGCCGGTACAAGAACAACAGCCTCCATGGCAGGCAGGAAGGCACAGGAACATTCGCAGCCGCCTGATTATTCGACACAAACTTACGCTATATTCCAATCAACCAAACACATTTCATTCAATCTTTCACTACGGGAATATGACTCGCCGCCGAGTGGTCTCAGCTTCGCTGAGTGCTAAAACGCGGGGGCAACTCGGCGAAGAGGCCTACGCCGACGCAGGACAAAGAACACTCGGCGAAGTGCACACCACTCGGCAAAAGTATACTTCGCCGAGACCAGCACTCGGCGAAGAACCATTTTCTCGGCAACGAGCAAAAAAGACACTCGGCAAAGCTGTGCTCACGGCGAAAAGGAGGGACACGTGGCACCAGACAGTGGGACCCACGGGCGTCGTGATGGAGCTGCCCTTCGCCGAGTGTCCTACTCGGCGAAGATGTCACCGTAAAAAAAATATTTAATGGAACTTTTCTTTGCCGAGTGCCCCTCTCGGCAAAGAATGCGCGCGAAACTCTCTGGGTTTGCCGCGTGAATTAGGCCCCCTTTGCCGAGTGTGTCGGTGGCCAGCACTCGGCAAAGTTTAGGGCGGGAAACGAAATTTCGCCCCGCGCCATTTGTTCGCCGGGTGGTTGTCTTCGCCGAGTGTTTCTCTCGGCGAAGAAGGTGGGCGGGAAACGAAATTTCGCCTCGCGCCATTTCTTCGCCGGGTGGTTTTCTTCGCCGAGTGTTTCTCTCGGCGAAGATGGTGGGCGGGAAAAATATTTTAGTTTTGCGCCAAAACTTCGCCGAGTTGTTCATTTCGCCGAGTGTCCCTCTCGGCAAATTGTGCGTTTTTCCCGCTCTTTTCACCACTTTTGCGTCTCGTTTTGGCGCCGTTTTCAGCCCTAACGACGCCTATAAATAGGCCACTTCTCAGACAGGTTACTCACTCGTGCTCAAACACAAAACATTCGGTCTCCCTAGCTACGTCCTACAGTGAATGCAAGGCATTTGAGCGTGAATCACTGTAGGGCTGTAGCTAGGGGAAACCGGGTGTTTTGTTTCAGCGTGAATCTCTGGAGGAGATCGATGTGGAGTTCTGGTGAGTCTGAACACCCCGAGCGTGGGCACTGCGTGTTGTCTCGCACTCCCGGCATGGTCAAGCTGGATGAGAAATGGAGCGGGCGCGCACTCATGGCGACGGTGGGAGGTAGCCGGCCACCGGTGTCGCCGGAGACGGTCGTGGGGGCGGTGGTGGTGCAGTGCGGTGTGAACCGCCGCAACGTCAAGGTGGAGGTTTGCGCTCCGCCATTCGACTTCTTCGTGCGCTTCTCGCTTGAGCGAGGACTGCACTCGTGTCCTCCATGCCTCCCCCGGCCTCGTCGTCAACGGTGAGACGCTCGCGATGAGCCGCTGGCATCGTGGGCATGGAGGGCGGGCATCGGAGCTGCCGTACCTAACGAAGCTGAGGTTTAAGAGGTTCCCACGGGAGGTGTGGGAGCCCCAAGTCGTGAACCAGTTCATCAACAGGCTAGGTGGGCAGCTTGTGGAAATGCTCAAGCCGGAGGACAGCTGGTACCTGAGTGTGATGGCGTGGATGAAGAACCCATCAGAAGTTCCTACCATCTACGATGTGGAGGTGCCAGAGCCTGAGCTTCCACCGTCTGAGTTTGACGACCCCTACTCAACCACGACGAAGCAGTCACTGGTTCTTACTATCCGAATCCATGTGGAGCAGGTAGTCGACCCGGGTCCGTTCTACAGGACAGGAGGCCATTGCTTCGGAGGGCCATCTGGCATGGGATCGGCCGGAGGAGAAGATAACTGATGAGAAGATCGTAGGTGTTAATTATTTTTGTTGTTCGTGACTGTTGTAATTTTTTTCTTTGTTTGTTAGTCAATTATGTTCGTTTGCCAAAATGTACTAGTGTTATTTGTTCATGTTAAATAAAATATGTCTTTGAGATTAAATATATGTGTGTGTTTTATAATTCAATTTATTCTCGTCAGCACATAGCATGTGTTCTTATCCACTCCACCGACAACCACCTACCATGCGTGTTTCACCGGCCGTCATGCAATTAATTAACAGAAAAGAAAAAAGAAAACTCACATGTGAAATAACCCATTTCTTCTAGGTGTAAACTCCCATTTCGGATGGAACGGATGGAACCATGTGAAAACATGGGGCCAAAATGGGTTCCAAATGTTCATATGACCTAACCAAACACAACCAAGTATAAAAGTCCTTGTAGCTACCCCCTTTCGACGCCCGTGGAAGGGGTAGACGACACGGTTGACTTCCGGTCAACTATGGGTGGGTTTCGACGGAACCGGGGGCCGTGGAGCGTCGGAATCACACCAAAAACTAGGTGGTGCACTATCCTATGTGTTAGAGTGTGGTGGGAGGTTTCAAGAGCCAACATGAGACTCCGAGGTGTGACCGGCTTCACACCCCACACTTATCCGACACGAAGGTTATGCTCTTCTGGGTGTAAACTCCCATTTCGGGTGGAACGGATGGAACCATGTGAAAACATGGGGCCCAAATGGGTTCCAAATGTTCATATGACCTAACCAAACACAACCAAGTATAAAAGTCCTTGTAGCTACCCCCTTTCGACGCCCGTGGAAGGGGTAGACGACACGGTTGACTTCCGGTCAACTGTGGGTGGGTTTCGACGGAACCGGGGGCCGCGGAGCGTCGGAATCACACCAAAAACTAGGTGGTGCACTATACTATGTGTTAGAGTGTGGTGGGAGGTTTCGAGAGCCAACATGAGACTCCGAGGTGTGACCGGCTTCACACACCACACTTATCCGACACGAAGGTTATGCTCTTCTGGGTGGAAACTCCCATTTCGGGTGGAACGGATGGAACCATGTGAAAACATGGGGACAAAATGGGTTCCAAATGTTCATATGACCTAATCAAACACAACCAAGTATAAAAGTCCTTGTAGCTACCCCCTTTCGACGCCCGTGGAAGGGGTAGACGACACGGTTGACTTCCGGTCAACTGTGGGTGGGTTTCGACGGAACCGGGGGCCGCGGAGCGTCGGAATCACACCAAAAACTAGGTGGTGCACTATCCTATGTGTTAGAGTGTGGTGGGAGGTTTCAAGAGCCAACATGAGACTCCGAGGTGTGACCGGCTTCACACCCACACTTATCCGACACGAAGGTTATGCTCTTCTGGGTGGAAACTCCCATTTCGGGTAGAACGGATGGAACCATGTGAAAACATGGGGACAAAATGGGTTCCAAATGTTCATATGACCTAACCAAACACAACCAAGTATAAAAGTCCTTGTAGCTACCCCCTTTCGACGCCCGTGGAAGGGGTAGACGACACGGTTGACTTCCGGTCAACTGTGGGTGGGTTTCGACGGAACCGGGGGCCGCGGAGCGTCGGAATCACACCAAAAACTAGGTGGTGCACTATCCTATGTGTTAGAGTGTGGTGGGAGGTTTCAAGAGCCAACATGAGACTCCGAGGTGTGACCGGCTTCACACCCCACACTTATCCGACACGAAGGTTATGCTCTTCTGGGTGTAAACTCCCATTTCGGGTGGAACGGATGGAACCATGTGAAAACATGGGGCCAAAATGGGTTCCAAATGTTCATATGACCTAACCAAACACAACCAAGTATAAAAGTCCTTGTAGCTACCCCCTTTCGACGCCCGTGGAAGGGGTAGACGACACGGTTGACTTCCGGTCAACTGTGGGTGGGTTTCGACGGAACCGGGGGCCGCGGAGCGTCGGAATCACACCAAAAACTAGGTGGTGCACTATACTATGTGTTAGAGTGTGGTGGGAGGTTTCGAGAGCCAACATGAGACTCCGAGGTGTGACCGACTTCACACACCACACTTATCCGACACGAAGGTTATGCTCTTCTGGGTGGAAACTCCCATTTCGGGTGGAACGGATGGAACCATGTGAAAACATGGGGCCAAATGGGTTCCAAATGTTCATATGACCTAACCAAACACAACCAAGTATAAAAGTCCTTGTAGCTACCCCCTTTCGACGCCCGTGGAAGGGGTAGACGACACGGTTGACTTCCGGTCAACTGTGGGTGGGTTTCGACGGAACCGGGGGCCGCGGAGCGTCGGAATCACACCAAAAACTAGGTGGTGCACTATCCTATGTGTTAGAGTGTGGTGGGAGGTTTCAAGAGCCAACATGAGACTCCGAGGTGTGACCGGCTTCACACACCACACTTACCTGACACGAAGGTTATGCTCTTCTGGGTGGAAACTCCCATTTCGGGTGGAACGGATGGAACCATGTGAAAACATGGGGCCAAAATGGGTTCCAAATGTTCATATGACCTAACCAAACACAACCAAGTATAAAAGTCCTTGTAGCTACCCCTTTCGACGCACGTGGAAGGGGTAGACGACACGGTTGACTTCCGGTCAACTGTGGGTGGGTTTCGACGGAACCGGGGGCCGCGGAGCGTCGGAATCACACCAAAAACTAGGTGGTGCACTATCCTATGTGTTAGAGTGTGGTGGGAGGTTTCAAGAGCGAACATGAGACTCCGAGGTGTGACCGGCTTCACACACCACACTTATCCGACACGAAGGTTATGCTTTCTGGGTGGAAACTCGCATTTCGGGTGGAACGGACGGAACCATGTGAAAACATGGGGCCAAAATGGGTTCCAAATGTTCATGTGACCTAACCAAACACAACCAAGTACAAAAGTCCTTGTAGCTACCCCCTTCCGACGCCCGTGGAAGGGGTAGACGACACGGTCGACTTCCGGTCAACTGTGTGGGGGGGGGGGGGGAGGGGGTTCGACGGAATCACACAAAAAACTAGGTGGTCCACTATAATATGTGTTAGAATGTGGTGGGAGGTTTTAATATAATTAAAAATATATCTGAATTACCAAATTTATTTGAAGCATGTTAACTGAATTAAATATTACTTCGCCGAGAGAGGAACTCGGCCAAAGAAGGGCCATCTCGGCGAAGTTTACCTTGGCCGAGTGGGGTACTCGGCGAAGAGAATACTCGGCGACGTTTTCGCGGTGACTTAGCCGAAATTTGGTCCGGGCAGTGAAAAAAATCCTCAATCCCCCGCGCCCTTCCCGTTCGTCCTCCTCCAGACCATCCACGCCGCCGCCGCCGCTCACCTTCACGCCGCCGCCGCTCGACCTCCTCCCACCGCCCTCCCTCCTCCCGCCGCCCTCCCCCATCGCCGCCCTCCCTCCTCCCGCCACCCTCCCCCATCGCCGCCCTCCCTCCTCCCACCGCCCTCCCCCATCGCCGCTCGACCTCCTCCCACCACCCTCCCTCCTCCCGCCGCCCTCCCCCATCGCCGCCCTCCCTCCTCCGCCGCCCTCCCCCATCGCCGCCCTCCCTCCTCCCACCGCCCTCCCCCATCGCCGCCCTCCCTCCTCCCACCGCCCTCCCCCATCGCCGCCCTCCCTCCTCCCGCCGCCCTCCCCCATCGCCGCCCTCCCTCCTCCCGCCCTCCCCCATCGCCGCCCTCCCTCCTCCCACCGCCCTCCCCCATCGCCGCCCTCCCTGGCCTGAGCCGCCCGAGCTCCTTCTGCTCCCTGGCCGCGGTCGCCGCCCGTCAGCCGTCCTCCTGCTCCAGGCCGAGCTCCTCCTCCGCCACTGCCACGTTCTCCTCGCTGCGCCGTCCTCCTGCTCCAGCTAGGGTTAGTATTTTTTTTTGTTGAAATTGGTACTGGTTGTTAGGGTGATTCAGTTAGTAGTTAGTTAGTTTAGTGGTTGATTCTGTTTAGGATTAGTTGTTAATTAGTTAGGAGAGTTGCTTGTTAGGGTTAGTAAATATTTTGTTGGTTATTAATTGTATTTGTTTAGGTTTAGTTGTTAGTTGTTAATTGTAGCTGTTTTTATTTGTGCAGGACATGGATCGAATTTGTCCCAGGAGCGTCGTCGCAGGGTAGGATCTTGGTGCAGCGTCCCCTATAGGCTTTGCCGATCACGCTTCAAGGGTAAAGATATTTCCTATCTTCCAATGTAGGTGTATTTATTTTGTAGCTCACCAAACTAGTCGCGTAACCCTAGGCGTCTCCCGTTCGGAAGGGTTATGGTTCAAGGGTAAAGATATTTCCTATCTTGCAAATTCTTCTTATGAGTTTTCTTTAAGCCTATTTATTACTATTGTGTTTTTACTTGTACTAATCAACACATTCTTCGTGATGACAGGTGATTGAGACATGGCTGGGGGGAAGGGGAAGGAGAAGCCGGGCGCGAAGGAGAAGCAGCTCGCGGCGAGGAAGAGTGTCGCGAAGGAGAAGCGACTCGTGGCGAGGAAGAGTGTCGCCAAGGAGAAGCGGCCTCTCAAGGTTGGGACTGTTTCTAACCTATACGCGCAGTCTGCTGATGGGACTTCCAAGGTGATGATTGGAAGAAAGCGTCACCGCTCGGCTGCGAAGGACTCTTCCGCACGGCGTGGCAGACCCTCGACAACCACCCATGCACGCGGGGGTAAGGCCCCTCGGGCTCGCTTGAGTAGTCCTGTGCCCGCAGCTTCGTCTTCCGAGTCTGAGGAGGAGGCGGCCCGAGGAGCCCGAGGTGGAGGAGGAGTCAGAGGAGGAGGAGCAGCCCCAGGAGAGTGAGGATGACTATCAGGTAGGGATGTAAATGGACATGTTAATGGCACCACTTAATCCATATAAATGCGTTCACACTTCATTTTTTCAGGAAACAAAAAAGTTTTGAACTGTAGACCGGAATAAATGGTACTATATGGCGCCACATACCTCACCATTTACATCCCAACTTTCAGGACGGGCGCTCGGAGGAGTCAGAGGACGAGGAGCTGCCCCAGGAGAGTGAGGAGGATGAGGATGAGGATGCCGTGGCGGATGAGGATCTGTTGACAGCTCATCCACTTCCGTTGATCGGCACTCTGCGCGACCGTAAGCCCTACTTGCGAGGTCTTTCCAAGATGCCATCTCGTGAGTGCAATGGCCTTCTTGATGTCGGCGGAGATGGGTAAGTGGTGGAATCACAAGCATTATGACTTTTGTTACCTTCTAGTTTATTTACCTTTTCATCACAAGCATTCTGACTTTTGATTTCGGTATGTGCAGGACATTCAGTGTGGTGGCCTCAACAAAGAAACGCTTACCTTCAGGCGTCCTTGGCCGTCTTATCAAGCAGCTTTACCCTGGCTTGATCGACCTCAAGAAGGATGGAATCGCCACCGGCCAAAGGGTGCCTGCTTGGTCTTGGGCCCACTTCACGATGGTTCCGGACTCTACCTTCGACCACCTTGGCAACCGGCTCATCACTGAGTTCTGGGTAAGAAATTTGTAGAACTTAACTACTTAATACCAAGAGTTTGGACTTCATCGTGTTAATTCCTTTTTCCTAATGCTCAATGATTCTAGGATTACTTCACCCTTGTCGAAGGTGAAGGTAAAGAGGAGGCGGCGAAGCAGGTGTTGATTAAAATGGCAAAGAAGCTCATCCCCGACCAGCTTTACGAGGCACGTGTTGGCTGTGTTGTCCAGTTCTATGCAGAGCAGATGCATAGGGTGGTCACCAAAAAGGATGCAAGGCCCATACACTTGTCGAAAGCCCAGTACATGAAGGTAGCCACATATTTTCCTATTATTCTCCACATGACTGATAAAAAAATCTACTCATATGGATCTTTCTTGTGTTAAATAGGTGATTCCTCAGTGGCTAGCCGCCCAGAAGCCTTGCTACAAGAAGATTGTAGACAAGTGGGTGTCGGATGCGTTCAAGAGGAAGCACGATGACGCATCGGATCGGCGGAAGCTGGTAGGCGGAACCCACCGTCAAGGCCCCCTCTCACTCGACGGCGTTATTGCACACAAGGTAAGAAATTATATTTGTTCTTTCCATACAACTTTTTATTTATGTGCTATTCTTTTTATATTTCCACCTGACCTCAATTGTATGTTTCCTTTTGATGTCATTTAATTGTAGGAGAAAAAGGAGGGCCGGAAATTGACTAAGATGCAAGCATTCATTGAGACCCGGAAGCCAAAGGTACTGGAAGCGAATAAACCCTTGGATGAACAGTGGATCAGCACCACCGCGGGGAATCAGAAGGTTAACTACTGCTCCAAGTTCAAGGAGATCTACGGTGAGAATTCCGATCCTTTGACCGCTCCGTTCGACCCCATGGTTGCTATGTGCGCGGGACAAGGTAAGCTGAATGGCCGGCCTTACATTGGCGGTGCTTGCTTCGAGTCTTCGGGCACTGGCGGATCACTTGCCGAGATGCGTGCTCGCCGTACGAGCTCAGCGCCCGAGATCGAGCGCCGCCCAAGGGTCGGACTTGGAAGGATGGCTGCATTGGAGGTATGTATGTCGTTTTTTAACCTTCTTTTCCACTATTCTACATATTTCCATTGCGATGACCGCTTCTTACATGGTTGCAATCCCGTAGGCCGAACTTGAGAAGGCTAGGGCCGCCGCGACGGAGGCTACTGCGAGGGCGCAGGCAACAGAACAGAGGGCGCAAGCAACAGATGAGAAGGTGGTGCAAATGCAGGCATACCTCCAGGCGGTAGTGGCAGTAAGTGCATTCACTTTTTCTTTCAACTAAGCCATGTGCTTGAACTTTGCAAACTTAAACTCGTCTTCGGTATGCAGAGGTTGCCCGCGAATCCGTCGCTTCCTCCTCTTCCTCCACTAGCCCCCCTACTCTTGGTAAGTTGTCTTGAAACTAGCTCGGTAACAATTCATCTTTTCTTGCTTATTCGTCTAATGCAAATCTTCATAGGAGAATCGATCGGCTGGATCCCACACTCCCGCGGATGGTGAAGGAGGGAATGCTGGAGACATAGAGAATGGTGTAGACGGAGGAGCAAGCCCAACGTCGGCGCCATCGACCTCCAACAGGCCCGAGTGACTCTAGGTTAGTTCTCATTCTTATTCTTTGTTAACTTATGCATGTGTTGGAACTTGCTAACTAAAACTCATGTTTCTCACAACTTTTAGGACTCTAGGACGGATTGCATCGACAACACCTTCGTTCTTGAAGCCTTTGTCGTTTCAGTTCTTTGAACCAAACTATGGATATTGTTCTTGTGAACTTCAGATATTGTTATTTTGTTGGATGTGCTACCAAACTTTTGTAAAATGATGTGTGTGATGTGCTACCAAAATTGTGTTTGTGCATTTGTTGCGTTCTATCTATTTTCTGTGCCTGCTAGTGAAGCAGATGTGCATATACAACTATATTGCTGTTTCTGTGCAGGGAATGCAATTAAAACAGGAAAAATCTGGACAATTTGGGCATCTTTGCCGAGTTGGGCACTCGGCGAAGACGCCTTTGCCGAGTAAGGCACTCGGCGAAGTGGTGCTCCAGGAGCCAAAACGCTTACCTGGGAATGTGCTTCGCCGAGATGGATTCTTTGCCGAGTACGGAACTCGGCGAAGATGCTGCCCAGGAGGACCTTTTGGTCCAGCTTTGCCGAGCACCTAGAGCGCGAACTCGGCGAAGAACCACCCGGCGAAGAAAAACTCTCGGCGAACGAGACACTCGGCGACGCTGCAGCTCGGCGAAGAGCAAGCATGGCACTCGGCGAAGAGAACCACTCGGCGAAATTCTTTACCGAGCCCGGCCTTTCGTGCCACGTGTTGGGCTGTTGTGCGCTGTTTCTTCGCCGAGTGTCGTATGCCCATACTCGGCGAAGACCTGACACACGTCTGACACACATCTGACAAGGGACGGGCTGGATCACCTTTTCTTCGCCGAGTGGGGTATAAAAACACTCGGCGAAGGCGTCGCCGAGACCCCCCGACAAAAAGCACTCGGCGAAGCCTCTTCGCCGAGGCGTTTTTTGCCGAGTCTAGGTTGCCGAGTTCCATACTCGGCAAAGGCATCGCCGAGCTGGATTTGGGCCTTCGCCGAGTCTTTTGACCACTCGGCGGAGACTCATTTTCCCGTAGTGTTTCTCCATTCCGCTCACATCCGATAGCTTTTACGTTTGCATTGCTCCAAAACGGTGAACCAAGCTAGCATGTTGAAAGTGTAATTTTCATCCTCAAGTATTGTTTGACCAGCCCTACCTTTCATCTCTAAACTATAAAACTACTAAAATTTGGCCACTCAATCACGGTCGGATTTTCGACGTTTGCCGTGTGTGCCACAGACACTTGGCAAAGCCATGATAGCACTGGTCGAAAGCTTTATGACGAGCTCATGGCCCCGGATAGGCCCACGAAGGTAAAAGGTGGCCCACTCCGATCACGATGAACCACCACAAGGGTTCAAACCCCCAATGCACCATTTTGGAGTACAAGCCACCTCAAGATCGTCGAACCTGAATTCTGCGGGATACTCAATTTAACCGACTCAGATTGGATCTAAAATATATTACTATCCCGGGTGACCCTTGAGCCAACTAATCCATATACACTGATGCAAATCGTTTATTTCATGATGCGCAACAATCTGTGAGTTGGTGCGGAAGTGATGCTGAAATTGTAGTTTATTCCGCTGCAAATTTTAAGATCGTGTTAAGTGCATACTAATTCCCAACACACATACACTAAAGCTTCCATAGCAGCATGTAAACATGCTTTCTTCATGCCCTCCACAAAAGTATCAAAGTTTCCATGTGAGGTCCCCCCTTCCTGAATGCTTTCATGGGCCGCCTTCTTCATGGCCTCCACCCTCTCCCTCATGTCGGTATTCCCCGTCAGTACTTCCACCCTGCCGGCTATGTGGTCCTTTGTTATTACCCCAGACTCGTTAGCAACGGCCTTGAGGCCGACCTTCCAGACATCCGAGATATAAAGCTGGTTCACAAACTGGTCGGCGAAGTAGGGCCAGGCAAGGAAAGGCACGCCATTCCGGACCCCTTCCATGGTCGAGTTCCACCCGCAGTGTGACACAAAGCATCCGACAGCCGGGTGTGCTAGCACGCGCTGTTGCGGCGACCACGTGACAAGCTTTCCTCGGCCACCGACGCCACACAGACGGTCTAGGAAGCCTTTTGGGTACTCGTGGACCGCACCTCCTTGGAGAATGTCAGGGCGCACCACCCACAAGAATGCCTGGCCGGAGAGCTCCAACCCCAGGGCATGCTCCTCGAACTGGCGGCGGTCGAACATCGTGAAGCTGCCGAATGCAACGTACACGACGGATCTCGCCGGTTGCGTGTCAAGCCAGGACATACACTCCTCGTCCTCCGGCTTCCAGAAGTGGCCCACGGCCTTGCCACTGCGCTCGCAAGTAAGGAGAGGGCCGACGGGGACGACATTTGGGAAGAGTGAGAACGCCGCCGGCTCCGCCTCTTGGAAGGAGTCGCAGATGACGAAGTCACACTGGTCGATCGCGCGGACGCCCTCAATGAGGTACCGGAAGAGGGCCGCCTGCTGGTCGTGGTCACCGACGCAGTTCCATGAGAGGTGGGCACTGTGCATGAGGGGCATGTTCGGGCTCAGCTGGAAAGGTTTTTCACCCAGTGTAGACCCTGCAAAGCCGGACTGATTTTAATTATATAAGAGAGGTAAAAGTTGCATGACAACCCTTTTGATATTGATAAAACGCCACAATGTATACACAGTAATTGTGACCCTCTGTTTGCTGAAGATTTGCAATTGAAATTCTAAAAAAACCAGCACAGTTGCGCGTGAAATTTTTAAAGTAAAATCATTGGAATTTGTAATTTTTTAAAGACCACTGGTTTAGCGCTCATTCGATTCAAAAAGCACCGATTTCCCCTTGGGCCAAATTAATTAAAGAATTCAGCAAATTGTCCACTTACCGTCTTCGGCATTGATGATCTTATCCTCGATGAGCTTGTTAAAGCTCAGCAGCGTCGCCATGACGGCGGCCGATGCCGTCCAGACGGCAGCCGAGCGGATCCCGGTCCTCCGCGCGACGTCCAGCACCCACGTCCCAACGTTGTAGTCGGTCACCATGGACGTGATCCTCCCTCCCGCGCCGCCACCGCCGCCCTCACCGCTGGCGAGGACGAGCTCCTCCACCCGCGGCGCCATGTGTTCCTCCATGAGCATGGTGAGCCTCACAATCTGGTTCCGGTCCTCCCCGGGGGGCCATGCCGTCCGGCACGGCCACGAACTGGACCCGGCCGCTGCCGTCCTCTAGCCCGCCGCCATGGGTGGCGACGACGCGCGCGTGGTTGAACTCGGTGTTGACGAAGGTGACAGCGAAGCCCCTGTCGGCCAGCGCGTACGCCACCTCCAGCAGCGGGATCACGTGGCCCTGCGCCGGGTACGGGATCACGAGCGCGTGCGGCGGAGACACCATTGCCGACATAGACGAAAGCTCTCGATTCAACTAGGCGCGGCTAGCGGTGATCAAATCTAGCTTGCTATCGATGACGAAGATGCATGCAGTAGTTATATCAATCGGTGGTGGGAGTCCTAGGTTCCTCTCCTCTCGTCCCCGTGCGGCTCCGCCGCGCCCGCACCGGGGCGCCCCACCTCCTCTCCCCTCGAGCCCACCCTCGCCCCCCTCTATTCTGCCGCCGTCGGCGTCGTCGCCAGGGCTAAGCCTGGGCGTCACGGCGGCGGCGGCGACGTATCCTCAAGCGACGGAGGGATCCGGATCGGCGGCGGTCTGATCTAGATCTTGCCGGCGGTGGGATCTTCTCTCCAGCTTCGGGGAGGAGGTCTTGGTTTTGGTTCTGCACCACGAGGTCGCCCGGGGCCGGACGTGGTCGGCCGGGTTTGTGGCTGGATCGGCGGATCCGTTCCGTCATCTAGTCCTGGCGCGTGGTGCGTGTGATGGCTCGGCGGCGAGGTGCCGTGAAGTCCCAATGCGAGCGCATAGCGGCGACGATGGAGGGACGCGGTCTCCCACCGCGGAGGAGCCCCTGCTGCTACGGCCAAAACTCCAAGCCCGTCCGTGGCCCATCTGGATCCCTGCGGGCCCGAGGCGACGGCGGGATGCCTGGTGTTGCGGTGCTTCACACCGTGGCGGTGTTGGCGGCTGGTCAGGCGGCGGCGGGCTGGTTCCACACGGCCAGTCCGTCGGCTCAGTTTGAACAAAGGTGGCAGTCCTGGATCTTTCTAACACCAAGATGAAGATTTACTTGATGCAACTCTTCATTGATTTGGCCGGATTGTCGAGTTCCGGAAGGCTCCGCTGGTGAACTCCATTGGGCAAATCAAGCCTGGAGTTTGATGGATCGGGTGGGATTCGGTCGTGCGCAACCATGTTTTTTCTGACCATTTGGTTTCAGAGGTAGCGTTACGAAGCTCTGCAGCCTGTTGCCATCATGGATTTGTCTTTTGTTCTATGATGAAGTCAGAGTGCGGAGAATGGCATGGAAGCCGAGATTTGAGGACTTGCAATGGTAGTTCCAGTCCTGGTGGGATGAGGGATTGGCTAGGTGATTCGTAACTTGGAACAGCAGCAACGGCAAGAGGGGGCGACAGCACAGGAGAAGTTTAAAGTCTAAACTTTCAGGGTGAAAACCCAAGGTCTGGCCTTAATTGGTTGTGCCTGGCAATCGCCTTGGTGAAGGCATTGTTTTTGCGAGTGTGGACTGTCTTCGGGGTGAAAACCTATGATCTATGATCAGGGCGACGACGGCGCTTGAGCACTGTTCCCTTCTTGGAGGCGTCGCTTTTGGAGTAGTTGGATTTCTGGTACTGTTTTGGTGGGGTTAGGTCTGCTGTAACAAGGAATAGATCACTGTAGCGGGACTTTTTTTTGTAATTCTTCTTTTTATTCTGGGTTGTGTGCATCAGTGGGGCCGCTAGGGCACGCGTTGTTGCAGAGGCTGGGTGTAATTGGTATCATCGCGATATTAATATATGCTCTTTATCAAAAAAAAAAAAAATCAATCGGTGGATCATCTGAGTAGGATTTATAGTGTGGGATGAGAGCGTGGAGACAAAGGAGGGACGGTTCTTTTGTGGCTCCAGTGATTAATTAACTGACTAACTAGGCTCCTTCTTGTTGTTGGGGGTTTAGTTCCAGAGCAACAAGAACAGGTCGGCTGATCGATCTGGCATTGTTGTGTTCTTGTTGCAGGATTCGTTGGAGCTTCTTGTAGATAAACACACTTGGCAAGTGAGGGCTCATCAGTGCGTCACTGTTATCATTCTACATTTCTTTTACCAAGTCTTCTCGAGACTGGTTCGCCGCATGTATGCCAAGTAAAAAGGAACAATAACTTGCCACAAGCTGAAAGAAACATAGCGCCACCGGAGGGATGACGTACAATTATGATAACTAAACAGTTGTTACCAAGATCAGGGTTAAACTGCTGTAATTAACTAAAGCTTTAAGGCTGTTGGCATGCAAGCCTTCTCAGGGCATTTGACTTTTCCGCTGTGTCTGTTTGTGGGGGCATTGCCGTTGTGTGTCGCTGCTTCTGGGTCCCCTGCTATTCCCTTGCATGTGTGTTGCAGCTGTCCTGGGCAGTTGTCGGGAGTTCCGGACTTGCTTCTCCACGCGTTGTTTTACTGGTTTGTTCCGGTGCGCTGAATAGTCTTTGGCTTTTTTATGTGTGTGCCTAGATGTGGGGACAGAGGTATGTATTGGCTTCGGAGTTATTTCTTTTCTCCATGGTGTACCGTCTTGGGGATCGATTTGGGGGCGGCGGCTTCTCCGGTGGTGGTGCGTGGTGTTGTCGTTCTTTCGGTTCCTGTTGTCTCTCCTTGCTTCCGCTTGCTCTGGGACGGCACAGGGAGGCGACCTCTGGATCTCCATTGCCCCTGCACTATCGGCACACCGCTCCTGGACTCCACGAGCAGGTCTGGACTCCCTCAAGCTGCTCCATGCGCTTATGTCTAATCACGTTTTATCATGAGATGCCGAAATAAAGGTTCTTTAATCAGACATTACTGTAAGATATTTTTACAGGGTACTAATGCATGCTATCAGGCAATACTAACTTAAAATTGTAATTTGACATTTGTATTAGTTTCTGACAAAGTAGAGATAATATTGTCGATCATTACTGTCCCAAGATCTTATAGATGTGTTGTATTGGACTAAATTTCTTATTAAATCGATTCAAACTAGAGATAATATTGTCGATCAACTTGGTCACCTGATGTTGCGTGGTATCCTTGTTTATTCATCTCATTAAATCGATACTTCTTTGTGTCCCCTTATGATCATTTGAGGTCATGGTTTGGCAGGTCTGCTTTCTGGAGTCGTAGATACATGCATATGAAGCAATTTGCAACCAAGCATGTCTCAAGACTCGAGCGAGGCAACTACAAGTATTTTTGAGGCCTAAACCAGGCTCTCCACGGAGAGGTATTTTTCACAGGTTCATCTATGTGCATTTGATTGCTTGTTGAATCTAATATTTGAGTGATGTGTAGGAGTAATATTATCAATCTTGCAATCAGCACTTGCTTCTGTAATTATTGGGCTTCAGTTTCGAATCACCGGATCAACAGAGCCATAGTAATGTTTATTCTATGATATATCATCCATGTCCATATTGTTGTTAATTACTTGATCTAGGCAAACCTAATCAGATGCACATAACTAACCAACAAATACAATAGTATGCATTTTCGCTATTGTTTACGGCAAGTTAGTAGCAGTATTAGTCCATAGCATACACTGAGATGGAAAATAGGAACTTCAGTTTCAACTTGCATTCAAGAGTCCTGTGGCGGCAGTATGGAAGGCTACAGTGGGATTGCACCGAATCCATGGACAGATCTGAGATTACACCCCTCGATCTTCTCCCTGAGTCAAAAGAACACAGTGGCATGAAAGGCCTCAAATTTTCACTACCCAAGGATTCTGCGGATTATTAAGAACCTGTATATGCACAGGAGACAGCTTACCATTATAAAAATAAATTTGGTTAACACAAGATCATGCCATTAGTCTTTTTGCTTTACTCTTGCAGTTGTATCTTCAAAAATATATGCCCATCAATTAATTTAGATTGGAGAAATTTTATTTTGGTGGGCAGAATTTTGAACAAATTAAAAATAACAAGATGAAGTCAGGACTAAACGTACGCATGTGCAGCCGTGGACGGTAGATCTTGATTAGCCCTCTTATGATATTCGCTTTGAATTGGTGTGTGCGGGCTACACTTGTGGTTTTTGACATGCCCTTTTGAATTGTGTGGGAAACTTACCTTCTCAATATCTGAAATCAAGCGAGGTTAGGCCATAAACACCGCAATACTACGCAAAGATCTTTTGTGCTTGCAGCCTTGGCTTGCATACTTTTTGTTCAATTTATATTCCAATTATTTCTCTATTACTATGTAGGCTGATAAGCTGAAGCAATTCCGGCAAACACAAAGTAAATTCTTAACCAGTCTCTCCGAAAGTCAGGTTTCATTCAGAACAAGATTTGAAACATATTTGGATTAGAATTTTGCTTACTCCACTCTTATATAAGCTTCTAGGCTGTTGCACTTGATTGTACATAAGACTTGAAAGTGTTAATGATTCATGAGACTATTTAATTATTTGTCCGCGGTCTATTTTACAGTAGACCATCGGAATCAGTTAAGTATGAATCCCACCATATCAATCACCTTTCTATCTTTTGCGGATTTACCACCTCCTAGCTGAACACATTAGATAATATACAATCTTGAGCAGAAGCAATCAAGTTCACTCTGTTTCAAGCCTTTTAAACCAATGGTAAACTATTTGTTTGTCCTCAACCAAATTGAAGATTTATTATCTGCAAGGGACTATGAAAGTGACATCAAGCATTCCAAAGAGCTCCAAAGTTTGTCTCTTGATGGTCTCCATTATTTTCAAACATATGACTGGTTCATGTTTTTTTTTTAGAATAAAAGGGCCACGCCCCGGTTCCATTTTATAGAAACCTCAGGTCTTGCTTACATGACTGGTTCATGTTAATGACAACAATTACCCTTGGATATATTCGATGGATGGCAAACCTCACTCTACATGTGTTGCAGTCTTATACGATATTTATTGCTGATCTTATAAAGACGACGTAAATGTATCCCAGAAATATCTCCATGAGAGTAATATTGGCACTCAAGTCTTCAATTATGTCTATAAAATTGTCTGAAACGTACTTATGTTGCCATTTTTCTAGCTTGCTCAATTTGGATTGCCCTTAGTAATTTTTTAATCTACTCCATTGTGTGTTTTTGTTTCCGGACAGAATTTTGTTCAGAATATAATAATATGTGTGCTTGGTACTTATTCATTCTTCTTAATTGTACAAAGTTACTACTTACTATAGAAAAATAGTAAATTATACAACTTTCTAATTACTGCAGTGTCTTTTCTTTTAGGTGGATATTTGTTCATGGGTTTATCATCCATTATGCTACTAGAGAAATCTCCACTTCTTACCATGCTCATGTATTCATGGCAATATTCATCTGCACAAGAATTGAAAAAAACTTTGTATTCATGAAGTCAGCATGGAGAGAGCTATTTAATTTGACATTCAATTACACTATCGATCTCCTGATCAGTACGGTTGCTGCATTTTCCATACTGGAGTTTCTGCTGTGTACACAATCTGTTGTTGACACCCGGATAAAGAAAGACCATGAGATTTTACATGGTATTTTGATAATTGATTCTTCTGTGTAGGTATGAGATTCTTTTATCGGAAGCTTTATACTTGGTGCCTTTTGTCCCTTGGGTTAGTTGCTTCAATTTACGGAGCTTTGTTTTTTCAAGCTAGCCCTGCGGTTGCAATTTACACATGGCTCGCATGCTGGTTCCTGCCTGTATCTAATAATATGGTTGTGCCCGATATGCAGGTTTCAGGGGTGATCTTACTCTTTGCTGGCCTTTTTTCTTTTGTGCTTTACGTTTCAGAATTCTTCTGTTTGCTTAGTTTCTTGCTAGTGTTGTTTACTGGCAGTTCCCTAGCTTGGCCCATTATGTTCCTCTGGCTTCTGGTGATAGGGGTGTTTAGATTATTGAGCTCGAGGAGGCTGTTTTACCATTCCAAGGGCGCACCGCTTTTCTTGGTCAGTTTCGGCAGTTGCTCATTGAAATACAGCTGGAGAAGTTACTCTCAATTCACTCTCTGATTGATGTTGCTGAAGACATTTGATTCAAACGAATTTCTTCTCCTGCTAAGAGAACTTGGGCAGAGGCTCTTGGCAATCTGTTCTTGGACGAGTTTGGGACTGAAATTTATCGATATTTCTCCTCTGGCGCGAGTTAACTTTGTTATGTCTATGATAGACCGGGATGCATGTTCTTCGTTGGGATTGGGCCCTCAAGGTTCGACCTTGTACCTCTTGGGCCTTACTGTTCTTGCGCCAGCACATCTCATTCAGACTTCGACGTCTGATGATCAAGAGGCCACTTCAAATTCTTGTCTGCAACCTATGTATTTTGCAGCTATTGGTCATAGCCGTCGCCGTTCCTGCCGGCCTCCGTTGGTGGACACGCTTGTTCGACGCTGCACCTGCAACAATAATGAAGGCTTTAAGTTCTAAGCTCTCCCTGATTGCACTCCTTGACGCAAAACTGCTTCGGTTGCCAAGGCCACCACCTGTTGTGCTTCAGATTGCCCCAAAATGCAGAAGATAGGAATGGAGGATTCAGGATTGGCAGATTGGTCCAGCTAAACTTTAGGGTGAGCGTCTGCTGCAGGGTCGCCTGGAATAATTCCTCGTATGGCCTATCTATTTCCGGCATGTTTGTTTGTGTGAAAATTCAGATTGATGCCAGCTGAAATTCTAGAAAACAACAACTTAGTGTATGCTACTTTGCTGGCTGAGTTAGTCCATGTGTTTCTTTGCATTTTGCTAAAATAGCTGGCACCGAATAAATAGAAGTTACATGTAATACTGTCAATGATGTTATCAGATATTCATGAATTTAGGAGTTAACACAATTTTCATATATTTAGTTATCACAATATTAGTTTTCCTCTTGTGTTGTTTTGGGTCGTCGGCCCCAGCTGAACTAAAGTTTGGGTTCCGCCATCTCCACCGGGGTGGTCTAGCTCTTCAGCATGTCTTGCTGTACTAATACAATCTCCGCCACCGACCGCACGCGCAATCCCACCAGGTCTGCCACACGATGAAAGAACGCTCTGCAGGCGGCGAGGCGAAGCTCGCATGTTCGTCTAGTGCAACATCAAAGTTAAACAGCACATAACCAAATCACGCCATCTCCTGTGCTGGAGCGTGTACATGATGAACGAATAAGGCATACTGACGGTGTCACCGATCTTTGACAGGTTCAGTACATAAAAAAAAAAAATCGCATACTAATTCTTCTAAACAGATAAACCATCATCAGCTTTGTACAACAATAGACCAGGCTTCAAAACGGTCTAAGACAAGTCACAATGGGGAGTAATATAGGAGTAACATCAGTGCCACATAGACAAAAAATCTGATGTGGCGGGTAATTAATGAGGAGAGAGATGGGTGTGGTAACTAGCTATGTTAACATAACATCACACATTTCAAGGCAAGATGAGTGTATAACCTATTAAATATGACACTACACACATGTTACTCCCCACTATGGATGTAGTAACTTAGGGTAGTAACATATGCATGTTACTAGTCTAAGTTACTCCCCATTGTGACTAGTCTAAGCTCGATTGATGGATGATCCACTATTGGAAAACGAGACGCCGCCGTGTATCCGCCTGTTTGCCGAGTGTCAAATCACGGGCCACTCGGCAAACAGCCTTTGTGTCGTGTCCCGCACAAAAACACTCGACAAACAGGTCGACACTCGGCAAAGGGCAAATATGCCGAGTATCCCCTGATTTACCACTCGGCAAACATAGTGCTGTCGGCAAACTCTGAAAAAAAAAACACTCGGCAAACATAGCAGCTCGGCAAACCAGCTGGCCACGTGTCCCCTAATAACCGACCCGATGGTGCCGTGACGGAGCTTGCTCTTTGCCGAGTGTCTTGGACGGAGGACACTCGGCAAACACGGCGCGCGAAAATATTCGGGTTTGCCGCCATTTCCTGATTTGTTTGCCGAGTGTGGCGGCGCGAGACACTCAGCAAACTACTGGCGTGAAAAATTAGGGTTTGCCCGCGCGTTTCCTAACATGTTTGCCGAGTGTGGCGGCGCGTGGCACTCGGCAAAGATTTAGGCGGCAAAAAGTTCGCGCCGCGCCACTTCTTCCCGCCTAGTGGAAAGTGGTTGCCGAGTGTCTAGGGTTTTGATACTCGGCAAAGAGGTGAATTTTCCCGTCTTTTTTTACTCCCCGGCCATTTTGTGTTCCCGCCACTTTCTCAGCCCACACGACGCTATAAATATCCTGTCTCTCAGCCAGGTTTGTCACTCACTCGGGTTACTTCACTAGTAGAAACAAGCCCATCTATCCCGGGTCCAGAGGGCCTTTGATCCCGGGTTTACAACCGGGATTAAATGGTCGGGACTAGAGGGGGGGGTGGCTTTTATCCCGGGTGTCCACGACCCGGGATAGATGGGCCTCCACGTGGGCGCGCAGGGGCGGGGGAGCTTTGGTCCCGGTTCGTGACACGAACCGGGACCAAAGGGTTTGCATCTTTTGTATTTTATTTGCTTATTTTTTAGGGTTTTCGATTTTTTGTTTTCCATTTAATTTTTCCTATTAATTAAGATCACGTTGCGCATACAAAGTCACACACATATATAAAGTTGACACATCGATCGATGTCACGCGTGATGCATACATATAAGTCACACACATACATTTTGATACATATATAATTAAGTCACACACCGACATCACGTTTCTCACGTCGAGATCACGTCAATTACATTGGAGGCAGAAAATAATTTCTAGGGTGAAAAAATTCTCCGGATTTCTTCAGGACCTCCTTGTTCAAAAATCCTGCCAATTCCTCTTGAATTGCTATAAGGCGCTTCGTTGGTATGAGCTTGTCCTTCTCTCGTTCCATCTAGATCAATAAGAAAATGTGAAATCATCAGAAAATGTGAAAATGGAAATGAACACAAATATGGTAATGAAGTAATTGCCGATAGTGTATACAGACATCTGTTGTTCTGAGCTTTCTATCCCGCTGATGAACAAAAGATCGTATGTACTCGCAAACATAATATCCACATAAATTATTCCCTTGTGCCTGCCTCAGACACCACTTTACAAAGAATAGAATTTAATCAAAATAACAATCAAGCATGATAATGGTGCTGAAACTAGAATTTAAAAGTTGCGCGGACATATATATAGTACTACTACTTACCTTGGTTTCATACCAAAACAGGTGCGGTTTCCAAGTCCCACGAACCTCGGTAATGAACTTTTCCCAAACCCTGGCCGGCAAAAGAAAAAATCAAAGGACTTGAACGAACGAAAGAGATCGATATATAGAGCGATAATGACTGAAGTTACCTCTGAAACATTGCTTGCAAGTTGATATAATCGTCCATATCTTTCCTTAACGAGTCCAGGACTTGAACGCATGCTTGTTCAGGTCTAATGTCTACCAGAATCCAATGGTTGCTTCACACATTTATATGTCCATGAGTTACACTAAACATCGAGTAAGCAAAGTAGAATGTGTAGAAGGTACGGTAACACTCACCTGAAGTTGTAAGGAAGAAGTATATCTTCACATGTATGGTGTTTCACTAGATATTGGAGCATGTAATGCTCGGTGTCCTCGGGATGGTTCCTTACGGTTACTTCATGAATCCAATATGGGTCCATGAACCCTAAACTATAGATTCCGTTGTCTCTGCATTCGACGATCTTCATTCTGCATATATAATAGCGTACAAAAGAATAAAGTTAGATAATTGGCAACGAACGAGCTGAGATAGAGACTTAATTAAATTGCATAAAATAAATCACTTACAAACAATAGCAGCTGATGATGGCTTTGTCGAGGGAGTCTTGATTGAATAACTGAAATATTTCGTCAAACGGCACATACATCGCGTTATCCTCTAAATAATGGTCTTTCTTATATGAAACGTGGAAATACTCATGGTGCTTCTTTACGGCTCCCTCGTACCACTCATGCAAACGTCGCAATTGTGTCGGCAGAGATTTGACCATCTCAGGTCTGACCAAGGGCTTCCCGTAGGCATATGTCCATGCATACATATACTCTTTGGGGTTTTCTATGCGAATTGTGTCTTGCTGTATTTCCTTATCGGACACCACTTTGAACGCGGGGACCGACTGGTTTGCCTGTTCTCCGAGCTGGGCCACTTGTTTCCCGGATTTCTTATTAGCTTCCCTCTTTTGGCGAAATGCAGCCTCCTTCTCCTGCTGGGCCTTTTTAGCTGCCATCTGCTGCTGCTCCCTCTTTTGGCGACATGCCTCATTCTCCTGCAAATTCCGTTCTCTAATTAACTTTTCAATGGTACGATCATAGTCGTCTCGCAGAATAGGCGGCCGTGCCGGCCCAGTCGATAGATTTTTCAGAAATTGTGCCACTTTTCCCGGTGCTATTACCTCCTTTCGCATGTGCCGTTTCGGTGCCAATTGTTTTTTCACATCAGCTCGCACCGACTCCTCGAGTTCCTCTGGAGTCAAGTCGTAGGATCTCTTTGGAAGAGGCTTTCGCAACTCACGTTCCTCTCGAGTTTCTGGCGGGAAGTTTAAAGCGCACCTCTCTGTATATTTCGACGGGATCTTTAGTTTCCGCGAAACAGAGCGCACTCTCTCTTGAGGTGGTGGGGATGGACTCGGGCTGGGCTCCCGACAGTCGTCACGAGGTGGCGAGGATGCATCTTGAGGTGGGGGGGATGGATCTTGAGGTGGTGGTGCAGGGGATGGATCATGACGTGGGGAGGGAGGATCTTGAGGTGGGGGGGATGGATCATGACGTGGGGAGGGTGGATCTTGAGGTGGGGGGTTGCTACTTGGAGGAGTCGGTGGCCTTGGCGGCGGCAAATTTGGAAACAAGATGTATTTCTTTGGCCACAGAATGATGGACTTCTTGGCATCTCCTAGTGTCCTCTCGCCGTCACCTCCAGGAATGTCAAGATTTAGATTAGCATATAACGGCACAATGTCATCCACCCCGACAATAGCATAGCCAGCTGGAATCCCGCCGAGATGGTACCTTGGTCCAGGTTCATTCAGTAAAGCATAGCCGACCGCCACCTTGAAGGACAAGTTGCCCATTGCCATATGTAGCTCGCATTCTGTCTTCTCCGTGATATCATCCACGGGGTATCGAGTCGGCGGCGCTTCAAGTTCAGAATGTTCCATCTGCGTGGAACCCACGCTGCTTTTTTGCTGATTAGATGGGCGGCTTCGACTTCTGGACTTTCTAGCTGCACACGAGATTCCCTTTGCTGACTTTGCCAGCTGATGCACCTTGCGTTCCAATGCCGATAACCGGTCGCTCTCCTCCTTTTTCTTTCTCTGACGGCTTCTATAAGTGTGAGCGTCTGCCGGAAAACCTTGTGCCCAAGTAACTCCGTATCCATAACCTCGTACTCGTCCAACTTTTTCAGGATTCCCGAGTGCGAGTGACAGCTCGTCTTTCTCTCTGTCGACCTTGTAGGTTCCATTTCGAACTTGCTCTATTGCTTTCTCAAGTTCTGTGGTTATAAACCTAATCTTTGCCTCCCATTTTCCCTGAGCAACAATCTTCCCTGTGTCAGGGTCCAACCCAGCGCCATGCGCGAACAACCAAAATTTGGACCTATCGGGCCAGCCCGCTGTCTGTGGAATCTTCCCCTCATCAAGCAGTTTTGCTTCAAATGCTTCCCACTTAGGCACGGCAGCCTTGTAGCCACCTGCCCCCAAAGTGTGGTGATATTCCTTCTTCGCAGCATTTAACTTGTTTCTTTCCGATCGGGCCACAGCGGCCTCCGATTCTCTTTGCTCTTTAAATAAGGGCCACTGGTCGTTTAGCTTCACTTGTGCTCCGGTGAATACTGGAGTGTATTCAGGATCTTTTTCCTTCTCTTCACAATAATCTTTCCATATAGTTTTCTTGTGGGTTCGGAACTGTTCGGCAGCCTTGCCAAGAGTCCACTCCTTGACTTTCTCCATCCACTTCTCGTTTTCTGTCACTTCTGGAGGCAGGGTGACCTTTGTCAAGAGCTTCTCCCAAAACAAATCTTTTGTTTGGTCGTCGACATAAGTCCAAGTCTTGCTCCCGTCCTTCCGCGGATGCCATTCTTGACATGTGATCGGTACCATGTCCCTAACTAAAACTCCGCATTGGTTTATAAATTTGCGGCGGCACTCTAAGGGTTGCATTGGTTGGCCAGTAGCATCAACTATGTCGATCACTACCCTTTGACCCTCCTTCATCGGCTTCGACGGGCCTCGAGGCTTCATGGCTTTCGACCCTTTCGACACTCTAGATGCAGATGATTTGCTTGTTCCAGAGGGCTAAAAGAAAAAAAAATTCGTTAATAACCGCAGGATCAAATAATTAAGCTATGTCATCGATCAACAGAGGCTTAATTAATATATACCTCGCCTGAGTTTGTTACTACCACTTCCTTCTCTACACAAATTTCTGCTCCCTCACCGGAGTCATTGAGAAATTGGGAGCTGAATTCCTCTAAATTTGCCACAACGTCTTCTTCACCGACAGGCGCGGCTGCACGTCCTGCTATAATCATACACATTCGCTCTTCACGATCCTCGTCTCTAACGCCGAGGCCCGGAAAAAGTGGATCCAATGGCTCTCCACGCTCCTCGTCTATGCCGAAGTCGTCCGGACAATTTGGATCCATGGCTCAATTAATGTGCCTGCAATCAATTTTGTAACAAGAATATGAATATCCATATGTAATTTAAGATGACAAAGATCGAGCGGATGATTTGGGGAAGACTGCGAATTTTGTTGTTTAAGTAATCTCCACATGAACTTAGAACAAATTTAATCTCCATATTTTAAAATTGAATGACACTCAAATTCATAGCACTTTTAATCTCCACATGAACTTAGATAAAAAATGGCACACAATAGCAAAATTTACATCTAAATTTGCAAAACAACAAAGCCTACAATTTTAATCTAAACATCACTAAAAATTTAATCTAAACATCACTAAAATTCATAATCCGAATTCATAGCAAAAAAATTACTAAAATTTTCAACACTAACCTAAGTTTGCTAACCTAAATTTCCTAACACTTTAGCCTAAATTTGCAAACACTTAACATGCATCAAAATTAGTATTAATAGCAAAACTAAAAATTGCTAACTAATTTGGATGCCTACCGGAGCTAGGAGGCGGAGAGGAATTGGCCGGAGACGGCACGCGGGGGGGGGGGGGGGGGGGGGGGGGAGAGGAGGCCGGAGCAGCACCTCGAGGCGGCACTGGAGGAGGCGACGATGCGGCGGGTCGCGCACGTCGAGGCGGTGCAGCTCCACGGGAGAGGAAGCGCGGCTCCAAGGCGCAGCTCCACGGGCAGGCCACGCGCGGCGGACGGTGTGGCTCCACGGACGGCAACGGCGGACGCGGCCTCCAACTCGACGGTGCGGCAGCCTGGCGGGAGGGCGCGGCGACGACGGCGACACGCGCGTGACGACGGCGACACCGTGGCGGGGACGCGGCGTCGAGCCTGGCGCGCGGGAGGGGAATGACGCGGCGGCGGTGGCGTCGGAGGGCGGGGACGCGGCGTTGGGGCGCGGCCGGAGCAGCACCGGGGCGAGGACGTGGCGGCGGTGGCGTCGGAGGGCGGGTGCGGCAGCCTGGCGGCGTCTCGGCGTCGTGGGGAAATTTGAGGACTTGGGGAAAATTTGGGGCGAAAGGCCACCAAATCGACGCGGACGGACCTTTCATCCCGGTTCCAGCCACGAACCGGGATGAAAGACCTTTTCATCCCAGTTGGTAACACCAACCGGGACCAAAGGTCTGTCTGGGCCGCGAAAAATTGCGCGCGAAGCCCAGCAGGCCTTTGGTCCCGTGTTACCAACCGGGATGAATGGTGTTTTTCTTTTTTTTTCTTGTTTCCTTTTCTTATTTCTATTTCTGTTTTCTTTTTCTTTTACATCTATTAATTTAATTGCTTTTGTAGTTTTGTTTTTCTTTTACATGTTTTTGAATTGTTATTTTAGTTTCTTTTTAAAATTTAACTTAAATGGTCCAATATATATGAAAGGCCTTTTTTTTCTTGTTTCTATTTGTGTTTTCTTTTTCTTTTATATCTATTGATTTAATTGCTTTCGTGATAAATTTGATTTTTGACTGAGATAAGGTTTATCTTTCCTCCTTATATAAAGGCCAGGGGCCAGGATAAGGTGGGGTTGGTGGGGGCTGGGATAAGGTTTATCTTTCCTCCTTATATAAAGGCCAGGGGCCGGGAGACCTGAGAGCCTGCCCCTGCTCTCTCCCCTACTCCGCGCCGCCGCCGCCCTTGTCTGCGCCGCTCGTCGCCCTCCTCCGCGCCCGTGGCCTCCGCCGGCGCCGCGCTATAATCCTCCACACCACCGTGGACCTCCCCTCCGTACGAGCGCGCGTGGTCCGACGTCCCTGACCCCGACGAGGATGCGTACGCCGCAGGGGTGGCGTGGGGATCCGCGGCCGTACCTCCACCAGTCGCCGCCGCCCCTCCCGACGAGGAGGATGACGACGACGATGACTTCGACTGGAGGGACCATGGGGAAGAGCGCGGCGGGCCGCAGATGCAGGAGGCCCTTGAAGCCTCCTTCCAGTCCGTCCACGACGACCGTGTACAGCGAGCCAGAACTGTCTGCCAGCTCAAGGCGAAGGAGGCTTCCGAGCTGGATTGGGCGCTGAAAGACTCATCCTCCATGGATCTTGCCCTCCGCCGCAAACGTGCGCGCGAGAACCGGGCGGCCGCGAACGGGGCTAGCTCCTCCCGCCGTTCCTCCTAATCCTACGGCCTCCGAGCTTTTATGTAATGCATTCTATGGAATGTATTAAACCTTTATGTAAGGAGCATGTAATAATAATGAATGTGTATTTCCAATGTGTATTGTCAAGAAGCTTCAATCAGCATTTCCAAGCAATTTTATAGATGGAATTTTATAGATGATAATATTATGCATTTTGAAATAATATTGTGTGCATTTTGCAGAAACTATGGATCCAACGGCTCACAAGCCCTCAAAAGAAACACACCCCTGATCCAACGGCTCACAAGCGCTCGAAAGAAACACACGATCCGTGTGCTTCTTCCTCCGCTCTATGACGGGGAAACCGTGTGTTTCGTTCCAACTTTTAGAATAGAGTTATATAAAAAGGTTCATACATTATTACACATCAGCACCAACATTCTTATCTTGTCCTCCATGGACAATCTTCTTCTACTTTCTGCCTATCACTTTCTTCTGTTTGGGTCGTAGCCATGGACAAACTTCTACATTTAACAAGTGGCTTGGGTCAGTTTTCACTGCGGAGGGCCGGATTTCATCAAACTTATTGTAATCTTCAGACATGTCTGTCTTGTCCTCCACTCCCACGATGTTTCTTTTTCCTGAAAGAACTATGTGGCGTTTTGGCTCATCATATGGTGTATTCGCTTCCTTGTCTTTTCTCTTTATCGGTCTGGAAGACATGTCCTTGACATACAAAACCTGAGCCACGTCTTTGGCTAGGACGAATGGTTCGTTGTTGTATCCAAGATTCTTGAGATCCACTGTAGTCATTCCGTACTTTGGGTCTACGTTTACCCCGCCTTTCAGGTTGAACCATTTGCACCAGAACAAAGGTACCTTGAACGAAGGTCCATAGTCAAGTTCCCATATCTGCTCTATGTAACCATAATATGTGACCTTTGTCCCATTGTTGTTTGCTGCATCAAAGCGGACACCACTGTTTTGGTTGGTACTCTTTTTATCTTGGTTCGCCGTGTAAAATGTATTCCCATTTATCTCGTACCCTTGAAAAGTCAATATAGTCGAAGATGGTGCTCTGGCCAACAGGTTTAGCTGTTCTTCAACTGTGGTGTCACTAAAGAGACGTTCATGCAACCACCCGGCGAAAGTCTTCACGTGCTCTTTTTCAATGCGTTCTTCAGCCATTAATGAGCGTAATTTTTTTTGTGTTCCTCAATATACGGAGCCACCAAGCTCGAATTATGTAGAACTGTGTAGTGTGCTTGATTGAAAGAATCCCAGTCTGGACATAATGTTGCTTTCTTTCCTATCGTTCCTTTTCCACGCAGTCTCCCCTCAAGGCGCGATTGAGGGACACCGATCGGGTTAAGGTCAGGAATAAAGTCAACACAAAACTCTATTACCTCCTCTGTTCCATAACCCTTGGAGATGCTTCCTTCAGGCCTAGCACGGTTGTGAACGTATTTCTTTAAGACTCCCATGAACCTCTCAAATGGGAACATGCTGTGTAGAAATACAGGACCAAGAACTTTAATCTCTTCGACTAGGTGAACTATGAGGTGCGTCATAATATCGAAGAAGGATGGTGGGAACACCAACTCGAAGCTGACAAGACATTGGACAACATCATTCTGAAGAGTTCCTAGAGTTGTTGGACTGATCACCTTCTGGGAAATTGCATTGAGAAATGAACATAGCTTCACAATGGGTAGTCGAACATTTTCCGGTAGAAGCCCCCTCAATGCAACCGGAAGTAATTGTGTCATAATCACATGGCAGTCATGAGACTTTAGGTTTTGGAACTTTTTCTCTGCCATGTTTATCATTCCCTTAACATTCGACGAGAAGCCAGACGGGACCTTGATACTGCTCAGGACTTCAAAAAAGATCTCCTTCTCTTCTCTGGTAAGAGCGTAACTGGCAGGACCTTCATACTTCTCTGGATTAAGGTGGTCGTCTTTCGTCTTCTCGTGCATATGTTGATGGTTCAGTCGTGCATCCGGTGTATCTTTCGTCTTCCCATACACGCCCAAGAAGCTTAGCAGGTTCACGCAAAGATTTTTCGTCACGTGCATCACGTCGATTGCAGAGCGAATCTCTAAGATTTCCCAATAGGGTAATTCCCAAAATATAGATTTCTTTTTCCACAAGGGTACGTGGTTGTTAGCATCTTTCGGAACGGATAGACTGCCAGGACCTTTTCCAAAGATTACTTGTAAATCCTTCACCATGCCAAATATAACATCACCATCAGGGCAGGTAGGCTTCTTCCGGTTATCTGTCTCACCTTTGAAATGCTTGCCTTCCTTTCTTACAGGATGCTGAGGTGGAAGAAATCGACGATGACCAGGGTACACAATCTTGTTACCTACGTATATACTTTCAGTCTTATCTAAACAGTGCGTGCATGCTTTGTATCCCTTGTTTGACTGTCCTGAAATGTTACTAAGAGCAGGCCAATCATTGATGGTTACAAACAACAACGCTCGTAGGTCAAATGAATCTTGTTTGTGCTCATCCCACACACGCACCCCTTCGTCGCTCCACAACTCTAAAATTTCATCAACCAATGGCCTCAGGTACACATCAATGTCGTTGCCCGGTTGCTTTGGATCTTGGATGAGCACTGGCATCATAATGAACTTCCTCTTCATGCACAACCAAGGAGGAAGGTTATAGATACATAGAGTCACAGGCCAGGTGCTATGACTGGAGCTCTGTTCCCCGAAATGATTAAAGCCATCTGTACTTAAACCAAATCTTAAGTTCCTAGCGTCATCTGCAAACCTCGGGAACTTCCTGTCAATTTTTTCGCCACTGCGACCCATCAGCGGGGTGCCTCAGCATCTCGTCTTTCTTTCGGTCTTCTTTGTGCCATCGTAACAACTTTGCGTGCTCTTTATTTTGGAACAGAAGTTGCAACGCCGGAGGAAAGAATGATGTTGCTAACCCTTGAATAGATGCGGTGCCTTCAATCCTCACAAATGGTGCAAAAAAAATGGGGATTAACTTGAGTGAGAGAGAGGAAATGGAGAAGAAATGAGTGATGAACTCGAGCTAAAAAATGAGATGGAGCTCGGGGTGGAAGATGATATACAGGGAGACCCTTTGATCCCGGTTTGTAACACGAACCGGGACCAAAGGTCCCCTGCCAGGGGGGCCCAGCGCTGCGGTGCATGTGCGCTGCGGTGTAAACCCTTTGATCCCGGTTCGTGTCACGAACCGGGACCAAAGGTCTCCCCCGACCCGGGAGCAATGCCCACGGGCGCCACGCCAGTTCGAACCGGGATCAATGCACCATTAATCCCGGGTTGTAATTCGGCCGGGACCAATGGCCCAAACGGAAGGCCATGTTTCTGCTAGTGCTTACCTCTCACTAACTAGCTAGCTATTCATGCAACACAAATCATCTGGGTTCCCTAGCTAAGTCTGACAATGCATCTGATATCCTAGAGATATGTGCATGCAAGGCATTCACGAGCCACCGTCGGGCTGTAGCTAGGGGAAACCGTGTGTTTTGTTCCATCTATGTTTGAGGTGTGTTCAATACAACCATTCAGTTCATCCAATACAAATCATCCGAATTCCCTAGCTACGTCCAACAGTGCATGTGATATCGCAGACATGTTCATGCAAGGCATTCACGAGCCAATGTTGGGCTGTAGCTAGGGTAAACCATGTGTTTTGTTCATTGAGATGTTTAGTCGCACACTATTTTCCCTTGTTGGGCACTGCACGACACCGAAATTTTGGGCGGGAAAATTTTGGTGGGAAATTTTTGGAGGGAAATTTTTGGCGGCAAAAAATGGGCGGAAAAGATGGTGGAATGGTTATAAAAAGGCCCCGGCCGGCCACTGTCATCTACACACAAATTCACCCTTTCAATATTACCCGTCGTAAGGATAGTCGTACCGCGTTCCTGGAGGAGATGTGGAGGTCCGGTGAGCCTGAAAACCGTCTCAAGCGCGGCCACTGCGTGTTGTCCCGCACTCCCGGCATGGTCAAGTTGGAGGAGAAG
This sequence comes from Poa pratensis, assembly GCA_947311845.1. Classification (NCBI taxonomy): domain Eukaryota; kingdom Viridiplantae; phylum Streptophyta; class Magnoliopsida; order Poales; family Poaceae; genus Poa; species Poa pratensis. The sequence goes on along the minus strand of CAMZMU010000080.1, from coordinate 6,288,671 downwards.
TGGAGCGGGCGCGCACTGATGGCGATGGTGGAAGGTAGCCAGACACCGGTGTCGCCGGAGACGTCGTGGCTTTCCTTCCATGGTTCAAAGTGAAAGTACTTCTCTATCTTACACGTGGATTTTAGTGTAAGACATTTCGTCGAGACTAATATATCAAGCTTTTTCCTATTAAACTTGAAGGCAAGATCCGACCCGGAAATGAGGCCCGAATTTAAGAAACTTCTCCTATGCGCCTATTCCGTCAAGACCTATAGTTCGTACGACGTGAATGAGTACAAAAGCAAACGGCCCAACCGGAAGACAACAAATACCGGGGTCTTATGCATAGTGTCAGACGGCCATTATTACTATGGAAGAGTCGAGAAAATATATGAACTGGATTGCCATTTCGGCAAGAAGATGAACCCCATTGTCTTCAAATGCCATTGGTTCGATCCAACAAGAGTGAGACGAAAACCTAAAATTGGGTTGGTTGAAATTGAACGAGAATCCGTCTATGCGGGAGATGATGTCTATATTCTGGCACACCAGGCCACCCAAGTTTTTTATCTCCCGTACCCATGCAAAATTGTGAAACGTCTATAGGGCTGGGATGTCATGATCATGGTACCGCCGCGTACTAAACCACCCGCCCCGAACGATGACGATTACCACCACCGCATAAACCCCAACACATATGAGGGAGATTTTATCAAGAAGATGGGTTGACAGGGCGATTCAACATCAACTTGCCGACTATAGATGAAATGGAAGAAGACGACGATGATGGCATTGGAGTCGACAATGGGCAAGAGGACGGTGAGGCGGTTCTGAACCCGAAGGACGTGGAACTTCTTGAACGTCTGAAATTACCCGATATTGAGGAGCCGAGCGGTCCACCTCCAGACTACCTCGAAGATTGGTGGTACAACCATGATAGCGATGATGATGATGATGATGTTGGTCCAGGTTATGATCCAAACGATGTAGACAATGGCTTCTGAAACAATGTACTCATGAATGTGGAATTTGCATTTTATATGAACCATTTGTATGCCACTTTTGAACTTGTAATCTTTGTGATGTATTATTTGTGTTTTTCAAATTCCGATATGTGTTGTATTAATTACACTTATTCCGATATGTGTTGTATTAATTAGTGTTTTGGTATGCATCTTATATTGACATTTGTGTTTTCGAAGCCAATTCATATTATTTCAAGTTCTTCTTGTTGTATTAATTACTATTTGTTTTGGCATGATTCACACAGGTGATTGAGACATGCCAGGGGGAGCAATGACTCGCTCAGCAAGAAGCGGGCCGCCAAGGAGAAGCGGGCTGCCAAGGAGAAGCGGCCCGCCAAGCGGGCCCTCAAGCCGAAATTTGGCAAAGTGGGTAAGCTATACGCAAAGTCTGCTGATGGAGTGCCCCACATCTTTGGAAGAAGGTGCGAGTTGCGAGCTGAGGAGGAGCAGCATGAGGTGGAGACTTCCACACGGCGTGGCGGACCCTCGGTACCCACCACGGGGTGCCGGGGTAGGCGGGCTCCTCCTCCCTTGAGTAGTCCTTTGCCCTCTGTTTCGTCTTCCAAGTCAGAGGATCAGGAGGAGGAGCACGAGGAGGAGGAGCAGCTCTAGGAGGAGGCCCAGGTGTCTGAGGAGGAGGAGTCGGAGGGGTCAGTGGAGAGGGAGGACGATGACGAGGTTGAGGATCTGTTTCCTCATCCACTCCCGCCGCTGGGGATATTGGTTCCCGAGGGGCAGAAGGTGTGGTTGCGAGGGCCTGCGAGGCTCCCAGATCGACCATATCTTTCGCGGCGCCACGTACTTGAAGACGGAGGAGATTTGTAAGTGCTGGTTAAAAAAATTATTACCTTCCGCTTTATGTATCTTTGATCACAAGCATGCTGACTTTTCTTTTCGATATGTGTAGGGCATTAAAGTAAGTGGGAGACATTCCGCCACCACATTCACCTAGCGGCATCCTTGGCCTTCTTTGCAAGAGGCGTTACCCTGGCTTGGTCACCCTGCCTAAGGGTGGAAAGTCGCCCGCTTGGTCTTGGGAACACTACGCGATGGTCAAGGACACGTGTGACGAGCATAACAACATGTACGACCACCTCGGCATGCGGGTGATCAATGAATTCTAGGTAAGTAATATTTAGAACTTCACAACTCAATACTAAGAGCTTGGAAAAATCATTGTGCTAATGCCTTTGTCCTATATGATTGTAGGATTTCTTCACCTGCGCCGAGGGTCATAGGGCTAGGGCTGATGCAGTGCTGATTAAGATGGCGAAGAAGCTTATCCACGACATGCACTATGATGACGTGAAAGCACACGTTCGTTGGGAGACCACAAGAGGAAGGTATGAAGCAGTGCAGCAACAAGTTTTCCCTCAGTAAGATACCAAGGTTGCCAGATCCAGTAGGAGTAAAAGGCACCTCTGAAGGTTGTTGGTGGCCCGTTTACTCGATCACCAACGTGGAACCTGCACACAACACAATCAAACTAGTTTGCCCCAACGAAACAGTGAGGTTGTCAATCTCACCGGCTTGCTGTAAACAAAGGATTAAATGTATGGTGTGGAAAATGGTGTTTAATTGCAGAGAATGAAAAGGAACAATGATTGCAGTTGGTTGTATTATCAGTGTAAAAGAATGGACCGGGGTCCACAGTTCACTAGTGGTGTCTCTCCATAAAAGATAACTAACATGCTGGGTAAACAAATTACAGCTGGGCAATTGATCAATAGAGAGCGCATGACAATGCATATATAACAAGATGACTACTATGATATTCAATTGGGCATTACAACAAGCTACATAGACCGTTATCCAACAGCATCTATGACTAATAATCCACCTTCAGGATGACATCCGTGTTCCCCGTTGGTATTAAGTTGCAAGCAACAGATTATTGCATTAAGTAATGTGCATAATGTAAACAATACAATTATCCTTAGACAAAGCATTTCTGTTTTACCCCTAGTGGCAACAGCACATCCACAACCTTAGACGTTGCTGTCACTCGCCCAGATTACCGGAGACATGAACCCACTATCTAGCATAAATACTCCCTCTTGGAGTTTCAAGCATCTACTTGGCCAAAACATCTACTAGTAACGGAAAGCATGCAAGATCATAAATAACATATAAGATAGATTGATAATCAACTTGATCATAGTATCAATATTTATCGGATCCCAACAAACACAACATGTAGCATTACAATAAGATGATCTTGATCATGATAGGCAGCTCACAAGATCTAAACATGATAGCACAAGGAGGAGAGACAACCATCTAGCTACTGCTATGGACCCGTAGTCCAAGGATGAACTACTCATGCATCACTCCGGAGGCAGGCATGGTGATGTAGAGCCCTCCGGTGATGATTCCCCTCTCCGGCAGGGTGCCGGGAAGAGCTTCAGAACCCTCCCGAACTAGGGTTGACGACGGCGGCGGCTACGGAACTTTTCGTGGATGGAGGCTCGGGTATTTAGGGTTTTCTGGACGAAGGCATTATATAGGCGAAAGGGCGGCGTCTGGAGGCACCCGAGGGGGTCACGCCACCCCCGGTGCGGCAGGAGGTGGGGCCGCGCCGGCCCCTGGCGTGGCTGCCTCCTCGGTCGCCTCCGTCTCTCCTTTGAACTCCGTGTACGTGTCAGAAAAATAGAAGGTTCTGTCCAAATTTCGTCCAATTCCGAGAATATTTCCAGAACAGCTTTTCTGGAATACAAAAACAGCAGAAAACAGGAACTGGCACTGTGGCATCTTGTTAATAGGTTAGTCCCAGAAAATGCATAAAAATGATTGATGCATGTAAAATGCATACATGAACTTTGCATTATTTTACTTATATTCCAGTCATATTTACATCATATAAGGGTTATATCACTGTTTTATAATGATTTTGAGAATATTTGGTATGTTTCCTATTTTTATGGAATTAACCCTGCACAGTCAGAAAACCCTGTTTTCTATATTTTAATGTTTCAGGGACCCAAACGACGTCCAAATGACCTAATATTTTACGGGCATCAATTTTTGGAAGGAATAAAGCGTAGGAGCCGAGGAAGCGCACGAAAGGAAGCCGGAGGCAAAAGTTGAGTGATCCCACGCGGCCAGGTACCTGGGCCGCGTGGGACCCCCTCTTTTGGGCCTCGGAGCTCCGTTGTCGTCGATCTTTCCTCCACCCACTCCGTTTTGACCTAAAACCGACTATAAAAATAGCCCCCCGACGTTCTCTGGAAGGAGCGCCGCAGAAACACAGAAACACCGAAACAGAGACCCGGAGTTGCAGATTGGAGGGGGGAAACTCCGGCGGGGCGCTGCCGGCGTGGTCTCCATCTTCTCCAACGACTTCTCCACCGTCTCCATGATGAAGAGGGAGTAGTCCACCTCTGGATTATGGGTTTGTGGAAGTAACTTATGTATCTCTCTCTCTTGAGCTTCACTAATTAGTACCGTATGAGCTGCTGAACATGATTACGGTCATCTATGTAATACCTGTGTGGTGGATCTTTTTATGAGTTAATATATGTTTGAGATTGCAATGGTTTTGTTTCAGTTATGAAAGTAGACGCATATTATGTACCCCGTTCTTATTTACTTGTCATGATCAAGCATGTTTATGAGAGCGTGTGAGGGGGAACGTGTGCATTAGTTGGAGTAACGGGGGGTGGCTAGTACAGTGAACGTGAGAGAAAGTTCTGCGATCCACTTGGGTATCTCTACCTTATTTTGTTGCCTCACTAGGGATAAAAAGAAATAACATGCTACCGGAGATGTGGGTGTGACCATTGCCACTACTCCATGACTAGATCTAGCATGTTCTTATTTTAACTTCATGTCATGATACTTATTGCTATACTCTGAGTTATCTTAATTACTGAGGTGTTATGATTTAGTTCGCATCTTGGTGGAGTAGAAGTGAGACTAATAATAAACTAAAAGGTCTCTATGTTAGGACGTGATGCCCATATAATTATAACTTGTCATTAAACTGTTGTGTTGCAATCTCATATGTCAACTCTAGTGTTCCATTGTCTACCACTTTATTAAGAGAGAGTGCATTTGTGAAACCATGAACCCCGGTCCTTTCCAACAACTTTTACCACTTTTCCATTTTCTGCCATTTAAAAATCCGAAAATACAAAAACACTTTTCCATCTTGCATTCATCATATAAAACCCAAAAATATCATTTATCATTGCTACCACCATCCTTGCATATTTATTTACCACCATTGCATATTTATTTCTTGTTTGCATTGCATATTATCTTGATATCATTCTCACACCTTGTGCTTGACAACCACTAGGTGAGGTTGAGGACCAAAACATTTACTTTGTTTTGTAGGTAAACAAAAGAAGGATAGGAAAGATAAATCTTCACTACTGATTCCCCGAGAGTTCGATATTAAACCCTCGAGTCACCCCTCGTGGGGAAAACACGTCTTCCACTTACTACACACTCTGCACTTGGAGTCTCAACCTAACCCATTTACTTTTCACGCAGGTAACTACGTGAAGGGCCATCAATGATATGAAGTGTATGTAAAACATGTAACAATTGGTATAATATCAATATGGAACATCAGAAATTATAGATACGTTTGAGACGTATCAAGCATCCCCAAGCTTAGTTCTACTCGTCCTCGAGTAGGTAAAACGATAAAAACAAAATAATTTCTGAGGTGACATGCTACCATCATAATCTTGATCAAATAGTATTGTAAAGCACATGTTATGAATGAAGTGATCCAGGTCAATGGTCTATAGTTTGCTAACAAATAGATAATGAGCAAACAACTGAATCATATAAGCAAAAACTTTTCATGAATAGTACTTTCGAGACAAGCATCAAAAGTTTTGCATAAGAGTTAACTCATAAAGCAATAGATTCTAAGTAAAAGGTATTTAACCAACACAAAGGAAGATTTAAGTTTCAGCAATTGCTTTCAACTTTCAACATATATCTCATGGATATTTGTCAACACAAAGCAATATAATAAGTACAATATACTAGCATATAAAAAATTGTTGCACCAAAGTTGACACTAGTGTTTGCTTCTGAGATAGAAAGAAGTAGGAAAACTGACTCAACATAAAAGTAAAAGAAAGGCCCTTCGCAGAGGGAAGCAGGGATTAAATCATGTGCTAGAGCTTTTTAAGTTTTTGAAATCATATAGAGAGTAAAAATATAAGTTTTGAGAGGTGTTTGTTAATTGTCAACGAATCAGAAAATGGAAAGTACAATATGACCCCTGCCAACCAGACTTTTAAGAGCGGCTCCCATGAAGGACGTTATTTCTACCAGCAAGGCAGATCATCCCTCTTTCTCTTTTGTTTACACATGCAGATATTTCACTGTTCATTGCTTGACTGATAAATCAGGGCAAAAATGTGAAGAGAATTAAGCGGTTAAAGTTGTAATTAATTGGGACTGGGCACCCCATTTGCCAGCTCTTTTTGCAAAATTAATGGATAAGCGGATGTATATGCCACTAGTCCGGTGGTAAAGTCTGTTTGACAGTGACATAAAGACATCCACCCCGTCCTCATGAGCTTGGTAAACATTGACACAAAAAGGAGTAATAAAAGTTTTGAATAGTTTAAAGGTAGCACATGAAAAATTTACTTGGAGTGGCAAGGAAATACCACATATAGGTAGTTATGGTGGACACAAATGGCATGGATTTTGGCTCAAGGTTTTGGATGCACGAGAAGCATTCCCTCTCAGTACAGAGTTTAGGCTAGCAAGGTTATTTGAAGCAAACACAGGATATCAACCGTACAACAAGACTCATATGAAAACATATTGCAAGCATTATAAGACTCTACACTGTCTTCCTTGTTAACCAAACCCTTTTACTAGAAAATATCTAGACCTTAGAGATACCAATCATACAAACCAAATTTCAACAAGCTTTACGGTAGTTCTTCACTAATAGGTTTTAACCACATGATACAAAAGCTTAAACATGAACTACTTGATAACTCAAAACAATTGACAAGTATCAAATTATCCAAGACAGTGATCTACAAGAATATGTAAGTCTTTTCCATTATACCATCTACCACATGCAGCATTTTCTGTTCCAACCAAACACCAATCAATTTATTTCAACACAAACTCTCCAAACAATTATAAGTGAAGCAAGAGAGTACTTTCTTAAAAGAACTAACAGCTCTGAACAAGAGATGCATGAAAAACAGGAGCTAAAAGCATAGCAGTAGCTAGAGAATACTCAACAAGTATAAGTGAAGAATAGGAGTATTCAAATGAAAAAGCGGAGCGTGTCTCTCTCCCAAACAAGATTGCTAGGATCCAACAAGTTGATCTCAGAAAATAAAATAACAATGCGAAAATAAAAGCACACAGACGCTCCAAGTAAAGCACATATGATGTGAAAGAATTAAAATATAGTTTCACTAGAGATGACCTGATAAGTTGTTGATGAAGAAGGGGATGCCTTGGGCATCCCCAAGCTTAGACGCTTGAGTCTTCTTGAAATATGCTGGGGTGATCCATGGGAGCATCCCCAAGCTTAAGCTCTTCACTCTTCTTGATCACATTATATCATCCTCCTCTCTTGACCCTTGAAAACTTCCGCCACACCAAACTCAGAGTAATTCTCATTAGAGGGTTAGTGCACAATCAAAAACTCACATGTTCTATAAGGACACAAACATGACCATTACTTTTAAACATTAGCTACTGCCACTGATGTTATGTGAAGCTCTTCCACCCAAAAAAGAATTCCACTCAACACTAGTAAAAGAGAGAATGCAAAATAAAAGACAGAATCTGTCTAAAACAGAACAGTCCGTAAAGACGAATTTTTTCGAGGCACTTACGTTGCTCAGATCGAAAAACTCAAAACTAACGAAAGATGCGTACATATCTGAGGATCACGCACAAAAATTTGCAGATTTTTCAATTTTTGGATTTTATAAGAACGAAACGGTGAACAGCAAAAATCTGTTCCTGCGCAGAAATCCAAATCTAGCATCATCTTCTATTAGAGGCTCTACTTGGCACAACAATTCGAAAAAGTAAAGATACAAAGGTTGTTACAGAAGTAAACACACTTGACTCAAACTGAAAACAAAAGATAATGGGTTGCCTCCCAAAAGCGCTTTCTTTAATGCCTTTTAGCTAGGCTAGAAGATTTTAATGATGCTCTCATAAGAATAAGAGTTGAAAAACAAAAAGAGCATCAAGAGGCAAATATCAAACACATTTAAGTCTAACCCACTTCCTATGCAAAGGAATCTTGTAACAAAATAAATTATTGAAGCATAAAGCAACTAGCATAGAAAGATGAAACAAATGCAACTTCAAAACTTTCAACATAAAGAGAGGTGTTTTAGTACTTGAAAACTTTTACAACCATATTTTCCTCTCTCATAATAACTTTCAGTAGCATCATGAACAAACTCAACAATATAACTATCACATAAAGCATGCTTTTCATGATCTACAAACACATAATTTTTATTAAGCTCAAAAACAGTGGGGTCATTAAACCCACTTTTGACAATAGTAGTATAATAAATATCATTAGGCAATATAGGACCATCATCAAGAGCATTATCATATATAACATTAGGGAGCACATTTTTACTTTCTGCAATTTCCTTTTCTTGAGTCAAGGAGCTTGTTACTTCAAATTTATCAAAAGGAGATATTTCAATAGAATCATGACATTCAACAATATAGCATTCTTCCTCCTTAGGTAGGCATGGAGGGTAATCATATAATGTAAGAGTTAAAGAGTTACTATCTTAGGAGGTAGATCCTCCTTTTGTTCATCACTCTCTTCCTCTTTTTCATCCAATGAGCTTTCAGTTCAGCAATTTCTTCTCCCACAGGTTCCTGAAAGGTAGCAAGTTGTTCTGGAGAATAAGTTTTCTCAAGAAATTCAGTGATATAAGGATTATCATTGTAATATTCAAGGCAATAACCAAGTATAGCAAATTCTCAGTTTACAAGGAGCATCATCATCTTGAATAAAACCAGCAATTTCATAGGCACCCTTAAAAACAACAAATTCTTCAATTTGTTCAAGATTATCAAAGTCATAGTTTCCTTTAGCATAAGCAGCCAAGATTTCATTATCATTATAATCACATTGGAAAGGGAGGTGTTTATGCCTCTACAGCAAAAACATTCATTAAAGCACCAGGATTCATCATAAGTAAAGCACAAGTTTCTAGCAAAAAATTCAATTATATATTTGTACCCATAAGTGTTTCCCTTTTTGAGACAAGCGGTATTCCTTATAGTAATTTTTGTTCCTCCGTGAACCCACTTAGACAATAAGATTTTGTTTCAAAGAGAAAACCATTGATAGCGAATAAATAACTAGACATAATAACAAACCGAAATAAACTAAATGCAAGAAACTAATTTTTTGTGTTTTTGATAATAAAAGCAAACAAGACAAGATAAAAATAAACTAAGCAAGACAATAACAAAGTAAAGAGATTGGAAGCGTGAGACTCCCCTTGCAGAAATCTCTTACTCCCCGGCAACGGCGCCAGAAAAAGTTGCTTGATGACGTGAAAGCACACGTTCGTTGGGAGACCCCAAGAGGAAGGTATGAAGCAGTGCAGCAGCAAGTTTTCCCTCAGTAAGATACCAAGGTTGTCAGATCCAGTAGGAGTAAAAGGCACCTCTGAAGGTTGTTGGTGGTGCCGTTTACTCGATCACCAACGTGGAACCTGCACACAACACAATCAAACTACTTTGCCCCAACGAAACAGTGAGGTTGTCAATCTCACCGGCTTGCTGTAAACAAAGGATTAAACGTATGGTGTGGAAAATAGTGTTTAATTGCAGAGAATGAAAAGGAACAATGATTGCAGTTGGTTGTATTATCAGTGTAAAAGAATGGACCGGGGTCCACAGTTCACTAGTGGTGTCTCTCCATAAAAGATAACTAACATGCTGGGTAAACAAATTACAGCTGGGCAATTGATCAATAGAGAGCGCATGACAATGCATATATATAACAAGATGACTACTATGATATTCAATTGGACATTACAACAAGATACATAGACCGTTATCCAACAGCATCTATGACTAATAATCCACCTTCAGGTTGACATCCGTGTTCCCCGTTGGTATTAAGTTGCAAGCAACAGATTATTGCATTAAGTAATGTGCATAATGTAAACAATACAATTATCCTTAGACAAAGCATTTCTGTTTTACCCCTAGTGGCAACAGCACATCCACAACCTTAGACGTTGCTGTCACTCGCCCAGATTACCGGAGACATGAACCCACTATCTAGCATAAATACTCCCTCTTGGAGTTACAAGCATCTACTTGGCCAAAACATCTACTAGTAACGGAAAGCATGCAAGATCATAAATAACATATAAGATAGATTGATAATCAACTTGATCATAGTATCAATATTCATCGGATCCCAACAAACACAACATGTAGCATTACAATAAGATGATCTTGATCATGATAGGCATCTCACAAGAACTAAACATGAACTACTCGCGCATCACTCCGGAGGAAGGCATGGTGATGTAGAGCCCTCCGGTGATGATTCCCCTCCCCGGCAGGGTGCTGGGAAGAGCTTTAGAACCCTCCCGAACTAGGGTTGACGACGGCGGCGGCTACGGAACTTTTCGTGGATGGAGGCTCGGGTAATTAGGGTTTTCTGGACGAATGCATTATATAGGCGAAAGGGCGGCGTCTGGAGGCACCCGAGAGGGTCACGCCACCCCCCGGCGCGGCAGGAGGTGGGGCCGCGCCGGCCCCTGGCGTGGCTGCCTCCTTGGTCGCCTTCGTCTCTCCTTTGGACTCCGTGTACGTGTCGGGAAAATAGAAGGTTTTGTCCAAGTTTCGTCCAATTCCGAGAATATTTCCAGAACAGCTTTTCTGGAATACAAAAACATCAGAAAACAGGAACTGGCACTGTGGCATCTTGTTAATAGGTTAGTCCCAGAAAATGCATAAAAATGATATGAAGTGTATGTAAAACATGTAACAATTGGCATAATATCAACATGGAACATTAGAAATTATAGATACGTTTGAGACGTATCACACTACGAGGCGGGTGTTTCCTGTGTGGTCAAGATCTACGCAGAGTATATGAACAGGAAGCTCACCAAAAAGGATGCCAGGAGCATATGAACAGGAAGCTCACCAAAAAGTATGCGCATACACTTGTCGAACGGCTAGTACTTGAAGGTAGCCACATAGATTTTCCTATTATTCTCTACATGACTGACGAATAGTTCTACTCATATGGATCTATTTTTGTTAAATAGGTGGTTCCTCAGTGGCTAGCCGTCGAGTTGCCTTGCTATAAGGTGATTGTCAACAAGTGGGTGAGTGATGCGTTCCAGGTGCAACACGCGGAGGCAGCGGCTTGGCATGCCATGCTAGGCGACGGAGTCCACCGTCAAGGCCCCCTCACCCTCGACGGCATCGTGCAGAGGAAGGTAAGAAATTGCTTTTGTTTTTTTCCATACAAGTTATTCTGTATGTGCTAGTCTTTTATTTCCTTTTGATCTCAATTGTAGAAAGCAAAGACGGGCGTGGTCATGACTAAGTTGGAGGCATTCTTTGATACCCGGAAGCCAAAGGTGATGAAACCGGATGTACCGGCGGGCTAGCAGTGGATCACCGATGGCTCCAGAATACAGTGGAAGAAGTACTGCGACAAGTTCAAGGAGGTCCACGGTCCCGACTCTGATCCTATGACTTCTCCTTTCGACGCCATGGTTGCTATGCTTTTTTTTACACCCATGACCGTAGGGGAATCCCCTACGGTTAAATTTTCAATTATAAAGATCAGAAGTCACCAAAATGGTGACCAACTGATGTCCAGAAATTACAAAGTTCAATGGGGATAAAAAATGAACCACGAATACATGGTTAAGTAAAAGATGCTCTAGTCCAATCTATCAAAGGGGCTACTAAGTTCGCCTTAACTCTATACTGATGCAATAGCATATCACTCTGGAATTTAACCTTCCACACCCGAAAGGATGCCGGCACCTTATTGAAAATGAGATCATTATGCACTTTCCAGATGTTCCAACTCACACAGGCCACAACCTCCATAAAACAGGGTCCTGTGAAAGCTTGGGTAGCCAAAAGAATTCTGGGGGAAATAGGCAACTGACAGTTCCAACTGATTCCAACCTTGTTCCAGCAATTGGTGGCAAAGGGGCAGTGGAAGAATAGATGGTCACGTGTCTCGATAGTCTGTGCATAGCAAAGTACACAATGTGGTCCATCTTCAAGGTTCCAATGTTTTCGGAGCATGAGATCTTTTGTATTCAGTCTGTCTTGGACAAGCAACCATAAGAAGATCCTTAACTTAGGCAGGCACTTGGATTTCCAAATGAGATCAATGGCTCTATCTTGTGGTGCTTGGGCAAAAATGAAGCGATAGTATCTAGCAGATGTGTAATGAGAATTCCCCCAGGCAAACACCCTTTTGTCTATGTTACTCGGATCATCAGAGATTGCGTCCAAAAAAGGTCGAATTTGCATATGTTCTTCAAAGGCCTGCTCTGACAAAGGTAGAGCAAACAGCTGGTTCAATTATGTGGTTCTAGCCATGGCAGCCACCGAGATATCTTCATTAAGAACATACGAGTAAAGGTGCGGCAGAGTGTCACATATCAGTTCGCCTTGATGGTTGCTATATGCTCGCGGGACAAGGTCGGCGGAATGGCCAGTTATATATTGGTGGTGGTTCCGTCGATACTTCGAGCGCTCCCTCACTCGCCCAGATCCGTGCTAGCCGGACGAGCTCATCGCCCGGTATCGAGCGCCGCCCACAGCCAGGAGTTGCAGCCATTGCTGCAATGCAGGTATATATGTTGTTCTTCAACCATCTTTTCACTTTTTGACATGTTTTCACTACGATGACAGGTTCTTACATGATTGCAATACCGTAGGCTGAACTTGAGTAGAGTAGGAGAATCGCGGCGTAGGCAGAACAAAAGTCGCAGGAAACAGAAGCGAGGATGGCGGCAATGCAAGAGGCGATGTCAAGTCAGTAGTCATGCTTCACGGCAATTATGGAGGTAAGTTTTTTCCCATAAGTCCTATTTTTCATTCCTTCCATGCTTGTTGTTGAACTTACGCATGTGCTTGAATTTGCAAACTAAAACTCTGCAGAGGATGAAGACTATGCCCGCAGATCCGTCACTTCCTCATCTGCCTACTCTTCCTCCACTCGGCTTACTCTTGGTAAGTTTTCTTGGAACTAGGCAATAATTCATCTTTTCTTGCTTACTCGTCTAATGTGAATCTTTATAGGGTAATCCATCTGCTGGATCCAACACTGCCGCGGATGGTGGAGCCGGAGCAAGCCCATCGTCGACGCCATCGAGCTTCAGGAGGCTCGAGTGACTCTAGGTTAGCTCTACTCTAATGTCTTTAGGTGAATACATGCATATACATGTTTTGAAACTCATGCTTATAGTTTTGAAACTTCTATGATTGCATCGACGACTCTGTGGCGTGTGTGGACCACTTATGCATGGTTTCATCGTTCCCCGTGTGATGAACTCCTCTTTCATGGCTTGTGAACATGTAGCCTTTGTGTTTTGAAGATGTTTGGTGTAAAATTATGGTTGAGGTCGTTGTGAACTATGTGAAATGATGTTTGAAGTGCTTTCGTATTGTTATTTGCACTTTTGATTGTAATATATGTGTGTTGTGAGTGTTCCTGTGATGAAAATATCATTAGAGATGAAAATTGTGTTTAATTGCAGGGATTAAACAAAAAGCAGGGAAATTCTGGAAAAAACAGGAGGCTTTGCCGAGTGTTACACTCGGCACAGAGGCCATTTGGGCATTTACCGAGTATAACACTCGGCAAAGAGGTGCTCCAGGTGCCCAATTTCTCGGCAAAGGCTGTTTCCAGGTGCCAAATTGGCACGCTGGGGACAACCTTTGTCGAGTGCCTGCCCAGGCACTCGGCAAACGTGCAACACGTGGCAGGCCCACGATGTCCCCTCGCTAGTTGTTTGCCGAGTGCCGGCACTTGGCAAAGATTTTTGCCGGAGCACGGACGGCGGCACTCGGCGAAGATTTTTGCCGGCGCGCGTGCGGCAGCACTCGGCAAAGATTTTTGCCGGCACGCCTGCGACGACACTCGGCGAAGTGCTTTGCCAGCACGCCTACAACGACACTCGGCAAAGAGCTTTGCCGAGCCGAACCGCTCTGGACGCGTGGTGGCTCGTGGTGCGTTGGATGTTTGCCGTGGACACTCGGCAAAGATCTGACGTCCGATTGTCCACGGATGGCCGTGATCTACTTTTTGCTTCCGGGTCCGCGCAAAAGACACTCGGCAAAGTATTTGCCGGCGTGCCCGACAAAAGACACTCGGCAAAGTTTGTTCACCGAGGGATTTGCTGCCGAGTGTCGGCTGCCGAGTGTAATACTCGGCAAAGACTTTGCTGGCGTGGATTTTGCCTTTGCCGGGTATTTTTGATACCCGGCAGCGTTGTCGATTCCAGTAGTGATCACCTGCTAGGTTTAACTACTAACCACGCTGACACTCCAGCTGTTTCGTCTTCTCTAGTAGCACCTGTTTCAGCATCAGCATATGCTAACCCAATCAACATTCAGGTATCATAAAATGGGGAACTAAATATGTACACACAACCTCCAGTTTGGTAATGAAAGGTGGGTAAGTAAATGTATTAAGGAAATGCAATTGAGCTTGGGCAGCCAAGAATATGAGCTACATCCTCCGTACTGAAATATAAAATGTTTTACATATTCCAGTGTGGACTACATACATACTGGAATGAGTGAACAAACACACTAAAACGCGTCTATACACATGCGATTTAGGAGGGACTACTAAATAGCAAGAAACGATTATTTTACCTCTCAGGGTGTAGGAGCGGTTGCAAGTCCATTACAGTTTCAAATGTATCCATTGATAATTTTGCATCCATCTGGAAATCACATTTTAAGCATTAGTGTTGCTTCGAATGAATCACAGTGTGCAGGAAACTAAGTGCATAACTAATGTGTCAAATCACAGTAAAATTTGTATGTGCTGTTGTGTGTACAGATGAGAAGTGGGCAAAGGGAAATTCCGAAATCTGGAGTAGTGAGAGTTTAGTCATTTTGTAACCTACAGAAGAGTCACTTTGTCCATCTTTGCAAGGATGCCAACAGTGACATCTGGACCTCAAGCACTGTTCTATATAATTCATATATGAAATAACATATTCGAACGCCGGACGATCCTTATCTTGTCACAGATGATAGATGTGAAAACAGAATTAAGGTGGCATACGGAGCAAAGGAGTAGAACAAAGGTACCTAGCACTGTAAGTTGTTTTTTTCGCGAAAACGGAAAAAGCTTTGCGTTTCAATGCATTGATAGAAAGAAGATTTATGTACAAGCCTACAAAAAAGCCACCCCGCATGTTACAACTCAACCTAGTGACCTACACTAGGAGAAAAGCTGTCTGAGGCCTTGTGCCCCCGCGCTCACTCATGAACGAGCCTCGGTCTTGATGGTTTCCATCAAGGCGTCTACCGAGGGACGCGCGTTGTCGAAGACGACCGCGTTACGTTGCTTCCAAATCCAACCATTTTATTTGTTTATATCATCATATCATGTATATTGTGGGCTAGATATGATAGAGAACAAACTACGTTCTGTGTAGATTGTTCTTTCTACTAATGTTTTGGATTACTCCAACAAGATGCTTTGTAGTGATGTTCTGAATTTTTCAGTGAGTATTTGAGATGTTTTGTACCGATGTTTTGAATTTTGTAGTGAGCATTTGGTTACTAATTGTATTTTGTACAACTGATAGTCGTGTTCAGCTTAGGTGTGACCAGTGAGGGTGTTATAGACTTTTCACCATGGTTTCTAGAAGTGTTCGGCACAGTTTCTAGAGTTTCTCACCGTTGTTTCTCCCCACCGGAATCCAGAAACCGGTTTCTGCATAAGCAGAAACCCAAAAGAAGTGGCCCTCAATCGATCCGAGTTCGATTCCTAAGGGAGGAAAATGACACCACCTTTTTTGCCTTCCTTTTGCCATGTGTTCCTGTCCGCCCCATCTGTCTTCGGCTGCGGCTCGATCTCCGTCGGTGAGAAGAGCCCGCACCACTGCCGTCTCGTCAGCATGCCCAGTCAGCGCCCGGGTCCCGCCGTCAGCCGCTCAGGCTAGCTGCCCCTGGGTGAGAAAAGCCCTCCTAGTTTTCTGTTTTCTGAAAATTCCAGAAAATGTGCAAATCTTGTATAAATCATATCTTGAGTTTGGTAAATCCAAATAATGCAAATTATATGTCTATTTTGATTATAAAAATGTGTAGAATCTGAATATGCCATCCTAATTCCTGTTTGCGTCATGTAGCTTGTTGTATAGTGGTAGTTTTGTATATCACCTATTAAGTAATATATGGAGTGTATGGGAATAATGCAATAAGATCTATTCCTACTCCATTTAATTTGAGTAGCTCACCCATGCCATGTTATACCATGATAATAACATTTCAATTTGTGGGTTAGAAAAATAACTTGAAGCTATATTAAATGTTGGGATTCCGATTCCATTTAATTTGGATAAGTTGCATCTTTGCCATGTCATGCATGCATGATCATGCTGAATCTTTTGCCTTAGTTGTAAGTGTTGCATCCATTGTTTCTTATTAGTGCCTTGCTTCTTCACGGATAGTACGTTGAGTTGATGCGAGCTACGACAAGTTCTACGGATATACCTTGACAATATTTTCTAGGCGAGCATCCCCCTGCTTCCTATATTTTATAGCTTTTGCCTCTCTCTATATTCTAGCCTTTTGTTGCGATGCTTTACTTGTGTCTCGAATCCTATCCACATGTATATCTTATGCAGCCATGATAAAGCCTTTATCCTCCACATCCTGTTAACCTCGTTGTTTGTTTGTCTTGTGGCCTTGCGACTCATAGTTGCATGCTTAGTTGGCTGATCGAGTTATGAAGTATCTACGATGTTGTTGGGAAGTTGTCACATGCTTTATGTTGGAGATAATCATAGTTCTACTTGCAAATTAATAATAAAAATGTTGTTGCCATGGGAATAACTAAATGAGATAATCGTACTGGCTTAGTTGGGACAAAGTTACAAACAGGAAAGGGCAAGGCGGAATGGGATTCAGAGATCTCCATCTGTTCAACCAAGCACTGCTTGCAAAACAGGCCTGGAGGCTCATTGCTTTCCCAGACAGTCTTTGCGCAAGACTGCTAAAAGCCAAATATTTTCCCGCGGGGGAGTTAACTGATACTGCTTTTATCAGGAATGCGTATCCAAGCTGGCAAGGCATTATGCATGGCCTTGAGCTGTTGAAAAAAGGAATTCTTTGGCGTATTGTTGATGGAAAGAGAGTGAGAATCTGAAGGGATAATTGGATACCGAGGGGACACATGAAAGTTACAGCAAATCTGACAAATTCAAGAGTAAGAAGAGTCGATCAACTAATCAACCAAGAAGACCACTCTTGGAACGAGACAATGGTTAAAAGAATTTTTATGGCACATGATGCGGAGGAAATTCCCAAAATCCGGCTGCCAAGATGGTCTGGAGAGGATTTCGTTTCATGGACTAGAGAAAAACATGGGATGTTCACTGTTCGAAGTGCATATAACCTAGCCCTGGACCTTCGAAACAAAACCCCACCTTCTAATTCCGATGGCACTTTGGGTGGTGATAGAAGCCTCTGGAATACAATTTGGAAATCAAATACGCCTCCGAAAGTTAAGATTTTTACTTGGAGACTTGCTACCAACAGCCTGGCTGTCCAAGTAAATAGAAGCAGAAGACTTCCTAAGGTAGTTCCCACTTGTACTATTTGTGGCATGGAGGAAGAAACAGGTTTCCATGCTACAATGTCTTGCACAAAAGCAAAGGCTCTTAGACAGGGACTTTCTCATGTCTGGAATCTGCCAGATGATATTGAGTTAAAGAACTCTGGAGATGACTGGGTTTTAATCCTACTGGACAAATTGAACCAGGAGATGAGAGACAAGATGATGTTTATTTGGTGGAGAGCCTGGCACCACCGAAATAACATTATTTTTGATGATGGTAAAGCATATGTTCAAAACTCCATAAGCTTTCTACAGAACTATTTATCCACCTTAAAAACTATAAAGAGTGGACAGGCTCTCCTGATAGAAAGGGAAAAGGAAAAGTTGACTCTTCTAAAGATACAGGCCAAAAGAATATGCCCGATATTCAGGTCAGTGAAGGTTCTTGGGAAAACCCCCTGAGGGATGGATAAAGTGCAATGTTGATGCGAGTTATGTGTCGGAAGAGAAGAAGGGTGCCTTTGGTGTGGTCATCCGAGAGAAAAATGGAGAAGTTCTTATCTCAGCTTGGGATGTCATTGCTAACTGCCAGTCTGCGGTCTTTGGAGAGGCAATTGCTTGCCTCGAAGGGTTAAAACTTGCTCTTAATCATTCAAATGCTAATGTGATTATTGAAACAGATTGTGTCTCCATTCTGGATTCTTTTAAAACTGACAGTTTGGATCGATCTAAAGTCTGTCTTATTGCAAAGGATTTCAATTTACTGAAGCCGTCGGATAGACAAGTGATGATTTCAAATGTCAATAGAAGATGGAACAAAGTTGCTCATGGGCTTTGTCAGTTTAGCCGTAGAAATTTATGTAGTGGTTTTTTGCAAGGTGCGGTGCCGACCTGCGTGTCGAAAGCGGTATTGGATGATTGTATTCCTAACTCTGTTTCTTAATTAATATATATGGAAAATTCAAAAAAAAAAACTAAATGAGATAAGCCATATGTGGGACGCCTTTGCGAAAGCATCGGTATTTGCGCTTTCCCTCACTAATGTCGCCTAGGACTCATGTTCTTGTTACCTGTTATGAGACTGAGCGCGCTAACCATATGTGGGGCCTATGGGAACCCCTATCGGATTACTACCTGTTTCTCAAAGTACTGTACTGGGGGCCACAATTAGTTCGGGTGTTTATGCGTTTATATTCTGTACCTATGCCATGTTTACTTTCTGTTGCTCGAGGATCGTTTACTATTCTGTACAGTTTAGGACGCGGGACGTTTATGCTATGTGGACACGCCTAGTCACACTTTCGGGCCTCTGATCTTTCATAGCCGCCGGCGCAAACCTCTAGGTCTGTCTTCGGAGCACGGCGCCAACTTCATTGCGGGTAGCTTAGTTGGGTGGCCCCTTTGCTTGCTTTGGGTTCTGGGAACCGTCGTGTCTGATGCTCCGCTGGCATACCAATGGGTGTATGTTAATGGCCTTGCAAATGTTTTGGGTTGAAGTGCGTGTGGATACTTTGGTGCACCCCTGCAGGGTTAAATCTTTTCGAAAAGCTGTGTCCGCGGTTATGGACGACTTGGAGCGCAGTTACTCGACCATAGACAATTTTCACCTAATTAATAAGAATTTGATTAGTAAGTTAGCACTACTACAACGAATAGCCCATAAAATTGTCAACTGTGTGAGTGCCCTTTGGATTGCTTTCTCCCCGCGGTAGCGCCGAGGGAGTGATATTGGGTTGTGTTATGCTTGTGTTAGTATCTAGTTTGTTCCGGATGCGCTCTCTTATCCGTTTCTAATAGACGGAAGTTGTAGCGTGTCTCTATAGGTTTCTGGTGCATGCTTGCAGCCGCTAAGTCCACCATACTACCTATGGCACCCTTGTGCATGTGCTTCTTAAGTCTCGCGGAGTACCCCTGTACTCACCCCGCTTTGTTTTCCCTTTTTCCCCAGATCCCCGTGTTCCTCCGGATGCAGGTTTGTTGACAGATGACGTTAGCAAGGTTACTCTTCTGGCTTGGCCTGGGCAGGGTTATGGACGCCACTTGGTTATCTTCAGGATTCTTAGTCCTATTTGTATTCTTATCTGTACTCGGGTGCTATTTCACTCTCGTTGTGATTTGGATCTTTGTAATGTATCCTTTTATTAAACTTGGCTCGTTGGAGTATTTGTTGTATATATATGTTTCTTGTGGATCTGTCGTGAACTATTGTGATGTAACTACTTGTGACAACAAATCCACCCACATTGCGTGTATGTCTCGTCATGCACGTAGTGTTTGGTGGGCGCCCATGGATCGTTATTATGCGGAGTTTGGCGGAAATGCTAAAGTTGCATAGTACCGATTCGGGGTGTTACATGAGATATCCCCAAGTTTGATACCCCAGATCTCGATTAAACAAACATCAACTGTGTACGATGAAATCGAAATTAGTAACCACAGATGTACGCGTACCGGCATCTCGTAGTCGAGCTTTGGATCTATCGCCCACGGCCTAGTTCTCGGCCGATGCCCGCGCGCCGGCATCGACCGAGGCTTTCGTGCAGAGCTGGAGGAGTGGGTGACAGAAAGAAAGTTCAGTGAGACTCGGTTGCCGGCCAAGATAAGATAAAAACACGATGCGAACGGCTCGGCTATGGCGGGGCTCACCTGTCAGCGAGACACGATTGACCAGTCTCCCGTGTGGAGGCCGCTGTAGAGGTCTCGTACGTTGCACGGCGCAGTAAAATGTGCCTCCATACATCTATCGCGGCATTAAAAAGCACCGCTCTCGTGTGACACCTACAATAGCACTAATATGTGCCTGTATCGAGTCTGCCACGGCGTAAACATATCCGCCGTCCTTAATAGCCGCCGAGAAAACTCATCCGCCGGGTAAATACTTTACCCGGTACTTTTTACTTATGCCGTCCAAAAATAATGCCGGATATAGCCATGCACTCTTGTAGTGAAAACCCTTCCCTCGAGGCAGGGGGACATTTTTTACAAGATTGGCTTATTTTGTGTGGTGTCACCGAAATAGGCTTCTATTTTCACAAGAGTTGACAGAGTTAAAGTCAAAAGTTTAAGTTTTCACAGGAGAGAATTATACATGATACACATATTGTATTTAGCTAATAAAAAATAATAACAATAATACAAACAATATAAAAATTGTTGAGCTAACAGTAGTAATAGCATGCTATGGTTCAAAACAGAGCACACATAAGTACATAACAACCTTACTACATCCTCCGTTCCAAATTATAAGAAGTTCTGGCATTTTTCTGATTCGCATGTATTTAGACGCGTTTTAGTTTGTCTGTTCACTCATTTCAGTCCGTATGTAGTCCATATTGAAATATCTAAAACATCTTATATTTTGGAATGGTTTCGGAATGGAATACACTAATAAGAAACAGTACATACAGAACAATACAAGAATTGTATTTCGGCCAAATTAATCGATCAACCCTTGCCAAGCTAAGCTAGCTGGTCGGCCGGCATGTCAAGTGAACGTAGATTAGATCTTGACTTGGGAGCAGGACACACGAATTTGATACTTACTGAGTGGCGAAGTAACATGGTACGCAGAAACGTTCTGGAATTGACAAAGCACTGCGAAAGATATACGTACGGAGAATAAATAGACTGGTGTTCATCTATGATGAGAAGTTAAAAAAGACAAATGCAGTGACTAGTAAGTTCCCATCAGAGTTTGAATTCGACAAGTGTCTTTTTTTGGCATGTGTGGATCTACTTGCTATAGTAGTTTTATGAGCTGGCGGATGCAAGTTGTATCAATGCATTTGAATGTATGTCACGACTTCGAGTCGTGCTAGTAGCTAGTTCACGCTCTAGTATACTGGTACACCTAAAATATCTAAGTGCACACAGCACAGTGTGGCATCTTTTGTTCAAACATGCGAGGACAGAGGAAGTGATGCAAAAGACTCCCCTAGCCCGCCATAACCTAGTGACTAAGCAAGCTGCTGCTAAATCCTGGTTGTTGTGCGTTCCTTTATTACCCCCCACTCAGTACGGCGCCGACGGCGACATGAACCAAAGCATTAATTGAAACCGGGGAGAAGAGGAGGAACAGGAGGGAAGAGAATAATAATAACCAAAAAGCCAGGAGCCGGCCCGACCCGTCAGCCAGCCGATCCTCGTCGCTCGGCCTGCCTCCGTCTTCCTCCCACCTTTGCTTTGCAGCAGTTCCAATTCCTTGCTTCCCTCGTCGGCCAACACGCCCGTCCACACCAAAAGAAAAAGGAAGCTCTGCTGCAGCGAGGCTAATCCCCCCGAAAGCCAAAGCCACAAAGCGAAAAAGCCAACTCCACACTCACACACTCCCCTCAGCATCGCACTTCCCCCGGCCCTCCGCTCTTAAGACGATGCCTTGCCCCCCTCCGCTCCCTTCCATCCCCTTCCTCACCACCGTATTCTCTCTGCTCGATCACCGCAACCACTCCACCTCGGGGAGGCGGCATGTCCATGTCGAGCGGCGGCGGCGGGCCGTCGGGGCCGCAGTGGGCAATCGCCATGAGGACGGACGGATTTTCCGGCGTGGAGCCCGGGGATATCATAGAGAGCGAGCCCGTGCCCTCCTCCCTCGCGCCCATCGTCCCCATTCTCCGCGCGGCCGACGAGATCGAGGAGGAGAACCCGCGCGTCGCATACCTCTGTTAGTATACTCCTCTGCTCATTTGCATACTCCTATCTCCACTCTCACCTGCCTTCCTACACAAATGCTGCCTGCATGTGCAATTCATAATATAATACGTTAGGCTTGACTTATTACTCAAACCAAGATGCTGGATCATTGCTAATTTTCTGCCTAGTTTGTACAACTTTTTCTTGTCTAAGATGATGTTTGTTTCACTTTCCCCCCTAAGATCAGCGATTATTAATACATGGCAACTTATAATATTTACGATAGGTGTTACTACTGTCTGCTTCATATACAATGTGTGCCTAAGTAAACTGCTCATGTCATACCACACTAACCTTATTTAGTTTAGCATGTGCTTGCATCATGGATGTGTATCTTCTGGCTTTGGGAAATGGGAATGACCATCACTTTCATAGCTTCGTTTTCGCTCCTCTGTTTTTCTGCCTCTGACTTCTTTTGTTATTACTCCTGGCTGCTCAGGTCGTTTTACTGCATTCGAGAAGGCGCGGACGATGGATCCATACTCAATTGGGCGTGGAGTGAGGCAGTTCAAAACCTATCTGTTACATAGGCTGGAAAAGGTATGCGCATACTGCTGGACCTGGCTGCTCAACAGTCAACACCAACACCATAATTAAATCGACTGCTAAAACAGAGAATTATCATCGTGGATTACTGATAACTCTCCCCCTCGCTTCTGGAAGTAGTAACACTCCACATGTTTGACGTTTTTTATTTGGCAGGATGAACAAGAGACAAAGTGCAGGCTCGCGTCAACCGATTCAAAGGAGATTCAGAGGTTCTATGAGCACTATTGTAGAAAGAATCTGGTGGAGGGCCTGAACGCACTAGTACCGTAAGCTTCAGTGTGCATTGCATTAACAATCTTCTTGTAAAAAAAATGCCATCCCTAAGCTATGTTCACCTTTTTTTTATGACATAGGGACGAGATGGCGAGATACTATCAAATTGCATCTGTCCTTTATGACGTGCTAAAAACCGTGACACCAGAAAAGTCTCAATCCGAGGTTCTACATCCAGCAATTGCAAATTATTGCAACATGCTGTTTCATCTTCATGACTTCCTTGCACAACACCAAACATTATAACTTGGAACATTTGTTTTGCAGTTTGATCAGTATGCTAAAGGGGTTGAAAAGGAGAAAGCTTTATTTTCACACTACAACATTCTACCCCTTAATATTTCTGGTCCCATACAACCTGTCATGGAAATACCTGAGGTCTGTAAATTTCATTCGAACTATTTTATTTAATACACATGTGTATGAATGATTTTCTTTGCCATGAAAACTGCAGATAAAAGCAGCAGTGCGCCTTCTTCGGACGATGGACCTTCCAACGCCAAGGCCAGATATGACTATCGTGCCTGAAGAAACAGATGGACCTATTGTTCGTGACTTACTCGATTGGCTTTGGCAAACATTTGGATTTCAGGTGGAAACCAACAAATACTTAATTATATTCTAAACTATAATGTGATCAATTTTTGTATGACTACACATGATCTTGAAATTTCTGGTTTTCTGTTTCCTACTTTTTACTGAAAACTGTGGAGGAGGCCATGGAAAAAAGTTATATTGCAAAGAGAATATATACATGAGAGACGGGGACCGTACAATGGGTCAAGGGGATAGACGGGGAAGGTGGATAACTGGATAATCTGGATATACACACAAAGACTAAGCAAGCTGGTCAAACCAAGCTTTGAGAACAGCTCCTCCTTCATCCCTTTTGTATTGTGATGACTTTCATCCAGTTATGTCTTTCTAACAGTTCTGGCCAGATTGCAGTTTAGTAGTTTGAATAATTGGTTTGGCATTGAACGCAGATACATAATGCTTATCTTATGCTAATGAACAATACAATGTTGGGTTGTACTACACATGTAATTATTTTTAGCCCAAAGTAGTGACATCTCTAGTATAAAAGATTTATATGTTGGTTTTGTGTTGGGTGGTTAGGCACCAAGGTGTTCTGTTATTTGTTTAGGATTTCATACTACCTTTGGCTTTATTTGTTGTAGAAAGGTAACGTGGAAAATCAAAAGGAGCATTTGATTTTGCTGCTTGCTAACATCGATATGAGAAAAACGGTATTGTCGACCAGAGTCGAAGACAAAATCATATGGTAAATCCTTTCTGTGAACATTGTTTGTCTCGCTAATGCTGAATCAATTCAATTTTGTGGATCCCTTTTGCAAATGGTTTTAGGCTCCTATGAGTGTCGATGTCAAACTGATTCATGATCTTCTAATATCACTTGCAGATACATATTAATACAGTGAAGCACTTGATGAATAAAGTTTTTCAAAATTATATTTCATGGTGTCGGTATCTGCATTTGGAGTCAAACATCAAGTAAGTGATATAACCTTTTGTTTCATGGCTCGAAATTATCCTCGTTAACTGTAAAGAATTTTCATGCAGAATTCCAACCGATGCCTCCACACTACAAACAGAGCTTCTTTACATAGGGTTGTATTTGCTGATTTGGGGTGAAGCTTCAAATGTTCGCTTTATGCCTGAATGCCTTTGTTACATCTTCCACCATGTAAGTGGCAATCTTGTTCTTGCACCTGAAATTTCTGCTTTTGAAACATTTCTTGAATGGGATTTTTCATTTAAATTCGTACTTTCTTTGCAGTTTTATTGAAAATCTAGTATGCTCAGTTCCTTTTTAAACATGCACGGTGGTGTAATGCTACAAGGCAGTAAATGTAATCTTTTTGTTATATAGAGCTGTATAAGCTTATGAGTGGCATAAGGCAGTTCATAGACCTATTCATATGGCAGTGATTATATAATCACGTGATGAGGAAAAGTCTTCTGATCCAGCTCTCAAGGTCACGTTGTCATGGTACTGTTTAGTCCTGAGAACAAAAAATTCTGACTATACTCAGTGAAAAAGAAAGACTTGTGTGGAAAACATGAGTGTCGGGAAATGCACATGATGAGGGTTTATGAGGAAGATGCCTGTCATTGGCTGATTATTTCAGAACACCTATGCCACACTATACACTGTGTTTCTATTTTGTGCTGTAAATTCAGAGTCCTTTACAGTTTAGCACATTTTATAGCCATTGGAAAAGAACATGCTTTTTACCAGGTGTAAATGGTGTAATGCATGAAACCCATTAACTGCTTACGGATGAGCATAAACTCCAAAGAGAACTATGTAACACGAAGTACACAAAATAATAGCTGGCTTGAAAGATAGTTTAAGTGTCTTTTTGTTCTTCGCTGTTTTTATGACATCTGTATCTTTTTTATGAAATGACAACTTTCAGATATATTTTTGAAATGGAGCTGCATTTAGAACATTTGTTAGAGTTTCACATTTTTCTCATAAACAGACCCCGATGCTAACGTGCCTGAGCATGTCTTGAACACACACTAACTTCTTGACCAATCTTTTTTACCCAATATTCATGTTCTAGATGGCAAGGGATTTAAATGACATAATATCTGATAGAAGAGAAGGTTCTTTTGACCCACCCTTCCGGCGAGTGGGGAGTAATGATGCATTTCTACAGCTGGTTATCCAACCCATCTACAGTGTTATTCACAATGTATGCACTCAGATGTCTTATATAACATTTCTTGCTAAATGTTCTTTGTTATGCATATGTCATTTAATGTTCATTTGATACGAAAGGAAGCTATAATGGGTAAGAAAGGTACTGTGAGCCACTCAAAGTGGAGTAACTATGACGACCTGAATGAATACTTTTGGTAAGTTACTCTTAACAATTCATTTTGTGCTTTACCTATCAATAGGATCTAAAGAATCATTTCTTACTGGCAAGGTTGCTTACTGGTCACTGTTTTTGTTATATACCTCCACACTTTCAGGTCGAAGAAATGCTTCAAACAGCTAGGATGGCCAATGGATCCAGCCTCTGACTTTTTTGGGCATCCTACAAAAACTAAAGATGGCATTGAGGTTATTGACTAATCCTTTGCGTAATTTTTGTGCACCAGATACTGTTTGCAATCTTGCTTAAAGATAAGAGGTTATTGTTGGTTTTCCACATGTCAGGTTGCATCATATTATCATAGCATACATCATTGATTTGTTGAACTTCTTAGGGGTTTCAGTCTTCTGTAGTTACTCCCTTATTCTATCTGTTTTAGTACGGTCAGAACAGGCTAAAGTAGTTCAGCATCAGAAGTTGTAGTTATTCACATAACAACCAACTAAAAGAAATTGCCGATATGGAACCAATATTATTTAGTTGTATAATTGGAATAAGGAGTTTTTGCATGGTGACTCTGCAATTGGAGAAATTATGAGTGGTGATTTTTTTCTAGTAAAGCACATCTGTGGTGAACATTTAATACTCTCTATTATTTGGCCAACGATCTCAATTGACAAAATTTTACTGTTTGGTATCAAATATATTTCTACTCCTGCTACAAGTT
This sequence comes from Poa pratensis, assembly GCA_947311845.1. Classification (NCBI taxonomy): domain Eukaryota; kingdom Viridiplantae; phylum Streptophyta; class Magnoliopsida; order Poales; family Poaceae; genus Poa; species Poa pratensis. Next base: position 6,261,782 of record CAMZMU010000080.1, on the reverse strand, counting down.
AAAAGTTTTTTTTGGCAATGCTACTAATTAAAAGTAGACTGTATATTTTTCTTAAATGTGTTACTTGTAAGCTTCTCTAGAAATGTGCTAAAGTATTTACTTAATGATTTCAGTAAGAATGTCAAGATTCACAAAAGATTGCAAGCTCCACAGTGGAAATCAGATAACCGAAACTTTGTGGAAAAGACTTCTGCTTTGTTGTACCGTTTATTTTTTTTAGATAATGAAAGCATTTATTACCCCTGGCCTCTGGATTATAAATGCATACGTCCAAACTTGTTACAATGTTTACAAGTTACCAAAACTTGGTAAAAAAAGTGATAGCCCCAAAGGACCTCTAGACAAGCTAACATGAGTAGAGTGTGACATGGCACACAAAACCGCTCTAAATACTAAGGAGCCTATCTAGTACGCCATCCAAACTGCACATAAACTCCCTGGGAATACACTGTAGCTTCTTTTTGTACACGAGAGCAACAAGTTCATAGAAGATTGAACTTTCTTTTTGTCAACGAATATCAATCTTGCATAGCCAAACAGAGCAAAAACCACTGCAGCCCTGACCAAAATAAGTGGTCTGAACGACTTATCTTACCCCTCAGCCATAACCCAAAAATATGTCAAATGCTAAAGGCTGGAGATGTGGAGTGATATAAAAAACTAAATTTACAGTGCGCGCAATACATGCCGAACCACAATAATGAAATAGGTGTTGGATAGTTTCTAGTTCATAACAAAAGCTGCAACGAGTGTCGCCCTACCACTTCCGTTTAATCAAATTATCTTTAGCGAGAATGACTCTAGGCAGAGAAATCAAGGAACACCTTTATCTTTAACGGGAGCTTAAGATGTCATAACCATTTCAATCTAAATCAGACCCACATATCCATTAAACCTGAATACATGGAGTGTACAGAAAAAACTCTAGTGGTGTGTAAATCCCACTTAATATGTCGTGTTCCTGCATTAGTTTCACCTCCACCACCTTGAGGACAATGGCGTTCCAATCACCTAAATGCTGGCCTGTGAGTGTCCGGAGGAATTCCATCCGAGGGTGTACCGCCCCTAGAACAATGGCCACCTTGGTATGTTTATGCCGAACAATGTTGAATAATCAAGGGTACATTACTGGAAAAGGTGTGTCCCCGTGCCATTTGTCCTCCCCAAATCTTATCGTCTCCCCGTTCTCAACCCTAAACGAAACAAATTGAATGAAAGCGTCCTTAACCCTCACGAGGCCCTTCCAGAAATGTGAGTTCATTAGCTAATGAGGCTCTTCAAACTGTTAACTGAGGACAGAGTTTGGCAGTCACTTTTGTGACGTAAATATGTGGGTAAAAACCCACTCTCATTTTGGAAAGCGCCTTTAACCCTCATGAGGCCCTCCTTAGCCAAATCATTATCCGTCAAAAGGATCGTGTCATCATCGTACTGTAGAAAAACCCGTCATGTACTAATTGTGGAATAGGACCGCTAATTTGTCCTCTCCTCTTTAACTCTGTTAATGAGAATTGTCAGCACATCGGCCACAATGTTAAACAAAATAGGTGAAAACGGATCTCCTTGTCAAATTAGCTGTTGGAGCGGCTGGAAAGAGCCCAAACAAATGCACCCTTAGTTTGGAAGAACGGCCCAACATCATCGTTTACCTGAATGGCAACGCTACCCCGCTGGACAAAATTATCCACCCATGTCCTCCAAGTCCAGGAAAAACTCTTCATTCGTAAGGAATGTTCCAAACAGGATCAGCGCACCTTATCATATGCTTTTTCAAAATCTATTTTGAAATTTACACTATCCATCTTCTTGTGTGCAATTCGTGTATAGTTCCGTGCATAATAACAACTCCTTCCATAGTATAACGACCAGGTAAAAAGTCCGTTTGTGCTGGTTGAATGACAATTAAGGGTATGTTTTGTTTTGAGCCAAACCTAGCCTAACCAAACAATTGGTACCCCCATGATCCTTGGCTGCTTCTTGGTTGGCCTCCAAAAAATTGGCTATCCTGCTCCGTTCCATGGGTGGCAGTGCACTTTTTCGCCAATTCGTGGGCAAAGTGAGGGCGGCCACATCCAGCACCAAAAATTTGGTCATGCCAAAATTGGTAAGGTTCATTGGGGTTAGAACCAAACGTACCTTTAGAGCCACTGCGATATCCAGATTTGTTCCCACTTCTGTGAAAATCTTAAAACTCACGTTGAGTAGACAAATGGGTCTATATTGCTGGATTTTAGTTGCTTCCGGGCCTTTAGGAAGGAGGGTGATAACCCCAAAAATCAGATTGTACAGAGGAATTGCAGCCTTATGGAAATCCGCAAAAAAGTGCGAGAAGATCTGCTTTAACCTCCCAAAACGTTTGGTAAAACTCTGGGGGGAACCATCTGGACCCAAAGCCTTATTATGCTCCATCTGGAAGATCACATTTCTCACCTCCTGTTCTGAGAATTCAGCTGATAAAATGGCGTTGTCATCTACCGAAACCTGAGCTATGTCCTCAACCCTTGTCTCATCTAGGGAAACTTAGTTATCGACATGAGGTCCAAAAAGATCTGAGGTGATACATGCTTTCAAAGCTTCCTCCCCCTCAATAACACTATCTTCCTGCTCTAGCTTGAAGATACTTTGTTTTGGTTTTAGATTTGTGACATGCCTGTACAATTTATTGAAATATATTGCCCATGTAGGTTTTAGAGCTCTAGATAGCTTTCTACAGGAGACGTGCAAAGCTGGCAAGCTAGCAGCTTGATCGATTCTCCTGGACGTGAAGCTAGCTAGCTCAACTTGGATCGATTGGATCCTCTCCCTGACGTGCGAACTAGCGACGGAAAGAAACGAATCTGGAAATTGATTTGGGATTGCTACAGGCTCGTATCGTGCCTGTTTGCTGCTTCTCTGTATTGCTTTGATTTCGTTGTTTTTACCAGAGCAGCCCTGCCGATCCTTTTAAACACGCCCACACAGGGACAAGCTAGGTACTAGGATCAGGAATCCAAACTCTACTAGGACTCGTATTTCTAATCCTACTCGGACAGGACACAATCAGGTTAACATCTACATTCACCTCCTTAACCTGGTTGCATTTCTTCAACTCTTGCACTCCGACGTTCTTCCTCATCTCGATGAACTTCTGTTTGCCGAGGGACTTGGTAAGAATGTCAGCAAGCTGATCGTTGGTGTTCATGTGTTGAACTTCGATCATCACCTCCTCAACGCACTCCCGGATGTAGTGGAACCGGGTGTCTATGTGCTTACTTCTCTCGTGATGAACTAGGTTCTTGCACAATGAGATTGCAGCTTGGTTGTCGATCTTGAGTGACACCTTCTGCACCTCCTTCTTCATAAGATCAGCTAGAAGCATTCTCAGCCACACACCTTGACAAGCCGCCGTGCTCGCCGCAATGTACTCTGCCTCACATGAAGACAGTGCCACCACCTTTTGCTTCTGAGAGTTCCAGCTGATCGGATTCGAACCTAGGTAGAATACCATGCCCGATGTGCTTTTGCGATCATCAACATCGCCTGCCATGTCGCTGTCTGAATAGCCGTGAAGGAACAATCCTTCTTTTCCCTTCTTGTACGTGCAACCAAGATTGATAGTGCCTTTCACATAGCGCAAGATTTGCTTAACGGCGCTCATGTGCTCGGTCGTGGGGTTCTCCATGAATCTATACGTTGTGGTGTCCACCGGCGGATTTGAGCTGATCTTGCTCAACTTGTGATGTTGGTCCATTGGAACTTGTACCGCGTTGCAATCTGCCATGCCGCACTTGTCCAACAACTTCACCGCGTAAGCCGATTGACATAGGGAATTTTTTCCGGAGCTTTGCTTCACTTCGATGCCTAAGTAATATCTTAGTAATCCCAGATCACTCATGCTAAACTTCTTCTTCATCTGCGCCTTGAAATTTTCAATTTCTTGCGTGCTATCTCCGGTTATGATCAGATCATCGACATAAACTCCAACTAGCAGGTTTGAAGCTTTGTAGTGCTTTGTATAGACTGCGTGCTCGAGGGACATTTAGTGAATCCGAGAGAGACCAAACTTTGGCCCAACTTTGAGTTCCAAGCTCGTGGCGCTTGCTTCAGCCCGTATAGTGCCTTTTTGAGCTTGTAAACCTTCCCTTCTTCGTCTTTCTTCTCGTAGCCGAGGGCTGTTCTACGTACACTTCTTCTGTGAGATCACCGTTGAGGAATGCAGATTTAACATCCATGTGATGAACCTTCCAATCCTCTTGTGCTGCCAAAACTAGGAGCAGCCTCACGGTCTCGATTCGAGCAACCGGTGCAAACACCTCCTCATAGTCAATTCCTTGACGTTGTACGTAGCCCTTTGCAACGAGTCTTGCCTTGTACTTCACAACAACACCCTTCGTGTCCTTCAACTTTTAAACCCACTTCAAATCAATAGGCTTATGGTTCGGAGGTCGGGTTACCAACACTACAAGAGGACCCCTCCTACAGCAACGCCTTTATCTGTATCTAAGTGTCCATATAAGCGTTGCTAGCGCCTTTACCAACGGATTTAGATGCGTTGCCTTATTGGGTGTTGCAAGGGTAAATTGCAACGCATATAGCTCCGTTGGTAACCAGTGAATAAAGCGTTGCGAACTAACAACGGAGGTCAAGCATCAGTTGTATGCGTTGGTAGACAATATACAAGGATTGAACATTTTATTTATTAAAATATTATTTTATTAGTAAAGTATCATTATATGGATGTATTATCTGAGCGCCTCAATCTTTTCTCTTAGAGAAATTATAATTTAGAGGGGACAAACCACAAGACAAAATAATTAGAGAAGAAAAATGCATGGCATGAAGAAACAATTCAAATGTATATTATTTGGATCACTATTCATAATACATAAAAAATAATCCGATGAGTACACAACTTACAACCTTTGATTCCAAATCGTAATCACTTAGAATATATGAAAATTATCTAAAGAGTACACAGCTTACAATCTTGATTCAGATTGTGACAATCTAACTACTCCTATATATTCCTACTAATATCCTGACGTTCAAAGCTTATATCCGAATACCGTAAGCCCTTGTTGATCTTTTCGTCCTGCAATAAACAAAATTCCTATTTCAGTATCAAAGTGCAAAAACTAGTAGGGTAAGGGGAATTCTACTATTACTTGCACGAAAGAAGGAACCAGGGAATGGAGAAAAAATGACCAATACTCTAGTTCAACGGTACTAGCTCCAAGAATGAATCAGAAATTTATATGGAAAAATGTTTGCTTTCTGCATCCATTTCTCCTTTCCAGTCAAATAACGCCCCAAAGATACAGAGCAGTGCAGCGAATGATAAACTGCAGAAACCAAAAAATACAGGCATGTCATTACATGCATTAGTGGTCAATCCGTGCAGCCAGGCATGCTAGTAATTAAACAATACACATAAACATAATAAATATTTATAATGAAGTTAGAAACGTAGAAAAAAGCACACATGCTACTGAGAGACTATTTCTGTAAACATGCAATAGTTCCTCGTTCTTCAAACAGACTAATATTTAATATAATAATCTATTTACAATGAAGCCAATGCATTGTAGTTATATATGTCCACATTAAATTCATTAAGTTGAAAATAGCACATGAACTTCACAGATCTAGAAATACTTGAGCTGCTGAATCAAACCTGAAAGAATCTGGAGCACATGAAACATAGGGCATATATCTCTTTGGAACAGAAATATAACACATACCTAGCAAACCATTGTTACCCGTTGAACACCAGTGAATGGTGATACATCGGAGCTTCCAGTGCTATTGCATGGCGTCCAGGGCCAAAATAACCTGTGTTATTTGCAAGGAAACAAGGGCAAAAAATTGTCATCAAAGTAGCAAACAGGTCTTTGCTGTGTATTCCGTGTAGTAAAAGGTAATCTGAAAATAAAATGCAATTGATATTGGATCACACGTCATTATGATAGGAACAGTTATATATACTCCTACCCTCAGAGATTTAGCTAAAAAAAACGATTTGACATGTAGTTATAAACTTAGGATCCAAATATAAATGTTCAGTAAATGGCAGGTAACGAAGGATGTGGCAATGTCTGAAAAATACAAACAACCTTCTAGCAAACTGTACAACAAAGCAAACAGTACGAGGAAACAATGAATTAATAGCTGGCATAAGCAAACATACCTATGCTCAAATTACCGGACAAAACAGGCTCAAACAACCTGACATAAGTATTCTTTTACCCAAGCCTAACATGAAATGGCAGACAGAAACTAAAATGCGGAAATCAGAATGCAATGAAAGCATAGCATATAACTGACCGAAGAAACTGATAGCCAAGAGTATATCATCAACCATGGAGTTCTTCTGCTCACTAGTCGATCTGCCATGCAGAAATTTAGTTCTAGCATTATTGTAGCTCCGGGTCTGCTCTTGCATGTGGATAATGAAATCGCAGGTCAACAGGAGCTGCACAATCCTTGGTTTACATTCTCTTTTTACTGTGGATCAATTTCAGTGTAGCCCAAAATTCCTTCTAAAATCATTAGATAAGATCAGTCTAGTTCATCTATGTAAGAGATGCCTATATCAGATCACAAAGAAGCAATGCGCTTATGAGCAGAGAAATATTTAAAATCACGTACTATGAGCAGAAAACTACAAAATCTGAAACCTAAACATACCAATGCAGCAGGGGACAACTAGAAGAAAAAAACTAAAATGTGCACAGCTAGCCTAATACTCCATAATCCACATACCTTAAAAAGCAGACAGCAAAGATCTTTCCTGAATTATTTGAGCTTATCGTGACAGAGCAAAAACTGATCCGATCAAATCCTTTGTAACCTGCAAATAAATAAAATTCTGGCACTTAGATCGCTCTGAATTGTCATCTATGAATACATTTAGCAATCAACAATGATTTAACGTTTTAAGTAACACATCAATGCGGAAATACTAAAGCAAAAGCACGTACAGGTTAGAGAGGAGAAAGGGAATAAGCTCGCTGAAACCTATCAAGGCTGAGGACTTGGCTCCGCACCCAGCAGCACGGATTGTGGCATGGACGTCATCGACGAAGCACGAACCTGCGGACATAGACATGTTCGCACGTGTAGATCTGATACAGAGAAAGAGAATCCCGGGGGTGAGGAATTAAGAGATCGACTGAGAACCAGCAAAAAAAAGACCGACTGAGAAGGAGATCAAGATCTGGCTGCTGTATCACCACGTAAGTAAATTACCTAGCTCCGGGAGATCGTATTTCGTTGGGTGGTCACCGATCAAGGGTTAGGAGGCGGCTGCTTTTCAGACTGCGGCGGCACAACAACACTGGGGGGCTGGGAGGCCGGATATACGATCTAAACTGGTGGAGGCCACCGGCTATGGGAGAGATCGGGAGGTTGGGACGAAGAACTGCTGAGAGGGGAGAGGGAGAAGGTTATTTCTAATCTGGAAACTGGTCGATGCGAGAAGATATTGGCCTACTTTCGAGAACACGGTGAATTTTCAACTACGCGCACTTAGATCCCGCCGCGGTGGCGAAATTTTCAGCCACGACGCGCGCCAAACTTAAAGGTGTATTTCTATTTTGCGGTAAACTTAAAGATGTGCCGCGTTGTTTATTTGCCGGCCGGAGAACGGATATGTCTACAACGCTTATATGTGTATCTACGAATTAAATTTGCAGCATATGCTTAATTCGTAGCAAGGTATACGTTGCTTAAGGGGGAGTCATGTTGTAGTGCAAGGTCCATGTGCCGTTGCTCTTAATCGCCTTCATCTCCTCATCCCTGGCATGCTTCCAACTTGGCGCCGGCTCCTCAACTTTAGGAGACACAAATTGTGTCGGTGTCGATGCGATTGACGAAGGTGGCGAATTTGTTGGCATGTTTGGCGCCGGGTCGTCGGCATCCGTGTCGTCGGCGTAGTCGTCATGACCGTGACCATTGTCGTGGTGGTCGTTGTCACTTTGCGCCTCGTTGTGATCATGATCACCATGGACTGCCTCATCTGCGGCGTCGTTGCCAAGATCTTCAGTCAAGTCATCGTCGTCGTCGGTGTCCGCATCGTGGTGATCGTGATCACCTCAGTCACCTTGGTCGGTTGTGTTGTGCTTCCCGGATAGCTTCAGTGTTACCTTCTTCTCATGAAGTAGCACCTTCCGGTTTGGTTTCACAACCACCGTTTGGGCGAGATCACAAACTTCGGCCATTAGAAGAGCTGGATTGTCGTCTTCATACTTCGCCAAGTTCGCCCTCACCTCTCCTGCTTGTTTGGCTCCGGACATTGCTTTGTAAAGTGACCCATCGTATTGCAGTTGTAGCACTTGACCTTGGACATATCCAAGTTCCGTGGCTTCCACTCGTCAGATCGATCGCCTTTGCCACACCCTTCTGGCTTCCCTTTTCCTTTGCCTTTTTCGTTTTTCCCGCCGCATTTCAGGTTACTTGATCCTTTGCCATCACGCTTTTCTTTGCTGCTTGGGGCTTCCCAGTCAGCGCGTGAGTAGAGGAGTAGATCGCCGCCTCCTCCCTTGCCTTTCCGACAACCACGAGAATTTTCTTCCCACGTCCGATCGCTTCCGTTATGGTCATGTCCTCGATGTCGGTGAGCTGCTCGAGCGTGCCGATGATGTACGTGAATTTATCAGTTACTGAGCTGAAAAACATTTCCACGACCTCGACTTCATCAAGCTTTCCACCAAACACGCGGATCTACCCCACCAAAGTGGTGAGACGCATGGCGTAGTCGTTTACCGATTTCGTTTCCTCCATCTGCAACTTGTGAAATTGGCGCTTCAGCACTTGTGCCTGAGCCTTCGTGACGCGATCTTCTCCGATCCTCATCTCCTTGAGTGCGTCCCACACCTCTCTTGCCGTCTCGAACTCCGCCAATGTCATCAGCACGGAATCCGGCACAGACTGGGCTATGGCGGTCATGGCACCTTCGTCGCACTCGTCGTCGACGTCATCTTCGGTGATTGCCTGCCACACTCGAGTGATCGAAGAATAATCTTCATCTTCACCGCCCAAACACCGTAGTTGGTGTCGGTCAGCATCGGGTACTTGACCGGGATATTACGAGGCGCCATTACGTTGGCAGCGCTCGTCCCGCTGGTTGCTTTCTTCCCGCCCTTCTTCACAGTTTTGACGCTGTTCTTGTTCGTTTTGGAGTCGGTGCTCTAGGCCTCGGACTTGACGGACTCAGCGTCGCTGTTGTCGCCCATCGTCTTCTCGTCAAGGCTCTGATACCAATTGTAGGTTTTAGAGCTCTAGATAGCTTTCTACAGGAGATGAGCAAAGCTGGCAAGCTAGCAGCTTGATCGATTCTCCTGGACGTGAAGCTAGCTAGCTCAACTTGGATCGATTGGATCCTCTCCGTGACGTGCAAACTAGCGACGGAAAGAAACGAAACTGGAAATCGATTTGGGATTGCTACAGGCTCGTATCGTGCCTGTTTGCTTCTTCTCTGTATTGCTTTGATTTCGTTGTTTTTACAAGAGCTGCCCTGCCGATCCTTTTATACACGTCCACGCAGGGACAAGCTAGGTACTAGGATCAGGAATCCTAACTCTACTAGGACTCGTATTTCTAATCCTACTGGGACAGGACACAATCAGGTTAACATCTACAGCCCACCCTTCTCTATCAGTTTGGACTTTTGGATGAATTAGATGGTGCATCCAATTCAATAAGCCAGTTCACCCAAAGTCTGGAACTGGATGGTGCATGCAATTCAATATGGTATCAGAGACAAAAATGTCTCAAGTTCAAGACCCAACCAAACACAATATTAACAAAAATAGTTTCGGGCTTGATGGATCCCACGTCTAAGGTCTGGTGGAGCCTAGACGTGAGGGAGAGTGTTGAAATATATTGTCCACCCTTGTCCATCAATTCAGACGTTTGGATGAACTGGATGATGCATGCAATTCAGTACAATCGAGTAGTTTGTTGTTCCTCAAAGTGTCAAACTTCTCCATCGGTAAACAAAACAAAACATGAATGAATGAAATGCACAAGTACATTACTGGCCACCAAATGAAACTGTTTGAGTTCAATGGTTGGAAAGAAATGAGAACTGTCCAAATAAAATAAACAAAATAGAAAGCATGTTTTATTCGTCAAGGCTAAGGATTAGATAAGGTAATAGTGCGAGAGGCGAGCATCTGTCTGCACTCCTTGGGTTTGGGCTGTGCCGTAATGACAACAAAATAGATAAATGGTTTGTGGAGACGATCAGACGAATCTCTGTTTCTGTTTATTTCTTGATGGAATCAAAAGGCACGGATCTCTTCTTCTGTTTATTTCTTCATGGATTCAAAAGGTATGCCTTTGCATTTCCCAACAAACTGAGTGTAACTAAACCAATCTAAACAACCTACTTGACTTCAGAGCAAAGCATATAACCAACTTGGGATAAATAGCTTGTTTCTAAGCCTATAAACCTGGTGCAACCACACCCTCGTTTTGATAGGGTGCTGATGGTATTTCTAACCCCACATGACATATTCACTTTTGCTAATGAACATGCATGTAATTATATTGTGAGACATGTACTATATTTGCACTCATTGGTTCATATGCGTATATCTGAAAGAAATTCAATCAAAATTAGATATCTTTGTTACCATAATCAAACTAACTTTAGATGTGTGCACTATCCAGCGACATGATGGTTCAATTATCAGACAGAGGATGTCCAAAACAAATTTTGTTGAAGTTCGTACATTTTTGCATCTCTTCAGAAGTTTTGACCGAATGTGGGCTTTTTTCATACTAGTTCTCCAGGTATGAACTTTATCATTCAATTAAAAGATGTCATGTTTCTTTACTTGCATATCATGTGTTTCTTTTTTCTCTCAGGCCATGATAATTATTGCATGGAGCCCTTCTGGATCACTTTCTGCTATATTCGACCCAGCTGTTTTCAGAAATGTTATGACAATATTCATAACTGCTGCATTTTTAAACTTCCTTCAAGGTGCGGATGTACTTTGGGACTCATAAACTTCCTGAATCTTGTAGCCTTACTTTAGTTGTTCTGTTCCTATTTTTAAAGTAGTCCTTGCTAATTTCCTTTTGGCATCTCATCATAATTTGAAATTACTTTGTTGTTCTTTATTCAAATGCTGTACAGAATCTAAACTGGCCTTTAAAAAATTTCAGCCACACTTGAGATAATTCTTAACTGGAAGGCTTGGAGGAGCCTGGTGTGCTCGCAGATGATACGACATGTTCTGAAATTTGTTGTAGCTATTGGCTGGTTGATAATTCTTCCAACGACGTACTCAAGTTCTATTCAAAATCCCACAGGCCTGATCAAGTTCTTCAACAATTGGATTGGAAATTTCCAGAGTCAATCGATCTATAATTTTGCAGTTGCTCTTTACATGTTGCCAAACATTTTCAGTGCCTTGTTTATCATATTTCTACCAATTCGAAGGGCATTGGAACGCTCAAATTCTCGCATGGTTAGATTCCTTTTGTGGTGGACACAGGTATATTTGAGATCTATCTACACGACTTAGTAGAATTGATTTTAGTTGTCGTTTCTCACATTATGTTCACTTATCAGCCAAAATTATATGTTGCCCGAGGCATGTATGATGACAGCTGTTCACTTCTTAAGTAAGTCTCTTTGCCCTCTTCATTTGTTGCAAGTAACTCTCAGTTTTACCATATTTTCCTAACTTTAATGTTTTTCTTCATAAAATAGGTATACGACATTCTGGATTTTATTGCTTATATGCAAACTCGCCTTCAGTTATTATGTTGAGGTTGGTATAATCTGGGCACTATAATAACGTTTACTAGTTTAAGTATCACTGTGGATTTATTACTGGTTGCGTAAATGAGTTTATGCTTTATTGGTTAATATTGGCTCAAACTAATGATTTGTGCTAGACGGTACAACAACTAAGTCTTTTGTCCCAAGCAAGTTGGGTAGGCTAGATATGAAACCCTACATTTGCGCTAGACGGTAATTACTTAAATTTATACTCCATCAGATTCAAAAATAGTTGTCCTTTTAGAAAGTCAGCAGTCAAGCTTCTTTATCGTTCACCACTAGTTGATTGATAATGACTTACATTGGTTAGATGCAAATGGTATCATTGGATTTGGCATAAAAATTTGTCCCACAATATATTTACATACTTATCCAAAAAGTAACTGTCAAAGTTGCGTATTGGAGACTCTGCAAACACGCAATATATTTACATACCTCATCTATTTTGCAACAAAAGGAGGAGTAAGTTATTTGTCATGGCGCTTCGGTAGACCTGGTGAGCTGCTATTTCCTTACTATATAATTACATTAGGTACTGACTTGATATTTATCAAGGTATGGATGGATTCTACATCTTCATAAATAGCTTAAATTTGTGGGTGGATTAGTTGGTTAAAGAATCAGCATGACATAGGGGATTTGATCATATGCCCCACTTTACTCACACTTTGATGATTTGCCCCGTCCTTGAGTCACTGATAGGTGGATCCAGACCCCAATGTTAGTGATATTTAGGGACATATGTCTGCATTCTGAGCCTTGTCAGTACAATGTTGAGAAGGGAATTTCGAGGTTGCAAATCCGTAAATACCACCAACATTGGTTGATTCGACTCACGGCCTCATGAGTACGAAGGAGACAAAGTTTGCTTAAACTCTTTCGTATTCTAGCAGCCCACGAATCCCTATTAGTCTTACCGACTAGGCTTCCAGGTGGTCGAGGCTGATCCATGACCCATACATGGTCTCTCTAGAAACCATATGCCATGCCAAAAGTTGTCTGGACCTTGCCAAAATGCACCTTTACCAGCCTATGTGTAAATGTGCCTGCATCATATATTTGTAATGAAACCGACAACACAAACACTACAAATTCTGAAGAGTGTCAAGCATAATAATATGGCAAAATGATATAAGATGAGGTATCAAGGACAAAGCTAGCTTATGGAGTCCCGTGGGCATGGTTGGTGCCACGCGTGTGCGTGTGATGTTACTTCAAGTATACGGTGTCGCATTCTGGGCTGCGGCCTTTCCGTCGATATAACTTGTTCAAACTCTACCTATCGATGAAATGATACACAAAGCTTCTGCATAATTGCAAACGCTATCAGTTGTAAAGCAAACATGTGTACTACCTGACGTATATTGATGCATCAATTAACATGAGTGATCAAGGTTCCAGTTCCTAACACATACAATCTGTCCCACTATTAATACGATGATGCAGCGCAATTTATTTTTGTACCTTAAAAAAATATGGGCAGCGGAATTTATTTTATACCTTAAAAATATGACAAGTGCATGTACATGCACACTCAATTTTGTTAAATCATACTTAGAAACTGGACACCCAGAAGTCTTTTCGATAGAGGGAGCTTTATTATTTAAAGAGTTTTAAGCATTACATCCGGCCTCTGCATAGTTAGGATGCACACAGCCGCCACAAGTCCACAAGTCTCAGAACAAAATAAAAAGGCGAATTACATATCATAATGAAAAATTGTAAAAAACGCCTATGGTGGTGGAGGGCAGATCCGAAGATTATGTTGCCATCCATGTTGGGATAAAAATTCCCTCGCCGTATCCTCTAGTCTTGTACACACCTCCGTAAACAGGTCGCGGTGCTCCACATGTTGTAGCGGTGACCATGAACGGAGCGTAGCTGTGCACTGGTAGATAACCTACATGAGAGACAAATTTTTATCATTAAAAACCTTGTCATTTCTATAGATCCAAAGCGACCATATAACGGCAAGTGCCCCCACCCTAATAAGTCTTTTAAACATATGATCCACACCATTCAGACAATTGCCAAAAATATTTGCAATGCTTCGGGGTGGGTATAAGGTAGAACCTATCTGGATGACTGACCATATAGAACTAGCAAATTTACACTCGAAGAATAAGTGTTTGATAATCTCGTCCTTATGACAGAAGACACATTTTTTACTTCCGTGCCAATTGTGTTGCGCAAGGTTGTCCTTAGTGAGGATTACCCCTCGACGAAGATCCCACGCAAATTTTTTAATTTTTAGTGGGATCTTCATCTTCCATTTTTTTATTATTATCCACTGGCACATCCGGCTAAATTAAAGCTTTGTACATAGAGTCCACCAAGAATTTACCACTGTTGTGCAAATTCTATCGAAACTCATCAGTCCCCTGCGTCATATTGATTAATGCCAGACGCTGTAGCAACTCATTCCAAGATGCTAGCCGGGAACCAACGAGATCTCTTCTGAACGTCACGTTTGGTGTAGAAGTTTCCAACACCTGACCGAGCGTATCGCTTTTGTGACGTCCAAGGACAATATTATATGAAGCTGGATATTGTTCTTGCAACGTGGCATTCCCTAACCATTTATCCTCCCAGAACCTTATTTCCGAGCCATCCTTGATGGAGAACGAACCATACGGAAAGAAAAATTTCTTCATCGCCATCAGGCCAGCCCAAAAGTGCGAATCCCCTGGTTTCCAATGAACCTGCGATACTGCACTTGCACTAGTAGGAAAATACCCTATCTGTGGCGCACCAAAAAAGACTTCTGTGGCGCATGGGTTGGTGCGCCACAGAAGTCACGCCACTAAATTTTATTTCTGTGGCGCATGGGTTGGTGCGCCACAGAATTCTCACATATCTGTGGCGCACCCACAAGATATGCGCCACAGAATTCTAAAAAAATGATAAATTCAAAAATATTCAAAAAAATTCAGGAAAAAATGAAATAATTTTGAAAACCTAAATATTTGAATTTTTTGATTTTATTTGAATTTTTTAACCTATCTCAGATGATGACTTCAAAGAAATTCAAAGAATTCAAAAAAATTCAAAGAATTCAAAAAATCTCAAAAAATCAATAAAACCTCAAAACTTCAAAAAAATTCAAAAAACCCAAAAAATTCAACAATGCAGCAAATCTCTAATTTTTTGAATTTTTGAATTTTTTTGATTTTGTAGAAAAAATCTTTTTTTGAAATAACTTTTTACTCTTTTGGAATTTCCCGAATCTGAGAAAAGTTCACCGGGTATACCCGGTGAAATCGAGCTCCTTTTTTCTCACGATTTTTTTGACATATTAAACGTATTTTTTCGACGCCTTATGCAAAAGTTTTGGCCGTATCAATAATTTTTTTCGTTTTTTGCAAAAATGGTCAAAATTCATATTTCAAAATTTCTATGCCAACTAGACACTAAAACCTAAATACATGTCAAAGGATTTTATTTTTTGAAGTTTTTATCATTTTCTTTTCTTGTTTGCAAAACTGAAAAGGCGGTCCACCGGGGGGGGGGGGGGTGGGGTGGGTTGGGGGATCTGAGCTCCATGCGCCACAGAAAGGGACATTTCTGTGGTCCATGCGCCACAGAAATTTTTCTGTGGCGCATGCAAAACTATGCGCCACAGAAATATTTTCTGTGGCGCACGGCTATTTGGTGCGCCACAGAATCCATTTCTGTCTATAGCTAGTTTCCTACTAGTGTTGAGCCAATGTACTTTCTCCTTAGAAGAGTTTGCCATACCCCATCTTCGGTAAGAAGGTTAAACATCCATTTACCTAGGAGGGCTCTGTTCTTGACCTCGAGGTCATGAATCCCAAGGCCTCCTTGATCTTTAGGACGGCACACTACATTCCATTTGGCCAGCCGATATTTCTTTTTCTCACTATCGTTTTTGTAACCTCTCCTCGACGTGTTTCCATTGAGCATTCGTAAGCCTCCGGTAATGAATCGGAATGACTAGATAACTGATTAGAAACTGGCCTTGGCCACAGCCGAATAACTCAGCATAAAGGTTGGCCTCATCCTGGGCTTCGCCAAATAGAACAATTCACTTTTATGGAAGTTAATTTTTAGACCTGAAAGTTGCTCGAAAGCTGATAAGATTAGTTTCAAATTTTGTGCCTTTTCCATGTCATGTTCCATAAAGAGAATTGTATCATCAGCATATTGAAGAATAGATAACCCACCATCCACCAGATGTGGGACAACACCTTCAATTTGGCCCTAATTTTTTGCACGCTCTTTAATTATGGCTAACATATCAGCAACTACATTAAATAGTATTGGTGATAATGGATCGCCTTGTCGTAATTTTTTTTCGTTTGGAAGTATCTGCCAACATCATCATTGACTTTGATGGCTACACTTCCTCCGAAAACAAAATTATGGATTAGAGCGCGCCACTCTTCAGAAAAACTTTTCATTCTGAGAGTTTGCTGGAGGAAAAACCACTTGACTTTATCATAACCCTTTTCGAAGTCGATCTTTAGTATTACTCCATTCAGCTTTTTCCAATGTAACTCATGAGCTGTTTCATGTAGAATCACAACCCCATCAAGGATATTGCGACCTTGCATAAAAGCCGTCTGACTCGGGCGTACAACATGATCAGCCACCGAATTAAGCCTAATAGTAGCGGTTTTAGTGAAGATTTTGAAGCTAACGTTTAGAAGACAGATAGGCATATATTGTTGGATCCTTTCTGCTTCATTAACTTTTGGCAACAAAATTATCTCACCGAAATTTAGGTGAAATAGCTCAAGTTGTCCAGCATGAAGAGCATTGAATAACCCGAGCAAATCCGTTTTGATTATCTCCCAGAAGTTCTGATAAAACTCAGCTGAAAAACCATCCGGACCCGGGGCTTTGTTGTGTTCCATTTGGAAGACCGCCTTTATCACTTCCTCCTCGGAATAAGGTGCAGTAAGGTGGGCGTTCTCCTCATCGGAAACTTGTGGAATGTTATCTGTTCGGGTTTCGTCCATCGAGAAGTTACCTTCTTCTGGCTCCCGAACAGATTCTTATAATACTTTGTAAATACGATTTGAGTTGCTCATGTCCTTTGATCATACCCTCATCTTGAACAAGAGAGTGAATAAGTTTCTTCCGATGTCTGCCATTAGCAAGACTATGAACCTTATTCGCATCTCCTTCCAGGATGAATTGAGCTTTCGATCCCTGATACCATTGAAGCTCCTCTTCGCGAAGAAGGCCGGTATATGTGGATTGGATTGATTTTTTAATTCAATCTCTTGCATAGACAACGGTCGTACCTCAGCGAAAGCTTCCAATTCATCAATAATATATGACAACCGAAGCTGTTCCTTCTTTAACTGACCAACCATATGCCTAGCCCAACCACGCAGGTGTCTACGCATTGCACGCATTTTATTGTTCCACCTTTGGATCAGACTCTCTGGCCAGCCACAGGCCTTTCCCACATCCTCTTAACCACCGGATCTACCACGTGGCGGGCGTGAAATCCATGTGAAATCTACACCACCAGATAGGTGGTTCAGTAGAGTCGCAGAGAAATCACGTTTACCAGTTTCCGAAATACCCACAAAATCTAACTTATGATCCTGAACGCAATTAGCAATACGTAAATGTTTAGCCAAGTCCCGAAGACCTCTCTATTCAAAAACATGCCATTCATTGGGAAAGAATTGGAGATTCTGACATTTTCGCCTTTTTACGTGGTGTTTTATTCATTTTTAGAGAGGCAGCTTTAGATTTTCGGCTGGACGCTTTCAGGTCATATAATGAGCTGAGCATTGCCTCATCCAAACCACCCTCCGTTACCTCTACCGACTAGATGTTAAAGGAGCTAAACATCAATTGTGTCATGCAGCTCATCCTCATCCATATGGGAAGTATCCGACTTACACGAGACTTTTGGAATGACTGTTAACCAGTCGAACTCCAAGTGTCTCAGTGCATTAGTCGAGATAGAAATTTTCGTGTCACTACTTCCCAAAGAAAATCCTACTTTATTCAATTTATCTGAAATACTTGAATTTTAAAATGCAAGAAATGACTGGGATTTATCAATACCAGCGTTTTCGAGATTCTGTTCGGCCTTGCATCGCATGGCCTTCACCATGGAGTCCTCGTCCGTACAGGAGGACCCATCTGAGGCCACGGCATGTCTCCCACTCCATCTCAACGGAGTCGACACCGGGGGCAGAAATGTTGGAGTAGACTCCACCCCCAGCACCGAAGACGTCGGCGGCACGCTTGGAGAGCGTGGCGACGCGGACGTGACCACCTGTGTGTCCAGCTGCAGCTCCATCGCCAGCGCTGAAGGAGAGGCATGCGAAGACGCAGCCAGGGAGCTGGGCGGCGACGCGGACTTGACCACCTTTGCGCTCAGCTGCTGCTCCATCGCCCGCATGGTAGGAGAGGCCGGCGAAGACGCGGCCAGGGCGCCACGCTCCCGCGACTGAGGCCCATGCGCAGCAAGCGCCCTCCAACTTGGGCTGCCGGCGCGTTCTCGGTCTGCACCGAGTCAGAGCACAAGACGGCAGCGAACGGCTGCACCGTCTCCAGCAAAGCAACCTCGGGTGCATGCACCTGGTGCCCATCCATGACCTGACACAGCAGCGATTTGTCGGCTGCCGGTACGGTGTCCAACCTTGGCGCTGGCGTAGAAGACCGATGACCCGGCGTGTCTGAATCAACCATCGGGGAAACAGTATCCGCACAAATTTTGGCGACAACGAAGCACGAAGTTGGGCCACAATCACTTTGTCCCTCGGAGTTTGTGGGTTTGGATTGAAAGGTGTGACAGCATAACCGTGGAGAGCACCGATAGAACCAATCAGACCAACAGTAGAAGTCCCCGGACCCGTGGTGTCTTGCACTTGCGGCATCAGAGTATCAACATCAGCGGACCTAGATGGATCCTGCACTTCAGACTCATTAAAATTCTTATCTTCAAGGCCTTTACCATCATCATCCTTCTCATTTCGCCTCCATATAAAAGGCACGAAGTCTGGCTCGGAGACATAATCAGCTGCCTCCTTACGAAAACGAAACGAATATCCTTTAAGGATAACAGAGACATCCAATTTAACAATTTCTCCTCGAACAATTTTGGGTCCCGCATAGCCACCAGAATTCTGACAATATTGCGACGGCGCAAAGTAAGGAGGTCAACATCCAGAGTCTTACCGATAAGAGTATCCACTGCCCAGAGTCCCAGAAAATGACGAACCGTATGTGGAACCCCAGTCACGTGTACCCAAGTAGCTATCAACTCCTGCGAGTGCATAATCTCTTCAGCTCTCCACACACCAAAAGTAATACGAGATTTCTGTTTTGGCACCCCTAACTCAAAGCCATCCACTCTCTCCAAATCCTCCATCGAAGGGAAGTTGACCAAGAATGAATTCTCCTTATGAGGAAGAGCCTCCCAATTCCAAGCTAACTGAACTGGACACATGCAAGCTACCAGTGTTTGAACAACATCCGCTGACACTGAATCCAGTCACCGTCACAATAGCAATGGGCGATAGACTCGGAGCAAGATTATAGCCCTTTTTTACCACTGTTGAATTGTTTTGACACTCAGTATTTTCCATCTAGTAAGATTCCTCGTGGGCCAGTGGGTTCCCTCAAGTCAAGATTGCAATCAAGCAATCCAACCATGAGTTCTCACCTCAGTTTCTTTCCCACTCCCGGGCTGGCAGTAGTTCCCTGGGAAACTTCCCCTAGTCTGGGGTTGGCTCTGATACCACTTGTAAAACCCTAGCCACTCTCGGACTGCTAGAAGTTACTCCTGGTTGCTCTCTAGGCTCTAGACTGGCCCCACAGACCAGCACAAGTCTTTCGAGCGCACTGTGTGCTCACTAGTGTGCACCCTGGGAGACCTCCTATCCCAATATTGCTCCTCGCCAAGCGCGCTTAACTGAGAGTCTGAGAGGTTCTTAGGAGATGAGTTTCCAGAAAACAAGACGCATCTTATTTGTATGGCCAGGCTATCCATACTTTTTAAGCCTTGGGCCAGGATTTCACAGGATTAATCCTGCATTTTTATTTGTACTAGCATTAGAGGAAACATTGTTTGGAGAATAACCCATACAGCCCACCCCACCATCAGAGGCAAAGTTAGCATGAAATCGAAGGCTTCCAGTTTGGTTTGGGGTTAACACAACTTATATATTTTGTACAGATAGGTTTACCTGACCAACTTACTTTATCCAGCTTAACCAGGATTAAGCATTGGCTAACCCAATAAAAACACAAAATAATACTACAAGGCATCCCCAACTAATCTATGACAATTATGTTTATATATTGCAAACCTCTGCTCCATTCAAAAACAAAAATTGCTACAAACAATCCTATCCTGTGCTTACCCAATGAATGAACCCAAAGAGTAATTTAGATTAACCTGCCACATATACCCCCTTTATTATTTGTGCCATGTATAACCATTTTTTCTCTTATGCAGCTTCAAATTCTAAGTGTAGTGACATTATTCTGTGTTGTGATCACTGTTGCCAGATTTCTCCTCTAGTTGGACCTACCAAGATAATTATGTTTTCGGGACGGGGGACTTACGTGTGGCACGAGTTCTTTCCATACTGTAAGATTATGCTGTAGTATTGCAGTGTCACCTGTAATTCTTTCGATAAGGTTTCAAACACTAATAGGATGCTAATTTTCACAGTGCAGCATAATTTAGGTGTTGTTTTTACTGTATGGGCACCAGTTGTCATGGTACGTATTAATTCATGTATTTGTTCGTGTCTATGGGGGTGGTATGGGGGCATATATAGCAAAGATTCTTATTAATTTTTTCCTATAGGTATACTTCATGGATACACAAATATGGTACGCTATTTTTTCCACAATATGTGGTGGAGTAAATGGTGCCTTCAGCCGCTTGGGTGAGGTTGGTAGCATGTCTATTTTTACAATCGGAGTGTTGATGCTTTAGCCACTGCTAGTAACGTTTGCAGAATGCTTACCTTTGTGCAGATCCGAACCCTTGGGATGTTAAGATCAAGATTCGAAGAAATCCCAACAGCTTTTGGTAAAAATCTTGTGCCTGAACTACGGAGGGACGAGGTAGGAGAGCCCGACCGTCGACGCCATGGCCTCTCCCTTCTCCCCTCTCTCTCCCTCCCCTTCCCCTTCTCCCAGCGATGGCGCACATGGACAGCGGGGTCGCGAGGACCGATGGCGCGCTTGTCGCCACTCGGACTCTGAATCCTCCCCCCGCCCCTACCGCGACGTGCTGACGGGATCGTCGGGGGGCGAGGCGGCGGCACGGGTGAGGTCGGAGGTTGTCCGCGAGACCTCGACGGCGGCGTTCGATGAGCTGGACCGGTCGGATGACCCGCTGGATGAGGCGCCGTGGGAGCATCCGAAGCTCAAGAAGAAGAGGCCGCGCGGTCGCCGTGCGGGCAAGCAGGTGGCGGCAAAGTCTAGGCGCACCGCCCGCGAGGCCGGCTCCTTCGACGGGGTCTGCCTGCTCTGCCGGGAGCCGGGCCACCGGGCCAGGGACTGCACGGTGGGGCCGGTGTGCATCCGTTGCGATGGCGAGGGGCACTGGTCGAGGGACTACTCCGAGCCATGGCGTCCTGCTTCCGAGTCTGGGGATGAACCGGCGAGCAAGTGGCACGACGGTGGTGGTTCTGCGTCCCACAGTCGTCCGCCGGTGCAGGGCGCGGCTGCTGCTAAGCGCCAGCAGGCACCGGTGCATAAGGGTGCGCCGCCGCCGCCCACGGGTGGCGCGGTTCAGGTGGAGCGTCGGGCGCCGGAGATGGCGACACGCTACAGGCGGGATGAGGTTAACATGGTGCTCACCTTTTCCTCTCAGCCCGCTGTCCGGGCCTCGCTGCCCGACGCTCAGGGGGTGGCCGTAAGCCGGAGGTGGATGACGTGGAGCTCGAGCTCCGGAACAAGGCGATCGCCGTCGACGACGGTTCGCGCGGGACGCTCACAACGAAGCGGGTGGTGGAGGCGCTGTCCGAGCTGCACGGGTTCGTGACAGGCACGTTCTCAGTGAATCGTCACAGGGGGCAGCTTCTTGCTGTTCTTCGAGGAGAGGGCGGACCTCAATGCGGTGCTCGCCGACCCGTACGTCCGTACGCCGGCGGTTCGCCTCCGTCTCACGCCATGGACGCGACGCGCTCACGCGGCTGCTGGCGCTCTGTACATGCACGCTGACATCGAAATAGAGGGAATTCCGGACAATTGTTGGAGCTTGGCCGCGGCGGAGCGGATCCTAACGCCGGTGGCCTGGGTGGATCGCCTTCGTCCTCTGACGCGTTCCCGGGCGGACATGGGCGTCTTCAGGTTGTCGGCGTGGTGCCTTGATCTGTCTGCGCTCCCGAAGGAGATGGACTTCCATGTTCCAGAGCCGGACGGGCCGCCGGCGGCGGAGGAGCTGGCGGCGCCGCACGACATGGTCTCGCCACCGAAGCTCAAAACACTCGTCTACCCGCTGCTGATCCATGTCACACGCACGACAGACTACAACCGTCCGCCACCGCGCGCGACATCGGGTGGGTGGGACGGCGGAGGGCCGACGCCGGGTGGCCATCCACATGGCGATACTCGTATGCACCGGGGGCGCTGGATTCGCTCCCTGGCACGGGCGGGGCCGGCGACGGTGGGGATGCGGTGCGGCAGCGCCTGGTAATTCAAACGGGTCAAGCTGGTCCTCTCACGGTTGGTCGCGGACGCTGACGTCGAGGGTGGTGGTTGGCCCCATCCCGTTGTCGCGACGCCAAAAGCAGAGGCTGCGGCTAAAGGATTAAAGGCGTGCTGGTTGCGCTGGTGGCGGCATGACCGTTTCGCAGCACGTTCCAGTGGGGGACGGTGCAGCCGGCGCGGCTAGGAAGAAGCCAAATCCCGCTCCTGACACAGAGGACTCCAATCCGAGCGGGGACCAAGCGCAGGTGCAGACGCAAGAGAGGCTGCCACTCGGCGCCAAGGATGCGTCCTCTGGCGCTGCGTTGGAGGGGCGCCCGGTACTACGCACACCAGCCAGAAGTACAGGGGCTGTCTCCCCTGTACTATGCACACCGACGTCTGTCCGATCGATCTCGGATGGGGAAGACTGCTCTCCCGTCTCAATGAGGGCGGATCCATCTCCCACGGATGCGGTGGTGAGGAATGAACGGGAACATGTCCAGAGTGCGGCTGAGGCGCGGCCATCGGGCGCGGTTCGCTTTGCCTCGCCGCCGGTCATGTTCTCACGGTTTAGGGTGGGGGCGCCGAGGGTGTTGGCGACCGAGGTTCCTCGCACACTGGGGGGGGGGGGGGGGGGTTCTTAGCTGCGGCGAAAGCGCGCTCGGAATCAATTCTTTAGACACCTCCGGTTCGGAGACGGCTACTTGAGATGAACTTCCAACCGCGTCGTAGCGCACGGATTGCGAGACAGCTGGGGGACCTCAACACGGAAAAGCAAGCGCAACACAATCTTATGAGTAAAATGGGGTTGATTGACAGTGAGGAAGCGCCTCCCTCCGAGGCGGTGGATGCATATCACAGGATGTTTGAGGTACCACTTGGCGAAGAGATGATCGATGACATTGGGGAACTTTACGGGTGGACTGTCTCCATCCTGAGAGGGGGCTGCTCCCCGCCAGTGATGGGGAGATCGGGTGGTCACCTCGTGGAGGTCTGACCACTTTGGTCCTAGTCGAGGGTGTAACGACTTTCATATGTCATACGAACCCAGGGTGTTGGTGTTGAATGCGCGAGGTCTCAACGACTGCACGCGTAGATCGAGTGTCTGGAGCCTCGTCGGTACGACAGGCGCGTCCATTGTTTGCATTCAGGAGAATAAGCTATCAGTTGTAACTCTTTCTATTGTAAATAACGGCAACCTGGATAGAAGGATGATGGGCCGACTCAGACGCTTTCTTAGTGATTGCAAGCTATAGGAGACTTACCTCCAAGGTCGCCAGTATACGTGGTCTAATGAGCGGGAAACGCCGACGCTCGTAAGACTGGATAGGGTGTTTTGCTCGGTGGACTGGGAGGAACTCCATGAGAGTTGTTCGCTGCGCTATCTAGCGACAGTGGTGGCTGACCACTGCCCCTTGCTTCTAGACTGCTCTTCGCAACCCTTTGGGAGGAAGCGTTTCCAATTTAAGCATTTTTGGGAGAAACTTGACGGATTCCGTGAGGTAGTGGAGACCACGTGGGGGGGCTATTGATGGAGATACGGACCCATTCTGGTGCTTACATGCCAAGATGAAGCGCACGGCGCGCCAGCTCATGAGCTGGAGCGATAAGAAGGTGGGGGTGTGTAAAACTGCAGCTTATGATAGCGCTGGAGGTTGTGCTCCGGCTGGACATTGCGATGGAGCGCGCTTTACGCGCCAAGCTCAAGCAGGCCCATCTGAGGCTTGCCTCGCTGCAGCGAACGATGGCCCGTCAGCGGGCCAAAGTGACCTGGATCGCCGAGGGTGATGCAAACATAGCATTCTTCCACCAGCATGCTTCATACTGGCGCTAGAAAAACGTGATCAGGAGTCTTCAGGTCGATGGGGCGGTTGTGACAGACCATGCAGCCATGGCAGAGGCTACCTTTTCCCACTTCGAATCCTTGCTGGGAACTTCGGTGGCGCAGGATTTCTCGTTAGATCTGAACTTTCTGGGGCTACACACCGAGGATCTATCGCAACTCGAGGAACCTTTCACGGCGGAGGAGATTTGGGAGGTGGTGCGGCGGCTCCCGCATGGGAAAGCGCCAGACCCAGACGGCTTCACAGCGGAGTTCCTACAGAGCTGATGGGGGATAGTGAGGGATGACTTTATGGCTGCGTTCAACAAGTTCTTCCCGATGTGCGGACGAGGGTTCCATGGTTTAAATCAGGCACTCCTGATCCTCCTACCTAAGCGCCCGGATGCGGCGGCTCTAGGGGACTATCGCCCGATTAGCTTGATCCATATCTTTGCCAAGAGTGCGGCTAAGACCTTGGCATTAAGACTAGCTCCGATGCTACATAACATGGTGGACAATAACCAGTGCGCCTTCATTCAGAAGCGCTGCATCCATGATAACTTCATAATGGTTCAACAAACGGCGCGGCTACTCCATAGGCTCAAGGAGCCCAGGGTGATGCTCAAACTGGACATTGCACGCGCTTTTGACTCGGTCTCTTGGGGGCTTCTCTTTGAGATACTCAGGAAACTCGGATTTGGTCCAAGGTTCTGTGAATGGGTGGCCATACTTTTTTCCACAACAATTTCTAGGGTGATGCTCAATGGCGAGCCAGGTCCCCTATTTGGCACGGGAGGGGCCTGAGACTGGGGGACCCCTTGTCGCCACAGCTGTTCGTTCTGGTAATCAACACGCTAAACAAACTGCTGGCGAAGGCAGCTGAGCTTGGGATCCTTCGGAAGGTGGCACGCCAGGAATTGGTCACTACGGTCTCGCTGTATGCCGACGATGTGGTCATTTTCTGCCACCTAGACACGACGGAGCTGCATAAGGTTCGGGATATCCTTGCGCTCTATGGTCACACTTCGGGCCTGCATACCAACTTTGCCAAGTGCTCAGTCTCTCCTATTGGGTGTGAGGAGGAGGTCGCCATTGAGGCTGCGGAAGCAATGGGGTGCCAGTTGGCCCCCTTCCCGGTGAAATACCTGGGCATTCCTTTGAGTCTGCGCAGACTACCCAGTGAGGCACTCCAACCCCTCCTGGACCAGCTTGCAGACAAGTTGCCTACTTGGAAAGCGGCCATGATGCCTAAGGCGGGGCGGCTCGCGCTGGTCAAGTCGGTACTAGCGGCGATTCCCCTCCACCAGCTCATGGTGTTAAGTGTGATAAAAAAGGCCCTAAGGAAAGTGGAAAAGATCCTACGGGGATTCCTGTGGGCTGGGAGGGCGGATGCGAATGGCGGTCACTGCCATGCAAACTAGGCCAGGGTGTGTCGCCCGTTGCAGCTGAGAGGATTGGGTATCCCGGAATTGGCTCGCATGCCGGTAAGCCTAAGGGTGCGCTGGTTGTGGAGGTTGCGAACTGACCACCAGCGGCCATGGAGGGGGCTCGACATGCAGTTCTCGCGTGAGGAGCGTCAGATTTGTTATCCCTCCACGGAGATGTCCCTTGGGGACGGCTCCACGGCCCTTTTCTCGGTCGACAAATGGATGGAGGGTAAATCAATGAAGGACGTAGCGCCGGACCTGTTCGCGATGATCGCAAAGAAACCCCGGAGGAAGCGGACGGTACGAGAGGTGCTGGTGGAGCGCCGGTGGGTTGCGGACATCTCGGGCGCTTTGAGTACGCTTGCTCTCTTGCAGTATGTCCAGATTTGTATCCTTCTCCAAGGGGTGCATTTATCCGAGCAGCCTGACAGAATGATTTGGCGCTGGACGTCCGATGCCCAATACTCCGCCAAGTCTTGCGACGTTGCCATGTTCCAGGGGGCAATTGAATCAAGATCTTGGAGGTTGAATTGGAAGACTTGGGCACCACCTAGGGTGAAATTCTTCGTGTGGCTGGCTTGTTTGGACCAATGCTGGACAGGGGAGAGCTTAGCACGTCGCGGTCTACCACATCAAGCAAGCTGCCCGATGTGTGACCAGGCGGCGGAATCAATGTCACACATACTCACTGGGTGTTCGTTCTCACAGACGATCTGGCATGAGGTACTGTCCTGGATACGACATCCAGGCCGCCGGTTGTGGAGGACGATTCCGTGGGTTGGTGGTCGTTGGTACTCAACTCCACCCCCTGCTTGCTGCGTAAGGGCACCTCTTCGGAGATCATGCTCACGGCGTGGTGGATTTGGAAGCAACGAAACGCGATTGTCTTCGACAAGGCACGTCCCTCAGATAGCGCTTTGGTGGAAACCATCAAGACTGAGGCTCGTTCTTGGGTGAGCGCGGGGGCCCGTGGTCTCGCACATCTCCTCGCCTAGTCTAGGTCGCTGGGTTGAGTTGTATGGTGTGGGGTGGCCTCTCTATAGGCTTGTAAATAACTCTTCTATCTATCAATGCGTCGAAACGCAATGTTTTTTGCGTTTTCGCGAAAAAAAATCTTGTGCCTAGACATGGTAGTCAATCAAAGAGACGTGAGCATGAGGTCAAATTTTGCTACACTTGTTGCAATCTTTTTTCTGACATTCATTTTCGCACGATTGCTGATTTGTTGCATTCTTTAATACTTGTGTAAACTCTTTTCACCAGGAGGACAAAAAATTGCATATTGCTAAGTTCTATGACATATGGAATGCATTTATCATCTCTTTGCGAGATGAAGACTTAATTAGCGACAGGTTTGTTGCTGGTGATAATCTTTCTTCTCTTTGTTGACATGCTTCAGAAACTGTTTTGTGTTTGTTTCTAGGGAGAGAGATTTATTGATTTTGCCATCATCTGTGGGTGACACTAGCGTTTTTCAGTGGCCTCCTTTCCTTCTTGCTAGCAAGGTACTCTCTTTTCATCATCGATTAGTTTAACCACTCGATTTTCTTCCTGAGGTAATACTGTAGTGCTCACCATTATGTTGTTTTAGATTCCAATTGCACTTGACATGGCAAAGAGTGTCAAGAAAAGGGATGAAGAATTGCGAAAGAGGATAAAGCAGGATCCATACACATATTATGCCGTAATAGAATGCTACGAGACATTGTTGAATATTTTGTACAGCCTTACAGAAGAAGCAAGTGATAAGAAGTAAGTCATATCATGTTTGTTCTGGGAAACCTAACTTATCATATGGGCATGTGGCTAACTAATTCAATGACTAATGCATTGCTTCATGTGTACAGAGTTGTTGATCGAATACGTGATAGCCTTGAAGATAGCATACGTCGTCAGTCACTTGTGAAAGAATTCCGATTGGAGGAACTTCCTCAACTAAGTGCTAAGTTCGATAAGCTGCTAACTCTATTATTGGTACTGATAACCAATGTTGTTGTGATTTCTTAGCAAGATATAATTTTCATACTATATTTCCATTTTGGTACTCTAGAAGCTGATTAATTGATTTACAGAAAACTGAGCAAGAGGAGCATGACACAATAAAGACACAAATTGCCAATCTATTACAAGATACAATGGAAATCATCACACAGGATATTATGAAGAATGGACAAGGGTAAGATCTATGCTGATTGCTGAAATGTGCACCTTCAGGAATACTTTTTAACAATCAACGTTCTTGCAAATCCCAGTATTTTGAAGGATGAAAACATAAACAATCAACTGTTTGCAAATCTCAATCTGGACTCAATAAATGATGAAGCATGGAGGGAGAAGGTCACTTATCCTTTTTAGCAACTTATTTAAGTAATAGTATTCATTCCTATAAGTTTACAAGCAACATTGTCCTCATTATCTACTGGATTATCTGTTAAAAGTGTGTTAGGCTTCAACTGTTGCTGAAAACTAAAGAATCTGCAATTTATGTGCCAACAAACATGGAAGCTCGGCGCAGGATCACTTTCTTTGCAAACTCACTATTTATGAAAATGCCAAGGGCTCCACTGGTCCGCAGCATGATGTCCTTCAGGTCAGAAGCCTAACTCACTGGACTGACATGTTTTTCTCTCAGAAATCTTTTTTGCTTTCTTGGCAACTAGTTTGATTCCCTTTTGAACTGTTTGGTGAAGTCAACTGCAGCTTTCATTGTTATTTTTGTTTCTTTCTAATGCTTTGATCGTATCGCTAGCTTTTTGCTGAAGAGAATATCCAGTTAACAGCATTTGTTTTTTCACATCAGTGTTCTAACTCCATACTTCAAAGAGGAGGTACTCTTTTCGAGCGAAGATCTTCATAAAAAAAATGAGGATGGCACATCCATCCTGTTCTATTTACGGAAGATATATCCAGGTACTCATACATTGATTTATCTAGCAGGCATGTATGTTATTTATCTTCTGTTGTCAGTAAATGTTTATCATCAACTATTGCATGCTAATAGATGAATGGAAGAATTGTCTTGAGCGGATAAAATTTAAACCAAAAGATGAGGAGTCCCTTAAATTAATTATGGATGAGATCTCACTCTGGGCATCTTATAGGGGACAAACGCTCACCAGAACTGGTAAAGCTACTAACTCCCTTGTGTTGCATGAATTATATCTAACTTGTTGTCTAACTCCTTGTTTTTACTGTGCTAGTGAGAGGAATGATGTACTACAGGAGGGCACTTGAGATTCAATGTATTCAAGATGCAATTGGTATTGCACTTTTATTTGCACTTTTTATAGATCTGCATATATTTTTTTTAACTCCGTTTAGTATTTTGCAGCTAAACTCGACCGCATGAGAACACCAGCATCCTATCAAGTGCGTGCGTCCATTGTAGATATGGCACTGGCCATTGCTGACATCAAATTCACCTATGTTGTCTCTTGTCAAGTCTATGGCATGCAAAAAATATCCAAGGATGTCAAAGATAAAGCTTGCTATCTGAACATCCTCAATCTCATGATAACGTAAAACCTAGTGCATTCACTTTTTTCCAAAGATCTCTTAAATATGTTACTCAAATCCATCTAATATCTAAAATGCACAGGTACCCGTCATTACGGATTGCTTATATTGATGTGGTAGAAGCTCCGACCATAAATGGAACAACAGAGAAGACTTATTATTCTGTTCTTGTCAAAGGAGTGAGTGAAAAGTATGATCAGGTACTTACTGAAGATAAAGACAAACATTTTCACTTAACTTCATTTGCATCATATAGATTTGTTAACTTTCTAGATAAAGGTAGATAGTCAATTTTTTATGATCCTTTTCTGAATAGTTTTTAAAAACAAAAAATACACTTATATTTTTGTACTTGAAATTTCTCGTGGTGGGTAACACTTGTTAGTAGTTTCACATCAGTTTGTACAAACTTATTGCTGTATGCAGTCAGAAACTCGTGTAAAGGAACAACTCACCATCTTTTGCATATGCATCTTTAATTCAGTGACAGTTTTTTGTGCTCTAAACTTGATGTAGGAAATTTACCGCATCAAGCTTCCTGGAAAACCCACATATTGGAGAGGGAAAACCTGAAAATCAAAATCATGCCATAATTTTCACCAGGGGAGAAGCAATCCAGGCCATTGACATGAATCAGGTACAATTTTCATTTCCACATTGTATTCCATGCATCAACCAGTCTATCCTCACTCAAGTTGTTGAAGAAGGCCCAACCAGGCCAACAATGTAGGCTTATGTGGGCGCAGGTGCGACTTGGTTCACTCCTATAAGTCCTTGGCCTCACCACTTGGATCCGTCAACCATCGTATTTTTGTGGCAACATTGGATACAGAAAAGTGCACTTCGGCGACATTGTCCAAACACACCACAAAGCAGTCTCGCTATCTAATTGTATTACTAAATCGTGTTCATTTTCTGGCCCAAACACACCAAAAACCATGTTCAGATGCTGGCATACATGGCCATCTCTTAAACCGTGACACCTAAGTCTTGAGCCCAATGCCATTGGTTCCGAACCAATACCATGTTAGCAGTAAAGAGAAACAACAATAATCTGCATTGTGGACGAGCTGGTCAATACACGCATGGGGAAACGTGGAATTAGTTGGGACTAACCTAAAGGTCCTACAGTATTCCTAATACATATTGGTAACTATTGCCCCTTTGCTTGTAGGATAATTACCTAGAAGAGGCATTTAAAATGAGAAATGTGCTGGAGGAGTTTGGAAGTGAAAATATGGAAAGAGCAAACCCACTATATTAGGTCTTCGAGAGCATATTTTTACTGCAAGGTATATCCATCAATCCAAAGTTCTGTCCAATTTTATCTCGTTCATGGTATTCATGCTGATTTTTACCTTTTTATTTTCTATTCTAGTGTTTCATCACTTGCTTGGTTTGTGTCCAATCAAGAGACCAGCTTTGTTACGATTGGACAGCGAGTTCTGGCTAATCCTCTCAAGTATGCAACTTTATTTTCATTTTCATATATAAGATATTAATCCAATGCTTTTAGTTAGAGTAGGAATCGATTTAAGTTGGCTGTCAGCTGCACTTATAATTGTATCATTTTGCTTTTACTTAGTATTTGAAAATCATTTCAGATTTATCTTATGATAATTTGTGCTAAGAAACTTCCTTATGTACTAAAACGTTTATAAAGTCGATCAATTTATGCATATGTTCTACAATAACTTCCTAATCCGTCAAATATAGTTCTAGTCCAGTAAGGATGATATACTGTCCTACCAAGAAAGCAAGAGCTTCGTGGTATTTAAAAAAAAAGTATGGTTTGAAAAAAAGAAGAAAGCTAACCATGATTTTTGTCCTCGTAATAGTTAACACCATAACATTTCAAGTTCCAGGCATTTCCTAGCAAAAATGTACTTTTGCTCTAACCACTAATTGCAACTTTGCTAAAAGTTTATAATTAAATTGTGTTATCATAAAGTGAGACTTGTATGTGGCCAGTGATACTATTAAATCGTAATTACTTAAATAAGTCACTGGTTCTTGTCAACTTATGTCAACTAGACTATTATGATTTTACGGAGTACGAAGGTTTAGGAAGTGGGTGACAGAGAAATTCAAGATCATTTAAAAGGTAACTAACAAAAGTACGAGATGGAAGCAAGGCCCACAAGAGGTAACTAACAAAATTACGAGATGGAAGCAAGGATAACAAAAAAATCATTTAAAAAAAATTGTGAAGCCCTTTCTCGTATTTGTATGCAAGATGCTCATTTGCTTTTGATCATGTGACTTTTTGTGTTTCTAACTCATTTTAATGTACTACAGGGTTAGGTTCCATTACGGCCATCCTGATATTTTTGATAGACTCTTCCATATAACTAGGGGTGGCATAAGTAAAGCTTCCAGACTATAAATTTAAGTGAAGATATCTTTTCAGGTAAGCTTGCATCTCATATGAAAGTTTTGCAGTCATCCCTTTCCTAAAATTCATTTGCTGAAATAAATGTTCTTAGGTTTTAATTCGACGATGAGAGAAGGAAATATCACACACCATGAGTATATGCAAGTTGGTAAAGGACGTGATGTGGGAATGAACCAAATCTCAAGCTTTGAAGCTAAGGTCGCCATGGCAATGGTGAACAAACATTGAGTCGTGACATCTATCGCCTTGGACGTAGATTTGACTTCTATAGAATGCTATCTTTCTACTTCACTACAGTTGGCTTTTATTTCAGTACCATGGTAATAATACATTAACTTGAGATATCTAGGCGAAACATTTTCTCTAAATAATGCCTCTGCTATCTCCTTCTTTTTGATGCGTTTATGATTGGACTATAGGTAGGAGAGAACCATACTGAATATTTAGTTAAAATCCAAATTATGAGAGTTGCTTACAGATTTAAAAAATCCGTGAAACAAAACAGGAGAATTAGGTGGAGATGATCGAAGTTCAAGCCATTTATTTCATCATGCACAGTATGTTAAAATGGTTAATCAGCAATATCATCCTTTAAATGAAAATCAACAATATTTGGCATCATTAATAGGACTTTCTTAAAATGGTCGCTTTCAGCATTTCAGTTATTATCCATAAACTTAACTGATAGTATAGCCATGGTGTCAACACGACGACACGTAATGTGCTCATTTGCATATTTTGGGATACTGACTCCATAGTTCCTTCTTTCAGGTTACTGTACTTACAGTCTATGTATTTTTGTATGGGAGGTTATATCTTGTCATGAGTGGTCTGGAAAAGTCTATTTTGCTGGATTCACATATTCAGGAGAATATCAAGCCTCTTGAAAATGCTCTCGCTTCACAGTCTGTTTTCCAGCTTGGTTTGCTGCTTGTCCTCCCTATGTCATGGAAGTCGGCTTAGAGAAGGGATTCCGCACAGCGTTAGGAGAGGTTGTCATCATGCAGCTTCAGTTGGCCTCTGTGTTCTTCACATTCCAGCTTGGCACCAAAACACACTACTACGGGCGAACAATTCTCCATGGTTGTGCTAAATACAGACCTACAGGGCGTGGATTTGTTGTGTACCACGCAAAGTTTGCTGACAATTATCGCATGTACTCCCGAAGCCACTTTGTTAAAGGACTTGAGTTGTTAATACTTCTGGTTGTATACCTAGCCTATGGAAAGTCCTACCGGAGCTCGAGCTTGTACCTATTTGTCACCTTCTCCATATGGTTCCTGGTTGCATCTTGGCTGTTTGCACCGTTTATTTTCAATCCATCATGTTTTGAGTGGCAGAAGACGGTTGATGACTGGAAAGATTGGAGGAACTGGATGGGGAACCGAGGGGGTATCGGCATGTCTGTGCAAGAAAGCTGGGAAGCTTGGTGGATAGGTGAGCAGGAGCACCTTAGGAAAACTAGCATCCGTGCTCTTCTCTTGGAAATCATTCTTTCGCTTCGTTTCTTGATCTACCAATATGGTATTGTGTACCATCTGAACATAGCACACCGCAGCAGAAGCATTCTGGTACTTTCTCTACATGTGCTCTGCTTTGTTTTTTTGCTTTTGTAGTTCGTACAGTTGCAGTTGCAGGATATTCTAATGTAATTCCGATTTCTTTTCAACTTCTAGGTATATGCATTGTCATGGTTGGTTATGCTCACGGTTCTAGTAGTTTTAAAGGTAAGACCTTGGCCTTTCATTTGGTCCAGTTAACTCCGATGTTTAAAAATCTTCTATTCAGATGGTTTCGATAGGACGGCAGAAATTTGGTAGCGACCTGCAGGTTATGTTCCGCATCCTCAAGGGCATTCTCGTCCTTGGTTTTGCCTCTGTGATGGCGGTCCTATTTGCTGTATGCAACCTCACAATTTATGATGTCTTCCTAGTATTCTTGGGTTCTTGCCTACTGGTTGGTGTATTCTTCTGGTGAGTGAAACCTCTATTTACTAGCTTGTTTGAGCTTGAAGTATGCATATGAAAATGAAATCAAAGAAAAGATCTAACATTCCTACTTGCTCATGCATGAACCATGGTACAAAAAACTATTGTTAACTCTCAAGCAGTTGATTGGAATGCTCATTGATCATCAACAAATCTGGTAGTTTGATCATATGGACATTACCAAGATCTATTCTACCAAACTTATTTAAAAGTTTTAGAGATTCCGATCATTCAATCCAATCTATAGTGATTTATATGATCTTCTTCGCAGATTGGGCAAGCATGCTCTCCATTTGTTAAGAAGACTAGGCTGTGGGACTCCATCATGGAGCTTGCCAGGGCATACGAGAACATCATGGGTCTCATACTCTTCTTGCCCATCGTCCTCTTGTCGTGGTTTCCCTTCGTCTCAGAGTTCCAGACACGGTTGCTCTTCAACAAAGCCTTTAGCCGAGGCCTCCAGATCTCGAGGATCCTGGCCGGTCAAAAGGACTCTGGGGAGTTCGAATGACTAGTTTTATCCCCCATGTGAACTCGCTTAGACAGCAAAGCATGATATGTGCTCCAAGTTCATGTGTATGTTCAGGTACTTGGAAGTAGTTGCTATATCGGTATATGTTCATTCCTTATGATTTGCCTTTATAGAACACTAGATGTGGCGGTACGCCGTCTTCTCCAGGATTTGTTGGACCCGTCATTGCCTAAGTTTTAGCCGGCATTCTAAATGTCGTGCGATGAAAAAAAAGTGCAAAAAGCAATGTCTGTGTTGGGTTTCCATTAACCAAAATTAAAAACAAACTCTATCTTTGTAATAGTCGCTAATTGGCCATTATTTTCTGAATAGTAAAGAGATAGACATGGAGCTCATACTCGCATACGTCTGGTAGGCCACCTATATATTCAGGGGTAGGGCTTCACAATTGTACACATCTATTTTCTCTGGAAATCTAAATAATAAAGAAAAGAGCCGCACCCTACATCTTGTGTCTATTCCGTGTCTACTTTTCACGTGTGTTCCGTCAAAGTCTCAAAAAAATGGTCCGAGAACTAGGCAAAAGTTGTCCGTTCAAATTTGTACAATTGCAGGCACTATTTGATGTTTGAACCGAGTAAATGCAAGTTGATTGAGATGACCACTTTCTATATGTTTTAGGATACTTTTCAAGGATAAATTGTTGACGGTGGTTGATTACATAGTCATGTCTATCCAAAAAAAAACCTAAGTGAGCCCGGGAGCAAATGCTCCTGGCTAAAAAAAATTCCGTTTGTTCAAATTATTTTTCAAAATCAAGCATGTAAATGATTGAGTGCTACGTGCAGATTTTAAGCTTCGTGCAAAAATTTACATTTTTGCGACCTGTGCAAAGAAAACAACAACTATAGATGCTTTTTTTAGCTCCTCATTCTTGTTTATTTGATGCAGATTACAGATCAATAAATTTTCTCATGAAATTTTATAGATACATATATTTCTTTCTAACTTTTACGTGTATAAAGGGTGCTTGTGTGCCCGGGTGCTAAAAGTCCCCACTCTTGGACGCGGATTTATTGCACCCGGGCTCGCCTGGTCCTGCTTCCCTCATGTGTGTTAGCCTGGTTGGAGGAGCATTGAATGCTGATATCGATCAATTTCTGGAAATGCATGTTTTGGCCCGAATACGCAGTGGATAGTGTACGTTAGACGTTGGAATTGAATGCGGAGACGGTGCAGTTGGGAGATCGTAGTAAATGATGCGGGCAGCGCTGCGTCGTCCAGGATCTATCTGTCATGATTTTCTCCGCCGCCGAGCGTCTTCTCCACCTCCGATTATCTCCTCCTTCTGCTCCCCATCTCAAGCTCGACAACCATCGGCGCTGCTCTGCACCTCCATGGACAGGCGGTCTCTGAACCGTCCTCACGTGCGAGCTTGGCTACCTGCTATGCAGCGCAATAGACATGAGTGGGGAGACGGGGCCGTGCGGTGATGCTGGCGAAGGAAGAAAGCACTCTATGAGAGTCATCCCCAGCCTCGCCGACGACGGCATGTGCGACTGCATCATCACGGTGGCGGTGGATTGAGAAATCCAACCCGAGGACGAGAAGCTCTTGGACTAGTACAGCAGAGCCACGGGGCCGAAGGTGAGGGGAGGCGAATCATGGCCGCACCTCGGAGATGGCCCAAACTCGCATAGCAGTAGCACGAGAAGCAGCTAGCTTCAGGCTAGCATGGCGACTAGTACAGAAAAAACTAGGTGCGAGTTCAAACGACTCTACGGGCGACAGGCGCGGCTGTCTATAGAAGAAGAAAGAGGAGGTGCGAGTTCTGGCCGGAGCTTGGAGAGACGTCGGCCGGGGTTGTGGAGCGGCGGCGGACGCTAGGCGACGGCCTCCTCGTGCGCGAGCTGGCAAAGAGAGACTCCATTGCCGTAACTCCACCTCCTGACACATCGTACTGTGCTTGTGGTATAGGTCGGATGCAATAAATTCATCTCCCCAACTGTGAGGAGCAGCAGCGCAGGTCGCGACCCACACACTACAGGATGCTTCTTCTCCAATTCATACGACGAAGGTGGTTGGGGATGTATTCGCCTGCCAGTTTACAGTGGCTTATACACATCTATATATGACGTCAGCTAGAGAAACGAGTGGCCAGATTGGAGAGGGATAAGCGGAGCAAACGTGCTCCGGCTCACTTTAGAGTTTTCGGAGTCCACCTCTCCTTTTCTTCGAAAGAAGGAAAGTGAAAGTGTAAATCATGCCCTTAATGTGGTTTTGGTATTGATGATTAAAAGAATCGAGTAGATTGACTAGGTGGGGTGAATAGGCAACTACAATTTTTTTTTTCTTTAACAAATTAATGATTTGCTTAAATATAAGTTTTCTAGGTATGCAACTAGGTGAACAATCCTATATGATGAGCAAGATATAAGCTAGCAAGATATATTTAACAAGATAAGCTAGCAACAACAAGTAAAGGTAGGTTAAGAGATAACCACATAATGACGCGGAGATTTTATCCCGAAGTTCCCTTCACAAGGAAGGTAGTCTCCGTTGGAGCGGTGCGGAGTCACAAAGTGATCCCCGAGTAGCCGTTATATGGCACACCGTATCTCCTTCGTGCTTCCTCCCGGTGAGGAGTGGCACGAGTCACTATATGATGCACTTGAGGTCGGCAACAAAACCTTTACAAGGATGAGGCACACTCCACAACCAAATTGGAGCCTCCCACGGAAATCCCGCGGCTCGCTAAGCCACAAGACTCACAAGGCCAAGGCACGCATCCACAACTCAATTGGAGGCTCTTGGCTTGTCCTCGTGGCTCCCAAAGTCACGAAGAACACAACTTCCGTCTAGGTTTCCAATGAACCCAAGAGGTAACAAGATCCGCTAGGGATTAGTGGGGAAAATCGAAATTGCTTTGGTGGAAGTGTAGATCTAGATCTCCTCCTTCACTCCTCAAAGTTTAAAGGTGTTTGAGCCAAGGGAGTGGGAGATCTAGGAGGTTGAAGATTTGAATCAATGGAGGAGAGAGAAATTAGAAAGCTTGGTCTCTTTGGAGAAGAAGACTAGTTTATATAGTCCACCAAAGAAAGTGGCCGTTGGACAGGATTCCTGCGCAGGGTCGGTAGTACCGGGGCAAGCTCGGTACTTCCAGCCTGCAAGGAACCCAGTCAAACGGCCTGTGGTCAACCTCCATATGATGGAGCGGCCCGGTACTACCGGACGGTAGGACCCGGTACTACTGTGCAATCGGTAGTACCGGGCTACTACCGGGGCTACTTCCTAACATAAAACGCAGGTTACAGAATACTCCAGTCTTATGCGGTAGTTGATCCGGCACTTTGCCCGGTAGTATAGACCATGGAGGTCCGGTACTACCGGGGCAAAAGTCGGTACTACCGGTAGTACAGGAACAAGCCCAGAGTACCTCGAACCACTCAGGAAGTAGTGGGGCGGTACTACCGGCCTTGGCCCGCTACTACCGCGCACTGAAGAATGCATCAGACTGAAGTGAAACATGGAATGACCACAAGGTCTAGGATGGCTGTGGAGGTGCATATACAGTTTGTGCAAGTAGACAAATTCGATTCCGCCCATACCTCCACAACGGACCCCCCTCTTGATAGTACGGTTTTCCTACAAAGAATAAGAAACAACTAGGAAAACTACGACTTCGCGCTTAATCCTTTTAGAGGGGATGTCCAACCATCATGTGCAACTTTTAGAGATGCACCTGTAAATCTCTAAGCACGCAATTAGACCGCTCATTGTGTTGACAACAAACATCAAAACAATTAGGGATAGAAATGTCCTTTCAATCTCCCCCTTTTTGGTGTTTGATGACAACACAATATTTAGCGACAAAAGATTTGCAAAAGATAAGCGGGCTCCCCCTGAATGTCTGCATTATTTGGAATTTGTGTTTGAATGCAAAACACCCAACATTCATATAGGTAGAGCTCCCCCTATATTTTACAAACCAAGCAAGTTCATCTAGATAAGCAGTTTAAATAAAACTTGCAATGGATATAAGACATGAAACAAGGACAAGTAGCTAGATAAGTCTATTACAAGCATAACATAGTCTTTAACACATAGGTGCTTGCATGTCTTACACCATGCTTGACAAAGTTCATAAACCAAATAGCCAAATAAGATGGAACACAAGCGATAAAAATCAAAGAAATAGCAAGCTTGTGTTCCTCCCATGCAAATCCACGACAAGTCCTAATAGAACACATTCTCCCCCTTTGTCATTGAAATGCCAAAAACAGAGAAGCGCGATGCTACACGTCCCATGGAGAATCAAACTCTATCCAAGCCGCGGTGACGAGAGTACGAGGAGAATCCTCGGGCTGTGGGGTATCATCATCACTCAAGTATCCATGAGTAGATATCCATTCTTCCTTGGGAGTAATCTCGCCTTCCGAGCCATCTGACATGGGCAAGTTCATCTTCTTCATCATCTCTTTCTGACGAGCAGCAGCCTTCTTGTGGTACACATGGGCCTCATACATACGCTCTTGAAGATCCAACTTGAAGCAGAAAGCCCTTTTGGCCTTGATTTGGAACCTCTTGAACCATGATGGTTCCACAATACTTAGAGCACTAGAGCTTGCTCGAACATCCGGAGCACCAGGGACCTCCACTGCAACAGGCAGTTTGTGAGCTTTGACCCTCAGCTGTTTCACAGGATGCTTAGTGATAGGACTCCCATCTAGCATGATGTCCTCACCATTCTTGGCCTCACAACACTTGGCACGAATGAGCTTCATGATGAATGGACCATAGAGCGGTGCCCTCCTATCAATGACAGAAAGCCAAAGCTCGTTGTGAATGAAATCCATAACATCAATCTTCCTTCATTTCCCTTGGTTCTCCTTGGAGTGCATGAGAAGATCAAACACAAAACCATGAACTTGGTCCCAATTTCCCACACGAGGAGCAAGGGTCTCACGGTATACCCGGTGCAAGATCTCAAAGGGAGGAACCAAATGTGCAGTTTGGCCCGTTATTCCTCCAGCCATGGTGATAGGACCAAGCACATCCTTGGAGCTAGACATATCATTTTCATGGCTCCTCCATCCACTAGGTATCTTGTCACCCTTGTCTTCATATCCCAAGATATCACCAAACTCTTTCCATGTAGCTTGGAGCATGGTATCCTTGGTCATCCACCTAATGGTTCTTGCTGGATCGGTGTCCAAGTGTACGGTGGCAAAGAACTGAATAATGTAATACTCAATGAAAGGCCGATTGATCTTCATGAGTTCAATAAGTCCGAACTCCTCACACATAGCAAGAGTTTCATCAAAATAGCCGTTATGCTTTGGAAGCCTCATGTATGGAATGTCAATAGTGTGTTGGGTGGTGACCTCATATTCCTTGAACAGATAAATTTCCTTGTAGATTCTCTCTTGATCATTGATGTAGAAGTGAGGATTGGTAACCCTCTCAGACCTCTCCATATCATAAGGGTTTTCTTCTCGGAGTTCTTGATACTCGTGAGGCCTCCACTTGTGCAAAGGACGAGGAACGGCCTTTTTGCTGATCACATGCTTGACTTTTGTCCCTGGACGAGTTCTTATAGTGGTCCTAGATGGCATGATCTCCTCCTCTTCCTCAATCTCAAACTCATCTTCCACAACCTTGGCCTTCTTGCGAGAACGAGAGTATACTGACATGAGAACACACGTTCGTTGGGAGACCCCAAGAGGAAGGTATAATGTAGTGCAGCAGCAAATTTCCCTCAGTTAAGAAACCAAGGTTATCATTCTAGGAGGAGTTAGGAGTACTTCAGAAGGTTGTCAGCAGCGCCGTTACTCGATAACTGACGTGGAACCCGCACACAACACAATCAAACTACTTTGCCCCAACAAAACAGGAAGGTTGTCAATCTTCCCGGCTTGCTGAAAACAAAGGATTAAACGTATGGTGTGGAAAACAGTATTTAATTGCAGAAAGTAAAAGAGAACAATGATTGCAGTTGGTCGTTTTATCAGTGTAAAAGAATGGACCGGGGTCCACAGTTCACTAGTGGTGTCTCTCCATAAAAGATAACTAACATGCTGGGTAAACGAATTACAGCTGGGCAATTGATAAAATAGTGAGCACATGACAATGCATATATATGACAAGATGATTACTATGAGATTTAATTGGGCACTACGACAAGATACATAGACCGTTATCCAACTGCATCTATGACTAATAATCCACCGCCAGGTTAACATCTGTGTCCCCCGTTGGTATTAAGTTGCAAACAACAGATTATTACATTAAGTAAAGCGCGTAATGTAAACAACACAAATGACCATAGACAAAGTATTGTTGTGTTATCCCTAGTGGCAACAACACATCCACAATCTTAGACGTTGCTGTCACTCGCCCAGATTACTGGAGGCATGAACCCACTATCTAGCATAAATACTCCCTCTTGGGGTTACAAGCATCTACTTGGCCAAAACATCTACTAGTAACGGAGAGCATGCAAGATCATAAATAACATATAAAGATAGATTGATAATCAACTTGATCATAGTATCAATATTCATCAGATCCCAGCAAACACAACATGTAGCATTACAATAAGATGATCTTGATCATGATAGGCAGCTCACAAGATCTAAACATGATGGCACAAGGTGGAGAGACAACCATCTAGCTACTGCTATGGACCCGTAGTCAAAGGATGAACTACTCACGCATCACTCCGGAGACAGGCATGGCGATGTAGAGCCCTCCGGTGATGATTCCCCTCTCCGGCAGGGTGCCGG
The DNA here is from genome assembly GCA_947311845.1 of Poa pratensis. NCBI lineage: Eukaryota > Viridiplantae > Streptophyta > Magnoliopsida > Poales > Poaceae > Poa > Poa pratensis. The sequence continues at coordinate 6,220,957 of CAMZMU010000080.1, read as the reverse complement.
GAAGAGCTTCAGAACCCTCCCGATCTAGGGTTGATGACGGCGGCAGCTTTGGAACTTTTCGTGGAATATGGCTCGGGTATTTAGGATTTTCTGGACGGGAGGAATATATAGGCGAAAGGGCGGCGTCGGAGGGCACCTGAGGGGCCCACGCCACCCTAGGGTGTGGCCAGAGGTGGGCCCACGCCCAGGCCTGGCGTGGCCGCCTCGTGGCTCCTCTTCGTCTCCCCTTTGGACTCCGTGGTTGTGTCGGTGAAAAACTGGGGCACGTTGATTTTCGTCCAATTTCGAAAATATTTCCTTAATAGCTTTTCTGGAATACAAAAACAACAGAAAACAGGAACTGGCACTGTGTCATCTCGTTAATAGGTTAGTCCCAGAAAATGTATAAAAATGCTATGAACTGCGTATAAAACATGTAACAATTGGTATAATATCAGCATGGAACATCAAAAATTATAGATACGTTTGAGACGTATCAGAGTACACCTCCTCATTACCACTACCACCACGGCTACTTGTGAACATCATATATTTAGAGTGGAGGGAACATAAATAAGTGCACAAGTTCAAAGGAAATGAAGAACAACATAGTTGACAAGTGTAAACAGGAGTCGAAAAACTCCAGGGTTCGGTAGTACCATGCCCTTTCCGGTAGTACCGCGTGTGAACCAACCGGTAGTACCAGCCTATGCAGGGCGGTAGTACTGGCCGGAGCGGTTCATCTGGAAATGGCCACGGTGAAGCACACGAATCCGGAGGGAATCAACATAATGTGTACAAATGACAACTAAGAGATGCTATCCCAGGCCTAAAGTAACTTCCCTACGCAATTTTAACCGATACATCGGAGCTACCGGTGATTTACCCTAGCACATCTAGGTATCAAGATTGAGAACCAAGAGGAGCAAGAAGGAGTCAAATATCGGAGGCCATTGGAGGGGATCGAGGTCGGGACGTCTCCCTCGGAGCAGATCTGGCCGGGGACGGCTGATTCCGGGTCACCGGAGGCGGCAGCCCAGAGGAGCTGGGAGCGTTGGCGGCGGTGGTGTAGTGCGAGTTGGGAAAGAATGGGGAAACCCCTTCCCCGACTCGCACATATTAGTTCGAATCCCGCACGCCTGGTAGTACCGGGGTGGGAGTGCCGGTAGTACCGGGACACTAGAAATTCGCAGATTTGCAGCTGCCCCTTCCCAGGGGCCGGTAGTACCGGCTTCCCGCCGGTAGTACTACTGGGGCCAGTAGCTCCAAGACTCAGTTTCATGATTTGAGCTTGTGCAAGAGGTAGAGAATGTTTTATGGGATAAGATCATGGCTTAGGATTAGATACTTGTCACTGTATATGTGGATACACAATTGGAATTTTGCAAGATGCAAAAATTTAAAAACCAACTCCAAGTGTTTCTCCTTAGACCAGAGGAAGGTCTAAAAATAACCAAATAAAACCATTTAACACCAACTCCTCGAGATGAGGAGGGTGGTGGCCGTAGCCTCCATGTTTGAGTATATATGACTTGAAGCCGCGAAGATATATCTTGGGCTCAAAATCAAAACTCATCTTTGAAACACATTTGGTCACATAAGTGACTATTATGCAAGATTTGTCTATTTGCGCATCATAAGAGACGTGTTGATCATGAATTGAGTTACACTCCCCCTATGTCCATGCCTACATCCAAACCAAAGTAAAAAGTCTAATATGGGTAGGTATGCAAGTTCACCAACTAAGTCCAATTGCTTATATCCACCGCATTGAGTTCACCCCTCAATTACTTGAATCTTGCTTCACCAAGAGGCTTTGTGAACATATCGGCAAGTTGGTGCTTGGTGTTGGCATAAGATATTTCAATATGGCCCTTCTCCACATGATCCCGAATAAAGTGATACCGAATCTCAATATGCTTGGTCTTCCCATGGAGCACCGGCTTATGAGCAATTTTGATGGCACTTTGATTATCACACAAAAGAGGCAGTTTGTCACAAATGACACCAAAATTCTTTAAAGTTTGCCTCATCCATAAGAGTTGTGCACAACAATTTCCGGCGGCAATATACTCGGCTTCGGTGGAGGAGGCGGCAACACAATTTTGCTTCTTAGAAGACCAACTCACAAGTGACTTACCAAGAAATTGGCAAGTGCCCGAAGTTGATTTTCTATCCATTTTGCAACCCGCCCAATCCGCATCCGAGTACCCCACAAGTTCAAAGCTTGTATCATTGGGATACCAAAGACCATAGTTGGGAGTATGAACCAAGTATCTTAAAATCCTTTTAACCGTGGCATCATGGCTTTCTCTAGGACTTGATTGAAATCTTGCACATATACCACACTAAACATAATATCCCATCTAGCTGAACAAAGGTAAAGCAAAGATCCAATCATAGAACGATAAAGCTTTTGATCAACTTCCTTACCCTTCGGATCTAGATGAAGATCCACGGTGGTTGACATGGGAAATTTATGTGTGTTGGCATCCGTCATGTCAAACTTCTTGAGCATGTTCTTAATATATTTTGCTTGGCATAAGAAGGTCCCTTCCTTATATTGATGGATTTCAAATCCAAGGAAAACTTCAACTTGCCCATCATAGACATTTCAAACTCCTTGGTCATTAGCTTAGAAAATTGATCACTAAAATTGCCATTAGTAGAACCAAAGATAATATCATCAACATATATTTGGCATACGAAAAACTCTTCGTCAACTCTCTTAGTAAAAAGAGTGGGATCTATTGCCCAATTTCAAAACCACGGTCAACTAAGAACTCCTTGAGATGATCATACCAAGCACGTGGTGCTTGCTGGGAACTTCGGTGGCACAGGATTTCTCGTTAGATTTGGACTTTCTGGGGCTACACACCGAGGATCTATCGTGACTCGAGGAACCTTTCACGACGGAGGAGATTTGGGAGGTGGTGCGGTGGCTCCCGCATGGGAAAGCGCCAGACCCAGACGGCTTCACAGCAGAGTTCCTACAGAGCTGCTGGGGGATAGTGAGGGATGAATTTATGGCTGCGTTCAACAAGTTCTTCACGATGCGTGGATGAGGGTTCCATGGTTTAAATCAGGCACTCCTGATCCTCCTACCTAAGCGCCCGGATGCGGCGGCTCTAGGGGACTATCGCCCGATTAGCTTGATCCATATCTTTGCCAAGTTGGCGGCTAAGACCTTGTCATTAAGACTAGCTCCGATGCTACATAACATGGTGGACAATAACCAATGCGCCTTCATTCAGAAGCGCTCCATCCATGATAACTTCATAATGGTTCAACAAACGGCGCGGCTACTCCATAGGCTCAAGGAGCCCAGGGTGATGCTCAAACTGGACATTGCACGCGCTTTTGACTCGGTCTCTTGGGGGCTTCTCTTTGAGATACTCAGGAAACTCGGATTTGGTCCAAGGTTCTGTGAATGGGTGGCCATACTTTTTTCCACTGCAATTTCTAGGATGATGCTCAATGGCGAGCCAGGTCCCTCTATTTGGCACAGGAGGGGCCTGAGACAGGGGGACCCCTTGTCACCGCAGCAGTTAGTTCTGGTAATCAACACGCTAAACAAACTACTGGCGAAGGCAACTAAGCTTGGGATCCTTCAGAAGGTGGCACGCCAGGACTTGGTCACTACGGTCTCGCTGTATGTCGATGATGTGGTCATTTTCTGCCACCCAGACGTGACGGAGCTGCATAAGGTTCGGGATATCCTTGCGCTCTATGGTCACACTTCGGGCCTGCATACCAGCTTTGCCAAGTGCTCAGTCTCTCCTATTGGGTGTGAGGAGGAGGTCGCCATTGAGGCTGCGGAAGCAATGGGGTGCCAGTTGGCCCCCTTCCCGGTGAAATACCTGGGCATTCCTTTGGGTCTGCGCAGACTACCCAGTGAGGCACTCCAACCCCTCCTAGACCAGCTTGCAGACAAGTTGCCTACTTGGAAAGCGGCCATGATGCCTAAGGCGGGGTGGCTCGCGCTGGTCAATTTGGTACTAGCGGCGATTCCCCTCCACCAGCTCATGGTGTTAAGTGTGAACAAAAAGACCCTAAGGAAAGTGGAAAAGATCCTACGGGGATTCTTGTGGGCTGGGAGGACGGATGCGAATGGCGGTCACTGCCATGTAAACTGGGCCAGGGTGTGTCGCCCGTTGCAGCTGGGAGTATTGGGTATCCCGGAGTTGGCTCACATATCGGTAAGCCTAAGGGTGCGCTGGTTGTGGAGGTTGCGCACTGACCACCAGCGGCCATGGAGGGGCCTCGACATGCAGTTCTCGCGTGAGGAGCGTCAGATTTTTTATGCCTCAACGGAGATGTCCCTTGGGGACGGCTCCACGGCCCTTTTCTGGGTCGACAAATGGATGGAGGTAAATCAATGAAGGACATAGCACCGGACCTTTTCGCGATGATCGCAAAGAAACCCCAGAGGAAGCGGATGGTACGAGAGACGCTGGTGGAGCGCCGGTGGATTGCGGACATCTCGGGTGCTTTGAGTGCGCTTGCTCACTGGCAGTATGTCTAGATTTGTATCCTTCTCCAAGGGGTGCATTTATCCGAGCAGCCTGACAGAATGATTTGGCGCTCGACGTCCGATGCCCAATACTCCGCCAAGTCTTGCTACATTGCCATGTTCCAGGGGGCAATTGAATCAAGATCTTGGAGGTTGAATTGGAAGACTTGGGCACCACCTAGGGTGAAATTCTTCGTGTGGCTGGCTTGTTTGGACCAATGCTGGATAGGGGAGAGGTTAGCACGTCGTGGTCTACCACATCAAGCAAGCTGCCCGATGTGTGACCAGGCAGCGGAATCAATGTCACACATACTCACTGGGTGTTCGTTCTCACAGACGATCTGGCATGAGGTACTGTCCTGCATACGATAGACATCCAGGCCGCCAGTTGTGGAGGACGATTCCGTGGGTTGGTGGTCGTTGGTACTCAACTCCACCCCCTGCTTGTTGTGTAAGGGCACCTCTTCGGAGATCATGCTCACGGCGTGGTGGATTTGGAAGCAACGAAACGCGATTGTCTTCGACAAGGCACGTCCCTCAGTTAGCGCTTTGGTGGAAACCATCAAGACTGAGGCTCATTCTTGGGTGAGCGCGGGGGCCCGTGGTCTCGCACATCTCCTCGCCTAGTCTAGGTCGCTGGGTTGAGTTGTATGGTGTGGGGTGGCCTCTCTATAGGCTTGTAAATAACTCTTCTATCTATCAATGCGTCGAAACGCAATGTTTTTTGCGTTTTCGCGAAAAAAAATCTTGTGCCTAGACATGGTAGTCAATCAAAGAGACGTGAGCATGAGGTCAAATTTTGCTACACTTGTTGCAATCTTTTTTCTGACATTCATTTTCGCACGATTGCTGATTAGTTGCATTCTCTAATACTTGTGTAAACTCTTTTCACCAGGAGGACAAAAAATTGCATATTGCTAAGTTCTCTGACATATGGAATGCATTTATCATCTCTTTGCGAGATGAAGACTTAATTAGCAACAGGTTTGTTGCTGGTGATAATCTTTCTTCTCTTTTTGTTGACATGCTTCAGAAACTGTTTTGTGTTTGTTTCTAGGGAGAGAGATTTATTGATTTTGCCGTCATCTGTGGGTGACACTAGCGTTTTTCAGTGGCCTCCTTTCCTTCTTGCTAGCAAGGTACTCTCTTTTCATCATCGATTAGTTTAACCACTCGATTTTGTTCCTGAGGTAATACTGTAGTGCTCACCATTATGTTGTTTTAGATTCCAATTGCACTTGACATGGCAAAGAGTGTCAAGAAAAGGGATGAAGAATTGCGAAAGAGGATAAAGCAGGATCCATACACATATTATGCCGTAATAGAATGCAACGAGACATTGTTGAATATTTTGTACAGCCTTACAGAAGAAGCAAGTGATAAGAAGTAAGTCATATCATGTTTGTTCTGGGAAACCTAACTTATCATATGGGCATGTGGCTAACTAATTCAATGACTAATGCATTGCTTCATGTGTACAGAGTTGTTGATCGAATACGTGATAGCCTTGAAGATAGCATACGTCGTCAGTCACTTGTGAAAGAATTCCGATTGGAGGAACTTCCTCAACTAAGTGCTAAGTTCGATAAGCTGCTAACTCTATTATTGGTACTGATAACCAATGTTGTTGTGATTTCTTAGCAAGATATAATTTTCATACTATATTTCCATTTTGGTACTCTAGAAGCTGATTAATTGATTTACAGAAAACTGAGCAAGAGGAGCATGACACAATAAAGACACAAATTGCCAATCTATTACAAGATACAATGGAAATCATCACACAGGATATTATGAAGAATGGACAAGGGTAAGATCTATGCTGATTGCTGAAATGTGCACCTTCAGGAATACTTTTTAACAATCAACGTTCTTGCAAATCCCAGTATTTTGAAGGATGAAAACATAAACAATCAACTGTTTGCAAATCTCAATCTGGACTCAATAAATGATGAAGCATAGAGGGAGAAGGTCACTTATCCTTTTTAGCAACTTATTTAAGTAATAGTATTCATTCCTATAAGTTTACAAGCAACATTGTCCTCATTATCTACTGAATTATGTGTTGAAAGTGTGTTAGGCTTCAACTGTTGCTGAAAACGAAAGAATCTGCAATTTATGTGCCAACAAACATGGAAGCTCGGCGCAGGATCACTTTCTTTGCAAACTCACTATTTATGAAAACTAGCAAGGTGGCCCGCGCACATGCGCGGGCAATGTCTTTATTGTCTTTATATATTTTTATTAGAAATTAGTTGAATAAAGTTCTATGTTGGCCATTCTGCAATTGTTCTTTCTAGGCATAACACGTGTATAGGAAATCATTTTTGTGGCACAATGTCGCAGAAATTCAAATGTTGATGTAAATCCAATGATCGATAAGCATCGATGATACAAATGTGGATTCTCGTGTGCAAGATTATAAATGGTAAAACACGGCCCCTTCAGCTTCATTTAAGTATATGAATGGAATATGTTTGACTAAGCCGTGTTCACGTAGACATTTGGACTACATAATTTGACCAAATGTGAGACTCACCGTCAAATTTTCATATAAGCGCTAGTGGTGCAAACTAATGAAAAGAAGAATTTCATTAACAACCTGGATTTATATATGCTCAAAATAAAATGTCACTGAAAGCAAGATATTGTGATGTTCACAATCTTTCCAAGTCGCAGATCATACGCCAAAGTGTCATTCCTTCCAGTATCTGAAATCCAGAGATCGTATTGTTCATAATCTTTACAAACAACCATTATGGATGTTTACTATTGAGAGAGATGGTAGTAGCTGTCAGTAGTCGAAAACACTTCAATGAACTCTTCGCCCTTAGATTCATCTGGCTAACAAAGTATAGTGTGCTGTATTAGAGCAGTCAAATGTCCAGGCCAATTGCAAAAACTGCTAAGAAATAATAACATGGGAAAGTCTATATGTGCTAAAGCGAAATAATCCACAATTGTTCTTTTCCTAATTGAAGAAAGCATAGCAACCAATCAGCTCCAATTCCAAAAAATTAAAGGAGGGAAAGGAATGTTGAAGTACCTTGAGACACTGAAGCATTCTAGATGTATTAGTACCGTAGCTGCATTATAGTTATTTGAAGAACCCTTTGTTGGGTGATAAGCAGATAAGTCACACAACTTCCCAACATGATGGTATTATTTTTCTTCCGGACCATAGCACTGCATTGGAGCTAAGCAACTAATTTTCCTCGAAGAACCAAGCACGAAGGAATGGGAAAGTAACACGAGTTCAAATTCGATAGAAGCAAAGATGACATACCTGTAATGAGTTAAAGCAAAAGAACAAAATTGAAATAACTGGCTTCTTCTATATTACATCAAATGGAAAGATGTTTTTCTGCACTAAAGAGTTCACAAAAACATCTTGGAGAGGTGTTTCAGGATAACATCTTGATGGAGCATGTCTGTTTACGCAGCAAGAAAATTATTAGATCCGTTGAAATTTATATGCTCTTATGCCGGAGCGCTTCTACGGCTCTACACCACACATTGCAATCACTTTCATAAGAATCATCTGATAGATATACACTGCATCGGAGACCAATAAATTACCTAGATTGCATAGGTAACATACATAGCAATGAATCAATGTAGAAGGAGCACTGGTCTAATTTTCCCGAATGCACAAAAGCCTTAAAAGGTGTGTTCCTACTTGTAGATGTATCACAATGACGTTGCATTTCTGCCAACAGGTTACACCGTTACAGGCTTGAACTCCTGTGATGTGCGTGGGCGACACCTTAATTGTCTATTAATTTTTTTATATGATCCATTAAAGGGAAACCGTTCTAGACAACGTAATACAAATTCGGCATTTAACGAAGTCCTAGGATGGCATTATCTTAATATTAATTAATTTATTTTTAAATATAATTTTGTATGAAGATAAGTACTACTCGTATAATATTTTTGATTAGTTGAGTAGTTGTAATTCTTTGAATTTACCAACAAATATATATGCATAAAATTACTAATCAATTGATATTATACTATTGATCTACGATTAAATGATATATATATATATATATATAGGTAAATTAACAGATGCTCCCTGGTGCCCGGGCACCTGGATAGAATACAGTACATTTTGGGTATGTAGATGACACATATAACTCGGGTATGCACATGTTGGGTATATAGGAGGTATGGGTATGTGTATTCGAGGTATCTACATGTTATATATACCTTGGGTATGTGTGTTCAATTGTACGCGTACAGATCAGGTATATATATAAATAACTTAGGTATGTGCACATTATTAGGTATGCATACCCCATAATGTGCATACCCAAATCATATGTACCTCGTACATATCTAAGGTATACATACCCAAGATATATGTATATGTCTACATACCTAAAACTGTTCGTATTCCATCCTGGTGCCCATGCTCCTAGGTGTCCCATCTGAGCTTCATATATATATATATAATATGGTTCTAAATTACACGATAATGAGCATTTGTGTATATTTTTAGATGTTTTTAATTGGTTCACTTGTATTTTGCCCCAGTTATGCATCTGTGGGTCTAGTGCACATGCTTATTGTGCATTTTCTAACTTTTCGATCAAGTGGCTTGTTGGAAAATAAACAGTAGCATAATTTTCTTTAACTCTCTAAAACTTCAAGCATGCATGTATATTAATTTTCACTGTTTTCATAATAACGTTTGAAGTCTCCAATCTTTTTTCTCACGTACATATTCGTCCGCTACATGCTCCTGAGTCCCTGATCCCACCGAATCAAATTATCACTGTAAGGGAGGAATTAAAAACTCTCTCCTCACGTGTAACCGGTCACTGTTTTTTTTTGGACTGTACTACTGTTTTAATTCACCCAGCCACACACACCCATATTCTGAAAAGCAGCCTAATAATAATCCCCTTCATTACTCTCACTGTTCCACTTTGTTTCCGCTGCTGCTCCCCAAATCTTGTTGTCTCGGGCTCTCTTCTCCCAGGAATCCACCAAATTCAGATCAGGCCGACGGTCTCCCTCTCCCAGAGAGGAGTCTATGAATGGAGCATGAAGTAGGAATGGCTGAAGAGGGTCAGGCACCTTCAGTCCGAGCAGGAGCTCGAGGCTTGCGCGCAGTTTGGGGCTAATGGCCGGTGGTCGGCTGGCCGTCTACTTGGAGAATATAGAGGGCTTGGTGGCTGGTGTGTTTTTTGAATCGGCAAGGAAGCTGCCATGAATTGGTACCAGCTTATCTTTTTTTCACTTTTTATTTTGCGGAAGTGTATTTTTTACTTTTTATTCCGCAATGGAAATGCCAACACATTCTCTTGTGATATCAGACGATGCTATTTTGTTTCTTCTTCCTCTCATTTTTAGTATATTCTTAGTATCTGCTTTATACGGTGCTCCTAGGTGCAGAGCGCTTTTCACAATCAGGTGATCTGTATACGTACTCACAACTTTTCTCATTATCTCCTGCACGATAGCATTAGTTTTTCGCATGTCGAAAAGTAAATGATTTCTACAGCCATAGCATTAGCAGGCCTATTTCTTTTCTTTTGCTCATATCATATATAAAGATACCAAATTGTTTATATTCCAATAGTCATTCTCTGTCAAAGGTTTGACTTTTTCTGTAGACTATGTTCTGAACTACACCTTCGTCAGTTGCCATTACCTGCAGCCCTTCCCTTCTTGTCACTCTTGAGAATGCTACCTATAGTTGTCTATGTGAGAAAACTTATTTAGGTTGGTATAGTCCTACCGTGTTTAGAGATTGCCCGGACTTTTTTTCTGTTGTCATGGCAAAGCACACCGAAATAGGATACTGTCTCCGTTTTAGAAGGAATGGAAATGCTGATTCTGTTGGTGACGTTATTATTTTTGGAATATAAACCTTTTCTCCAACATGAGTTCCTGTTATTATCTGCGCCTCGATGAATCTTCTTCCAAGTTGAATAATCGTTGTCCTTTAGTCCTTATACCATTGCATAACCTGGCACTTTGGTTTATCTGCGCCTCGATGAATCTTCTTACAAGTTGAATAATTGTCATCCTTATACCATTGGATAACCTGGCACTTTGGTTGATATTACGTAGGAGCATCACTGGTAGGCCTAGTTTTAGTTGTAGCTCCTGATTTGGAATTCCAGGGAATGTTAAGCTGTTTAGAGATTCTGTATAGTATACCATATGTGTTTCAGCATTTAAGGTTGTTACTTTGCATACTGTGTCACAGCTTATGTAAGTTTTGTAGTTGATCCATTATATATTCATTTATCTTGCGGACTGTTTTGTTCCTTGTTGGTGGTACCTCTCCCTCAAATCTGGATAGGTGATTTCCAGAATTACGTTTTTGGATCATTTCCTTTTTTCAGTAGTATGTCACTTGGTTCTTTAATCAATTCTTCACCTTCCGCTCATTTGTATGTTTCATAGCCAATATTGAGAATCCAGTCTTCAAACTCCTGCTACCCTTTGCTTATCGGTTATATCATTTCTCATGCTATTAAGTCGCATGTTCTATGTTAGATTCAGTATATGGAAGTGTTTCCAAAGATATGACCTTTTCATGGATGTAGTGACTAAGTTGTGTCTTCTTCCCTTTGGTAGAATTGGAAATATGTGGCGAAAGTCCCACCATTGGAGCCTCATCCCATAGTATTACCATGTCTTTTTTAACAGTTATTGCAAGTGTGTATCTTGTCTGATGTCACATATTGACTCTTCTGTAAGGATAAGTGGGATGTGGAACCTTGAGTGAGTTGTTGTAGCCCCCTCTAGAAGCAGCGTTGCAATACTACACAATGCTACTGCTAGTACTATCTTGCATTTAGAACACATTTTTGTTCTCATTGCCTAGGTCTTATGCATTCCACCATATCCATCCACAAATAATCATTTTCCAAATCTTTGTCGGTTGATTCCATCATTGAATCAAGTGCATATAGTTTTTTAGAGTTTGGATTACCAAAGATCCTCAAGTGCTCTTGTGTTTAATCCGCTTTGTTGTAGCTCATCTCTTCATTAAGAAGATAGTTTCCAAGTTCCTTTATCTCAAGAATTTGGAGGTTCTATTCCTGGGTATTTATTGATTGTCTTTCCAGCTTGTCTCATGAGCTTCTCTATTTCCACCAAGGCATGTCCTTGCTTGTGTAAAGCTGTCAGGCAAAGTGTAGGATAGTTCAAGAGTTTTCTCTGTATGTACTTCACATCTTTGCTCAAAACTTCCCAACATGATTCCCACATGAGTTTAGGACCTGTTACTTTGTGTTGGTTACCTATTTCCCAATTTAATGCCTCACTGATACACTCAAGCCACCCTTTCATGCTGCTTCTTTTGATGTGTGGTCAACTCCATTTACTTTTCTTGAGTCTTTGAAAGATGTGCATCCTTTGACAACATTAAGTAGCATTCGCATGTAATATTTTTCACCGCTTGCTTGATGGGTGTAATATAACCTTCCAACTGATCTTCACTTCTTCCTTTTGGTCCATTTTTTTTCCATACACATTTTGACAGGATTTCTGCATATGTTAGTTCTCTGGCTTCTTTACACATCTTATTTGTCTCCATGCACTGTGTAAATTTAGTGATTCATACTCTTTCTTTCTGTACAATTCTGTTAAATATGTAAAATCCATGTAGAATCCAAGAAAATGACATGTTGCTCATTCTGCGGGTGAAAAGGCAACCTTTCAATGCAGTGATCTCGGAAGTGAATCTCGAACTGAAATATTCTCCAACATGGGTTGTTTCCTGATGTATATGTGCATTTGAGGTAGTTATTGATCTCATTATTTTCTATTAGTGTTGTCGCCTGGTCATCACCTTTATTTAGTGTTTAAAAATGTACTTTATCGAGGGAGATCTATTGCATACCTCGACATTTATATGTGCTTGATCCTTACCAGTAGTTTCTACTCTATGAGATGACATATCTGTTATCCAATTTGACTTTTCCCTTCTGTATGTATTTTCCTTCGTCTCGCCTTTTATACTGTGTATCCATCTTCACTGATGGTTGTTTATGTTAAATGTGTCCATCTAATCAAAATAAATTTTAACGATTTCCCCCTAGCTTCCACCTGCCTGCTAAAAAATTGTTACAGAATTTTTCTGAATTCATTTATGAACAAAATATTTCATGTACGTGTTAAGTTCATTTGATTCTGCATCACACTTGCAACTTGGTACTAATTGATGTCAATATGGTTTCGCAAAAAAAAAAAAAAAAAATTGATGTCAATATGATATGTAAACACTTCAGGAGAAAGGAGATCATACCCTTGCAGAGGTTAGTGGAAATAATGTGCCTGAGCTCTGAATCAGTCCTTTCTGACCGATCCTGCAACGACGGACATCGGCGGCTGCCTGAGTGCTAGGGGTCTAGGCCGTGCTGTCATCGATCTCAATTCCTTGCTCTCTCTTACACGGTGTCAACAACAAAGGCTGTCAGCAAGCGCTTACCTGCTGAGCAACGAAGACATCAAGAGATGAGTATGCGGCTCCGATCAAGTAATTATTGCTTGGAGAGACCGGCAGCAAACTTTAATACTAAAACTGCATGCGGCTTATTTCTTGCACAGACGCGGAGTGGCATACAGATAGCCATGATAGATGTGTGTGCATTTATTGTTTTACATTCTTGATTCTGATGGTAACAAATTCTAGAGATGGTATGTTGTACTGTAAACATATATATGGAGCTGTCAAATAAAACATACAATTCATGCGACAGTACGTACCCAGCTTTGGGGGTGTCTGACAGAAATCTTCCATTGGAGCTACCTCTGCCCTTCATTAGCAAATATTCAATTAATCTTGCAGGCGGCATCTGAACTGGTTGTCGTATGTGTGCATGAGGCAACCAAAACTGAAACTTCAGATGAATACGGGTTCTCACCTAACGCCAGAATACTGCACAGGTTGGATCGCAGCTCGCAGGTGGACAAACCTACAGATTGAAGAGGAGCGTGAGGGCAGCTCGGCCAAAAAATTCACAAAATCATTTATATACACTTTCAGCTGATCCATGGGCTGATTCTCCCGCTACTGATAACTGATCTGATCTTGGTCAGCAATTCATGTGCTGCTTGTTCCTAGGGAAGTGGCGTACGACACAGCGTATTAATTTATCCATCTATCAATGGATATATTGCATGATTTGCGAACGTGTGATCTCATAAATTAAAATAATGTAATTGCATGCAGAGAGCAGCTTTACCAACGTGGAGAACTGGGTAACCTGAGAGCATGGATCGTCAGCGGAGCTGCATAATTTCCGTTGGCTGCCGCATAGTAGCAGGGGCGCAGGGGCGGTAACTTTTTCCGTCGACTCCCTCGATCGGTGCAAGGCCATGTCATGGCGGCGGCTCAGTTCCTTCTTTCGTCGCATAGAGTTAGGGCTGGTTCTTTTCATGTCCCTGCGTCGTGTGTTTTTCCTTTGTATCGTTATCTCTACTATATAATATTGCTTGAGGAGGTGTTGGTGCGTCATGTATAAAAGACGGATATACCCTTCCACCAAATCGCATATTACCACTTCTTTGCCACAAAACGGTTCGTCGGCTTTTCCTCTTCTATTCTTACCTCATGCTTGAGGCTTGACCCGATCCTCCGCTTCCAGCCCGCCGGCGGTGACGGCGACATCTCCCGCGCCCAGCCCCACCTCGGCCCCTCCCCCCGCTTCCGCCCCCGCCCCGACGATACCGCCCACCTCGGCCCCCGCGGCCTCATCCCCTCCGTCTGCTCCTCCGAGCTCGTCGCCTCCGGCTGGTGCGCCACCGATGCCCCCACCAGCAAACGCTCTGGCCGGAGCAGATGGAGGGTCGACGAACTCGACGGGCGCACCGCCTCCAGGCGGCTCCAGCGACCAGAACATCGCCGGTGTCACGGTGACGGGCGCCGCGGGCCTCGCCGGCTCGGCCGCCTCTCCCCTGCACCTTCTTCCACCTTCTCCCGAGCGCCTCCATGGCCAGAGCTTGCGCTCAAGCTCGCCACCACCTCCCACCACCTATCAAGCTGATTCCGCGACAAGAAGAATCTCTGCGTCGTCTGCTTCGTCCACGCGGGAGGAACCGGAGCGAGAACGACTACAGCACCGGCGGCATCCTCGTCTCCCTCTCCGGCTGAACACCTTCTCTGGCGGAAATCGCCGCCCTCAGACTTCCTCGAGCTAGAACAACTACTTCAGCACCCTCCTGGTGAGCTTCCGCTCCAATTCCCGCCTCTTACCGTTTAAATCCGTGGCCGGAGTCCCGTGTCCTACACGTTCCTCAAGCTCGGCCGGCCATGGCCATAGCAGCTGCTCATGTTTTGCGCTGCACCTCGCGCAGTGGCGGATCCAGCGTCCCGGCCGCCCGGGCAGCTGCCCGGGCTTCCGGCCGGCCGGCACCACGTATTTCCATCGTATTTGTCCAAAAGAAGAGCGTATTTAGCCTTTATATTAACAGTTTGCCCAGGCTTTAGTATATTTCTGGGTCCGCCACTGACCTCGCGCGTGCACTCGCGGATCCTTCTGCGTCGCCTCCTACACACCCACCTGCACCCTGCCGCACTCACCGCACCCTTGGTCTCCTGGACGCGCAAGGAAACCAGCAGCGTCCGCTGCAGTTCATCGCCGGTCGCGTCCGTCGTGTGTCGATCTGAAAGTCTGAACTTTCTGCCTGTTCTTCTTCAGTTAGCTCCATTGCAGTAAGCTACAAAATATCAACCGGGAATGCATTCATGATATAAATTTGCGTCCCCACATTTGAAGGTTGTACTTAGCCGAACACGATCTTTATATGTGCTTTCTCATTATTTGTTTTCGATTTAATGATTTACTTGAAGCCTCAGTGTTTTGTAACCGCATACAGTTGCATGATCCTGTTTGGAAAAGATGAAAAAACTTAATTGATTTGAAAAACATTAACAAGGGGAAACTTAAAATGCTATATAGAATACATACCTGTTTATCAAGTCCTACTTATCTTGATTGATTATGCATTTTATTTTCGCATTTGGCCAGGTATATAAGCCAGATAACTCCAACATGAATGCTCTTAAAAGTAGCACATTTGGACATCTTATGTGTATAACAGACAATTCTCCCAATGTGCTCTTTATCTGATATCTGTGATGTACATTTACCAACTTATATGTGGGTTCAGACTTCTCCCTAATCTGACTCGAGTAACAAATTTCAGATGTTGAGATTGTAAACTCTGAATAAACGCCGAACACCAACCCTCGCCGCCGCCGACTGACTCCGGCGCCATGGTCGCCGGCGCACGCCGCGGGGGGCAGCGCCACCTCCTCGGTGGGGAGCTCCTCCTGGCCCTGTTCGTCTCGGCCCACTGCCTGGACGCGCACCACGGTGGCCGCAACCTGAAGCGGCGCCGGAAGAAGCACGAGATCCACTCCCCGGTCAAGACGTTCGTCGTCGTGGTCATGGAGAACCGCAGCTTCGACCACATCCTCGGCTGGCTCCGCGCGGGGCGGCCCGACATCGACGGCCTCACGGGCGACGAGTCCAAACGCCTCGAACTCTCCGACGCCGCCTTCCCTGAGATCTTCGTCACCGACTGCGCCGGATACGTCGACTCCGACCCCGGCCACGGCCACGGCTTCGAGGACATCCGCGAGCAGATCTTCGGCTACGCCGACACCTCCGCCGCCACGACGCCCATGTCGGGCTTCGCGCAGAACGCGCGGGGCATGGGCCTCGGCATGCCGCAGAACGTCATGTCCGGGTTCGCGCCCGACTCCGTCCCCGTCTACGCGTCCCTCGCCGACGAGTTCGCCGTCTTCGACCGATGGTTCGCCTCCGTGCCCACCTCTTCTACATTGGGGAAAATCGTCGACATGGCCACGAAGAATCTGTACATTGTCTGGCCTTGCTTCACTGGCTCACATAACTTGGAGCGCTGCCATGTTTTTTTTTACATGGATGCTTTATCATGGAACAAGGAATGAAACGTAGTAAAATCAAACATTTTTCAAATGGTTTTAACCAGAAATGAAAAACCATGCTATTTTCAGCGTTATGAGTTGTGATTTATTTTATAGCCGTAGCAACGCACGGGCAGTTTGCTAGTATTTGATTGGGTAAGGGACGGGATCGTGGGTGGGAGCTGATAAATAAAATTGATCGGTAGAGATTTACTAATGATTAAATTCACCGTTCAGATCTTTCTGATTATTGTGGGATTTTCTTTGATTTCTCTAATTTCTGGTTAGCCCATAATTTACTTTTAATATAATAGAATAGATGCCAAGGGCTCCACAGGTCCGCAGCATGATGTCCTTCAGGTCAGAAGCCTAACTCACTGGACTGACATGTTTTTCTCTCAGAAATCTTTTTTGCTTTCTTGGCAACTAGTTTGATTCCCTTTTGAACTGGTTGGTGAAGTCAAGTGCAGCTTTCTTTGTTATTTTTGTTTCTTTCTAATGCTTTGATCGTATCGCTAGCTTTTTGCTGAAGAGAATATCCAGTTAACAGCATTTGATTTTTCACATCAGTGTTCTAACTCCATACTTCAAAGAGGAGGTACTCTTTTCGACCGAAGATCTTCATAAAAAAATGAGGATGGCACATCCATCCTGTTCTATTTACGGAAGATATATCCAGGTACTCATACATTGATTTATCTAACAGGCATGTATGTTATTTATCTTCTGCTGTCAGTAAATGTTTATCATCAACTATTGCATGCTAATAGATGAATGGAAGAATTGTCTTGAGCGGATAAAATTTAAACCAAAAGATGAGGAGTCCCTTAAATTAATTAAGGATGAGATCTCACTCTGGGCATCTTATAGGGGACACACGCTCACCAGAACTGGTAAAGCTACTAACTCCCTTGTGTTGCATGAATTATATCTAACTTGTTGTCTAACTCCCTTGCTTTTACTGTGCTAGTGAGAGGAGTGATGTACTACAGGAGGGCACTTGAGATTCAATGTATTCAAGATAAAATTGGTATTGCACTTTTATTTGCACTTTTTACAGATCTGCATATATTTTTTTTAACTCCGTTTAGTATTTTGCAGCTAAACTCGACCGCCAGAGAATACCAGCATCCTATCAAGAGGGTGCGTCCATTGTAGATATGGCACTGGCCATTGCTGACATCAAATTCACCTATGTTGTGTCTTGTCAAGTCTATGGCATACAAAAAATATCCAAGGATCTCAAAGATAAAGCTTGCTATCTGAACATCCTCAATCTCATGATAACGTAAAACCTAGTGCATTCACACTAGTAGAAAGCAGGCCATCGGTTTGGAGCTTTGGACCCGGTCATAATTGGAACCGGTACTAATGGGGGCATTAGTACCGGTTCCAACGGCTAGGACGCCGCACGGAACTAGTCCCGGTTCGTAGAGGACCTTTAGTCCCGGTTCGTGATACGAACCGGTACTAAAGGGTCGCGGCAGGCAGCCGCAGAGGTACCTCACGAACCGGTACTAAAGATTAACCTTTAGTACCGGTTCGTAAGATTAACCTTTAGTACCGGTTCGTGATACGAACCGGTACTAAAGGGTCTTCTATATCATCTTCCACCCCGAGCCAGCTCTCCATTTTTCCCTGCTCGAACACATCTCCATTTTTCACCTCGGTTTTACTCTCCCGAGCTCAAGTTCATCCCATTTTTCTCCAACATTTGTCAAGATTGGCGGCACCCATCTTTTCAAGGGTTAGCAACATCATCCTTTCTTCCGGCGTTGCTAATTTAGGCCATTTCATTTTTTTATATGCAATTTGAGCTCAAACTAAATTATGATTTGTGGGTTTTAGTGTCGCCCCGTCCCTGTCCTCACAGCCGTCGATCGCCCGCGCCGTCCCGTCACCGACACCACCTCGGTGAGCCTCTTGTTTTATCTTTTATTTTAAAAAATCTTAGTTGTAGGATTTAGATGCATAATTATTACTTGTATAATTTTCTTAGTTGTATAATTGTTTGTTATATATAGTGCCATGGTTTTGATATCTGTCCACACCGGCTCTCGTGCCCTCTATTATTCGGATGTGGTATGATTGTTTGTTATAACTATTTGTTTCATTTCGTGTTTATGACAATTATGCCGACCAACTTGACATAGATATATTTTTATCTAGGAGGTAGTTGAACCGGAAATTCCAACCGATCCTAATTGTCGAGTTTTTTGAAAAAAAAACAATGATTTGAAAGCAAAATTGAAAAGAAGTGGAGATCTTCGTCTCCAATGCTTAGAAGAGAAGATGAAATTGGAGTTCAAGCTTGCCGACGTCGTCGATGATCACGAGATCAAGATGGATGCAATGCGCTTGAAGATTAAAAAGATTAGAAAATATGCCATTAATCAAGAGGCTTGGTATCATTATGTTGTTGGTTCAATAATTACCTTAGTTGCGATTTTGATCGCATTTGTTGTTGGATTTAAATTCTTTAAATAGTTATATGTTAGTTTCAATTAATGTATGTTTTATGAGAACTATGTATTACATTTGGTCACTACTCTACTTTGCTTTTAATGTGATGAACTTGTATTAATTAATTTGGTCACGTATCTATTCATGATGTAGTGTAATGGTTTTTGATATACTTATATAATGCAGATGAACCGACGATGGATGTACGGTGACCGAGGCAGTCTCAAGTTCATTAGTGGCATGCATAATTTTCTCCACGTGGCTGAGGCAAACAAGCGGTCGAATGGTTTTATTTGTTCTCCATGTAGTGCCTGTAAGAATACGATGGATTACTCTACCTCAAAAATCCTTCACGTCCACCTGTTGTAGTACGGTTTCATGCCCGGCTATAATTGTTGGACCAATCACAAAGAAAGAGGGGTTATAATGGAAGACAATGAAGAAGAAGAGGATAATGACAACTATCCTATGTTCACTGAACACGGTGGTACTACAATGGGGGAAGACGAAGCTGAAGAAGAGCCCATTGTTGATGAGCCCGATGATGACCTTCGTCGGGCCATTCTTGATGCGAAGATAAATTGCGGAAGTGACAATGAGAGATTGAAGTTGGAGAGAATGTTAGAGGATCACAACAAATTGTTGTACCCGAATTGCGAAGATGGCCATAAAAAGCTAGGTACCACACTGGAATTGCTTCAATGGAAGGCAGAGAATGGTACATCTGACAAGGGAGTTGAAAAGTTGCTGAAAATAATAAAGAAGATGCTTCCAAGGGATAACGTATTGCCCCCAGTACGTACGAAGCAAAGAAGGTTGTCTGCCCTCTAGGATTAGAGGTGCAGAAGATACATGCATGCATCAATGATTAAATCCTCTACCGTGGCGATGAGTACGAGAATTTGAATGCATGCCCGGTATGCGGTGCATTGCGGTATAAGATCAGGCGAGATGACCCTGGTGATGTTGAGGGCGAGCCGCGCCCCAGGAAGAGGGTTCCTGCCAAGGTGATGTGGTATGCTCCTATAATACAACGGTTGAAACGTTTGTTCCAAAACAAAGAGCATGCCAAGTTGTTGCGATGCCACAAAGAAGACCATAAGAAAGGCGTGATGCTGAGAAACCCCGCTGATGGGTCGCAGTGGAGAAAAATCGACAGAGAATTCCCGACATTTTCACATGACGCACGGAACTTAAGATTTGGTCTAAGTACAGATGGCTTTAATCCTTTCGGGAAGCAGAGCTCCAGTCATAGCACCTGGCCTGTGACTCTATGTATCTATAACCTTCCTCCTTTGTTGTGCATGAAGCGGAAGTTCATTACGATGCCAGTGCTCATCCAAGGCTCGAAGCAACCCGGCAACGACATCTTGATGTGTACCTGAGGCCATTGGTTGAATAACTTTTATACTTGTGGTGTGAGGAAGGTGTACCTGTGTGGGATGAGCACGAACAAAAGGAATTTGACCTACGAGCGTTGTTTTTTGTAACCATCACTGATTGACCTGCTCTTAGTAACATTCCAGAACAGTCAAACAAGGGATACAATGCATGCACGCACTGTTTAGGTGAGACTGAAAGTATATATTTGACAAACAAGAATGTGTACCCGGGGCATCGTCGATTTCTTCCAAAACAGCATCCCGTAAGAAAGAATGGCAAGCATTTCAAAGGTGAGTCAGATCACCGGACGAAGCCTACCTGTCCTACTAGGGATGTTATATATGATATGGTCAAGGATTTAAAAGTAATCTTTGGAAAGGGTCTTGGCGGACAATCTGTTCCGAATGACGCTGACGGACACGTACCCATGTGGAAGAAGAAATCTATATTTTGGGAGCTACCCTATTGGAAAATCCAAGAGGTTCACTCTGCAATCGACGTGATGCACGTGAGGAAAAATCTTTGCGTGAACCTGCTAAACTTCTTGGGCGTGTATGGGAAGACGAAACATACACCGGATGCACGGCAGGACCAGCAACGTATGCACGAACGAGACAACCTGAATCCAGAGAAGTATGAAGGTACTGCCAGCTACGCTCTTACCAAAGAAGAGAAGGAGATCTTTTTTGAAGTCCTGAGCAGTATCAAGGTCCTGTCTGGCTTCTCGTCGAATATAAAGGGAATAATAAACATGGTAGAGAAAAAGTTGCAAAACCTAAAGTCTCATGACTGCCATGATTATGACACAATTACTTCCGGTTGCATTGAGGGGGCTTCTGCCGGAAAATGTTCGAGTACCCATTGTGAAGCTATGTGCATTCCTCAATGCAATTTATCATAAGGTGATCAATCCACTAACTCTACCAAGTTTACATAAGGATGTGGTCCAATGTCTTGTCAGCTTCGAGTTGGTGTTCCCACCATCCTTCTTAACGCACCTCATAGTTCACCTAGTCGATGAGATTCCATTCTCGGTCCTGTATTTCTACACAACATGTTCCCCTTTGAGAGGTTCATGGGAGTCTTAAAGAAATACGTTCATAACCGTGCTAGGCCAGAAGGAATCATCTCCAAGGGCTATGGAACAGAGGAGGTCATTGAGTTTTATGTTGACTTTATTTCTGACCTTAAGCCGATCGGTGTTCCTCAATCGCGCCATGAGGGGAGACTACGTGGAGAAGGCACGCTAGGAAAGAAAGCAACAATATGTATGGACGAACATTCTTTCACACAAGCACACTACACAGTTGTACATAATTCCAGCTTGATGGCTCCGTATATCGTGGAACACAAGAATATTTTACGCTCGAAATACCCGGAGCAACCTGAAGATTGGATTGATGGAGAACACGTGAATACTTTTGGCGGTTGGTTGCAAATGCGTCTCATTAATGACACCACTGTTGGAAAACAGCTATACGTACTTGTTGGCCAAGCAACCATCTTCGACTATATTGACTTTTCAAGGGTACGAGATAAATGAGAATATATTTTACACGGCCGACCAAGATAAAAAGAGCACCAACCAAACAGTGGTGTCCGGTTTGATGCAACAAACAACAATGGGCAAAAGACACATATTATGGTTACATAGAGCAGATATGGGAACTTGACTATGGGCCTTCTTTTAAGGTCCCTTTGTTCTGGTGCAAATGGCTCAACCTGAAAGGCAGGGTACAGGTAGACCCGCAGTACGGAATGACTACAGTGGATCTCAAGAATCTTGGGTACCACACCGAACCATTCGTCCTATCCAGTGAAGTGGCTCAGGTTTTCTATGTGAAGGACATGTCTACCAAACCGAAAAAAAAAGAAAAGCAAGCGAATACATCATACGATGAGCCAAAGCGCCACATATTTCTTTCAGGGAAAAGAAACATCGTGGGAGTGGAGGACAAGACAGACATGTCAGAAGATTACAATAAGTTTGATGAAATTCCGCCCTTCACAGTGAAAACTGACCCAACCATCGTGTTAAATGATGAAGATTGTCCATGGTTACGGCGCAATAAGAAGAAAGGGACACACACGAAGAAAAAGTTTATACCACAACACTAAATAGGGATGTTGTTGGTGATGTGTAATAATGTATTACACCTATATGTAACTGTGTTCTAAAAACTCAGAAGAAAACTCTGATTTTTGTTTCTAAAAACTCCAACGTCTTAAAGCGCTCGAAAAAGTTGGAACAAAACACACGGTTTCCCCTGCATACAGCCCGACGGTGGCTCGTGAGTGCCCGCATATCAAATGCACCGTCGGATGTATGCAGGGAATCCAAATGATTTGTATTCAGTCGATGAACTGAAGGATTTGTAGATAGAACAAAACACACGGTTTCCCCTGCATACAGCCTGACGGTCGCTCGTGAGTGTCCACATATCAAATGCACCGTCGGATGTATGCAGGGAATCCGAATGCTCTGTACACCAAATGAACTACAATGAGTACACATTGAGTGCCGAACATGTCTGAGAGGTGGGCTATATATAGAGTCGTGTGGCTCATGAAGTGGTCGTGATAGTGCTGATCCAACAGCTCACAAGCCCCAAAAGAAACACACCCCTGATCCAACGGTTCAAAAGCGCTAGAAAGAAACACACGATATGTGTGGTTCTTTAGTCCCGGCTGGTAACATCAACCGGGACTAAAGGCGGGCTTTGCGGTCACGACTCGTGTCAGTCACACGTGTCCTCCCCCAGCGCTGCCCTAGCCACGTGTCCTCGCCCTGGTCACGTGTCCTTCCCCAGCGCTGCCCTGGAGGTATATATATATGTATTGTCGCCAACAGGGTAAACTCTAATCCACCATTCCTAGCCACGAACGCATCGTCTCCACGAGATGGATCCGCCACGCCCGCCGCAGCGCCTTTTGGACAAGGTCGAGCGTGCTCGGCAGAGCGCACTTGGGCGCTACCGCGGGAGCCTATCCCGCCGTATGCCCACGAGCCCGTCGTGGAGAGGAATGCCTAGCTACCGGCCTCCTGCTCCGGTGCCGGATCCGGTGCGGAGTGCATACGAGCGCGCGTGGTCCGACGTCCCCGACCCCGACGAGGATGCGTACGCCGCAGGAGTGGCGTGGGGATCCGCGGCCGCATACGGCGACTTGGACGCGTCTCCACCAGATGCCGCCGCACCACCACCAGGCGCCGCCGCACCACCACCAGGCGCCGCCGCTCCTCCCGCCGAGGAGGAGGTGGAGGATGACGACTTCGACTGGAGCGACGACGGGGAAGAGGGTTGTGGGGCGCAGATACAGGAGGCCATGGAAGCCTCCTTCCAGTTTGTCCGCGACGACCATGTCCAGCGAGCCAAGACTGCCTGCCAGCTCAAGGCGAAGGAGGCCTCTGAGCTGGCTTGGGCGCTGAAAGACTCATCCTCCATGACTCGTGCCCTTCGTCGCAAACGTGCGCGCGAGAACCAGGCGGCCGCGAACAGGGCTGGGTCCTTGATGACCCACAAGTATAGGGGATCGCAGCAGTCTTCCAGGGAAGTAAAACCCAAATTTATTGATTCGACACAAGGGGATCCAAAGAATATTTATAAGCCTTGACAGATGAATTGTCAGTTCAGCTGCACCTGGAAGTAGACTTGTTCGACACAGTTTATCAGTAGCAACAGTTTTATTACAGTAGCGGTAGTGAAATAATAGCAGCAGCGAAATAAAGACATCAGTAATAATTGCAGTAAACAGCAGGATTAAAAATACTGTAGGCATAGGGATGGATGAACGGGCGTTGCATGGATAAGATAATTCATGAAATAGTCATACGTAGGGAAATTGCAGGTAAGTAATAATAAAGCATCCAATAATAATCAATCATAGGCATGTGTTCCGTATTTAGTCGTACGTGCTCGCAATGAGAAACTTGCACAACATCTTTTGTCCTACCAGCCCGTTTGCAGCGGGGCCTCAAGGGAAACTACTAGTAATTAAGTTGGTCCTTTTAATAAAGCACCGGAGCAAAGCATTAACACTCCGTGAACACATGTGATCCTCAAGTCGCAGCCATCCCCTCCGGTTATCCCAATTTCTGTCACTTTGGGGCCTCGGGTTCCGGACAGTGACGTGTGTATACAACTTATAGATACGATCCAAAACAATAATTATTCCCATGATACAATAATATGTTCAGATCTGAAATCATGGCACTCGGGCCCTAAGTGTCAAGCATTAAGCATAACAAGTTGCAACAATGACAAAAAGTACTAACGATGGATACTAGGCACCATGCCCTAACAATCTTACAACTATTACATGAACGATCTAATCCAATCCCTACCATCCCCTTCAGCCTACAGCGGGGAATTACTCACACATGGATGGGGAAGTCATGGATGGTTGATGGAGAGGCGGCGGTGACGATGATGGCGATGATCTCCTCCAATTCCCCGTCCCGGCAGGGTGCCAGAACGGAGTTTCTGATCCCCGAACTAGGGTTTTCGATGGCGGCGGAGCTCTGGAGGGTTTCTGGAAAAAGCGTCGATCCCCCCGGCGTTTTTAGGTCGAAGGCAATAAGTAGTCCAAAGGGGAGCGTCGGGGGCCACGCGAGGCGCCTTCACCAGGCCTCGGCGCGGCCCCACCTCTGCCGCGCCGAGGGTGCGTGTGGGGCCCCCGTGCCCCCTCTTCGCCTCATCTTCTGGCTCTGTGGGTCTTCTGGGAAAATAGAATTTTTGTAATTTTTCGGAAATTTTCCCGAAACTTTGACTTTCTGCATAAAAACAAGACACTAGGGCAATTCTGCTGAAAACAGCGTTAGTCCGTGTTAGTTGTATTCAAATCACACAAGTTAGAGGAAAAACAACAGCAAAAGTGTTCGAAAAAGTAGATACGTTTTGGACGTATCAACTCCCCCCAAGCTTAGCTTATTGCTTGTCCTCAAGCAATTCAGTTAACAACTGAGTGCGATAAAAGAAACTTTTACGAACACATTTGCTTCATATGATGTATACATACCTACTATATGATCAAAAACTTAGGCAATTCATAATAGGAACCATGCAAATAATGACACCTAGTAGTTATGCAAATCATGAAAAGATACCAAAATACTAAGAATAAATAACATAACATACATCTATCCACATAAATTGCAATGTTCGTAATAAGATATGATAAAATGGTATCTCGCTTGCCTTTATTTAAAGGGCAAAACATAAATGCCAAGGCACCTCTGAAGTTCAAGTGAAGACTAGATATAGAGATATCAAAGATAAAAGCATCATAGTTATACCTCAATTAATCATATTCTGGGACAAGCACATTACACTAAGAATGACAACCATGCTCTCGAAGAAGTGCTCAAAGAAAGGATGATGACTCAACATAAAAATAAAAGATTGGCCCTTCGCAGAGGGAACCAGGGATTAACATGTGCTAGAGTTTTTTTTATTTTTAAACAGAAGTAAAAATGTTTTGAGAGGTGTTTGTTCATTGTCAACGAATGGCAGCGGATGAAAACAATATTCCCCCTATCAAACAGACTTTTAAGAGCGGCTCCCATGAAGGACGTTATTTCTACCAGCAAGACAGATCATCCCTCTTTCTCTTTTGTTTACACATGCAGATGTTTCACTGAGTAATCAGTTGACATAATGTGAGGAGAATTTAAGCGGTTAAAGTTGTAATTAATTGGGACTGGGCACCCGTTGCCAGCTCTTTTTGCAAAATTAATAGATAAGCAGATGTATATGCCACTAGTCTGGTGGTAAAGTCTGTTTGACAAGTTGAATAAAGAATAACCCACTACTTCCTCAGATGCTGGTAAACATTGACACAAAAAGGGAAATATTTTGAAGGTTTTAAAGGTAGCACATGAAAATTTACTTGGAATGGTTTGAAATACCATGCATAGGAATTTTTGGTGGACTCTTTGGGATAAATTGGTTTTAAGGATTTTGGATGCACGAGCAGCATTCCCGCTCAGTACAAGTGAAGGCTAGTAATAGACTGGGAAGCGACAACCAAGAGAGCAATAACTGTCATAATCATACTTGCGACAAAATAAAATTAACGGAGGCATAAAAATGATACTAAAACTCTGAGGCAAAATAGATCATCAAGGCTTAATTGACTTTTATTTTTCAGTCATAAACATGTGTGAGCATGTGCCAAGTCGATTCAAGTAAATTATTCAGAGGAGGATACCACCCTGCCATACCGTTTTACGAATAGAACAATGCATGTAAATATCTATATGACATGTTATTCAATATTATCAAATTGGTACTGATCATAAAAAGACATGAACTACTAAGCAATCATTAAATAACATAACCACTACCATGATAGCTAAGCATGTTCACATGAGTAGGTATATTTACAAAAATGAAAAACAAATAGAGTTCATACCAGCCTTTTACCACATCCGGATTGTCATAAATCATCATTATTGCTTTTCACTTGTGTGGCTTGAATGATGTGAAATGATATCCAAGTCCAGAGTGGAGTCACGGAAATTTTCGAACTCTGAAACAACTATACAAAACAGAAGAAGAACAACAAATATTTTTGGGTTCTCGATTTAAAGCAAGCATGGAAGGAAACAAGCAAACAAAGCAAAATCTTTTTGGATTTTTGAATAATAAACCAAAATGAAAAATTAAAGTAAACAAGCGCTACAAATTCAAAAGAAAGAGAAACCAAGGAAATATTTATGGTCTTTTGGTGTTTTGCGAAAATAAAATGGATACAAGAAACAAAAGTGAAAAAGAAAAGAAACAAACTAAAACATGGATATACAAAGTACCGACTGATAATCCCCAAGAGCAAGGAATCACTGTAGCACAATTCGATAAGTATTTGAGGTCGAACCCACGAGGAGCTGAAGGTAAACTGTCTATTCTCTAAAGCCCTATAACCCTCTTATATGGCCGTTTGTGCAAAGCAATAAGTTTAAATATGAAAAGAACTAACTAATGAAAGCAAGTGATGTGGAATGGGTTTATCTAGTAACAAGTTTCACAATCAAGTTTCAAACGCAAGTTTCTTAGAGCAAGTTTCTCTCAGCAATTTTCTCAAGCAAGTTTCTCAAAGTAGCAAGTAGCAAATATCTCAAGTAGCAAATATCTCAAGGGTGCAAATGTTCTAGCAATTGTTATTTCATTCGTGTGGTTGTCACAATTAGTGAAGCACATGTTTCAGTCTTAATTGTTTCTTCTAGGAAGGAGCCATAAATAGGTGTAGCCAAGTAAATGAACTAAAACCCCTTATGATGGATCTCATGGCCAAGTAAATGACTGCACAAGAATTATTAAGACATAAAAGTCCCACCATAGCCTTAAGTTCAAATGTCCCCTATATATATCCCCCAAAAAGTAACTTCATGACTCGGACTCAGGTTTACATGTCCTCCCAAGCCTCCCTCACTCCATTACATTACCGGTGATCACCTTACATGCATTCCCCAACATATGTGTGCACTCATATATTGTACATAAAGACAATCATAAAAGATAACAAAACTTGTATGCAACCAATCAACGAACTATTTCACTATTGCCATGAACAAATCACTTCTCAAACATAGATGGGGAGACACAATAGATCAAGGGAATAGTATATTGCATCATATATCATGTTTGCCAAGAGTTTACAGTGGAGAGATGGGATGATCTTGCTGTAGATGTTGATGATGAACACGCGGAGGGGGGTGGAGCCCTCCGGAGGTGATTCCGGCGGTGTTTCCCCCCTCCGATCTTCTCCGGGGCAGCCTTCTGACTCTCGTTTCGTGGTTTTGTGTTTTTCCGCCGCCTCCTCGCGAAACTCCTCGGGGGACTATTTTTATAGTCGGTTTTAGGTCAAGACGAAGCCACGGAGACGAAAACGGACGGCATCGGAGCCACGAGGCCCAAGATGGGGGGTCCCACGCGGCCAAGGAATCTGGCCGCGTGGGCCCACCTTTTTGGCCCTCGGTCTCCATTTGTTCGCTTCCTTCGCTCCTACGCTTCGTTCCTTCCAAAAAATGATCCCCGCAAAATATTAGGTCATTTGGACGTCGTTTGGGTCCCTGAAAGTAAAAACATTGAAAAATAGGGTTTCTGACAGTGCAGGGTTAATTCCAGAAAAATGGGGAAATTGTGAAATATTCCCAAAATCAATATAAAACAATGATATAACCCTTATATGATGCAAATATGATTGAAATATAAGTAATATAATGCAAAGTTCATGTATGCATTTTACATGCATCAACATCCCCAAGCTTAACCTATACTCGTCCTCGAGTATGAAGGTGATAAAACTAACATGGACTTTGCATTTTAATACTATCAATGGATATCAAAGATGATTACTATTGCTACATAGAGTCAAATGATTCATTCTTCAAAGGAGTAGCAATATACAAGATAGATTATGAAGTGATATCAAATATTCAATGAAGGATGTTCAATGATAATTCACAAAGTGTAACATAGAAGAAAGTACTATGGACCAAATGTATGCATAATGAAAAGTAAAAACATCCTATAATGGTCATAGAGTATTCTTATAAATCTGAATATAAAAGGTGGACACTTTGGAAAGATATAAATGAGTAGAGGTAAAACATGAATAAGTTTCATCTAACTTCCAAATGCTTCTACTTAAGTTAATGTTTGCAATGTGGTATTCATTGGTGTCAAGCTCTCATTACCCCTATCATAGCATCTTGAATGGTTAAAGTTTAAAGTGAAAGCAAATATGAGTAGTGTGCTTGACAAAGTATGGGTTGAATGTCTCATGCCCCGTGAATACGAGTACCTACACCACGGTGTTACTCAACTTGGGACACAAAGCAAGTTCAAGTTAAGGTCATTGTAAGTAATATAATAGCGTCATCAAGAGCGTCAACTGGGGTACCTCTTGTCCCAGGACATGGAACAAGCCCATGTCAAAATGACAAGACAAACAAACAAAATGAACAATCTCACACCTTTTTATTTACTATTGGTATAGCTTTTTATTGTGGTGCATCACTGAAGGTTCACCATAGCATGTAAGTAAATTTCCACCATGAATGATGCATGGCTTAGATTAGCGGCCCAGGCGTCTCTCTAGCCATTTATACAAACTCATTAAACTTACTAAGTTTCCACATTTATTTGGCACCATGATAAGCATCCATAAACAAAAGTACATGATATCAACTAAATATAAAGAGCACGTTGAAAGCTTGCCATGTGACAGCACATATGAGCTAACTCCCAACCAAGACTCTTGTCAAGCTCACAACTTCATAATTTTAATCACAATGGTCATGTTTATTAAGTGCAATAAAAGTAAAGTGTGCATCAAGTTCGTGAGAGCTCTTTAACCAACTTTTCCCATAACAATCAATAACATAAGCATTTTAATTCAGAAGTATAGATAATACAAAATAACATGATAAACATACTCGGAATAGCATAAAGCTAATAGGTAGATATGGTGGACTCACTGGAAAAACTTTGGTTGAAGGTGTTGGAAAACAAGTTTTTACTTGTTGGAATTTTTGGGCTAGCAAGAGGAGAAAGTTGACCGTCTAAATGCATGCATAAGTGTCCATAGAACTAACCAATCCATGTTAAACAAAGTAAAGTAACATTCAGCATCAAAACATGAATAAAAGATAGCTCTTGATAAAACACTTGCAAATTAATACTCATTAAAAAGCACATGAATCATGCAACTATATGTATCTTTTTGAATCAACTCAAACATCCCTTTCCCAATCTTTTTAATAGCATCCAACTTAATTCAACCCAAATTTCCAGTAGCTCTCTCATATATAAATGATAGTGGTGGTCTCAAGAAAAATCAAACCGAAATAAAAAGCAAATAAAAGACGCTCCAAGTTTATGCGATAAGTGCATTGATCGAAAAACAGAAGTTAGACGTGTGCAAACCGAGAGTGTGTTGGTCCAGTGGGGTTGTCTTCACATCCCCAAGCTTATGGTCTTCACCATCCTTGGATAGCTCTTGGTGCATCTCCTCTAATCCCTGTGAAAAAACTTCAAAACACCGTTTCTCCCATTTCTTTTCTGTGGGGTGACATTAGTAGTGATAGACAAATGAATTGCTTGCTGCATAAAATCCTTAAACAAAAATTCATATGAATGTCCAGAAAGTGTATAATGTTGTATGCCTACTTATAAACTCAATTGGATAAAAAAGATTCAAGTTAAAAGTTCAAAGAATGCATCAAACAAAATGGGACAGAATCTGTCCAGAAAAACAGCAGCAGCAAAACGTATTTTTCTACCCTACTTAAATATGTCGAAAAAATCTGAAAAAATTCATGCTACAGAGGATGAAAAGTTGCAACTACAGTTCAAATATCAGCTCATTCGGAGTTACAGAATAGGAATTAAAAATCATACCGTGCACAGATTCGTGCTGGAATAAAATCTCCGAATGCAAAAAGCAACTTTTTCAAGCCAAAATAGGTAAAACTTGGCACTTTATTAAGAATTCCAGAAACTAAACTAAAAACTAAGTCTCTTGTTACAGCAAGAGGACACAAAGAAAATCAAAAGTAAAAACAACCGGGTTGCCTCCCGTAAAGCGCTTTCTTTATAGCCATATAGCTAGGCTTACTTACTTGGTATCAAGATGGTTGGAGTGAGGTGGCTTGGCATCCCCAAGCTTAAATTCTTGTACTTATTTGATATATGTAGGGTGAGCCTAGGGGTAACATCCCCAAGCTTGAGTGTTTGTCCCTCGTGATCTTTATTCATCACCCTCAACTCTTCCACTTGAAAGTTCTCTTCACACAAAACTCATCATAAAACTTGATTAGAGGGGTTAGTGTCTCCATAAATGAAATCCTCATAGGTACAGCAAAGACATATCATGAGTTGATTCTACACATTAGCTAATATTACTATGGTTGTGTATTGCTCTTTGATCAATAGAACCACACAAAACACAAGTAATGAGAGTAATGCAAAATAAAGACAGAATCTGTCAAAAACTGGACAGCCCGTAAAGAGTGAATTTTCAGAGGCACTTACGTTGCTCAAATCAGAAAACTTTGAACTAATGAAATGTGTATTAATAACTGAATATTGCTGTCGTAAAATATCAGGTCAAAATTCCTCTTCTGTGATTTTATACATTTTTCGCAGTGAAGCTCAGGAATCTGTTTTCTGGACAGCAAATCACTATTGTTTAATCCTACCTCTCAAAAGAGGTTATTCTTGCCATTAAGATGAAAAATAAGATACAAAGGTGATGTTACGGTAGTAAACAAGCACCTTGACTCAAAAACCCAAAACTTAAGCTGAAGATAAAAATCAAAAAGAAACAAAAAGAACCAAGCAAGAATCAAGAGAAACAATCAAAGAAGAAGGAAAATATTTTTGTTGTTTTTGATTTAGCAAAAAGGCAAAAGGAGAAGCAAATATATACAACATAAACACTCTTTTTATTTGGTTTTAGCTTTGGGAAAAGTTTTAATGATAGAGACTTTGCAACGGTTCCATTGGCATGAACAACACATGTTCAAGGTCGACCCCAACTTCTCCATTACTCATCCTTCTCATTTACTTTCCCAAATTTTATATAAAATGAAAATCTTAAACTAATTGTCACAAAACAGTAGGTAAAGATATTTTACATGTTGTAAAGATATAAAGGTGTGCTCAAACCGAATAGGAAATTAAAGCATAAGGAACACACCACAGAATATTAAACAATTTACTTTTAAGTCTAACTCTCTTCCTATGCATTGGAATTTTATATATGAATAAATAACAACAAATTTGAGGTAACCAATGCATATAATAATCAATAGCTTGCATTTTAAATAACATAGAAACATAAAGGGGATTCTTATCTCTTCCTCTCTCATAATAGTTGCAAGCATTAAAGTTAAACATAACCACATAGTTTTGAATAGAATCACCACATAAAGACTTATCATCTAATGAGCATAATGGATCATCAAACTCAATTAAATCACTTTCATCCTCAATAGTAGGTGGACTGAAAATATCATATACATCATTGTAATCATCATAAATGGGAGACATAGTATCATCAAAATAAATTTTCTCTTCCAAACTTGGGGGACTAAAAATATCATATTCATCAAAACAAACTTCCCCAAGCTTAAGGTTTTCCTTAGCATTAGCAATAAAGGTGTTCAAAGAATTAGTACTACCACAAACATGATTGTTATGCAAATAAAATTTAATTTTCTCCTCAAACACTTCATGTCCTAACTCAAGATAGATATTATACAGTCTATAATTGTTTGGTTGTTTTCCATTTTATAATTTTTTTGTTTTAGATTTATATGTTAGTATGCAATGCAAACAAGAATAAAAGCTTAGCACAACGCTCCCCGGCAACGGCGCCAGAAAAGTGCTTGATAATCCCCAAGAGCAAGGAATCACTGTAGCACAATTCGATAAGTATTTGAGTGTCGAACCCACGAGGAGCTGAAGGTAAACTATCTATTCTCTAAAGCCCTATAACCCTCTTATATGGCCGTTTGTGCAAAGCAATAAGTTTAAATATGAAAGGAACTAACTAATGAAAGCAAGTGATGTGGAATGGGTTTATCTAGTAACAAGTTTCTCAATCAAGTTTCAAACGCAAGTTTCTTAGAGCAAGTTTCTCTCAGCATTTTCTCAAGCAAGTTCTCAAAGTAGCAAGTAGCAAATATCTCAAGTAGCAAATATCTCAAGGGAGCAAATGTTCTAGCAATTGTTATTTCATTCGTGTGGTTGTCACAATTAGTGAAGCACATGTTTCAGTCTTAATTGTTTCTTCTAGGAAGGAGCCATAAATAGGTGTAGCCAAGTAAATGAACTAAAACCCCTTATGATGGATTCATGGCCAAGTAAATGAGCACACAAGAATTATTAAGACATAAAAGTCCCACCATAGCCTTAAGTTCTAAGGTCCCCTATATATATCCCCCAATAAAGTAACTTCATGACTCGGTCTCAGGTTTACATGTCCTCCCAAGTCTCCCTCACTCCATTACATTACCGGTGATCACCTTACATGCATTCCCCAACATATGTGTGCACTCATATATTGTACATAAAGACAATCATAAAAGATAACAAAACTTGTATGCAACCAATCAACGAACTATTTCACTATTGCCATGAACAAATCACTTCTCAAACATAGATGGGGAGACACAATAGATCAAGGGAATAGTATATTGCATCATATATCATGTTTGCCAAGAGTTTACAGTGGAGAGATGGAGATGATCTTGCTGTAGATGTTGATGATGAACACGCCGGAGGGGGGTGGAGCCCTCCGGAGGTGATTCCGGCGGCGTTTCCCCCCTCCGATCTTCTCCGGCGGCAGCCTTCTGACTCTCTGTTTCGTGGTTTTGTGTTTTTCCGCCCCTCCTCGCGAAACTCCTCGGGGGACTATTTTTATAGTCGGTTTTAGGTCAAGACGAAGCCACGGAGACGAAAACGGACGACATCGGAGCCACGAGGCCCAAGATGGGGGGTCCCACGTGACCAAGGAATCAGGCAACGTGGGCCCACCTCTTTTGGCCCTCGGGTCTCCGTTTGTTCGCTTCCTTCGCTCCTACGCTTCGTTCCTTCCAAAAAATTATCCCCGCAAAATATTAGGTCATTTGGACGTTGTTTGGGTCCCTGAAAGGTAAAAACATTGAAAAATGGGGTTTCTGACAGTGTAGGGTTAATTCCTGAAAAATGGGGAAATTGTGAAATATTCCCAAAATCAATATAAAACAATGATATAACCCTTATATGATGCAAATATGATTGAAATATAAGTAATATAATGCAAAGTTCATGTATGCATTTTACATGCATCACCGACATGATATGAATATGATAAAATGAGTGAGCTGTCGGTGGGTCGGCATACCTCCCCCCAAGCTTAGGCTTTTGGCCTAAGTGGGAGACCAATCATCCCCATGGCCGCCAGCTAGGCGCGCCCTCAGTGTACGACGAGGAGGGCTCCTCGTCCGGATACGAACTCGAGGATGCACCACCGCGGTACATGGTGTAATCCTCAGGGGGCGCCACGAAGGTCTCCTGACGGTGCTCAGGGTAGTGTTGTAAATGGAAATCCGGTGCACCAAGGTACATGTCCAAATCCTCCCCCGAATATGACAGAGGGCTCCTGAAAATGCTAAATAAACTAGGTTGTGGAAGTCGGACCTCACGCTCAGGTCCATTTGCAAAAACAACTCTATACATCAAATATCCATTGTATGAACTAGTAGTAACAAAATCATGAACTTTCATGGCAGCAAGATCAAGTCTTTCCGAAACCAATAATTCATCAGCGGGATCAATAGAATAACCAAGGTCAGCTAAAACACGTGCAGCAATAATCCCTCCAAAGATGGGACCTTTGGCGGCAAGGTGGCGAGCAATCAAGGCACCAAGGTTGTAGATTTTATCATTTTTAAGTGCAGTAGCAAGAAAAGCTAGATGGTAGTTAGAAATATTACTAGTGTTCTCTCTATTAAGCACACTCGAGGCAGGATAGTATGTGAAGTACCTGATGGCTGGAAACTGAATGTTCCTTATCTTACCACGCAGCGTTGTACGGTGATCGTCATAGCTCAGCTCACGGTAAAGATCCAACAACTCGTGCGGCTGTGCCTTGATCTTCCTTGCTGTCCCAGATGGAGCAACACCTATAACCCTGCAAAATCTTTTCAACTCCATGTTGCATGCACGATCATAAATCTTAAACTCAACAGTTGGGTTAAAGGTAGAGTTATTAAATTTAAAGCTCTCAACAAAAATCTTAGTGAGTCTAGCATATTTTGCCCTCTCATCCCTCATGAATTCCATCAAGCCAACATTGTCAATTAATCTCATGAAGTCATCATAAATCCCTGCATCTTCATAAAGTCAAAACATGGAAAAATAGATGGATGAACACCATCATCTTCCTCATCACCAATTCTTGGTGCCAAAAGATCCTCATTGTATGATGGCCTAGATGGACCTCTTGCTCTTGAGGCCCTTGTTTCCCTTGAGGAGGGTGGTGTTTGCCTCTCAAAGATTTCTCCATAAGTGTGTTTATCCATCTTCTTTTCTGAAATTTTAAACAAACCTCATAAAAAGATTTTGGAGTGATTAATTCAAGGGAAACACTAGGGAGACTTGCTAGAGACTAAACATGCATCAAAACTAGTTAATCTAAACAAGAACAAGCATGCAAGCTCTATAACATGTCACCTACAGTACCAAAATGCTAAAGATATAACAACTAAACAAAATTCTATTTGGATAATCGGAGGAGTCACATACCGGAGAGCAATTGATCCAAATTTCAGCAGCAAAGATGGGCTGAGCAAGTAGATCGAAAAATCGAGCAAGAGCAGCAAGAACACGAGTTTGAGCAATGGTGGTGTGTATGGTCGGGAGAGAGAAAGGAGTGGGAGGAGATGAGTGAGTGGAGGGCCAGGTGGACCCCACACCAGGGCAGGGCGCGGCCAGCCTCCACCGCGCCGTGGTGGCGTGTGGTGCCTGGTGGGTCCCCCTGGTCATCCTCTGGTACTCCCACGTTCCATTTTAAAAACTAGGATTTGTAGAATTTTTTGAAAACTTTTATTTCTGACATTTTCTGGGTGTTTTAAACAATGAAAACTAGAAAAATGAATTTATGTAAAGACTAAACATTTTTAACTTTGCAAATTACAGTAGCAAAACAGTAGGTAAAAAAGGAGAGAAAGAAAATGTTGTTTAGCAATTTTATGCATGTAAAACATATTTGTTAACAAGGTTGATCAAGTCTTGCCACCAAATACATTTTATATGACATAAAAGAATTAAACCACATTGAACAATCATTTACCTTAAATGTATAGCTATAGATCCAATCATAATATTGAAGTTCTTCATGAGGTTCATATATAGGGCAATCAATACTTCCCACTTTGATACTTTTAAATTGGTAATTGTATTACTCCAAATACTTGTCCAGCTTCTTGGGAAAATAAACAGTATGCTCTTTGTCATTAACATGGAAAGTTACTTTTCCTTTGTTGCAATCAATAACAGCCCCTGCAGTGTTAAGAAAAGGTCTTCCAAGAATAATAGACATATTATCATCTTCAGGCATTTCAAGCACAACAAAATCAGTTAATATCAAGCAATTATTAGCCACTTGAACAGGAACATCTTCACATATACACAACAGCAGTAGATTTATCAGCCATTTGCAAAGATATATCAGTTGGTATCAATTTTTCCAAGTAAAGTCTCTTGTAAAGAGAAAAAGGCATAACACTACCCCTGCACCTAAATCACATAAGGCAGTTCTAACATAGTTATTTTTGATTGAGCAAGGAATAGTTGGTATACCTGGATCTCCAAGCTTCTTTGGAACCTTACCATTGAAAGAATAATTAGCAAGCATGGTAGAAATCTCTTCATTAGGAATCTTTCTCTTGTTAGAGACAATATCTTTCATGTACTTTGAATAGGAGGTAACTTAATAGCATCAGTCAAAGGAATTTGCAAAAACAAAGGTTTCATCCATTCACAAAATTTGTTATAATGTTCTTCTTCCTTAGATTTGTTTCTTAGTAGGAAAAGGCATTTGTTTTTGCACCCAAGGTTCTCTTTCATTACCATGTTTCTTAGCAAGAAAATCTTCTTTAGTGTACTTTTTGTTTTTAGAATGCTTTTCAGGTTCCTCTTCACTTTCCTCTTTATCAGAAGCATCATTCTTATCTTTATCATTAGCATGTTCATTACCACTTCAGTTTCAGCATCAGAGATAGATATACTATTTGGATTATTAACATGCTCATTGTCTTTAATAGGTTCAGGAGATTCCTCAACATGTTTATGTTTCTTCTTCTTTTTCTTAGAAGGAGTAGTAGTTTCATTAACTAGTTGAGAATCTTGCTCAATTCTTTTAGGATGTCCCTCAGGATACAAAGGATCCTGAGTGGAAGCACCACCTCTAGTTGCTATACCAAAAGCATGTTTATCATTTTCTCTAGAAGCATTACTAGCAAATCTTTTTGCACTTTAGTCAATTGCTCAATTTGAGTTTGAACCATATGAAAATGTTTAATGAGTATTTTAACATCATTAGAAGTTCTTTCCAAAACATCATGCAAATGATTAATGACATGAGAATTCTTTATGAATATTTTTTCTCATATTGAAATTGTTTTGCTTAACAATGAAATTATCAAACTCATCTAAGCATTGATCAGGAGGTTTAGAATAAGGGATATCTCTATCATCAAAGCGTTGGAGAGAGTGTACCTCAACTGTAGATGAGTGAGGAATTGGCTTACACAATTCTTCTATAGGTGGAAGATTTTTCACATCTTCAGATTTAATACCTTTCTCCTTAAGAGATTTCTTGGCTTCTCTCATTTCTTCATCATTCAATTCAAACTCCTCTTTTCCTCGGTGTAGGTACCGGAGTTGGTTCAGGCAGGGTCCAATCATCATGATTTTGGCTTATCTTAGCCAATAATTCCTCGGCTTCATCTGGAGTTCTTTTCCTGAAAACACAACCAGCACAACTATCCAGGTATGTCCTAGATTCAACAGTTAGTCCATTATAAAATATATCAAGAAGTTCATTTTTAGCTAGTTGATGTCCAGGCCGAGCTCTAAGTAAAGAACAAAACCTTGCCCAAGATTCAGGCATTTTCTCTCCTCATTTTGCTTAAAGTTAAAGATTTTCTGTAAAGCAGCATGTTGAGCACTAGCAGGAAAATATTTCTGAAAGAAAGCATTGACTAAACCCATCGGGCTCTCAATAGATCCAGGAGATAAATCATTAAACCAAGTTTTAGCTTCATCTTTCAATGAGAAAGGGAAAATTTTAGTAACAAAGTAACTGCGTTTCTTAATATCATCAGAAAACAAACTACTTAGAGTAGAAAGTGTTCATATGTTCTACAGCACTTTCATTTTCAGTTCCTCGAAAAGGTTCTTTCTCAGCAATAGTTATAAAAGACAAGTCCACAGAGAAATCATAATCTTTATCTTTATATTTATGGGAGATGTAGCAAATTTAGCATCAGGAGAAAGTTTATAGTTGACAGCACGTCTTTGAAGAAGATTTTTAATAGCATTAACATCTTTAGAGGTATCACAATTCATGCATTCATCAATAAAGTCATCATCAAGTTCAACATAAGTTTCCTCAAGATCATCACTAGTAGTTTCTCTCGTTTCAGGTGAATAAGCAGGTGTAACAGGAGTTTCATTAGGTGTTTCAGTATTTTCAAGTTGTTTAGATTTAGCAATTGTAGCATCTAGAAAAGGACCTAGTGAACCTCTTTCATCAAGCACAGTAGAAGCATCATCAAATTCATCAGAAACATTCTCAGATTCAGCAGAAGTAGCAGCACGTGAAGCATGTGCATGTGGTGGTGTGACAAGTTGACTTATAACAGACGGTGAATCAAGAGCAGCAGAAGTGTTCAGAGTTGTACCTCTCCTTGTAGTGGATGGCAATATGCGAACCTTATCATCACGAGGTTTACCCATGATGAATGAATTGCAGCGAACAGTATGACTCCCTGGTGAGCTTATAAATAGAGCTATGCTCCCCGGCAACGGCGCCAGAAAATAGTCTTGATGACCCACAAGTATAGGGGATCGCAACAGTCTTCGAGGGAAGTAAAACCCAAATTTATTGATTCGACACAAGGGGAGCCAAAGAATATTTATAAGCCTTGACAGATGATTGTCAGTTCAGCTGCACCTGGAAGTAGACTTGCTCGACACAGTTTATCAGTAGCAACAGTTTTATGACAGTAGTAGTGAAATAATAGCAGCAGTAAATAAAGACAGCAGTAATAATTGCAGTAGACAGCAGGATTAAAATACTGTAGGCATAGGGATGGATGAACGGGCGTTGCATGGATAAGATAATTCATGAAATAGTCATACATAGGGCAATTGCAGATAATATAATAAGGTATCCAAGTAATAATCAATCATAGGCATGTGTTCCGTATTTAGTCGTACGTGCTCGCAATGAGAAACTTGCACAACATCTTTTGTCCTACCAGCCCGTTTGCAGCGGGGCCTCAAGGGAAACTACTGGTAATTAAGGTGCTCCTTTTAATAAAGCACCGGAGCAAAGCATTAACACTCCGTGAACACATGTGATCCTCACGTCACAGCCATCCCCTCCGGTTATCCCAATTTCTGTCACTTTGGGGCCTCGGGTTCCGGACAGTGACGTGTGTATACAACTTATAGATATGATCCAAAACAATAATTATTCCCATGATTCAATAACATGTTCAGATCTGAAATCATGGCACTCGGGCCCTAAGTGTCAAGCATTAAGCATAACATGTTGCAACAATGACAAAAGTACTAACGATGGATACTAGGCACCATGCCCTAACAATCTTACAACTATTACATGAACGATCTCATCCAATCCCTACCATCCCCTCAGCCTACAGCGGGGAATTACTCACACATGGATGGGGAAGTCATGGATGGTCGATGGAGAGGAGGCGGTGATGATGATGGCGATGATCTCCTCCAATTCCCCGTCCCGACAGGGTGCCAGAACGGAGTTTCTGATCCCCGAACTAGGGTTTTCGATGGCGGCGGAGCTCTGGAGGGTTTCTGGAAAAAGCGTCGATCCCCGCGGCGTTTTTAGGTCGAAGGCAATAAGTAGTCCAAAGGAGAGCGTCGGGGGCCACACGAGGCGCCCTCACCAGGCCTCGGCACGGCCCCACCTCTACCGCGTCGAGGGTGCGTGTGGGGCCCCCGTGCCCCCTCTTCTCCTCATCTTCTGGCTCCGTGGGTCTTCTGGGAAAATAGAATTTCTGTAATTTTTCGGGAATTTTCCGGAAACTTTGACTTTCTGCACAAAAACAAGACACCAGGGCAATTCTGCTGAAAACAGCGTTAGTCCGTGTTAGTTGTATTCAAATGACACAAGTTAGAGGAAAAAATAACAGCAAAAGTGTTCGGAAAAGTAGATACGTTTTGGACGTATCACTCCTCCCGCCATTCCCCCTAATCCTACGGCCTCCGACCCGACAAGTCCGTTTATGTAGTAATGTAACTGTGTTATGAAAACTGTTCGTGATGTGTAATAATGTATTAAACCTTTTATGTAACTGTATGAGGTGTTGTTAAGGATGTTTTTAAAATAAAGAGATGATTACTACAAATTTTTGGTGGGATTCAGACGCTCCGAAGCCCCTCTCCGACGAAACCAAAGTATATAAAAGAAAAAAAAGAAAAAAAAACTAGAAAAAAACAATTCAAAAAGCATGTAAATCAAAGTATATAAAAGAAAACATAAAAAGAAATTATAAAAAAAACAATTGAAAAAGCATGTATTTTGTTTAAATTTTTTGATGATATGGATTTAAATCTATGTCAAATTTACTCAAATCATCCATTTGAAATTTGAATATATTCAACATAGTCAAATTTGAAAATAACCAGTACCAAAAGATACTGGTTTGATATATAGTTTGTCAAATTTGGACAATTCAATAAAATAAAAGAAATCAGAAAAAAGAAAAAAAGAATAAAGAAAAAAAGAAATTCCAAAAGCCCCCTTTAGTACCGGTTCGTGGCTAGAACCGGTACTAAAGATGGGCTTCGCGCGCGCGAATTCAAAGCGGCCCAAATATAGACCTTTAATACCGGTTCTAGCCACCAACCGGTACTAAAGGGTCTTTAGTACCGGTTCATCTGTATATATTTCCTTCTTCTTTCTTCTCTCGATCAGTTCATCCAGACGACGCGCCGCGAGAAGGAGAAGAAGGAGACGAGCGTCGCCAGGCTGCCGGAATCGTCCCTGCCCATGCCCACGCCGTCGCGCCCCCCTCTCACCGGCGCGGCTCTGGCGCCCTCTCTCCCGGGCGCTGCTCCTGCCCATGGCGCCGTCGCGCCCCGGCCCCGCGGCTCCGTCCCCCTCTCACGCCGGAATCCGTCGACGCGGTCGTCCCGTACTCTTCGACCGCCTCTACCTCGACCTCGCTCCGGCGCAAGCAGAGGTGCCGCGCGCGCCCCGACCTCGACTTCGCTCCAGCGCGCCGCCGTAGCTCCGGCCGGCCTCAAGGTTAGATGTTAGCAAAATTAGATGTTAGCAAAATTTGATGTTAGCAAAATTTGTGTTAGCAAAATTAGATGTTGGCAAAAAAAATTTTGTTATTCTAATTGCATACAGTACTAGTTAATTTGCATTGGGGTTTATTTGTTAGTGTTAGCAAATTTTAAAATAGTGTAGGAAATTGTTATTTAGGCAACTGTGTAGGAAATTTTAAAATAGTGTAGAAAATTGTGTAGGATTATATACAGTAGCAAGTAATTTAGCCAATTTTTGTTAGTGTTAGCATAGTTTTTTTGTTTAGTGTTAGCAAATTAGATGTAAAAAAATTATATGATGGAAAAAAATTGTTTGAAGTATACAAAATAGAAGTTAAGCTAAATTTTTGATAAGCTAAAAAATAGAAGTTAAGCTAAATAGAAGTTAAGCTAAAAATTGTTAAAAGTATACAAAATAGAAGTTAAGCTAATAAATAGAAGTTAAGCTAAAAAAATAGAAGTATACAAAAATTGTTAGAATGATCGTCTTATAAAAATTGTGTTTTTAGTTTATTTTTCTCGGCGACGATGTCTCTGTTGGACCAGAGGGGCGATGTCCGGGAGTGGGCTCCGCCGGGCTGGCACTGGGAGGTGCTACCTTCCAGGACGCGCAGCTTGGTGAGGAATCCGGGTGACGTCGTCTACCCGGATCTTCTTTGGTGGCAGTCGCGTGGGCCACGCTCGGTGCAGAGGGAGCCGGCGCCTGAGCAGGTGGTACGTCGCCATATTAGGGAGGAAGACGAGCACGTCCGTCGCTACATGTATTTGTTAGATAGGCAGTATAGCAATAGCTGGTCGTTTCTTCAGAGGGTTCCTTATCACGTGAGCTATGACCCTGTGAGGATTCCTTGTCTTTGGATGCGCAGCGCCGGCCGCTCAGCACCCCGCGGCTCAGGACCCGGTCGAATTTAGTTTGAGAGGTTCATGCATGCATGGGAGATGTATTAGTGATATTATTGTTTGAGAAGTTAGTTTGAGATGCATGGGAGAAGTTAGTTTGAGATGTTGTTTTGTAATTGTTGTTTAAAATTTGTGTACTTTGTAATCTTGATGCTATGAATTTTAAATTTGCTATATAATTGATTGCAGAGAAATTGAGCTATGAACGCCCCCTTCAGAGACGACGAGAATGAAGACCAAATGCAACAAGTTATATATGCGAGTGCCCGTGGAACAGATGCCAGTGGAGAAGATTCCGATGTTGAAGACGATGATTTCAGCTCACAATTTCTAAACGACTCCGGTGAGGGACTTGAGTCTAAAGAAAGAAGAGACGACGAAGTGCCCTTAACAAACTCCGGCGAGGTGTATATATATTAAGGCTGTGTTGATCACTAGATGCATTAATTGATTTGTATTGCACTTATTAACGAATCATTTTTCTTTTAGCCTTCCGGATCATCGAGCAAATCTGCTAAAAAGCAAGGTCCTCGAGGCCCGATGAAAAGGATGTCGGGCGAGGATCCAAGGTTACCCATCTACAAAGTTAAGAATAATGGCGAACCGCTGGAACCAAAAGAGAACTGCCGTAAATTTGTAAATCAAGCTGGAGTTCTTGTTAGGGACATGCTACCGATCAGCATTGCAGAATGGCATAAGCCGAAGAATGATGGAGCTAGTTATGTCCACGAACATACAAAGGATTTGCTTTTGGAGACGCTCATGACACACTTCAACCTACCGCAAAGTCTCACGGAAGGCATGAAGGAGAAAGTCAAGCTATGGACTCTTAAGAAGATGGCCACACAATTCCAGAGCTGGAAGAAACAATTATGGCAAAAATATGAAAATGAAGATCCAGATTTCACTGGAAGACTAGAGAAGATAAAACATGACTGGCCCGCATTTGTGGCGTATAAGAAATCTTCTACCGTTGTGTCCCGATCGGCGACAAATAAGATAAATGCTGGGAAGAAACAATATCACCATAGGTTGAGGATAGGTGGCTACAAGACTGTCATTCCTAAGTGGGAAGCCTTTGAAGCAGGACTGATTGCTAGAGGTATCATTCCACAGACAGCGGACTGTCCCTTGAGTTCCAAGTTCTGGTTGTTCGCGCATAGGGCAGGGTTAGACCCACAGACAGGGCAGATTGTTGCACAGGGAAAATGGAAGGAAAAAATTGAAACAATCGTTCCGCTACTTGTAGACGCAATAGATAGAGTTAGAAAGGGAGAGTACCATCCCGAGAGAGAAGGACGAGCTGACACTCGCCCTGGGGAATCCTGAATACGTTGGACGAGTACGAGCCCTTGGAGGCGGTGTCACCTTGAAGGAAGCGTTTCCGGAGTACGCTGACAATTATAGAAACCGTGGGAGAAAGAAGAAGCAGGAGTTAGACCGGTTATCGGAATTGGAACGTCTGGTGCAACGGCAGCAGCAGCAAATAGACTCAATTAGTCAGCAAAGGTCATCTCAGCAGCTGCAGCTAGAAGATCCTCAAGCCGATGCCGCCCCATCTCAGCAAAAAAGCAGCGTGGGTTCCACGCAGCTAGAAGCATCTGCATTCGCACCGCCGGTGGCTAGCTACCCCGTGGATTATGTCACGGAGA
Organism: Poa pratensis; assembly: GCA_947311845.1. Classification (NCBI taxonomy): domain Eukaryota; kingdom Viridiplantae; phylum Streptophyta; class Magnoliopsida; order Poales; family Poaceae; genus Poa; species Poa pratensis. The sequence continues at coordinate 6,177,055 of CAMZMU010000080.1, read as the reverse complement.
AGACAGATTGTGAGCTACATATGTCAATGAGGAAGATATCCTTGAAGGTGGCGGTCGGCTATGCTTACCCAAATGAACCTGGATCAATCTACCATCATGGTGGCATTCCAGCTGGCCATGCTCGTGTCGGCGTGGATGAAATTGTGACGGGATTTGAAACAATGGAGCTTGAGATTTCTGGAGGTGGCGAGGAGAAGACACTGGGAGATGTCAAGCGTGGTTTCGCCCTATGGAACAAGAAATACATCATCTTTCTAGGCTCCTTGCCAAGGCCACCGACTCCTCCTTGTAGCAGTCCACCTCAGCAGTGATGGCGTGAAACACACGTTCGTTGGGAGACCCCAAGAGGAAGGTATGATGCAGTCCAGCAGCAAGTTTTCCCTCAGTATGAAACCAAGGTTTAATCGAACCAGTAGGAGCAGTAGCACTTCAGAAGGTTGTCAACGGCGAAATATGATGCGGCACAGCACCAGGGAATCCGGCGCTGACGTGGAATCTGCACACAACACAATCAAACTAGTTTGCCCCCAACGAAACAGTGAGGTTGTCAATCTCACCGGCTTGCTGAAAACGAAGGATTAAACGTATGGTGTGGAAAACGGTAGTAAATTGCAGTGAATGAAAAGGAACAATGTTTGCAGTTTGTGGTTTAATCAATGTAAAAGAATGGACCGGGGTCCACAGTTCACTAGAGGTGTCTCTCCATAAAAAATAACTAACATGCTGGGTGAACAAATTACAGCTGGGCAATTGACAAAATATTGAGCGCATGACAATGCATATATATGACATGATGATTACTATGATATTTAATTGGGCATTACGACAAAATACATAGACCGTTATCCAACAGCATCTATGACTAATAATCCACCGCCAGGTTGTCATCCGAGTCCCCCGTTGGTATTAAGTTGCAAGCAACGGATAATCGCATTAATTAATGTGTGTAGTGTAAACAAATACCTATGACCGTGGACATAGCATTGTTAGGTTACCCCTAGTAGCAACAGCACATCCACAATCTTAGAAGTTGCTGCCACTCTCCCAGATTACCGGAGGCATGAACCCACTATCTAGCATAAATACTCCCTCTTGGAGTTACAATCATCTACTTGGCCAAAGCATCTACTAGTAACGGAAAGCATGCAAGATCATAAATAACATAGGGCATAGATTGATAATCAACTTGACATAGTATTCAATATTCATCGGATCCCAGCAAACACAACATGTAGCATTACAATAAGATGATCTTGATCATGATAGGCTGCTCACAAGATCTAAACATGATGGCACAAAGTGGAGAGACAACCATCTAGCTACTGCTATGGACCCGTAGTCCAAGGATGAACTATTCACGCATCACTCCGGAGGCAGGCATGGTGATGTAGAGCCCTCCGGTGATGATTCCCCTCTCCGGCAGAGTGCCGGGAAGAGGTTCTGGACCCTCCCGAGCTAGGGTTGACGACGGCGGCGCCTCTGGAACTTTTTGTGGATAATGGCTCGGGTACTTAGGGTTTTCGCATCGGGGGGAATAAGTAGGCGAAAGGGCGGCGGCTGACAACCCCCATGGGGCCCACACGTGGCCTCGGCGCTAGGGGGTGGCCCGCGCCCTGGGTGCGTTTGGGGCCCACGTGGCTCCTCTTCGTTGCTCCTTTGGACTTCCAGGTGTGTTCTGATAAAATAGGCCCCTCCGTGAAATTTCGTCCAATTCCGAGAATATTTCCAGACTAGCTTTTCTGGAATACAAAAACAGCAGAAAACAGGAACTGGGACTGGGCATCTTGTTAATAGGTTAGTCCCAAAAAATGTATAAAAGTGACATTAAGTAGATGCAAAACATGTAACAATTGGTATAATATCAGCATGGAACATAAAAAATTATAGATACGTTTGAGACGTATCAGCATCCCCAAGCTTAGTTCCTGCTCGTCCTCGAGTAGGTAAACGATAAAACAAAATAATTTTTGAGGTGACATGCTACCATCATAATCTTGATCATATAATATTGTAAGGCACATGTAAATGAATGAAGTGATCCAAGTCAATGGTATATAGTTTGCTACCAAATAGATAATGAGTAAACAATGAATCGCACAAGCTAAACTTTTCATGAATAGTACTTTCGAGACAAGCATCAAAGAGTTTCGCATAAGAGTTAACTCATAAAGCAATAGATTCTAACAAAAGGTATTTAATCAACACAAAGGAAGAATTAAGTTTCAGCATTTGCTTCAACTTTCAACATATTTATCTCATGGATATTGTCAACACAAAGCAATATAATAAGTCCAATATGTAGCATATAACAAATGTTGTAACAAGTTGACACTAGTGTTTGCTTGTGGAAGATAGAAGGAATAGGAAAACTGACTCAACATAAAAGTAAAAGAAAGGCCCTTCGCAGAGGGAAGCAGGGATTAAATCATGTGCTAGAGCTTTTAAGTTTTGAAAAACATATAGAGATTGCATAAAATATTTGACACTCCTCCCAACCTTGCTAACACAAGCCATGGCTAACCAATCCTCCCTGTCAAACGAATGGTAGCGGATGAAAACAGTATTCTCCCTGTCAAACAGACTTTTAAGAGCGGCTCCCATGAAGGACGTTATTTCTACCAGCATGGCAGATCATCCCTCTTTCTCTTTGGTTTACACACGCAGGTATTTCACTGTTTGTCATTGCTTACTGATAAATCAGGGCAAAAGTGTGAAGAGAATTAAGCGGTTAAAGTTGTAATTAATTGGGACTGGGCACCCCGTTGCCAGCTCTTTTTGCAAATTATTGGATAAGCGGATGTATATGCCACTAGTCCAGGTGTAAAAGTCTGTTTAACAAGTCGAATAAAGAATAACCCACTACTTTCTCATGAGCTAGTAAACATTGACACAAAAGGGAATAATAACAATTTTGAATAATTTAAAGGTAGCACATGATAAATTTACTTCGAGTGGCAAGGAAATACCACATATAGGTAGTTATGGTGGACACAAATGGCATTGATTTTGGCTCAAGGATTTGGATGCACGAGAAGCATTCCCTCTCAGTACAGAGTTTAGGCTAGCAAGGTTATGTAAGCAAACAAGAATATCAACTAGTACACCAAGTTTTATATGACAAACATATTGCAAACATTATAAGACTTCACACTGTCTTCCTTGTTAACCAAACCCTTTTATTAGAAAATATCTAGACCTTAGAGATACCATTCATGCAAACCAAATTTCAACAAGGTTTACGGTAGTTCTTCACTAATAGGCATAACGTACATGATGCAAAAGTTTAATCATGATCTACTTGTTAAATCAAAACAATTGACAAGCATCAAATTATCCAAATTAGTGATCTACAAGAGTATGCAAGTATTTTTTTCATTTTACCAATTACCACATGCAACATTTTTTGTTCCAACCAAACACCAATCAATTTATTTTAACAACTCTCCAAACAGGTATAAGTGAAGCAAGAGAGTACTTTCTTCAAAAGAAAACTAATAGATTTGACAAGAGATACATGAAAACAAGAGCTAAAAGCTGAACATCGCTAGATATGAATTCTCAACAAATATAAGTGACGAATAGGAGTATTCTCATGAAAAAGCGGAGCGTGTCTCTCTCCCAATAAAGAATGCTAGGGTCCAATCAAGCTTTATTAAAAATAAAAGTACAATACTGAAAATAAAAGCACACAGATGCTCCAAGAAAAGCACATATGATGTGAAAGAATTAAAATATAGTTTCACTAGAGATGACCTAATAATATTGCCTATGAAGAAGGGGATGCCTTGGGGATGCCTTGGGCATCCCCAAGCTTAGACGCTTGAGTATTCTTAAAATATGCTGGGGAGATCCATGGGAGCTTCCCCAAGCTTAAGCTCTTCACTCTTCTTGATCCTATTATATCATCCTTCTCTCTTGACCCTTGAAAACTTCCGTCACACCAAACTCAAAGCAAATCTCATTAGAGGGTTAGTGCATAATCAAAAATTCACATGTTCTATAAAGACGCAATATGACTTGTTACTTTAAACATTAGCTACTGCCACTGATGTTATGTGAAGCTCTTCCACCCAAAAAAGAATTTCACTCAACACTAGTAAAAGAGAGAATGCAAAATAAAAAGGCATAATCTGTCTAAAACAGAACAGTCCGCAAAGACGAATTTTTTCGAGGCACTTACGACGCTCAGATCGAAAAACTTTGAACTAATGAAAGATTCAGACCTTCATAAAGATTACGCACAAATTTTTTCAGATTTAATTAACAATCTGGTGATTTTAGAATTTCATACAGTGAACAGCAAAAATCTGTTTCTGCGCAGCAATCAAAATTAGCATCATCTTAACATTAGAGGCTATTCTTGGCACAACAATGCAAGAAAGTAAAGATACAAAGGAGTTGCTACAGAAGTAAACAAACTCCTTGACTAATACTGAAAATAAAAGATAACGGGTTGCCTCCAAAAGCGCTTTTTTAATGCTTTTTAGCTAGGCTAGAAGATTTTAATGATGCTCTCATAAGAACAAGAGTTGAAAAACAAAAGAGAGCATCAAGAGGCAAATATCAAACACATTTAAGTCTAACCCACTTCCTATGCAAAGGAATCTTGTAACAAAATAAATTATTGAAGCACAAAGCAACTAGCATAGAAAGATGAAACAAATATAGCTTCAAAACTTTCAACATAAAGAGAGGTGTTTTAGTAACTTGAAAACTTTTACAACCATATTTTCCTCTCTCATAATAAGTTTCAGTAGCATCATGAACAAACTCAACAATATAACTATCACATAAAGCATGATTTTCATGATCTACAAACACATAATTTTTATTAAGCTAAAAAACAATGGGTTATTAAACCCACTTTTGACAATAGTAGTATAATTAATATCATTAGGCAACATAGGATCATCATCAAGAGAATTATCATATATAACATTAGGGAGCACATTTTTACTTTCTGCAATTTCCTCTTTACTTGAGTCAAGGAGCTTGTTACTTCAAATTTATCAAAAAGAGATATTTCAATAGAATCATGACATTCAACAATATAGCATTCTTTCTCCTTAGGTAGGCATGGAGGGTAATCATATAATGTAAGAGTTAAAGAGTTACTATCATTAGAAGATAGATCCTCCTTTTGTTCTTCACTCTCCTCCTCTTTTTCATCCAATGAGATCACAGTTCAGCAATTTCTTCTTCCATAGGTCCCTGAAAGGAAGCAAGTTGTTCTGGAGAATAAGTTTTCTCAAGAAATTTAGTGATATAAGGATTATCATTGTAATATTCAAGGCAGTAACCAAGTATAGCAAAATTCTCAGATTTATAAGGAGAATCATCATTTTGAATAAACCAGCAATTTCATAGGCACCCTTAAAAACAACAAATTCTTCAGTTTGTTCAAGATTACCAAAGTCATAGTTTCCTTTAGCATAAGCAGCCAAGGTTTCATTATCATTATAATCACATTGGAAAGGGGGTGTTTATGCCTTCTACAACAAAAAGATTCATTAAAGCAGTAGGATTCATCATATTTAGAGCACAAGTTTTTAGCAAAATAATTCAATCTACTTATTTGTTCCCATTAATATTTCCCTTTTTGAGACTCCTTATAATTATTTTGCTGTTCCTCCGTGAACCCACTTAGACAATAAGATTTTTTTCAAAATAAAACCCATTGATAGCAAATAAACAACGACATAATAACAAACCGAAATAAACTAAATGCAAGTAAAATTTTTTTGTGTTTTTGATAATTAAAAGCAAACAAGATAAAATAAAATAAACTAAGCAAGACAAAAACAAAGTAAAGAGATTGGAAGCGTGAAACTCCCCTTGCAGAAATACTTCTACTCCCCGGCAACGGCGCCAGAAAATAGCTTGATGGCGTGAAACACACATTCGTTGGGAGACCCCAAGAGGAAGGTATGATGCAGTCCAGCAGCAAGTTTTCCCTCAGTATGAAACCAAGGTTTAATCGAACCAGTAGGAGCAGTAGCACTTCAGAAGGTTGTCAACGGCGAAATATGATGCGGCGCAACACCAGGGAATCCGGCGCCGATGTGGAATCTGCACACAACACAATCAAACTAGTTTGCCCCAACGAAACAGTGAGGTTGTCAATCTCACCGGCTTGCTGAAAACAAAGGATTAAACGTATGGTGTGGAAAACAGTAGTAAATTGCAGAGAATGAAAAGGAACAATGTTTGCAGTTTGTGGTTTAATCAATGTAAAAGAATGGACCGGGGTCCACAGTTCACTAGTGGTGTCTCTCCATAAAATATAACTAACATGCTGGGTGAACAAATTACAGCTGGGCAATTGACAAAATATTGAGCGCATGACAATTCATATATATGACATGATGATTACTATGATATTTAATTGGGCATTACGACAAAATACATAGACCGTTATCCAACAGCATCTATGACTAATAATCCACCGCCAGGTTGTCATCCGAGTCCCCCGTTGGTATTAACTTGCAAGCAACGGATAATCGCATTAAGTAATGTGCGTAATGTAAACAAATACATATGACCGTGGACATAGCATTGTTAGGTTACCCCTACTAGCAACAGCACATCCGTAATCTTAGAAGTTGCTGTCACTCTCCCAGATTACCGGAGGCATGAACCCACTATGTAGTATAAATACTCCCTCTTGGAGTTACAAGCATCTACTTGGCCAAAGCATCTACTAGTAACGGAAAGCATGCAAGATCATAAATAACATAGGAATAGATTGATAATCAACTTGACATAGTATTCAATATTCATCGGATCCCAGCAAACACAACATGTAGCATTACAATAAGATGATCTTGATCATGATAGGCAGCTCACAAGATCTAAACATGATGGCACAAAGTGGAGAGACAACCATCTAGCTACTGCTATGGACCCGTAGTCCAAGGATGAACTACTCACGCATCACTCCGGAGGCAGGCATGGTGATGTAGAGCCGTCCGGTGATGATTCCCCTCTCCGGCAGAGTGCCGGGAAGAGGTTCTGGACCCTCCCGAGCTAGGGTTGACGACGGCGGCGCCTCTGGAACTTTTCGTGGATAATGGCTCGGGTATTTAGGGTTTTCGCATAGGGGGGAATAAGTAGGCGAAAGGGCGGCGGCTGACGACCCCCGTGGGCCCACACGTGGCCTCGGCGCGCCAGGGGGGTGGCCCGCGCCCTGGGTGCGTGTGGGGCCCACGTGGCTCCTCTTCGTTGCTCCTTTGGACTTCCAGGTGTGTTTTGATAAAATAGGTCCCTCCGTGAAATTTCGTCCAATTCCGAGAATATTTTCAGACTAGCTTTTCTAGAATACAAAAACAGCAGAAAACAGGAACTGGCACTGCGGCATCTTGTTAATAGGTTAGTCCCAAAAAATGTATAAAAGTGACATTAAGTAGATGCAAAACATGTAACAATTGGTATAATATCAGCATGGAACATCAAAAATTATAGATACGTTTTAGACGTATCAAGCAGCAAAGTCCACACCTACCCGAGAGGGACCCCAGCGCGAGTCCATCTCGATCTCCGCCGCGTGAGGAAGCGCCCGTTAAGTTGCTCCCGAGGAAGCGCCGTGGTTCGCCGGTTAGGAAGAAACCTAGAAAGGAGAAAACACCGCCGCCTATTAAGAAGTTACCTTGGGAAAATACTGTTGAGGAAAACGCCGCCACCGTCAGGGCCGAGCTGGATGCCTTTTTTGCACCGAAAGTGCCCGAGATACCATTTGTGAAGACACTAGATCCGGAGCTCGTTGTGCGTACCATTGATAATCTATATGACCCCGTACCATCGCCGCCATCAGACTATAAGCGTTCTATTGGAAGGTCATATGACGATAAGATGGACCAGGCGAAAAAAGGGAAACAAGTTCCCCAGCTCGGAGAATAAGACGTACAATCGGTCCCCCCGCTCAAGGTGTTTGACGACAAGGCCGCTCAAGGTTCTCAACAACACATAGGTTCGACAACTGATTACCCCATCGCTGATCTAGCATATAAATATGTTGCCGGGGAAAATTCTGTCGAGCATGTCAGGTCCCTATCAACAAAAATACGTAATTTGCATACGTGGTACAAGAAAGTCGCAAAGTTAGGGACAATCAGTATCATGGTGGCAGTTAAGGAAGAGCACTACTTCCAAGAATACGCTGTGTCCGTTGAGTTTACTGAACTTTTTCAGTTATACAATCTCCGGGCCCTCGACAAATCTATCATCAGTTGCTATTGTCTGTAAGTGATTTATTTCTGTAATTTAAGTCTTTAGCTCAGCTCGTTCATTGTCTGTAATTATCCTCACTATAATCTTTTGTGCGCTATATTATGGAGATTGAAGATGCTCGAATGCAAAAAGGATGATATCATGGACATTGGGTTCATTGACCTGGATAAAATTTATGTACTCACCATAGAAGATCCCATTTATAACAAGGATGCACCGGGGACTTTGCTAAGGTTTTTGAAGCGACAACGTGACAAAAAAGAAATACTTTTTCCTTACAAATTCAAGTGAGTGTTACTATCTTATACACATTCTATTTGCTCACCAGATGTTAAAGTTTTAACTGATGAGTAATCTATGACACTGCGTATTTAAACGTGCGCAGGTTCCACTTTATTCTTCTCTCATTAAAATTCACGAAGGAGAAGTTGAAGTCCTTGACTCATTAAGAAGAGATTCCAAACAATACAAGCCCTGTTTTGATATGCTCAAAGAGTAATTTCAATTCTTATCGCCTCTTTCGTTCATTTCCTGATATCAAGTGATTAATAACTCTTTTGTTCATTTTCTTTGTCGGGCAGCGTTTGGAAATTGTTCATCGAGAAAGATCCGGCCGGTGGATGGAAACCGAAGCTGATATGGCGTTTGAACGACGTAAGTAGTACTACCTAGGTCCACGCACCATTATCATACTTGATTATTGTTTGATTGAATTCTATTCTTGTACAGACTTGCGCGGAACAGCCACATGGGACTGATTTATGTGGATACTACGTTTGCGAGTACATTCACATTAGAACCAGCGAGAGAATAAATAGTCGAAGAAATCAAGATGTACGTAAACATTATTCACAAATTTATTTTGTTACCATCAGTTGTGCTGAGTTTCATTCATAATTGTTTTATTATGATTTGGTATATATACACACAACTCATGTATTCATTTTGATCTCATTCTTTTAAAGTTGGCAGGAAAGCGAAACGCGCTCCCAATAAAGGACCGCTTCAAAGCAATTGCGGAGGAATTGGCGGGATTTTTCCTTGCGGACGTCATACCTAAATTCGGAGAGTACCACTATAATGCAAAATAGTATGTCTCCATGTAATAGTGATCTCCATGTAATTAAGTACTTTATACGAAAACGTGATCTTCATGTACGTACTACTTAATTTGTATGTGTTATATATATATGCATCAACGTGATCTTACGTAATTGTATGTGTTATATATATATGCATCAACTTGATCTTCATGTAGCAATTTATATATGCCAAAACGCGTTTTTGGTGCATCGACGTGATCCCCGTACGATGAAACCATCCGATACCCCTAAACCCCTCCTGAACCCTAAACCCTGAAAAAAATTCGAAAAGAAAAAAAGGCCTACCTTTAGTCCCAGTTCGTGTTACAAAACGGTACTAAAAGTTTCCAGCCCCGCGTCTCCTCCCGGGGCCACGTGGAGGCCCTTTAGTACCGGTTCGTAATCAACCGGGACTAGGAGGGGGGAGGGGGGGCCTCTAGTCCCGATTGGCTAGTCCCGGTTGAGTAGAAGCCCTTTGGAACCCGGACTACTGCCCCGTTTTCCACTAGTGGTCAGTGCTCAGAAAGAATAGCCACGGACGGGGATCGCAAAAGAAAATCCAAAATGGCCACTAACGGTGCGGTAACGGTGTTAAGTTAATCTGCGAATATGTTTTGGATAGAGATTTTTTTTTGAGGTCGCATGCTGGTACACCTGCTATCTTGGTCGTCCACCACATATCTGTAGGAGCTTGGGGATCCGTGTGGGGCTGTTGTCGGTCTAGCCTCATTTGCAGACATGCACTAATTTACGGCGGGTCCCGCCATTGCTTGTCCTTTTACTCGTGATGGCAGAGAGGATGCAGCCAGGCCACGTGAGAGAGAAGCTTGCTGCATGAATATAGGAGCTTTGGAGGGGGAAAAGGAGAGAGAAACTGGTTATCTCCTGCACAAGAGAGAGAGAGCTCTTTGGATAGAGAGAGAGCTCTTTGGAGACAGAGAGCGAGGGGACCAAAGGTGGGAGAGAGAAGGAAAGGCAAAGAAAGAGATTCGGCTATCTCCTGCATGATAGAGAGCGCTTTTGAGGGACCAAGAGAAGCTTGCTGCATGAATATAAGAGCTTTGGAGGGGAAAAGAAGGAGAGAGAAACTGGTTATCTCCTGCACAAGAGAGAGAGCGCTCTTTGGACAGAGAGAGAGCTCTTTGGAGACAGAGAGCGATGGGACCAAAGGTGGGAGAGAGAAGGAAAGGCAAAGAAAGAGATTCGGCTATCTCCTGCATGATAGAGAGCGCTTTTGAGGGACCAAGAGAAGCTTGCTGCATGAATATAAGAGCTTTGGAGGGGGAAAAGAAGGAGAGAGAAACTGGTTATCTCCTGCACAAGAGAGAGAGAGAGCGCTCTTTGGACACAGAGAGAGAGCTCTTTGGAGACAGAGAGCGATGGGACCAAAGGTGGGAGAGAGAAGGAAAGGCAAAGAAAAAGATTCGGCTATCTCCTGCATGATAGAGAGCGCTTTTGAGGGACCAAGAGAAAAGAGAGAGATTCTCCTACGATTTAGTGGAGACCACAGCAGACAGTCAAAACAAAGTTTAACATTTAATCGCGGTGTAGATTCCGACAATCTCACGTGCTGAGCACAAATTCCAAGGCTTTTTTCTATCAAAAAGCATTTATTCTTTGAGTGTAGATTTGTACGTTCTATTTGATGAGCTATCCAGATGGCTTCTAACTTGTATCCACCCAAATCTGTTGCTAATGTATTTGCAATTGGCTACATGGGATCGATAATAAGTTTAGAACTATTCTTAGGGTAGGAGCGATTGCCGTTATATGGTCGCTTTGGCTATGTAGAAATGACAAGATTTTCAATGATAAAAATTTCTCTCGTTTGCAGGTACTCTACCGTGCACAAGTATTCTCCATTCGTGGTCCACATTACAACGGCCGGGGTTTCGAGGCCTCTTTATGGAGGCTTGTGTACGACTGGAAAAAGTGGCGAGGGATATTTTTATCCAACATGGATGATCGCTTGATCGCCGAATTGGTCCTCCGTAGGCATTGGCGTTTTACCTCTACATGATTGTAATGCGTCGAGTGCTACTTTTTATTTCTTTTTTTTTTGGAACTCTTGGTTTGCGGCTGTGTACATACTAGTTATGCAGAGGTCGGGTGTAATGATTAAACCTTTTAATTAATAAAGCCTTTATCTAAAAAAAAATCCCAAGGCGTGGACGGCTACAATAATGGTGTAGCTAGGTATGTGGGAGCTCAGCCACATCTTTGCTATATATGTATTGTTGTCAGATCTAGACCCAATGGTTTTGAAATATTTCGCTGCTTGAGTGCTATACAGGGCACATCCACTTCTTATTTGGGAATAATTAGGTGGCTTGCATGCTCGTCGGACGATCGGATGGAGATGCATCAGGTATTTAGACTTTTGTACGTAGCGCAGGTGCTTCGATCCATATAATAATGTCTTGTCTTAAGAAACGAATTGCATGCAGCAGCTCAGTATATTTATCGATCATCTGCTGAAATGCAGGGTTCATCGTCTGAATGTAGAGACGGCAGCTACAAGCTAGAAGTGAAAACGCATGCATTACAGCAGGTCAAGGGTGCTGAGCTGGCTGAGAGCGGGCAACAGGGCCGCAGCATCACCGCGATGGTGAGCATCATGGCGCCGTCCACGATGCCGGAGCAGGAGCAGCGTGTGCCCGTGGACCTTGCCATAGTTCTCCACGTCCAAGTACTCCTCAAGGCACCGGAGAAGTGGCAGGATCTGCTCATGGAGGCCGTGAAGGTCATCATGGACAAGCTCGACGACAAGGACCGCCTCGCCGTCATCCCCAGCGGCGGAAGCAGGACATCGAAAGACTCACTAAAGGAAGAAGAAAAAACTCTTACTGTGGAATACACGGAGACCTTATTGCCCATGTCCTCCAAAAACAAGCGCGGGTTCTCCGCCGCTATGAAAGTGGCGATCCAGAAATGTGACAACTCGCTGGTGAGAGCTCTGGAATCGGCCGACTCGGTACGTAGCTGCTAGATATATACTATAGAGAGATATCATACTGCATGAATCTTGGGTTTGGGTAGAATAATTCTAAATTTCTAATGGCGTGGTATATGTTAATTGTAGATCTTGTATGGTCAGGGTTACGATTACGAGAAAGAGAGGCGTGCGAGCTACATCATCGTCATCTCTAACAGCCAGGATGACATGGGCTCCTTGCTCACCTGGAGGTTCCGCTCGGTGCTCGCCTTCGGCTTCCGGGACGCGCGCAATGCTAGGACCATGCACGCCATCACCAGAAGCCGGGATTGCACTTACACCATCTTGGACGACGACCGGGGCCGGGTCACCCAGGCCTTCGCCGCCACCGTCGACAGGATCACCTCCGGCGCCGCCAACATGCCAGTAGAGGTGAAACTCAAGTGCGTTGGCCACAAATACGAGGTGACCGCCGTTCGTGCTCCTCACGTCAGCTACTTCGTCTCCTACGACAAGACGAAGATCTGGGCCAGTGCGCACCTCCCTGGCTCTGGCGCGGCCACCAGTTTCATCGTCGACCTGAGCTGGGCAACCTCCTCCGTCCCTCCGGGTGAAAGCGATCGCGTCGACCTGAAGGAGCTGGTCACCGTTCGTGCCAAGTACGGCCATGTACCGGATGACAAGCTCGACCGGCAGGCGGTCACCGTCAACCTCGAGTTCGGATCCAAGGAGGTGGCGCCGGAGATCGTACGGATCAAGGCTATCGAGATCGTCGATGAGATCAGCCAAAATGACGAAACTGACCCGGAGAAGCTCCACGCACTCGCGGACAAGCTGTGTGAACGGTGGACCGACCTCAAGAATTCCTCTGTCGATAGGGGCGAGGCCGGCGCCGGACTGATCTCCATGCTCAGCGCGGAGATGAGAGAGATGGAGATAAGGCTGTACAACAACTACTTGTGGCTGGAGTACATGCTCTCCTGGAAGTCGCACCAATGGTGGCAGCTGCCTCTGCCACGAATGTTTATGGAGGATCCTTCCCTGCGGCTGAGAATCTTGGCAAAGGTCGACGTTTCTGCTGTCCCGCGAGCTGGCGTCCCGGTGCTGCTGCGCGTCATGGCGCCAGAGGCGGGGTTGGCCAAGGCGAAGCGCTATCCCGTCGACCTGGTCGCCGTGCTCGACGTCAGCCATGAAGCTGGTCACGGAACCAATAAGGAGGAGGAGGAGGAGAAAACTAGGAGAAGGATGGAGCAGCTCACGGAAGCCATGAAGCTGGTCATGGACAAGCTTGGCCACAAGGACCGCCTCGCCATCGTACCGGTGCAATCTTCCGTCGCCGGGGCACATGCAGCTGGCTTCTTGGAGATGTCTGAACAAGGGCGGAGCGAGACCTCCGCCAAGGTTAAGTCCCTCGTCGACCTAGTGCTCAGCAAGTTGCGCACGGCCTCAGCTAAAAACAAGGTCCCGCAGGTATGATTTGGTTCATTGCTCGCATTCAAAGAAGAACGAAAATATCTAGTAGTAGTTTCAAGTTCCCCCAAAAAAAAAAACTAGTAGTTTCGAGAAAATGATTTCGAGCGAGAAAGAGGACTGCCCGTACTATCCATACAAAATTTCAATGGTTTTGCTAATTTTCAGCCGTGTAGAATTTCCTTATCTCTCATTCACCTCACATGGTACAATGTTAGCCTTAGCCTAAAAATTGCAGTTATAACTTCGAAGTAGTCCGCACTTTACCGAAAATTCACTGCAGTCCCCCCGCAAAATAAAAAACTCGCTACAGTTTTTAGTACAGGTTGGAATTTTCTTCTTTTTGTATTTTCATCTGTTTTTATTCTGTAGTTGTTTTTTTTTCGAATTAAGGAGCTCTCCGCTCCCGATTTCATTGAAGAAACTGATAAAACACGGTATTATGTAGTTGTTCAGAAAACTTTTATTTTGCTTTCTCCTACTTTAAAATGGTTCAATGTTTTTGTTGCTATCCTATATACGGTGAGAGTCTGAGAGAGGGTGAGTTCATGAAATAAGTGACCGGAGTGATATATGTATGGTTAGATCTCTATCTAAAGGCCGAGCGAAGTTCAGAGCCGTTTAGCGCGCTATCTCCCGCAATCGCGCCAATTTAGCGCGCTAACGAGATTGAATATCAACGTTTGAGAGATCTAGTAAATAGAATATAAATCACAATTTTGCTACCTGCTTGGTGATAGCGCTGCACACGTTCACTTACCGACCGTGAGAGCTATGTGCAGTCTCCCTCCTTTGTCCTTTTCGCACGTGGGATTTGTCTTCTCCACCCAGCCGCGTCTAGAATTCTTGGACTGGATATAATCAAAACACTATTTATTCGCTAGTTGTACTCCCTCCGTTTAGGTTTATAAGTCCTCTACGTATCCCTAGGTCGTGAATTTAACTAATATAATATAAAAATTAAAATACAAAAATTATACCATTAGAAAATATAAAGTCTGAATTTTCTAATTATATATTTTTTACAATATATAAATCACATTATGTTGCTCAAATTTACGACCTAGGGATACGCAGAGGACTTATAAACCTAAACGGAGGGAGTAGTTAGTGTTAATCGAGGGAATTAATTGCGAGACGTTACCTCGCTTCTCTAATTGGCCGTGCTTGGCCCCATGTAGCCGCGATCTGGTGCATGCGAGATTAATGCGAAATGGCGGAATGAATTTTCAACAATAAATGACGTGGGACTTGAAAAATCAGCTACTCCCTCCGTCCGGGTGTATTGGGCCGACCCGGATGGAGGGAAGTACTAATTTGAGGGACTAATATCCAAACTTTCCTCCTTCTTCCTCCCGCGAAACCCTAGGAGCAATGGCGGTGGCGCCGATCTACCTCCTTCCTGGCGAGATCACGGGCCTCCTATCCCTCCGTCCACCGCTTCGGCGACGGGAGGGGGCGGGGACCCCGCTGTTTCAGACAGTTGTGGTAGATTGAGGTTTTTAGTTTAGGTTTCGGTCCCCAGTCGTCGGTGGTGAGGAGATGGCGTCGTCGTCGGCATGGAATAAGTCCTTCCCATCTCATCCTCATTCCGATGGTGCTTCTTGGCTTCATTGGGAGGCGTGTGTGTCACAGCCCTGGGTCAGTAGTAGTAATTAGGAATTGACTGTGCATCATAATCATGTCATAAGCATCATGTTTAATTTAATTTAATTTAATTTGAAATGAGGATTAATTAACCCTCATCTTTTCCTAAAGGGTAAAACCCTAAAACTTTGCCAAAGAGTCCAATGCCCTTTCTCAAACCCCAAGACTTTGGCAAGGGCCTCATCCCTGCAATGCGGGCTCTCCCAAAATTTTGAGCTTTGAAAAGAATTGAATTTTGAAATTATGGCTTAAACCCTACGCACTAAATAATTAGGTATGTATTTTTAGAAAATGGAAATACACACCCAAAAATGTTGAAATAATTTATGTGGTCTTGGACAGCTCTAACAATGCCACATAAAAGTTTCATTTTATTTGGTGCTGATTTGGATTTCAAAACATTTTTAAAACATTAGCAAATAGCAAAAACAGAACTAATAAAAGAAATGTTCACTGTGCGCAGTTGGGCTGGCTAGTAGCAGTAGCAGCAGTGCAGCCCGTTAGCCAGCACAGCAGCTACCACTGTGGCTCAATCCAGCCAGCCCCACTAGTAGGAAAAGCCATACTGGTGGCGCAAAAAAAAAAAGGCTACCGGTGGCGCACGTGTGTGCGCCACCGCTAGCTCGCCGCTGATAAGTGGTACTAGTGGCGCACAAAAATGTGCGCCACCGGTATCCAAATTTTGTGCGCCACTAGTATGTATTCTGGTTATTTACCCATGCTGCATCGTATTTCATATTTGTACAGGTATAAATACACATGCAGTATAAATACACGTATAAATACATAGGAAGTACACAATTTGGTACAAACATATACGAGTGTCACTCAACAAAGTTCTTATTAACATAGAAAGCAAGTCGTTAATTGTTCATCTAACTTATTCCTATCTAACTAGCTAGCTAGCTAGCTAGTCATTTAGGTTTCGATTATTAAGAACCACCAAGAACTATGGTGCACCGGTGTAGGGCACCGTGAACTTATTAGCAGTATCAGAAAAACAGAGCCAGATCAGCTCTCCATGGCCACCTTGAAACCCTTCCGCATCCGCCATCTCTCTCCAACGAGGGCTCTCGAAAAAACTCCTATATGCTTCATTTCTGATAAGAATGTTGTAGATAAGGCCATTTGACATGGTCAGCTCGGCCACAGCTATGGTCTCCTCGTCCATTCCAATGTTGACATGTTTTAACACTTCACGCCTTACGAGGCAGGGGATGCACTGTGCAAAATTATAAAAACAGACTTAGACATTTCTAGTTGTGAGCAACTAAGAACAACTAAGGCACAATTTTGAATTAGATATATACCATTTTAGATAAGAAGTTCTGTGAAAGCTCCATGTAGAAGGACATGGAGGGACCCCTTAGACATGTGAATTCTGGATATTTAACCACCTGTGAGCATGAACTTAGCCTCTTGTCGCCACACTTGGCGCACATGCGATCCATTTAGACAACCTAGTACGATAAGATTAAGAGAGAGTACATTAAATATAAAGTAGTCTAAACATAAACTCTAATACAATAAGTTGCATATTATACATGAAGAGCTAATAGTTTACTACGAGATAAGTCTAAACATCAACATAAAACAACAGTCTAAACAACTTACTCCTCCTCCTCCCCGGACCCCCAGACACTATCGTCCGAGGCTAGCCGGTCGTCCTCCTGGGAAGGAACGGCGCCGTGGGAAGGACCAGCACCGTGGGAAGGACCGGCGCCGTCGGACGGGGTCGCACCAAACTGCTGGTACACTATCAGATCCGGCTCCTGCTGCAGCAGACGTTTCACCAACGGGTCGTCATGGGGGCGGGTGTTGCGCCGTGCGAGCTGCCCCTCGGCCATGCGGTGCTCCCTCTCCCTGGCCGTGGTAACCTGTCTGATCCCCGGCGGCGCGAGTTCGTCCACGCGGTGGCGATCCTCGGGAAAGTTGATCTCCTTGTCATTCCTGTACGAGAGAACAGCAAAGTAGTCGTACGCGCGAGCCGCCTGCTCCGCGTCGGCCGCTGGCCAACCCAGCGCTTCTTCCCGTCAATATGGATCTGACATTCATACATGGGCCTTGCAGCGTTCTTCCTAAAATTCTCCCTCACACCTATATACTTAACCATTTCGTGGGACACTAAAACATAATTTAAAAAATATTCATTAGAACTAACATCCAAAATTCTACTTTAATTCTAACATGTACAACTAACATCTAAATTCTAACATCTAAAAAATTCTAACATCTAAAATTCTACTTTAATTCTAACATGTACAACTAACATCTAAAATTCTATTTTAATTCTAACATGTACAACTAACATCTAAAATTCTAACATCTAAAATTCTACTTTAATTCTAACATGTACAACTAACATCTAAAATTCTAACATCTAAAAAATTCTAACATCTAAAATTCTACTTTAATTCTAACATGTACAACTAACATCTAAAATTCTTTTTTTTAGACCGAACTACCGTAGGGGAAGCCCCTACTGTTATTTTTAATATATTAAAAAAACACGAAGCACAAATGGTTACATTTACATAGATGTGGGCACAAAGGACTGAGAGAGTCAAGGAGCAATGACTCAATCAGAGAGGGAAACAAGTCTAAACAAAAGGAGATGTAGTTCGGTCTAAAAAGCATTAAGCCAGTTGGAAAGAGCCTCTCTATGGGAGGCCTTCACTCTATGAAAAACTAAGCTCAGGTCCTGTTTGAAGATAGCCTTCCATTTGCGAATTGAGTGGCGTTGTCCCTCAAAAAATTTCTGATTGCGACAATTCCAAATCCCCCACAGAGCACAACACGCCACCTCAAGAAAATTTGGACCTTGGAAAGTCTGCTTGGCCCTGCCGAACATACTCTCCATGGACTTTGCGGCAGGCCAGGAAATTTGCAAAAGATGCCAAACACGCTGTGCAAAATCACAATTGAAGAAAAGATGGTCCCTGGTCTCACGCTCATTGGTATTGCAGACAGCACAACTAACTCCAGAATCAAGATGCCAGTGGCGCCTTTCCATCATATCCCTTGTATTGAGTCGATCAACAAGTAATAGCCAAATGAAAACCTTTTGCTTATGCAGAATTTTGATCTTCCAGAGTTTTTTATAGATCGGAGAGATCACAATCCCATCAAACATGAAGTGATAATAACTTCGTGAGGAATAAGGCCCTTGTGAAATGTTGCAGTTCCATTTATCCATCATCATACGACCCTCTCCATCATCTTTCAGATGTTGCAGAAGTGTTCTAACATGCACTAGTTCTTCCAAAGCCTGGGCAGAGATTGGAGTCGCCAAATGCTGATGGAAATCATCCAACTGATCACAGGAGAGCATGGAACTCAGAGAGATGTCAGAGTCAATAACAAATGAAAATAGCCTTGGGAATTGAGCAGCAAGAAGTTCAGAAGACCATATGTCTTTCAAAAACAACAGAGAAGTACCAGAACCAGGTTGACAGGATGTAATTCCTCTGAAGTTTGTGAGAAGCTTACACACATCTCGCCACCAGAAAGAACCAACTGGAGGAGAAGCATGTGGGACTGAATTCTGGTAGTATGAATGCCAAACCATCTGGATCCAAGGAGTGTCATGATGTGCAAAGAACTTGAAGAGGTGTTTCATGAGCAGAGCATCATTTTGAATGGACAGATTTATTATCCCTAAACCAGCCTTGTTTTTAGGTCGGCACACAAGGTTCCAAGCTGCCAGTGCCGAACCTTTGCCTCTATCTCTATCCTTCTTATCCCAAAGGCAATGCCTTCTAGCTCGATCCAGTACTTTGACCACTGTCGTGTTCAGTTTAATCATACACTAGTACAGAAAAGCTATTCTGTGGCGCACCATTTTTCTATTCTGTGGCGCATGTGTGGTGCGCCACAGAATAGTCGCCACTAAATAAGCTATTCTGTGGCGCACCACCAGGTGCGCCACAGAATAGTGGCTATTCTGTGGCGCACCCCACTCACCATGCGCCACAGAATAGGGTGCGCCACAGAATAGTTCTGGGTGCGCCACAGAATTACTGTGCCGTATTGTACCCGTATATTACCAGAATACAAATACCAGTATAATACCAGAATACATGTATATTTCATATTTACACAGATATAACAGAAACAGGGATATATTTTCACAGATACATATATCAAAACAAACACATTACTAATATATGTCTCATCACAAGTTGATACAAAAGTGCCGAAGTTTTACACAAGTGTTGAGATATATACAAAAGTTAATCGATCGTTGCACACGTTACAAATGAAGTGTTCACCGCCTACACTAGGATCGAATAGATTACATCTCGGCGTTGACGGTGAGCAAAAGCGGGAGCACGACGATCTCATGTAGCGAGCGGTGCGAGCGGCGCCGGGAATGGTTTGCCGTCTTTCTTCGTCATCCACGCCCTGTTGTCCTTCTGCAACTTTAGGCGTTCTTCGATTTCTCTCTGATGCAACCCTGTAGATGGAGATAGATATATATATTGGTTAATAATATCAATAGAGTATGCATGCATGATTTATTCATCTAAGTGGATAAAATAGAGTATGTATGTGTGCATGTGTAAGGTTTTCTTTTATAATACATCCTATCTACCTCGTCGGGAGCAATGGAAGGTCCCCCCTGCTGTGATAACATTTCCGACGATGACTTCCGATAACTTGGTCTTGATGCATTGGAAGTCTTTTCTAAGATCCATATCGGACTTGCGTCTGTCATATTCGACCCATGTTTGTAAAGCAGATGGCAAACCACATTGCGCTCCATCTCGGATAATCATGTTAATATGACGGAGGGCGTAGAAGGCATCCATCTCGCTGCCCGACTGCTCCTTGAGGCAAGAGAACTCGGTGATATGCTTGAACCGGCGCAACTTATTATCAATTAATTGTGGTTGCACGGTGCTTTCGAAGACGCCTCCCTTTTGGTGGTAGCCGTGAAGAGCTTGATTGAGGACAGCAATTATGTTGGCATACCTTTTCGTAGTACTACTACCTGAGTCAAAATAAGTGGCATGGTAATGGCTCGGGTGTAGGATGATGAGGACGCAGTACTTGTCCCTGCTCAACACAATTTAAATGAGATGATGATCAGAAACATGCATGCATTGAACTCGGAAAGGCACAAGATACGGCGGCGAGCGGATGTGTACTTACTCGGGAAAGAAAGGCACAAGAAGGCAATTCTTTTGCTGGTTTTGCAACATGAACCTCTCGAGGTACTCAACTGCGCTGGTCCGTGTCACAGATCCTTGCACCAGCTGGCTGTCACGCATGTAGTAGGGATCCGCTACCGCGACGTGCGAGAGATTATCTCTGTGGATAGTCATGGCCTCATTGAGCGCGTATAGGCGGACCAAGTTATAGTTGAGCCGCTGCTGGTTAAATAGATTGAACACGTCCTCGTATGCTACTAAGAACAGATCCGCGGGGTGTTCACCGACGACCACCAACCCGCCTTCTTCCTTTGGCACTTGGACAGTGAACGCCGGGTAATTTGGATCCCTGTCTTTTAGAAGAAAGCCCTCTAGCATAGAGATAGAATCGCTCAAAGAGATCATTGATGGAGTTGCGAGGTGGATCATCTCCGGAGGCACTATCGGTTTTCCAGCTTCATGAACCATGTGCGCCGATTTGTCCGGAGGGGGTGGTATGGTGTCTTCACGACCCTGGATAATCATAGGAGTTGGCTGGCTCGCAGAGGCGCCCTTTGATCCCTTTGGCATCTTAGGTGGCTGGCTCGCAGAGGCGCCCTTTGGCATCTTCTTGGGGGGCCTCCTGGGCTTATTGTTCCATGGCTGCCCACGAAGCCCCTCTGCAACCGATTTCGCAATCGTGCCAGGGGAGAAAACGCCGGTAGCCGGTTTGTCTTGAGCTGCAACGCCGGCTGCTGGAGGTGTCTCTTGAGATAAACCCTGGAAGTCCAGGCGCTGCGTGACTGCATTGAGACGAGCAGGTTGATCGGCGTGGGCACGGAAGGGTGGTTCGAGATCCACAGGACGCATGAATCCGTCGGCGTCTTCGGCGCCAGTGTTGAGGAAGCCACCGACGTCGATAAGATCATCGTCGTCGTCGTCGTCGTTGCCACCAATACGTTGAGGTGCAGAGGCGTTGCCTGCTAATTGCACCGGTTGTGGTTCGGAGCCCAATTGCACCGGTTGTGGTTGAGAGCCTACCAACAGTTGCTTCTGGCGGTTGGTGGTGGTGGCGACGGCTGCAGGCTTCTTCGGGGGACGGATCGGAGCGTCCCGCCGGAACTTTGAGGTGGCGCCGGTGTTGCGTCTTGGGCCCTCATCAATAATACCCCCCCCCCAAGACGAATCTGGGTCTTCGGCCATAGCGAGACCCATTCGGGGCACTTTCCAAGGACCACGTGTTCATCGGCTCCTTGAGGTTGAACGGGGGGGTCCATGTTGTGATACACTTTCGGCACCGTGACTACCTTGACCTTCATAAAACCCTTGTCCACTGGAGCGTGGTGCATTAGTTCGCTGCCTGTTTTTAGGATAAGGCCCGTAGCAACTTCCTTCAACTCGTCGCCTACCCTATGCAGGAGCATGCAAGGCGTTTCCTATAATGAAATTAAGCAACATATGCATTTGTGTGATTAATACAGTCATCGATCGAAGCAGACATAGTTATACAGAAGGACATAGTTATACAGAAGACGACGCAGACTAATTAATTAGTAACCTTGGTGACGACGTCCAGCTCGGCTTCCGTCGAGACACGGGCGCCGGTGCCAGCGGCGGTGGCCGGAGTTTTCTTCTCGCGTCCCGGTGCGGTAGGCAGCGCCGGTGTGACCAAAGGGGCCATGGGCGGCGGGGTCACGATGATGTCGCTCGGCGACCGGTTCATGGTGGAGTTGCTGCCGGAGAAGCTGGGCACGTGTATCGGCCCCTGTTGACCTCCCGCCATCCAGGCAGCGAACCCCTCCACTATCTGCGGGGGCATGATCTGGTGGATGCCTTCTCGGACTAGCTTTTGCACCTCCTGCTTGTCCACGGTGTTCTTCTTCAGCTCCTCCAGCTCCGCCTTCAGCCGCTCAACCTCGGCTCTATCCTCGTTCTTGGACGTCCTCTTCCTCTTTTTCTTCTCGCCGGCGCCGTCCGAGCTGTAGTACTCCGTGAACTTCACGCTCGTACCATAGCCTGACACACGGCCAGCTGATGTCGGCGGCGCCAACTTGTCCCTTCCCTTTGCAACGTTCATCGCCCGGTTGAAAGTAGTGTCCCACACTTCCCTCTCACCCTGGGACGACGACTGGCCGGCCTCAGCCTCAGCCTTCAACTCGTCCTCCTGCACACAAAGGTGAACACACTTAGAAATTTGAGATCAACGCAATGGACTTTGAGATATCTGTGGTATTTAAATTCACTTACCAGATTTTGCTGGAATTGCTTCACATCGTCGTGATCGGTAACGAACTCCCCAGTTTCCCAGTTGAGATAGTAGCGGGACCGGACAAAGTTCCTGGTCTGCTCGTCTGTGAATTTATCCCATGGGTTGTCCAGCCCACGTTTTCTTATTTCTGCGTCCTCCTTGTCCCAAGTGGGTTGTTTGGATTTGTAACCGCCGCTTCCCAAACGGTGGTTACCTAAGTTCCTCTTCCGCATTTCCTTCCCCCACTCGGTCCATCTTGTACACACCTCAGAATTTAAAAAGTCCTTAAATACCTCGAACTCTTCTAAGGTGATGTGAGGCTCGCCTGTACTAATCTCCTCCCAGCTCTTCTTATTATGAATCTTCGCCTTCACCCGGCATTTCCAGCTGCTCAAGGCGGTGCTCATCTTCGTGGTGGCGTAATTATCCACATTTTTGGGTTTAGGGTTCGGGAAGGTGTATCGTTGGTGAACCCTCCTGAGCAGGTGTTCGAGCAAAGCCGCATTCTCTTCGCTTCTAATGTCAGACGTGTTGATCGACACGCCTTCTCGGAGGATGCACCCTAGTTGCATGCTGTACCCTCGTGCAACGTGCTTAGGCTCCAACGGCATGCCACTTGGACTGACCTCCGTGATCACGTCCGTGACATTGTCCACCGACTGCACTTTACGCGGTTTAGTCCTTGCCCTCCGCTTCTTCTTCTTCTTAGCGGCCGGGTTGCTGTCGCCGGGTTCCGTGTGGTCGCCGCCATCGGTGCGGTCATCGCCAGTGGTCGTGTGGTCGCCACCATCTCCTGAGGTGTCATCCTCACCACCTTCTTCGTGGTACTCGGGGTCGGGATCCCGGACCTCCCGTTGATGCTCCTCAGCCTCGTCGCCACTAGTGACCGCGGCTTCGTCCCTCATATCGTCGGGCCAAAAGTCCATGTTCTGTACTCTTGCTTGCTCTTCGATGCTCATGCGCTTAGAAGCGTCGCCCGACATGTTTGAACTGCATTAAAAAGAGGCAAAAAGTTAGTATGACAAATATAAGAGAAAAAAAATCACCTAACTAAGTACTAAGATACCCCGGCCCATGCATTAGTCGCAATACCCCATATGTCCTATTTTTAGCAAAGTCATGCCAAATTTCACGAAAAAATTCGGCATGACCTTTGCTAAAAAGGGACATATGGAGTACCCGAATTTGCCGGAACGGAAGTTAATCGACGTTCCGGCAATCTCAAGGGTCTCGGGGTACCTGCATATATTTCACAAAAAAAAACACATCTCCGGCCGGCATCTCCACGACACGATGGTCGGAGTACAAGCACAAACACCCAACTCCACGACACGATGGTCGGAACCACATCCACATCTCCAAAAAAAAATTCCACATGTCCGGCCGGCATCTCCGGCCGGCATCGCCACATCCCACATCTCACCTGAAAGAAAGCAGTGCTTCTTCCCAACTTCCTGCATACGGAAAAACAATATATTAGTTTACAAATGAAATGCATTTCAAAAATACAAGTAAAACTAACCTAACAGCAGCAGCACTATATGACTCTTTGAAAAAAAAACCTTCATCCTATATTTGTTGTATAGCACCCTGGATTAAACGACATGGAATGCATTAGAGTGGGGTGGGGATGTGCTTTGTCTGTGTTTCATGCTAGGTCGGCCATGTAGAGTGTCTATGCGTTTGACAATGATTTAGAACTAGTTTAGCTAGATATTTTGAATCTCGTGTTTGGTCCAGTTTCCATATAAATTAGACAAATAGTCTTAATTTGTCTTTATGTAGTTGCAGCTTGCAGGAACTACATGTCTACATGTCCCTCTAGTCGAGTTTCGTTACAAATTCATCAATGACACCACTAGGCACTATATGCACGACGGTTCAGTTAGCTGACTCGACTGCTACCCCACCAAAGGCAACTACACATGTCGGTGTATAGTACTCTTATGTGTCATTTTTTTCCCTTTTCTCTCTAGGTTAGATCGAAATGAACCACTGAAGAATACATAACTAGTGCGACTCCTAACTAATCACTTTTAGAATAACAATAATAATTGCATGTATTTTTGATTTTTCTGTTGGGGGTGTGTGGCCACTGGACACTAGCTAGGGACGACATATGCATCTGCGGCTACCTGCACCACCACTACCTCACCACCTCTAATTTTAGTTGCCAACTGCCAAAGCAACCTAGCTGTTCATGATCACTTGAATTGCGCTAGCTAAACACAATTGTCTGTGAAATTTTCTTTGAACAGAAAAAACCAATGGGAAATCAACAAGAAACCATCAAACATGCTCAATTAAGAAGTGCTCACGTTGTGATATTTTGACTAGTACCAGTGAAGAATTTTGACTATGAACCAGAACCGAAACAAAGGAACCCTACCCTAATCACCATGAATCGGAGGAGAGAAGAAGCAGCAGAAGAGGGAGAACCTCACCTTGTTGGGGCGGCGCAGGGGAGTTCGCCGGCGGCGGAGGAGAGAAGCAACAGCAGGGGACGGAGTTGGGGCGGCGCACGTCAGAGGAGAGAAGCAGGGGCAGTGGACGGAGTTGGGGCGGCGTAGGGTTGGGCGGCGCAGGGTTGTACGAGTTGGGGCGGCGCAGGGAGTTCGCCGGCGGCGGGGCGCAGGGAGTTCGCCGGCGGCGGGGCGCAGGGGAGTTCGCAGGTCGCCGACGGTTGCTGTTGAGCGCATTGGGGAAATTTGGGGAAGAAGAGAGGGCGCGGGGCGGGCCCGCATGTAAGTGGGGGCGAAACAATTCTGTGGCGCACCTATCTGGTGCGCTACAGAATACGCGTATTCTGTGGCGCATGCACCCTGGTGCGCCACAGAATAAGCTTATTCTGTGGCGCATGGGCATGGCTGCGCCACAGAATAAAGCCCAAAGTGACTGACCCTTCCGTGGGTGTGGGGCCCGCGCCTATTCTGTGGCGCATGGGCATAGCTGCGCCACAGAATAAGATGATTCTGTGGCGCACCAATAAGTAATGCGCCACAGAATAAGCTTATTCTGTGGCGCATCTTTATAGGTACGCCACAGAATCTTATTCTGTGGCGCACGGCTATAAGGTGCGCCACAGAATAAGCTTCCATAGAATTGGCTTTTCCTACTAGTGATACATATGTAGAAGGTAGGCAAAGCCGAGAGAACAGAGTCAATAAAAGTTATTCTGCCATCGTAATTGAGAAACCTAGAGCAAGCATTCAGACGCCGCTCAACACTGTCAGTCAAGGGAGCCAACTCAAGAACCGTTGGCCTGGTGGTACCGAGAGGGAGACCCAGGTGCGTAAATGGCATTTTTCCAACTGAACATCCAAAAAATTCAGCCAAGCAAGTGGCATACATAATGTCAATGTTGATAGGAACCAAGCAGGATTTGTGAAAATTGACCTTTAGCCCAGTAGCTTTTTGGAAGGACAGGAGAGTAGTCCTTAGAATGTCCAACTGCTCAAAGCTAGCTTCCATAAACAACAATGTATCATCAGCGTATTGAACAATCGGGTAGTCCAGACCTGGGATAGAAACAGGAGGGACAAGAAAACCAGCAGCATGCAGATCATTTATCATGTCTTGCAAGAGGTCAGCACCTTCCACGAATAGAAGAGGAGACAAGGGATCTCCTTGCCTGACCCCACGCTTGCAAAAAAAATTCTTCCCAGGAATCCCATTGAGGAGAACAACAGAGGTAGCAGAAGAGAGAATGTTACTGATCCAGTTTATCCAACGATCATCAAACCCTTTTTGCCTCAAAATGTTAAGGATAGCAGAATGTTCAATCAGATCAAAGGCCTTCTCAAAGTCCAGTTTCATGATAATGCCCCCTTTATCAGAGTGTTTGCAATGGTGAAGATACTCAAAAGACCAAGCCAAGCAGTCTTGTATTGTTCTAGACTTTAAAAAGACAAACTGATTAGTGTGAACCAGCTCAAGAATTCTTGATTGTAACCTGTTGGCAAGCAGCTTAGTGATCAGTTTTAGAGCAGAATTCAGCAAGGAGATCGTGCTGAAGTCATTGGGTGTCTCAGGGGACTGCCTCTTCGGGATCAAAGTGATGATTGAATCATTTATACACTGCAAGGAGAGATTCTGCTCAGAAAAGTCCTGACATAGCTTATAGAAATCATATTTGATGATTGGCCAACAACTCTTGATAAACTTTCCATTGAAACCATCTGGACCCGGAGCCTTATCAATTGGGAGGGAAGCCACAACTAAATCAATCTCTTTTTCAGTGAAAGGAGCCGAGAGTGAGTGAAGATCATGCACAGGAGTAACGAGATTCAGAGTGTCAGAAGATAACTCAGTTTGAATGGTAGTGCCAAGTCTGTCCTTGAAAGAGTGCCAGAGGACTGCCGCTTTCGCTTCATGCTCTGACACATCAGTGCCATCATCCGGGATGAAACGAGCAATATTATTTTGCCTGTAGCGGACAATAGCCATAGCATGGAAGAAACTTGTGTTTTCATCACCAAGTTTAGCCCAGCGGATAGTACAACGGCTTTTCCATAGCTCCTGCTTACAAGTTAACACATGGTTCAGCCTGTTCTTTATTATGTTCCTGAAATTCCATTTAGTTATATGCAGGGATCTTTGTTCCTCAACTTCATCCATCAACAAAATCACTGAATTACGATTTGCAATAATACTGTCCATGTTAGTGATGTTACCACTCCACTTTTTAAGAACTTTGCGGAGTAATTTGAGCTTATGAGAAATAACTTTGGCACTATGCCCAGGAACCTCCAGCTCCCAAATATTCCTAACAAGTTCAAAGAAACCAGGCCTTCTAACCCAGTAATTTTTGAAACGAAATATGGCTGCTTTAGGAATTTTGGAGTCAATTTTAACAACACAAGGAGTGTGATCTGACAGGGGTCTAGCAAGTGGGTGGACCTGAATATTAGGGTATGAACTAACCCAATTTGGAGTTGTGAAAAACCAGTCTAATTGGATGAGAAGAGGATCTGCCTGCATATTGCTCCAAGTGTATGCACGACACTTTATAGGCAGTTCCATTAAACCCAAGTGACTAATCAGTTCATTAAAGATAAAGACGTCATTCATATTAGCTCCCTCTCTGTTTCTGTTTACAGGGGAACGGTAAAAATTAAAGTCACCCATGAACATCTAAAATTCTAACATCTAAAATTCTAATTTAATTCTAACATGTACAACTAACATCTAAAATTCTAACATTTAAAAAATTCTAACATCTAAAATTCTACTTTAATTCTAACATCTAAAATTCTACTTTAATTCTAACATCTAAAACTAACATCTAAAATTCTAACATCTATAAAATTCTAACATCTACAATTCTAGATCGAGCGCGCGGCGGCGGCGAGAGAGAGGGGGGGTTTCAGTACCTCGGGCAGGGGAGCACGGCGGCAGCCGGAGGAGATCGAGGGCGATGGCCGGAGGATGGTGGCGGCGCAGGGGTCGTCGGCGGCAGTGGTGCGGGTGCGGTGGCGAAGATGGCGGCGGCCGGAGGAGATCGAGGGCGGTGGCCAGAGCAGATCGAGGGCGGCCGGAGGATGGCGGTGGCGCAGGGTCATCGGCAGCAGTGGCGCGGGTGCAGTGGCGTGGATGCGATGGTGAGGATGGCGGCGGCGCGGGTGCGGTTGCGAGGATGGCAGTGGCGCGGGGAGGAGGAGACGGGGAGGAGAAAGGGGATCGAGGGCGAGAGCGGCGTGCATGCGTGTGCGTGCATGCGTGTGAGTGTGGATAGGGGCATGTTAGTGGGGTTAGGTTTTTTTCGTGTGCGCCACCGGTATCCTTTTACCCGTGGCGCACATATTTTCACGTGCGCCACCGGTATTCACCCGCGTCCCCTGGTACCAGGGAACGAATACCGGTGGCACACAAATTTACACGTGCGCCACTGGTACTGTTATACCGGTGGCGCACGCTATTTTCTGTGCGCCACCGGGTTTAACAGTGGTGCCCACAAAAAGACTTTCGCCACTGGTAGTTTTGCTCCTATTGGGGTTTTCCTACTAGTGCCCCCGGCACAGCTCCCTCTCGCTCTCCTTCTGGCCCAGCTAGCCCACCTCGGCCTTTCACCTACCTCTCGCCAGTAGACATGGCGTGCGCTGTGCCGCCCAGCCCAGACGCCAAATCTGGTTCCAGTTTCGACCCACGAACTTTGGCCAGCTTCGGCCTCGGAGGGGAGCGTGTGAGAGTTGTGTTCCCGGACTCCGTCTGGCCGGACCTAGGGCGTTATATAGGTCCTCTCCGATGTTTTCTTCTCCGGGGCGGCGATTTGTTACGCAGATCACGGTCGCCGACATCTTTTGGTCTACATTGATGACTTCCTGGCCACTGCTTCTACAAGCTCCTGGGTTTCAACAAGTTTGATTCACTGAGACGGAGGACAGCGGCAGCAACGAGCTTTTCTCGCTGCACGCCGCCGGTGGATGCAAGAGGAATAAGACTTCGGCACCCCCAAGGATTTGGATGTATTTTTCAATTTCTGTAAGGGTGTTGTTGTAAGGGTCTGTGCTATTTAATATATGGCCTTTGACCTTTCTGGAAAAAAATCGAGGGACTAATGCCATAGATCATGGGTGCAATAATTTAGCTCCAACCAAAAAACAAGATCTTTACGCATAGTGCCTTGGTCTTGCCGTCCCCCCCAGGCCTAAAAATCCCGGACGGAGGAAGTACATCCTTATCATCACATTTGGCCCCAATTTTGAGAGAGAGAGAGAGAGAGAGAGAGAGAGGGAGATAGCAGCGTAGCGGGGTGGATCCAGCCGGGACAAAGGCGACGGATCTCGGGTGGCACTGCTCACCTCTGGTGGCGTGCCATGCTCGGCATCCTGCCACTGCTCACGGAGGATCTAGAGGTGTTGATGATGGCCGGTGAGAGCCGGGCCCCGATGCGGTCGGGGCCGACGATGGCGGCGCCCGCGGGCGTCGTTACCTTGATGAAGGTGTCGTCGCTGTGATTCTTCCGCCTACCGCCCAGATGTTTCGGGGGAAACCCAAGATCTGGTTCTACCGGATCGGACGATGGCGGCACTTTCGGTGTCGATTCTCCCTCTTGGGGGCATCGTTTTGGAACACGTGATGCCATGGAGTGGTCTACCGGTGGAGCAGAGTTTCATCTACCACGACGAAGACGACATGTCTTGGCGGCGTGGTGCAGCGGGGACTCGACGACGGTCGTGACTTGGTGGACTCGCGCAGGGTGAGGGCGTAGCCTGGTGTCATGGTGGCATCGGCCGCAGGCCTGGCGAGAGGTTTTGCTTTGATCGGCACGCTGAAGTTGGGTTGGAGGAAAATGGTGGAGGCGATTTCCGGAGCATGTGCACAAGGCACTATCTCTGAGTTGGCCAGGTAGCCGGCGCCGGCTGTGGACGGGGCATAAGGCCTCGTTCCTCTGTCGTTTGTGCTAGTTGTGGTGTTTTCACTGTTTGACAGCTTCCGCTTGTATTCGTCCGTAGTAAGGCTCTTTGCCAGCTTATATTGAATAAATGAAATAAAAGCCATATGCATCTCTTCGATGCAGAGGCTGGGGCTCCCCATTTCGAAAAAAAGTAGCGTAGCGGGAGGTGGTGTGTGGTGACAATGTCTTAGTACCTTGGATGCTGGAGGTAGGCAGCACTGGGGGGCGGCGCTCTAGTCACGGTGGTGCCCCACATGAGAGAAGGCGGCGACCCCCATGGCGGGATAGCGGTGGCACACCGCAAAGGAAGGCAGGGAGGCAACAAAGGCACTTCTTGTTGCGTCTAGCCGTGCAGCCGGAGGGATCAACACCGTGAGTGGCTATAGATTTGGCACTCCATCTGCGTCTCATCGTGCCTCGTAGAGAGGGATGCCTTGAGGGCTACATCTGGCGCTCCATCTGCATGCTGCCGGAAGGGAGGCAACACCTCTAACTGCGTTCTCCCTTGCCGCTGGAGGGGAGGGACGCGAAGAGGTTCTTCAGATGTTCCCTTTTTTGAATTTTTGGAAAAAAATTCTTTATTTTATTTCCAATTTGTTGAAAGTTTGGTACTCTATTCAGTTGAAAGTGTGAAATAGTTGGAAGTTCATCCCATAGTTTTTTGAATGTTGGTCAAATAGTTGGAAGTTCTTCTCAATTTTTTTTTGCTGAAAGTAGGGAAAAATAGTTGGAAGTTTATCTAGTATTTTTCCGAAAGTTGGTAAAAAATAGAGGGAAGTCCATCTCATATTTCTGAAAGTTGGTAAAAATATATTTGAAAGTCAAATTGCTGAACGCGAAGCCCTTCTTTTTGAGGTAGATCTTCTCTAGAGATTATAAAAGTAGTTGAAATCTGTCTTCTTATTTTGCTAGTTTCTCTCCGCGCGGGCAGTAGATAAGAGGCGTGGGGATGAGAAGCTCACGTTCCCACAGCTTTTGATGTTGTCCGGAAAGTGACCCCCGGGTACCAGTGGCAGCGCTACTCACTGTTTGTGATGTCGCTTGACATCACAGGTTTTTCAAATGCCACTTTAATTTTTCGAAATTTATGCGTCAGCCCCTGGGAATATAAAGCTGCATGGTGCATTGAAATCACTAGTCCTAGAGCCTAGGTCCGCCACTGCCGGGTACCCGCCAAATCATTGCTCTTTGACACATGTATCTTACAGACATATGGACAACGCCCTTCCCAGTGAATTTTCTTAAAACCTTCTTGTGGTGTCGGTTCAAAACTTGCAAGTTTATAGTGATTTTCACCGGATATTTACCCAGATTTGAATTCTCTATTAGGTTCCACCTGTAGTCAAACCACCATAAACGATTAATCTTGGCTAGTAGATACAGTACAAAATAAGAATCATATATATATCACCCTTTATCAACGACTAACGTACTAGAGGTTTCTTTCGAGCATCCCCGTTATTCCTAGTTAAGTACCTAAAAATAACCGTGAATTCTACCACTAGGATCGAACGTGAGGGATGAAGCTAGTATCATTTTACCCGAAAGCACCGTCTTTTTTTTTTTGAAGCGGGGCAAAAGCTTTGCTTTATATTAATATAGAAGGAGCAAACATGAGACGGCCGAGGCCAAGGTAAAACCACCGACCACAAAAAAGGAGGGCTGCAGAGTGCCGACCCCCCCCCACTAACTAACCAACTCAACCTATTTCGTCCACTCTGCTGGAGAGGAAAATTGTCATCGCGACAAAGTGGACGCTCCCAACGCCTCAAGCAGAAAGCCCTAGTCAAAGAGCGCTGCGAACTTCCTCGCACCCGCGAGGATCCAGTTCCTCGCCTCGTCCTTAATCTTCTGGCCCAAGATGGAAGGCATAGCGAACTTATTGTTGAACACTCTGGTGTTTCTTTCCTTTCAGATTTCCCACGTGATCAGGATGATTGCCGTCTTCAGACCCTGACGAGAAGAACAAGCAGAGTTCACCACCGAATTCAAGTACTCGAGGACATTTGGCCTCCCCGAGCCAAGGTCTTGCATCAGGTTTGGGCATTTTAGCCAGCCAGACGCCGCGGCCCACACCCGTTTAGAGTAGCGACACTCGAACAAGATATGTCTGGCCGTTTCAGGAGTGCATCTGCAGAGCTGGCACGTGGGCTGGTGGGGCCAACCCCTGATGGCAAGGCGATCGGAGGTCCACAGCCTATTCTCAACAGCAAGCCAGGCAAAGAAAGAGCATTTGGGCGGGGCCCAAGCTTTCCAGACGATGCCCAAGAAAGGGGCTGCGATGGCGCCAAAGAACTGCGCCTTGTAAGCCGATTTGGCCGTGTAGATCCCATTTGCAGTGAGAGTCCAAATGATGGTGTCAGCCGTTCCTGGAACGAGCACGACATCCTGCAGGAGTTCCCAGAGAAGAATGCATTGAGCGAATTGATCCGTGGTGAAGTTTAGAACATCCAAGTCCGAAATCCACTTCTCGTTAGTCGACGCGTCATGCGAGAGGCTTTGAATACCGCCGGAGCGATTAGTTGAGGGGAGAGGCCATTCACCCAAGCGGCTCCCCAAAAAGAAGCTTTGAGGCCATCGCCCACCGTCACGTTTGTTGCCGCATTGAAGAGGTTCCGGTCGATGATGTCATTTGGCATTTCCGACCCCACCCAAGGTTTATCCGGAGAAACCCATTCGTGCCAAAGCCACCTGAGGCGCAGTGCCCTGGAGAATTTTTCCAGGTTTAGAATTCCCAGCCCACCCAATCTCTTTGGGCGACACACCTTATCCCAAATGACCTTGCACTTGCCTCCGCTGACCGTGTCACTGCAGTTCCACAGCATGCCTCTTCGCAACTTATCGAAAGCTTTGAGAGTGCGTTTGTCCGCTTTGAGGGCCGTCAAAAGGAAGATTGGCATGGAGGAGAGAACGGACTTCACGATAGCAGCGCAACCAGCCCGGTTGAAGAATCTTCTTTCCAAGGCTGAAGACGAGAAGCGGCCTTGTCGATGTATGGCTGGAAATCCGCCCTTCGCAGCCTTCCCATCGAAATTGGAAGGCCAAGGTACTTGATGGGGAACTGCGCGATAGCTGCCGGAAAATCATTCAGGATTGCTGGCAAGTCGATTTCCGAGCATCGAATGGGCGTGATGGCGCTCTTGGCAATGTTTGTGACCAGTCTAGTCAACTCCCCAAAATGGTGAAGAGTGGTAGCCAGATTAGAGACATCCTCAGCCGCCGGAACCAGGAAAATCGCCGCATCATCGGCGAAGAGTGAGACCCGCAGGGTGGCAAGCCTGTCCGGAATAGGCTGCAGCAACCCCGCCTCAGTCGCCAACTGCAGAGTTCTGTTGAGGGGATCAATGCCGTTGTCGAATAAAAGAGGCGATAGTGGGTCGCCCTGCCTGAGGCCTCTACCATGCACAATCGGAAGTCCCGGAATGCCATTGAGCAAGACACGAGAGGAGGCGGTGGAGAACAGGATAGACATCCAAGCGCGCCATCTGGCAGGAAATCCCCGGCGTTGCATGATGTCAAGCAGATAATCCCACCTCATGGAGTCAAAAGCTTTGGCGATGTCAAGCTTGAGCAGCAGCATGGGAGTGTGGTTTCTGTGGAGACACCTAGCAGTGTTTCGGACATACATGAAGTTGTCGTGGATACTTCTAGTCTTAATGAAGGTGCTCTGACAGTGCGAGACCAAGTCGTTCATCTTGGGAGCTAGACGGATCGCCATGGCCTTAGCAATAATCTTCGGGATGATGTGAATCAGGCTAATAGGGCGGAAATCCGTGATTGCGTCCGCACCATCTTTCCTGGGCAGGAGAGCAATATTGGCCGAGTTGATGACGTGGAAATTGTTGACTGAGAGTTCCGAGAAAGCGTCCATGAGGTGCATAAGATCCTCCTTGATGATATCCCAGCAGGAAGAGAAGAAAGCCGTAGTGAACCCATCCGGGCCGGGAGCTTTGTCATGAGGCATCTCATTAATGGCGTGTTTGATCTCGTCGATGGAGAAGGGGAGAGCCAAATCCTCTAAATTTCCGACAGTAGGGTTTATCGCTTCCCAGTCCATGTCAAGAGTCCGAGTGTGTGAAGGGCCCATAGTTTGAGAGAAGTGCTCAAAAATCACAGAAGCCTTGTCCTCGTGGCTTGACACCCACCCGTCGTGTTTGCGCAATCGCTGAATGTTGTTCTTCCTCCTCCTGGAATTGACACGGATGTGGAAGAACTTGGTGTTGGCGTCCCCTTCCCTGAGATAGGTTATTCTGGATGCCTGTCTTTTCCGAGTGCGTTCTAGAACAGCAAGGCAAAGCACTCGGCGCTTGAGCCCTGCACGTAGGGTCTTCTCGTCACTCGACAGGGGCCGGTGGTCTTGAGCAATATCCAACTGCAGGATTACATCCATAGCCATTGCGAACTGCAGTTTGTGATCTGAGAAAAGCCCTTTGCTCCACGCCCGTAACTTCCTAGCAGTCAGCTTCATTTTGTGGTTGAAGATGTGCACTGGCTGGGTGTGGGTGGTCGGTTCGGCCCAAGTGGCCGAAACCACGTCATGAAAGCCCATCATCTTGCACCAGAAATTCTCGAAGCAAAACGAGGGCGACGCCTGGGGCCGGACTGGTTAGACAGCATCAACAGGCAGTGATCAGAGAGCGAGGATGAAAGGGCCTGCAAGACATGGTTCTCAAAAGCCAGGTCCCAACTAGCGTGGGGTCCAGTCTAACAAGCGTGGGGTCGTTCCTCTCATTGCTCCAGGTGAACTTCCTGTTCTGCAGCTTGATTTCCTTGAGTTGGCACTGGTTTAACGCCTGGCGGAATTGACCCATCAGGCGAAAATCCAGATTGGCATTGTTTTTATCCGAGGCCTGATAGATGAGGTTGAAGTCACCCAGGATCAACCACTTTTCATCATTCTGGGGGGCGCAGGCAATCGCCTCGTCAAGAAAGGCTCTTTTATCGATGTCATTGCTGGGGCCATAGACGGTGGTTAGTTTGAACTCAGTGCCGCAAGCCAGAATGCAGACATCCGCCGAGATCAAGTGCGTTCCAATGTGGATGTTGGTGATGTTCACGAAATCCGCGTTCCAGAGCAAAAGGAAGCCTCCTCTCATGCCTGTGGCCGGTCTTTGAGCAAAGGAGCGTAAGCGGAAACCCCCGATGTATGTCGCGGTGCTTTGATCAATATTATCCAGCTTAGTTTCTTGAAGGCATGCAATGTGACAAGGGTGTTGGCGAGCGTGGAGTGGACGGTGTCTTTGCGGGCTTGATCATTTAGGCCACGAACGTTCCAGTTGGCGATGTCGAGGATGGGGTTATTCATTGTTGTAGTAGATCAGTCGATGAGCAGAAGAAATCATAGAGGGTGCGGATGATGTAGGTAGTGCAGATAAATTAGTAGACGACTAAGATCCAATAGCAAAGCAAAAGCTAAGCGCAGAGCTCCTATTCTGCCGCGGAGTTGATCTCCACCCCTCCTGGACCCTCCATTGCGACAAGAGCATCATCAGCTTCTGCCAAGCAAGGCAATGTCAGCTTGAAGAGCTTGGTAAGGGCCTGGTGCCTTTGGCCCGTCATGGTTGTCTTGTACGTGTCCACGTAAAGCTTGCGCGCGGTCATAACAGGGAGTTCATCATTCACGTCAATCCCCATCTTCTTGTTTAGCACCCAGATGGCCTTGTCGACTGCCGGCATGCATGGCTTCGCGCCCAGGTGTTCGCTACGACATGCAGCGATGGTCAGCTCAGAAGCCGGGGCCAGAACCTCTTGAGATGCAAGTGGAGCAGGGCGAGGCAGTAACGGCACCGGCGGCGAGCTAAACAGCGACCTGACAGAGGATAGGGCTTCATTACCTTCATCGCCATCGTCCAGCAAACCCTCAATGGTGGCGAGGTTGCTCGCCAAACACTCCCCGTCCGGAAGATCGTCAGGTCCATGCCCGTCAATCATCAGCGCCGCGGCGTCGCCGGCCGCGACCACGACAGCAAGGGTCGCGTCCTCAATCGACAGTGTCGTGGCATCGCCGTCCACGACAGAAGGGCTAGCGTCTTCAAGCAGAAGCGACGTGGCGTCGCCGGTCGTGACCACGTCAGCAGGGCTCGTGTCCTCTTCCTCGATAGGCACGGCGTTGTCCTTGGGGTGCATCGGATCCTCGCAGCGAGTGGGCATCGCCGGCGTCGCGTCGAACCAGGCCTCGTTCCCTCCATCCCACACGGTGGGGACCCCGCGTGTGGAGAGGAACGGAGCCGCGGAGGCAGTGGTGGTCGCCATGGCATCGTCGTTGATGCCCCACGCACTCAGCTCGGGGTTCGCGGCCAGATCCGCCAGGGCCGTGGCGTCGGCTACGCGGCCAGCGGAGCGCTCAAAAGAGATCATCGAAGAAGCCAGCCTAGAGGATGCGCCGGAAGGTGGCGAGTCTCCGACGCTCTGCAGCGAAACGCGGCAAGTTTGGCTAAATGGCGAGGCCGTAGGAGGCGCAGGAGAGCGGCGAGGTGTAGCGACAGGTGTGCTGATGCCGAGGAACTCCGGCACGGCGTCGCGGGCCGCCAAAAGGCCCACGTTCATGAGCTCCTGCAGCTTGTCCGTGACCCGCTCGTCAGAGAGAGCAGGAGCCAGAGCTTGCTGCAGCACTGGCGTCGGCGCGACGATGATGGATAAGAGGCATGGAGTCGTGGTCGCGGTCGCAGCCAGAGGATGCTGCAGCACCGGCGTCGGCGCGATGATGATGGATTGGAGGCGCGGACTCGTGGTCGCGGCCGCAGCCAGAGGGTGCTGCAGCACTGGCGTCAGCGCGACGATGATGGATTGGAGGCGTGGAGTCGTGGATGTGGTCGCATAGAAGTCCTTGTGCTGTCGGTGTCGCCCATGGTCGCGGCTTGGCGAGCCTCGACGTGGGGAGCGGTCGCGGACGCGCACGCTCGGCCCAGCGCTCG
Organism: Poa pratensis; assembly: GCA_947311845.1. Classification (NCBI taxonomy): domain Eukaryota; kingdom Viridiplantae; phylum Streptophyta; class Magnoliopsida; order Poales; family Poaceae; genus Poa; species Poa pratensis. The sequence goes on along the minus strand of CAMZMU010000080.1, from coordinate 6,140,005 downwards.
GACGCCGTGAGTGGCTGCGCCGGTGGTCATCACCGCCGCGGCGGTGGTCACCCACATCATCAACATCATCATCATGCCCGTGGCGACGCAGCGCACGGTAGTCGCACCGTGAGCTGGCCCTTGACTTGCTTCGCCACTGATCGTGGTCACCACGACGCCGCTCCCTGCGGCCATCATCTTCGTGCGCGTCGTAGCTGCTAACATTGTCCCTGTGTCGCCGGCTTATTGATCGGTGCACCGCCGGCGCCGGATCCGAACAAGACGGCGAAGAGCGGCACCCACCCGCACGGTGGCCCGAGTGACCGCAGCGGTCGCAGCAGATGGGGTCGCGGCATGCCTCGGAGAGATGATCCCTGGCTCTCGGCAGCGGCGGCACCTTTTGCCGAACGGGTTGCGGGCAAAGCGGGTGTTGAATTGAAAATGGCGTGAGCGTGAAGCCTGGGAAGAGCGGGGCTGGAAACGTGGGGGAGATGGAGGTGCGCGGCGAAGCATTGAAGGCCGGCGCATTGAAGGCACGCCCCGGCGCGCCGAGAGCCGCTGCTCGCGCATGGCGCGGCGAGATACGACCAGTGTCCACGGCACCTCTGACGTTGGAGACCTCGAGCGCAGCGAGGCGTCACGGCTATGGGACGGAGCTGGGGCACTTGGCGCAGGGGAGGAGGCCGGAGCGCCTTGAAAGTGCGGATCCGGCAGCAGGAAAGCCACAGATCGTGGCTGGCGAGGGCGAGGCCTGGCATTGAAGGCGCGAGAGGTCTTGAGGATGCCAGCGGGGCAGCCGTGCGCTCTCCAGGCCGACATAGCCGCATTGACCCCAGCGCAGACCGCATCCGGAGGCGTGGCAAGGATGCTGGTGGCGTTCACCATCCGCGGGGCACCGTGGCGGAGCCGAGGCGGAGACGACGTGGCCGGAGTTGCAGGGAGGCGGCGACTCGCGCCAGACCTGGCGGGCTGGGCAGGAGCTAAACGGAAAAAGCCGGGCGAAAACCTTGGGGGATGGTGGCTGGGGGCGGTGGGAGCCGGTGGGGGCGTAGTGCGGCCGCGGTCGCCAGCGCGTGAGCAGCAGGTGAATCCTGGGCGACGAAACTGGGGCGGTGCGGACCGGCCGGCGCAGGGCGATGGAGGGGCTGCCAGCCCAGATCTGACAGGCGCTGCAGGGCAGCCGAATCCGAAGAACGCGGGCCTGAAACCTTGGGGCAAGGTGGATGGTGGAGGAGGGAGCTGGTTGGGGCGAAGGGAGACGGGAGGGAGAACTGGGGCCGAGCCGCGCGCCGGCGGCGGCGCTTGGCCGAGCGCGACGCGTGAGCGCTGGGCAACGGAGCAGGGGGGCGCACCCAGGAACGCAGGAGTGAAGCCGTGGGGAAGCTGGGACGGAGGCCGAGGCAGGCAGGGAGACTGCGGCCTGGGTGGAGACGCCGGCGAGCGGGCGGCGCGGTCGCCCGCGTAGTCGCGGGAGCTCCTGCTAGCAACGGTCATTTTTTCTTTTTTGACTGGTTTTTCCACCCTCGTTACTTGAAAGCACCGTCTTGCAGCACCGGCTTGAAGCACCTGGCGCACGTCTGTAGCAAGAGGGAGAAGCATGCCGGTGGCCCGGAGTTTGCAGCACTCGCAAACGTCTGCAACAGAGAGAGTGTGCCGGCGGCCAGGCTTGCAACTCCGGTCGCAACTCGCAACAGCCGCTCGCCGCCCTCGCAGCGGCCGCCGCAGGCCGTCAGGTGCACCGGCGCACCCTGGCTCGCAGCAGGCCACCGGCCTTTTTAGCATTGGCTCGCAGCAGGCCACCGGGTTTTGCAGCAGCGGCCGCCGCCGGTCGCAGCAGAGCGTGTCGCCGTTCATGCCCCACACAAAGTGCCCACACAAATCCGAAGGAACGGAGACGTCGCAGACACCTCCTCCCAGATCCAACACCGATAGCAGAAAGAACCGCCATTTCGATGGAAAATGTGGAGGAAACTTATTCGCCGCTGCCATCGCCACCATCGAAGCCATGGACAACCAAATACCTAACTAAGAAACTTAGACTACTGAAGGCACGCGGAGACAAGGTCCCGGGGTTCCCCTCCTCCCACCTAGACTACTAATGAAGAGGCTTTTGTCAAGAAAAAACCATTCAGAGGGCTTAATCGGATGAAATATTTGGTGTTTAAAGACGGCTAGGAATTAGTAGAATAAATCTAGATATTTTTTATACATAGCAAGGATACAAAGAATACATCTAGCACGATGTGTGCGTCTAAACTTTCCGTAGTAACTTTTTTTATGTGATTCTTTAGTAACTAAAAATGAAGTAATAATCCAAACCATATATATATGACAACATATAATTAGAACAAATAATTAGGCTGGCCGGGGTACAACCTCCTTTTAAAAAAAATATATAATTAGGCTACCCATAGTGTTCCTACGCATGTCCGGCCTGACTACACAACACCAATAGATACCGTCTACAACTCACAAGCTTACCAATGGTCCACACAAGCTTTTATATTTATATATATACCCCCTATTCAGCACCCAGGGTGCAGAAAAACTTATTTTGCACCCACGATTTTTTTATGTCATTACATCAAAAAATTATGTTAAGTATGTAAATATTTACGTTCATGTTGACCCATAACGGAAGAAATCGGCATAAAAAATGCAAAATATGAGTCATGGCAACGTAAAAGTCACAACAACAGCATAAATATGTGTATTTTAGTCTTATTTTTGTAATGTCAAGTAAATAAAAAGTTTATGTCATGTATATATTTTCTTACCTTCTCCTTAACTTCCAACATAATACAAAATTTACGTGACGTAAAATTCATGTATGGTTGTGAAGATACAGGGTGGGTGTATAATCACTACTCTACTCCTGGGAGTCAAATAGTGCGTCCTATATAACATGTAGATAGCTCGAATACACATACCGTGTACCTTCTATATACCCAACATGTGCATACCCGAGGTATAGGTGTCATCTACATACCCAAAATGTACTGTATTCTATCCAGGTGCCCAGGCACCAGGGAGCATATGTTAATTTACCTATATATATATATATATATTTGGCAAATTAAGCTTACCAATATATGGACATTCTGCTTATTGACCTGTGTTGTAGGTATACAGAAAGCTATATAAATTAAATCTAATTAATCCGTGAATAAAATATCGCAAATTCATAAAATACATTATATTTTTTATATTTATTCATTTCAACCTTCGGGTAACCCTATCTTAATTGTTTCTTCAATAGATAGTTAATTATAATTAACTGGTGGAAGGTAAATTATATATCTACAATTGACACGCATTGATTTAAAAAAAAAGGAGAATCAAAGTTCATTTTTTTATCATGTTGAGTGCTTCGACACCATTTGTTTATATACCCAGTCCTGAAAGCTCCCACACAAGGTGGGGTCTGGGAAAGGGAATTTTTTTTTTTTGACATTGGGAATTTCTAGACTGCCTTACCCTTGCATAATAATTCTGCAAGGAGACTGGTTTGAACCCAGAACCTCCAGATCACAAGTGGAGAGACTGTATCACTGCATCAGGCCCGCCCTTCCATTTGTTTATATACCATCCGAAATAATCGAGCGGATATAATTCATTTTTGCCCTGTGGGTGTGCAATTCAAATGGTTACATGCTTTACAGCAGTTTCCAAAAGTCCTATTACAAAAGAAAAAATCAGTTATAATAAATATTAATGTTTTTATTATTTATTTGTTAAGATGCCATTAACAGTATGTGATCATATTTGAGTAACATTTCCCCAATTCAGACCACGCACTGCATGCAGCAGTTCAAGAAGTCTATGGAACACGTAAGGAAGTGGCTCTACGTCCCCTCACTCAACTCATCCATCCCCACCTGGGCGTCCGCCGAAAGCCAAAGCAGAGCCTCTATGACCGCGCAATCGGTTGAGGCTGATGGCAGCACCGGGGTTTGGAAGGCATTGATGGATGCGGTAAAGGTAAACTTAACGAGCATTTTTAGCACAATTTTCTTATATCCGAAACATATTGGGTTTGTCATTTTTTTAGTAAAATATTTTATTAATTCTTTGCAAAACTATCAAGCTGATACACCACAAAAGAGTTAAGCTCTTGACTCTGCATCCATGATGTACATACGCAAAGCCGGTACAATTAAAGCACACTCGGGAACAAAGTTTTTTTTTCGGGGGACACTTGGGAACAAACCTGATGTTAACTCACTAAATGAAAGAGAGGAAAAAAATAAGACCCGAGAAGCAAAGCACTCAAGATACAGTGATGCAGAGGCTATGCCGACACCCATGATGGATAAACAAGTCCCTAACGACTGTCTCCAGCTGAATACATGCCACCACCAATAGATTGCGGTCCTCCAATCGCTGAAGTGTGGACTAGGTGCGGAGCCAGTACTGTATAACGTTGCACAAGAGAATTTATTTTTCCTCATCACAAGTAACATCATTTTTACAAAGCCATAGTGACCAACACAGAGGAGTCGCTCCAACCAGGGTTAGAGCCCTCAACTTATGATTAAGCCCTCAACCAATTACCAACCATATTAGTAATGCTCTGAGGAGGATACAAGTTAGATGCCACCTAAATTATGTTGGGATTCGTAGTGCAAAATAAAAAAATTCGGCCTACTACGATTCAAAACCAAGATCGAACTATGAAGATGCAAGAGAATTAGATTTAGATCTATACCAACGAACGCAGCGGGAAGAAGATATTGGTGTAGATGTGTTTATGACGATTCCCGCAGCTAGGTGTCATGTCCTGTGTCAGGAACACCGGGAGTACGAGGTACCCCTTTGTAGATTCGGCAAAGGGGCGCTAGGAGGTTTCGATCGGCTTCTCGGGACGAAGAATACACGCGAGCACGACGTAGCGAGAAGAACAAGGACGCAGCGATCTACCCAGGTTCAGGCCGCTCGGAAGCGTAAAAATCTACTCCTGCATGTCTGAAATAGATGTCACCATGAGGAACTGGCTACAAAGGTGGTTCCCGGGTAGAAGGCCCGGCTGGTGCGAGGAGGAAGAAGAAGAGCAGATCCTTCCCGGGGAAGATCACCTCTCTCCCTTCTTCTCTTTTCTCTGGTGGTCTAGCTTAGTCTTAGCTACGAATGAACAGAACTTGCCCCCATCTACGTGGCCTTGGCCCTCCCTTTATAGTCGAGGGGGTCACCACAGGCGGTCACGTGAGAGGCACATGCTTCAGGTCTTGGCGGGAGAACCGCCCAAAGGCTGAAAAGGTGGGCGGGAGGTGCGTGCCGGCACCTCCCCTCTTCGCGCGCTCCGGGTTGGTGAGGGCCAAAAGCACGCCCGCTTTTGGCAGGACAGAGCTGGCAATGGGTTGGTGAGCCTGACAGGCCCTCCCCAGCTGTCCTCTAGTGACGCCATCTTGGCATGATCTTGTCTGATCCGGCCTTGGCGTCCAAGTCTTCTGTTGATCTCATCCCTTTGCTTGGGGAGGAGTGCGTCCCTCCTCGGATGATGTGGCGAAGCCAAAGGTAGAAACTGGACCACGGTGCATCGTGGAACTAGTCAAGCCACTCTACGGGGAATGTGTTCTGGGGTCGAAGTCGTGGGTTCCCGGGAACTGCCCTGAGTGGGTTCCCGGGAAGGCTTCCTTCAGTACCAGCTTGTCGAAGGAGTTCTTGGCGGGCAACACCTTGGTTAGGTTGTCGTTGCCGGGGCATGCTGGCTCGCATGCCGGGTTGTCGAGGTCGAGTCTTGTCCATCTTCATGGTGGGCCCACAGGTAGTGGTCCCCTTTTGCAGGAGTCGTGGAGACCCCTGGTTCCACGGTTGCGACAATAGGTGTATCCCTCCCAGCCGCGAGAATTTATTCCACTTGTTTGAGGATCGAACGCACGACCCCTCTGCTGGAATCCACGCGTACGTGATCTCCAATCTTGCAGCGCTCCACCGTTCAGGATGAAGAACAACTGGAGTATAGGAAGTAGGAGCAGCCTTACGGCGTTCTGTTGGAGAAAACGAGAGAGAGAGAGAGAGAGAGAGAGAGAGAGAGAGATAGAGAGAGAGAGAGAGAGAGAGAGAGATGGAGGAGGGTAGCCCTTCAGCAACCAATGCGTGGAGAGGGGGCTGCCCTCTCCTCTCTTTGTATAGGAGGGAGGGGGAGGCGCCTTGGAGGGGGGCTGCCCCCTCCTGAACTCTACCTGACATGCGTGGTTCAGCCACAGTCTTGTCTGAAGCTTCTTTATCACATACAGGCACTTCCGGTTCGGTCGTAGGAACGATTGGTGGAACTACTTCCGGCACCTTAGTCATATCGGCTGTCACTGAAGATTCGATAATCTCATCAAGTTGTACTGTCCTCCCACTCACCTCTTTCGCGAGAAACTCTTTGCCTTGGGTACGGTGGTAGAAGGAATACCCAACTGTATTCTTGGGATATCCAACAAAGTAGCATTTGTCTTGTTTGGGATCAAGTTTGTTCGGCTGTAAACGTTTTTCATAGGCGTCACAACCCCAAATTTTAAGGAACGATAAGTTGGGTTTCTTCCCATGCCATATTTCATACGGCGTCGTTTCAACAGACTTTGACGGCGCTCTATGAAATGTGAAAGCTGCGGTCTCTAGTGCATAACCCCTAAAAGATAAAGGCAGTTCCGTTAGTGAGATCATAGACCGCATCATGTCCAATAAAGTTTGGTTACGTCTCTCAGACACCCCATTTCTATGTGGAGTTCCGGGAGGCGTAAGTTGTAAATCGATTCCATAATCACTAAAATGTTTGCTAAACTCGTGACTTAGATATTCTCCTCCGCGATCCGGTCATAGAAACTTGATCTTTCTATCACGATGATTCTCTACTTCGTTCTGAAATTCTTTGAACTTTTCAATCTCTCAGACTTTTGCTTCATCAAGTAGATATATCCGTATCTACTCAAGTCGTCAGTAAAACTTACAAAGTAGAGATAACCACCACGCACTGGTATACTCATTGGACCGCATACATCACTATGTATTATTTCCAACAAGTCACTCGCCCGTTCAACATGACCAGTGAACGACGTCTTAGTCATTTTTCTCATCAGACAATTTCTCGCACGTGACAAATGATTCAAAATCAAAAGACTACAAGAGCTCATCACCATGGAGCTTCTGCATGCGCTTCTTTCTGATATGTCCAAGACGATAGTTTAGCATCTATGTTAAAGACATCATCACTACAATCAAGATTCATAATAAATAACCCATTCTTAACGGGTGCAAATCCATAAAACATATTCTTAAAATAAATGGAACAACCATTCTTCTCCGAATTAAAAGAATATCCATCACGTAACAAACACGACCTAGAGATAATGTTTTTACATAATGCTAGAACGAAATAACAATTATTCAGTTTTATCACGAATCCTGAAGGTAGACTCACAGGCTTGACACAGATGGCATGAGCGGCGATTTGGACACCGTTCCCGACGTGCATCTGCACTTCATTCTTTACCAGTTTTCTCGCCTTCCGAAGTCCCCGCATCGAGTTGCAAATGTGAGCAACCAATCCGGTATCAAATACCCATGACTTAGAACGAGGACCGGTAAGAAATATGTCTATAACATATGTATAACAAATATACCTTTGTTGGACTCTCCAAACTTATCATTGTCTGCCATCATCACATGATTGGTATCTTTTTGCATTCTAGCCTCCGCAGTTTTCAACATTGCGAACAATTCGCTCATTGTCTTGTTCATCCCTGTCATGTGGTAGTTTATGACAAAACAGCTGTAAGACGGGGGGAGTGAAGCAAGTAAAAGATCAGTGCCGAGCTCCACAGAGATTGGACAATCCAAAGCTTCAAGCCTCTATGCGTAACCAAACATTTTGGTCTCGTGCTCGTTCACTGAGCTCCCTTCTGCCATCTTGCATTCCAGCAAGGCCTTAGTTATCTGATAACGTTCGGCTCTTACTTATTTCTGAAACATAGCTTTCAATGCCTCGATCATATCAAAAGCACTCGCATTTTCAAAATGCTTTTGCAGCTCTGTATCCATGCAAGCGAGCATAAGGCTTGCACCACTATGTTGTCATATGCCTTAATGGCATAAACATTCCTTTCATGAGCTTCCGGAGCTGCTGGAAGAGGTGCATCTCGAACGTACTCTTTCTTAGCACTCCTGAGGACAATCCTCAGGGTACGGATCTAGTCCGCGTAGTTGTTTCCATTCAAAGTTCATTTCTCTGTCTCAAGCATCAGACCTAAATTAAACGGTGTGTTGCGGGCCATCCTCTCTACAACGGAAAAAGCAAGTTCACTTAGACATTGTTCATAATTAATTGCACTTATCGATTAAACAATTTAATTTAAAGTGCGCTCCCACTAAAACCAAAATTCCTCATAATTGATTCTTAGTGATTCAGGATTCAAGTCTCAATCGTCCACCAGTGATGTGACATCACTGATGCCGGAAAATTGGACCGGTAGTCCAACTTTCCAATCACATCTCATGTGACTCCTGTTCATCTTTCGATGTGTGTGTTCCGAGCTCAAGACCATCTTGCCTAAACGTCAAGACAACCAAATATTCTTGCTGTGCGAACGGTTCGCACCCGCCTCATACGCGATAAGTCTGTCGTACCCATGTGACATGGCACACCTTGAAATGACACGTATTCCAGACGGTGCTACACTTGGGAGAACACTAACTACTTGATATTTTATGTGAGGAATCACCCTATAAAACACGACTACCGCGCATCAAATAGGGTGCATAAAAAGGGATTAACATCACAGACAATTCATAATTTTTGTGATATGGCATAGTCCCTTCTTCTTATTTGGCGGAGAACACCTTCTTCACGTACGGCATAACATCGAGGTCCACCGATGCATGATTGTCATCTTCATGTCCTTAGTAAATAAAACTATTGCTATCTCTATAGCTAATAAATTAAAAGCTTTACATGAAGTTTGACACGCAGGTCGAATAAAGGACAATCATATGGCTCCAGCCATCATGCCGTACCATGACACGAAGGTCATGCAAATAAATTACAATATATAGTATGTCATACAATCTCATTGTCATGACGAAGACTATACCACATCACATGTCCTGCAAAAACAAGTTAGACGCCTCTAAACAAGTTTTGCATCTTTTAGCATGGTTGCTAGGGTCCGTGGCAAACCGTTTGCTACCTACATTAACATCAAGCATGATTATTCAAATTGCTAGACTAACATGCTGGGTGTATGGAACACAGGACTTAATGAAAAATCTAGAGACCCATACTAAACTTCGATAAACGCATCACTCCCATGTAGATCACATATACAAGCCCTTTCCTATGCAAAAATTATCTTTGCTAACTATAGCGAGACCCAACGAACTGAGGCACATCGTTGATCTAAACAACCATCGTTGATCCTTAAGCGTGTGACCCCGCAGGTTCGGTAATATGCAAATATGACCCGGAACTCCTTCCAGTCAATAATCAATAGCGGGATCTGGACACCCATATTGATTCCTGCACTTACACGAATAAATCGAGTGAACCTTTAGTTCCCGTACACAATTCCTTTTGCTTCACCGATACATAACAAAACCCGAGGTGAGACTTTAATCGGTATCCTTGTGAAGCAATGACTTGATCACAATACCGAGTTATCATCATTGCTGGTTTATTCTCTTTTCTCGTTTTCGTATTCCAGTATCCCCGTGATCACATCACGCTGTGTCTGGCTAGAAAATGATGGACTCCATAATACCGAGAGGGCCCGGAGAGTATCTCTCCATCGTCGGAGGAGCAAATGTCAATCTTGAACTATCAAGTCCTTTACATACTTTTCCGAAATACCTAAATACTGGCATTATAATCACCCTGTTACGGGTAACGTTTGACAACCCCAAAGTACAACGTCCGGTATGAATGAACTCGATATTCTCATGGTCTAAGGACATGAGTATACATTAACATTTCAATGATAATACTTATAACTTTGTGACGATGTGGCCTCGAAGTATATCATATGGTTGGGTCTGTCCAGCACCATTGTTCCGCCAACAACGTGCTCTCATTGTTGTCGGCATCCTTGTTACTTTAACAATGCTCATGGTTAGGAAAACATAACCATCATGCAACACATGAGCTAGTCTTAGAGGCAAGACTAGGGAGTTCTTTGTGTTTATGTTTCCACACATGCTAATGAGGTTTCCTCTGAATCTCACAATCAAGAACCATAGCAATTATAGCACAGAAATATAAACATTAACTATGATCATGGAAATAAATAATAACATTTATTATTGCCTCTAGGGCTTATTTCCAACAAATTATATGCCACACGGCTCTAGTAAAATGGTTATTTTCCAACCATTTATTCTTCCAGTACTGCACTGGGGGTCCATCCTTAATGGCGAAGGTTCCATAACAAAAGAAGCCCAGTTTCACCCGCATAAGACCCACCCAAAAATGCGAGTCATCCGGTCTCCACTCCACTTGGGAGAGTTGTTTAGACCCCAAGTATTTGTTGAAGAGGAGCTCTTGCCATGCTCCTTTCTCATTTGGAAACTCGAATAGACATTTACATACAATGCTGTTATTTTTTAATTGCAAATCTTGAAGTCCTAATTTTCCCTAATCCTTAGGATGAGAAAGCACGTTTTCCACTTAGCCAGGCGGTCTTTTTATTACGATTCATTGCTTTTCCAATATAAGTGATTTGAAAATGTCAAGCCTCTCGAGGACCCCTGGAGGAATTTTGAAGGAGATACTATACATTCTGACAATTGAGTACTGAATTAATTAGGATCAACCCAACGCCAGTGGGCATATGCTTCCCTTTCTAGCTACTCACTCATGTTTGGATCGCTCTTCTATTTCCTTCCGAATTACATCACTACCTAACATGCATCGGGACCCTAAGGCACCGAAAGGGTAAATAACAATTATCACAACACAAATATACTAGTATATTGTTCTAGACATCTTGAGATTCACCCAAACAGAAGATTTCACATTTATGAAAGTTTATTTTTACACCTAAGAGCTGCTCAAAACTACCAATCAGAAGTTTTAGATTCTTTTGCCTTTTCGATATCATAATCCATGAAAAGGATATGTCATAGACATACTGTAGGATAGGTAATATATCATCCACCAGATGTGGAATCACCCCACTAATTGGTCTCTCTGCTTTGGCCATCTCAATGATAATTTCCAACATGTCGGCAACTATATTGAAGAGGATGGAGGGAGAGGATCACCCTTCTGTAACGTGTTATTTATATATGGGTGTATGTCATTATGAATTTAGTTCCCATGCTCCCTCCTGATATGATTTTCTCCAACCAGTCACAACAAGTGGTAAGAATCCCTTCATTTGAAGAGTTTGCAGTAGAAAAGACCGTTTAACCTTATCATATGCATTTCTCACAGTCAATTTTATATATTACAACCCCATCTTTTCTTGATTGTGTTCATGGATGTTTCATGCAATATTAAAACTCCTTGTAGGATTTTACTGCCTTACACGAATGCCGTTTGAGTTGGGCATACCACGTGATCAGCCACATGATTTATTCTATTTGATACCACCTTCGTGAATATTTTATTAGATTTATCACTATAGTAGATTAAGTTGAACCTCTTCTTCGTATCCTATTCGTTTGGCTATCTGCTAGCCGACTTTTGTTATCATTGGACACAAAAGGAACTCATATTGTGTCATGGCTTACAGGAAAACATAAGATACATCAACCATGTTCCATATTTGTCTAGTATCTTTTTTATTCGATGCGCGAATTACTTGGATTATAATCCGGTTTGAACAAGTTTTATACAACTATTTTTCGTTGTGGATTAATTTATAATAGGTTTAGGATAGTACAATTTAGCAACCACAAAATGGCCCACGGTGGGGAGACATGGATCGAAGCTGTGCATGAGTGCAAATTTTAGCACATTTATTGTGCTCCCGATGACCCCCCCCCCCCCCCCCCCCCTCTCCCCCCACACCACACACACACAGAGGTAAAGCATACTACATATATAATAACTGATAAAAAACTTATGTGGAGAGTTCATTAACGAGGAAAGAGAGAGGTACTGTCAACTCTTACCATGGAACCCAATATAAGTTATTTGTTTTCTTTCCCAAAACGTATTAAATGACAACTATTTTAGATACCCCTCTATGTTAAAATATAGTGCATATTAGTTTTGTCCTTAGCCAAACTTGTAATATTTGATCAAGTTTATAGAAAAATTAGCAACATGTACCATACCAAATAAATACAATATAAAAATATATTTAATGGTGGATCCAATATATTGATTGGGAGTACGTTGTATGGGAACCCTGTAAAATGTCTATGCAAAATTACGACCATGGTACATTGTAGGGGAACACAACAGAGAAATGAGTATCTATCTTTTGTTTCTATTTTTACACCGCACAAATGGTTCTATATCCATGTATTTTTCACTCTTTTTGAAAAGTTGAAGATGGCTCAAACTGCTAATGTTATCAAGGGTTTATATGGATGGTGTACCTAAAGAAAATCAATGCAGGATACAAAAGTCATGAACTCGAGAGTCAGGTTCTCCACTACATGCATGTCTCCAAGATAGTCACTTAGACCCCTCACAGTGCAGTATCATAGGAGAGTATCATGCAGTGCCAACTAGACATTTAGATGACATGGCATAGCATTAAATAAAGAAAGATATGTCATGGCATAGCATTAAATAAAGAAAGATATATTTATGGTATCATATCAGACCTCTCATAGCGCAAGTATCATAAGAGTATCATGCACTGCCACCTAAGAAAAAATGACGTGGCATTGCAATTAAAGATGTGAGAGAAGATCCTATTATCATATTATGATACAGTATCACAGCGCGTCAAACGAGATAAGTTAATAAGAAATAGATCTTAGCCATAACTTTGTATTGGGATTTTACAAATAAATAAATGCAATGATAATATGATACTGCTATATGATACTATGTATTGGGAAGCTAATATCATAGACTAGTATCATGTGATACTACCCACTGTGAGAGGTCTCATGATACGGTATTATAGCGTCTAATTTGAGAAAACATTAATTTGATTGATCTCATGCATTCATCTCCCTATAGATTCTACAAAATAATAAATGATGTTTTCCCAAATACAACCCATATAATACTATACATTGGGGAGGTAGTATCATAATATTAGTCTGTGATATTACCCACTGTCAGAGGTCTTACAAAAAAAAGCGTCCTTGATTCATTTGTCTCTGTGTGCATGGACGGGCCGGTGTAGATATTGGACGATCGGGAAGGAACGGAGAAGGACCGCCTGGGTTTTATCATCGTCATCTCCAACAGCGACGACAACTCGATCCCCGCCCTCCAGGAAGCTCTAAAGCCCAAGTATATCATACACGCCTTCAGCTTCCTCAACAGCGACGCGTGCACCATCAAGGCCATGCACTACCTCGCCAGCAGCTCCCACGGCATCTACGCCAGCCTACACGACCACCGCAACCAGGTCACCGAGGCCTTCACGGCCTGCATCAAGAGAATCACCTCCACCATTGGCGTCCAGCAAAAGGTTGAAATCACGTGCAGGTGCAGCCACTCCTCCGGCGTTTCGTTATCCGCCATTGAGTCCGGTGAGTTCGGGCCTCGTATCAGTGAAGACGGCAGGTCTGTCTCCATAAAGGTCGGTAACCTCTACGCCGGCACGGCAAAGAACTTCATGTTCTACGTGCACAACCCTCGCGAGGACGACTACGACAATCTGTCCAAGCTCCTCGACGTTCGTGTCGAATGGCAGAATAAATTCAGCGGGATGAAGGAGGTAGACGGTCAAGTGGTCGTTGTCAGGAACGGGAGTGACGGATCCCAGGAGGTGATGGAGGATATCGCACGCGCCGAGACGGTCAAAATCATATGCGAGATTGCTGATTCCTATAACGATATGGTGGCGGACAAGTTGCACAAGTGTCTCGAGCAGGCTTCCAGGGAGGCACAAGCTGCTGGCGATGCTCCCCTCGCGGGGGAGATGAAGAAGATAGAGGCCATCCTGCGCAGGAAGATGGAGAAGGCGAACGTTGATCCGAGTTACGTTAAAAAACTAGTGGCGGACAGGCTGTCGAACATGCTTTCATGGTTGTCTTTTCAAGCCTTGTTTGAACAGCCACCCAGGATACCATGGCGCAGTTCTTTTCGGCTGGAACTTCTCCACAACTACCCACACAAGAAACAGAAGTGAAAAGAAGCCACAGAGAAACTGCACTTCAGTTCGTTTCAGTTTCTGTTGTCTGAGCTTATTGTCTAATTTATGTGATGAAAAGGCTAAAATGCCCCTGTACTGTAATTTGTGTGCTGAGTAACGGATATTGCGTTATTCTCTACTTGTTTTTGCCACAGACATGAGCATGAAAATGATTGTCGACATCACAAAGTGCTAGAGTCTACAATAAAAATATGATGACGTTGTTACTTGAGAGCAATTCAAATAAAGGGAACATCGTCGTAATGTTTTCTTCCCAACAAAAAGAGTTAAAATACAATACCGGATCAACATATTATCCCCCTCCTGATCACGAGTACCCTCCCCTCCCCTCGGTCGCCCCCCTCCAGGCGACCAGGGGAGCAAACCCTAGATCGCCGCCGCCACCGTCCCCTCCTCTCATCCGTCCCCCCTCGCCACTCCTGGAGGCCGCCGGCAAAGCCCCGGTCGCCGATGAAGGGGGGGGCGAGGCCCTTGTGCGGTTGCTTCAAGATCCCTGCAGCATCTTCGTCGGAGGCGGTGCGGGCGGTGCATGGTGGTCGGCAGCGACGGACCGCAGGCGACGGCGGCGGATCTCTGGCCGGCGCGCCGGGATCTTCCCCTAGCCAGCGGCGGCTACTCCGGCTGGGTTGGGCTTCGGCTTGACACGGCCCTCTCCGATCTGCGTCGGTGGGCGCCTCCGACGATCGTCCACGACTACAAACCTCCTCGGTACGGAACAATCACTAAGGAGAAATCCTATGCCCGGTGTTTGCCGGTGCAGATGATGCGGCGATGCCTGTGGGTGCCGCTAACCTTGTTGAAGGACATCGTAATGGTGGAAGTTCCGTCGGGCTCCGAGGGAAACCTCAGGTAGTCCGGACAGTGGCGGCGCTTTGCGTCGTCTTCCTCGTTGGAGGCACTGTTTTGGAGCCCATATCGCAGGCAGGATCTTGAAGGCGTGGAGGCGTTGGACCACCGTGTAGGCTGCAGGAAGGGCCGTCTGCTCCGGGGGAAACCTCAGACCCGGTCTCCCGGATCGGACGATGACGGCGAGCGGCTCCGTTCTCCCCCTTGGGGCATCGTTTTTGGAGCTGATGCCGGCCGGAGGGGTCTTTTGGTGGAGCGGCGTGCCATTTTCCGCGTCGACAATGGTGACTCGGCAGCATGGTGCAGTGGGGTCTCGGCGTGGATGCGTGCGAATGGACGAGGGCAGGGCGGTGGTGCTGTTTGGCGTCATGGCGACGTCGCAGGCTGGCCTTGCAAGGTCATGGCGTTGATCTTTTGCCTGAAGATGGGTTCGAGGAAGATGGCGGAAGCGACTTCTGTAGCGCGCGATGCGGTGCGCGTTGAGGGTCTGCTCGACCGGTACTCCGGTTGTAGATGATGCGTGTAGGTGGGAGGTCAAGGCATGCGGCTCTGACCATGGCCACCCCATCATAGTTGTAGCGACTTTTTGTTGCCGAGCGGCTGACTTCGGTTTGATCAATGTTGTAACTTGTAAGCTTTGATGAATAATTGCGAATGGCTGTGTGCATCACTTTGATGCAGAGGCCAGGGATCCGCACCCCTTATCTAAAAATAAAAGAGTTAAAATAACAACACATGGTGCGTAATTATCAACGTACGACGCTCAAAGTAATAGCATCACGTACTGCACCTATAGTACCATCATCTACGGGCGAAATAAATCCTATGCGACCACATGCCCCGTACGACCACATGCTGGACCCAATCTGTCACCATACACAAGCCCAGCACGAATCTCAAAGCAAGCTCTGCTTTGAGATTCGTGCTGGGCTTGTGTATGGTGACAGATTGGGTCCAGCATGTGGTCGTACGGGGCATGTGGTCGCATAGGATTTATTTCGATCTACGGGTGCTTCAAAGTCCCCACCTGGAGAAGGTCCGTCTTCTTGAACATATCCTCCTCTCTCAGTCATGTCGAAATGCTTATCACGTAGTTTACTATCATGAATGTAGTTATGTAGACACGCGCATGCACTAACTATCATCTTTTGGTGCACAAGTTTTCTACGTGGTATGCCCCAGAGAATCCGACGTTTCATCTTGAGAACCCCAAGTGATCTTTCAATGACGTTTCGCAGATACGAATGATGATGGTTGAAGGTCTCATTTCTCCCCCTTCGAGGGGTTATGTTGAAAGTCAAGAACCTTGTACGGTCGACATCTTACTCCTTATCCTCTCGCTACAGTAGGGAGGGGCGGAAGGAGAGGCGACCGGAAGCTTCGAGTCTCGCCGGCGAATCCGTTGCTCCCCTCCGCCTCCGGCCGCCGTCTCGGCGCCGGGAGGTGGAGGGGAGCTCTGGAGGTCGTCGTGTGTGTAGTTAGGTTCCTGTTTAGGCTAGGGTTCTGTCTCCTGGCGACGTCCTCGAGAACGGTGGCGATGGCATTGCTCCATGGGAATAAATCCTCCCCCTCCCTTCCCCGTTCCGGCGGCGACGCCGGGGAGGTCGTGGAGGTTTGGTGCTCCTGGTGTGGCCGTCGGTGCGGAGACGATGGCCGGCTGTGGGAGCTTTTGTCCCCTGCTCTCTTCTTCGTCGGCGCACGGCTTCTCCTGGCCTTGCTCTGGAGGTGCTGGGGGTGTGGTGGCGGCAGTCCGGCGGTGGTCGTCGGGTGGTGCTACTGCATGTACAGGAGATTTGGGTGTGGTGCGGCTCTGCTTCGACTTCTCCGACCGGCCGTGGGGGCGAGGGGAGTAGTGGTTGTGGATGTTCGCGTTGGTGTGGGGAGTGCTCTGAGGCTGTGGCGAGCTACCGTTCTGGGAGGCCTTGTTCTCTTCTGTCTCCGGCCGGCCGTGGTGGCGAGGGGGGAAGAGGAGGTGGAGGTGTGCTGGGAGCGGATGCTTCACGTCGGCGTTCGAGAGTTGCTGGCCTATTCTTGCAGGTTTGTCCCAGATCGATCTTCCCCTTCGATGACGGCGAGGAAGTGGCGGCATCTCTTCCAGCAGTGCGGCGACCAAGGACTTCTCCGTCGTGCGGGTATGAGGATACCGAAATCGACGACTTCCTGTTCGCGGTGATTCCGTCCGTAGGCATCGAGTCAGCGCCGGCTCCAGGAGGGAGCGGCGGCGGCGGCGCGGCAGCACGTCTTCGGTTCGCGTCCGAGTTCTCCCTGGTCGTCCCTCTCAGGGACCTGTTTGTATTTTCAGGTTTTTGTGGGGCGTTTGTACTGCTGTTTCTGTAATTGATCTGGGGCTTTTCGCAAAAAAAGAAAAAGAACCTGGTACGACTGCCCTTTGTATGCTGCTATATATCCTATTTTGTTTGGATATCCGGAGTCAACAAGATAGTATTTTCATGCAGTGATAGCGAAAAGAACATTACGAATTGAGAACTTAGGGAACATATACACACTACGTCAGGTCTGGGATTTAGTTACACGTTGATGTTTTACTACATGTCAAAAAAGGTGTTACTGAGCCATGTAGTAACACATTATTGTATGTGTGCTAATATCCTTTGTTACAAGGATGCAATAGTACAGAACAGGGCTTTAGAGGCGGTCCTGGTACACAAATCTCAGGCGGTTTTGTGTACCATCTCTAGCCAACAGTCAATAATACTCGAAGCTCCGGAACCTTGGTCCTCCCCTTTCCCCGTCCACTACAGGAAAGGCGATTTTGTGAACCTCCCCGCTCAAACCACCTCGCCGCCGTCGATCCCCTCGATTCCCCGCCCTCCGTCGGCCGCTCCGGCGGCGGGAGGACGGGGAATCGACGGATCTAGGCGTGTATATAGTGTAGGTTTCAGTAGGGCTCCAGCCGGCGGCGTCGGGGCGGAAGAGGCGTGGCCGGATTGGATTTTGCAGGTGGTGGCGCTTCCCCTCGTCGACGGCGCTCCGAGGAGCTCTGGAGTCGAGCTACTACCTTCGTCGAGCCTGCGGCTCTGCGGATCTGCAGGTTGCGACTTCCCCTTTGCCGGATTCCGTGGGACGACGGATCCGGTGCTTCAAGATCTTCCGAGAGTTGCAGATGTACTTCGGCGTGACGACGACGGCGACCTCCGGCGTAGATCCTCTGGGATCGGTGTTCGGCGACTTCCCGCTGCCATGGGGATGCTCCTATTCCAAGGCATGATGAGGAGTACGTGCAGCGGCGCGCCACCGACAGCGTTGTGTCTTCTCCGGCGTGGTCGAGTTGCTCAGGGGCTGGGCTGTAATTTGTTTTCTTCTGGGGGCCTCTTTGTAACTTGTTCGATGTAATATCTGTACCTCTCTCCGCAAAAAAAAAAAAAACAGTCAATAATACTCACATTATTGGAGGTGGTTATGGAACCGTTTGGGATAATTCTCCCCTCCGGCTGTTCTGGTGGCAGAACATACTGGAATAGTTCAGAATCCCAGTCGGGTCTGTGGTCAGAACCATCTGAAATAGCTTAGACTCCCAGTTGGGTTGTGATACATAACCGCCTCTAATATGAATTACAAGATCTATAATCATTTCTGGTTTGTAGCCAACCCTGCAAACAAAATTCTCAACAAATATTACAGGAAATTGATCATCTCACCAGATCACCAACTCTCACATTCACATCACTTCAAACTCATTCAAAGACATAGCGTAACTTAAATAACACAAGTAGCACAACTTACTGATCACAAGTACCTTAAATATCACATTCACAACTCCAAGATCACAACGACAACATTCACAATTCACATGATCACAGCACAATTTCACACTTCACGGTTTTTAAATAGTATGTACGAGAAAGTATCAACCAGTCTCACATTTCCCGGCTATGACAACTCCTCACTCGTCGGCCCCGTGGTGGTGGACCTCCCCTTCCGGTTTGATGACGTCTTACACCAAGAACCCAGCTATCTCCGCCCGGATCATTGCAAGGTCAGCCTTTGGCAACTGCGTATCGATGATGTGTTTAATCTGTAACGATTAATATCAAACCGCTAGCAATCACGAGAAATTCATTAAATACAAAATAATAAAAGGAGTTTCAAATACGTCTGTGACTTTCTGTTTTGCTGCCGAAGTCACTCACATCATGAGGGTAATGTGGTAGGCGACCTAGAAGCCACATATCTCTGACCCATCTGGCTACTGGTGGCACTGAGACATATTGTATAGAATTTATGTTGATATTATTTAAAAAAATAAAGTAAATATAGTGTGATAGCTTAGTACTGTCATCTTCTTTTTTGTTAGTGCAAGTGGATACTAATCAGAAAGTTGACGTAGTGTGATAGCTTAGTACTGTCATCTTTCTTTTTTGTTGTCAATCCTCGTTGAAGATAGTCTTTGAATGATCTAAAAATGCAGCGAGAAAATGTGAACAAAAATTGCTATTTCCTCCGTTCACAGTTATAAGATGTTTTAGATATTTCAATGTGGACTATATACGGACCAACATGAGTGAATCTACACACTGAAACGCGCCTAGATACATGTGTTTCAGAAAAAAGCTAAAACATCTTATAATTGTGAACGGATGGAGTAGATTTTATCATTTAGATGACACACTAGTGCAGATCAGGTCCAGCAAGATCCCTTTTTGCACACGGTCGGCCAAATAGTGTTTGGGAAACAGATGTCGCACATGGGGGCCCAAATGCGCGTGTTTGCAAAGCGGCGGGCCCAAAAGGCTAGCTCGCCCGGTCCAGCGAAAATAGCGCGTTGGCGATGTGAGGTGGATAAGCTCGTGGGATCGACGAGGACAAGATTCGACCTTTGTCCTGGTAGGTAGGGTCCTGACCAATAGAGCACGCAACAGTGCACATGTTGAATTTTATATAGTTTGACGTAATTTTTTTTGAATACAAAATAGAGTGTAGATTTGCTGCCACGCGGAATAGCTGCCCCCCATGCGTGTACCGTCCGATATAGCTAGAGATATGTGCCTGGACCTAACCACATTCGGTACGAAAGGATTGACAATGCTGCTAATCGACAATTAGAGGTGTAGTTTGCCTGCCATTTTCTTTCATACAGACAATTAGAGGTGTAGTTTGCCTGCCATTTTCTGTCATACAGAGTCTGTCATTGTGTCATTGGAGAGAGTGTCTTTCTACCATTGTGTGTCACGTGCAATGTTTGCCTCGATAGTAGTGCCACTCAATAAACTACAAGACAAACCACGGAGTACAATGTAAATCTGCTTGTTTTCCTTCATTTTTTTTGACATACTTGTTTTCCTTGTCATTGTATGAATGGACCACATTCAATCCTGGTGGAACTATGTAGGTCCAGAACTTTGCATGCTATACCATGTACTAGATCAGCATTGACATTAGCTGCAACTTTGGGTTTAACTATCCTTTTTTCCCTTTTTTGACTATAATTCACTGCTTTATTAAACTGACTATCCTTTTTCTGATACAACATTGATCTGCATCGCTAGAAGCTAATACTGGGAGTGGAATATCGATTTGCTTTTCTTGTAAACTGCGCGCATGCACGTCATGAACTAGCCCAGGTTAACCATTCCTTGTTATTATCTATCTTTGGCAATCTCAGCCTAATTAACCAAATCTAGCATAGAACAGTTGTTTCCATAGACTAATGAACTTCAAAATATTTCTCTTTTGATGGGTTTCTTTATCCGAAGATTAGTACTAGCTGCCAAGTTGTAAACTTTGTACTGGCAGACTGGCAATACTGCTATTACCCTAACTAGCAAGGTGGCCCTCGCAAATGCGAGGGTAGCATCTTACAACCGTGGAATATATATATTATTATCCGTTTTAACTTATATTATGTCGATAAAAATTAGTAAAATTTATAGTCATCATATGCTAACCAAAATGTCACTTGAAAAGCATCGTCAATTATCTCTTCAGTTTGGGAAAAGCATTACTTTGCCATTTGAAAAATCACCATTTGTGCGTTTTATATGTTCTACCAGTGAGAGAGGTTAAAACGCAGGTCATATGTCATTTATATGAGGTCGATTTTGATTTATAGAAACTCAACTACTAAGGTCAAATAATAAGGGAAACTGATATCGTGAGATATGATGTTTAGGTATAATTACCAAAATCTACCAATTGTGATTTAAATCTCATCTCTCCATTGAGCATAGTCTAACCTTGTTTCTTTGTATGGGCTTTTGTCCCCATACTTCTCTAAACATGGGTCTTGATAAATACAAAATTTAACCGTGGGACCTTCCCCCACAGTTTCTTGGCCAAAAATAATTTGTTGTCTATTATAATAAACATTCGTCAGATAAATGATGGAGATGATGCTATGTGCATTTACGAATATAGACCAAATCTTGATATGTTGATAGAGATCAATACGTGTACAAATAACTATTTGTTCGTATGCTTGGCCAAAATCTTGATATGTTTCTAGAGATCAATACGTTTATATGAATTAGCATGTTATATTATAGTCTCATGGCCTCCATAGCCTGAAATTCTTCAATTTCATTGTTTGGACGGCTTTATAGCCACAATTTGAGAAGTATGAATCCAAGTTTTTCTTCAACTCTCTTTATTCATTATTTTTTATCTTTTAAAATTTAATTACTATGTTATCCTGATCCCCAGTCCATTGGTTCTATACACTCGGTCGCATGTATGTTTTCTGTCTTGTAACATGAATACGTGTCTTGTATATAATAATTCCAGAGACTTAATCATACATCAATTTTATTGTGTGCTTGTGATTTTAATGTCATGTGCTCTTGGGCTGAACATCATAGGAATGACATAGAAAATATTCCGAAGATGTCTATCATACAAACCAAATAATACTATTCTTAACAAATAAGGTGACATGTTGGCCATTATTATTTTTATTTTGATATGCTACTAAATATGTCTAGAACATTAACTAAACACTAATGATATTTTGTTCTTCTAGGCTGATTCCTTAACACGGTTATCTTTAGCATCATAGATTTTTATATAATATATTTTCTGAATTTTGTATAAATATGTCTATGCTATCCTATCTTCAATCCACTGGTTTTGCACGCTCGGATATCATAATTCCATCCTCTTAATCAATCATCAGTAATATTGTAAGATTTTAATGGCATATCCTCTTAAATTTATTTTGTTATGTCGTAGAAAGAAATAAAAAATATTTTGAAGATATCTATCATACAAACCAGTAGTAATCTACGTAACAATTCCTAAGAATTGAAATTTGCACTGTTAGGTCCTAGAAATAAAATATTAGTGACACGTTTGCATTGCAATACTAAAGATGAATTGTGTCACCGAATTTCCAGACAACCACCCTAACTCGTAAATATGCCGAAAACAACCCAGCATGACTGGTCCTACCCTCTTGAAAAATTAGGGTTATTTATTTTGCTTGCATATACATGCAGTTAGACTCTTTCATGGTTTTAATTAATATGAGGATAGTAATATGTGCATCTTTGGCGGAAATGTTTTAGTAGGACTAATGAGAACCGATCCATCGGTCCATCAAGTTCAAAACATAGATCTAGGTCATGTGTGTCTCATAATGGCAAAGTTTTCTTTCTGTGGAGACATTCTAGTCCGCTCGCGAGATGTCTATGGTGACTTAGCCTGTGGAAAATTTCAGTGCAAAGCATTTGCATGGACATCGATAGTGCAACCTCCATGTCGATTTTATTGATCTTGAATCTCTACGACTCAAGTCTTCCGTAGACACCTTAGTGTGTGCATCTGGTAACCGAAAAATGTTGTCATTTTTGTAAACTCAACCATACGTAAGTGCCTACATGTAGTTTTTTTTTTTTTGTAACTTTGTTAACTTTGAGCTCCGCGTGTGGTAGATGCTTTGTGAGTGTGTGTCTAGTGGATGCTAGCTCAACCATACATATGTACATGCATGTACGTCAAGATCAGTTTACGCTTATTTCGTATCACCAGCTTAGGTTGGCACCACCATTTTAGCTAGGTAGCTAGCACACTGGTTTCCTTAGGCTGGAACATATTGACCAGCTTAAATTCATATCATTTTTTATAGGGAGACAAACGGTTCGGCTCCTACACCTCTATGCCTTGCCACCAGTCCACCCCACGTTCCAGCATCCCAGATTTGTTTTCAAATGTACGGAGGCAGCTATCACGTATGAAAATACAAGAGTCCAAGTCCGAAACGTGTGCTTTTCCATATATCGTGATATACGCTTCAATATAAATCGTTACGGACCGGATTTCCTTTTTAAATCCTAGCCACGGTTTCAGATCTAACTGTCAAGATTATTTAGATGATGTGAATTAATGAGGTCTCGCCATTTTAAAAACTCTAATATTGCTTTTAGTAGATATAATATAATAGATAATAGATCGATAGATGTCAAACGACATATATTATAATTTTTCCTCTAAATAGTCGTGTTTTAAAACATATATTATGAATTTATGATTATATTAAATATATTAAAATCCCATAACCTTCTTAGAAAAATTATGAGGATGCTCGTGATCAAGTTACCCAAGCTCCACGACAACCATTAGCGCTTTGTTAACCACGGTCCTAGCAATGGCATGCTTTCAAGCAAAAGGAGTCCTGAAGTCACAATCATCTAGTTGGAGAGAAATAAGATTTGGGACAGAAATCCGAGTGCGGTATTGATCACAGAATAAACAACCGGTAATGCACAAACGCTTCAGTGATTTAGACGAAATCTTCCACATGTAAATGTCGCAGTTGTGCATCTTCAGGTCCTCTAGTACCGGACAGCTCAAGATATCCATAGAGAATTTCAAGATAACACTCTGAAGATGTAAGGCCATCAGGTGCCGGGAGACGAAAGGCACATTGAGTAGCAAGCATTGCTGGCCACAGTAGTCAGTAACACAGAGTGCCTTAACATGGCATGCTAGAGCGTACTGGATCCACAGCTAGACCGCCTGGACGTATGGGCATGACCGACGATGACCATTGACCACTACCATATGGAAAGAGGACAAGAGGCGAGCGAACACGGAGGACGATCAGATGGCTGGCGAACTTATCGAAATGCTCGGCGCTCCTGAACCTTGAGTCACTGAATATTGGAGCGTTCGAAGATGAGCTCTCGCGACCCGCTGGGCGACTCGCCGGCGACGCAGTGCGCGTCACCTGCCTCGCCGCCGGCCGCCCCTCGCTCTCCGTGCTCCACCCTCCCTCCCCTTGGCTCACGTTTCTTGGTGCTCGCCGGCGACCTGTCGGACGACGAGGATCAGTGTCTCCTCTCCCCCCACAGTTCGGCTTCGAGCTCTCCATTGATGCTAGCGCCCAAGCCCTCCCTCGCTGACTTCGTGCTCCATGCCCTAAGCTCCCCGCGGCTGCCTTCCCGCCGCCGCACGGCGTTTGCGCCGGGAGGCCGCCCTTCGCGGTGGAGTCGCTCGGGGCCCGCCAGGGTGGCGCAGCCTCAGCTCCGGCCACGACCAGATCTGAAGTGCTCAGATCTGGATCGAGAGCCTTTCCCACCTCTGCCGTCTGTGATGAGAGCTGTCCAGACCTCCCCACAGCCCGCGCCGCCATCCCCTGTGTTCTGCGTGGGCTCCATTCAGGTTCCCCTCGTCCAGACGGCGGTGCAGGCGCCGGCGTCGGCGACGAGCGCCTCGAGCTCTCCTCGCTCGACCTCGGGCCCAGTGCTGGCCCAGCCGGGTCCCCCAACCCGGTGCCCCACGGGCAGCCCAGCCAGTGCGGCCTATTGGGCTGGAACCTGTGCGGCCTACTGGACCGGTTCGCTCTGCTGCGCCCACCCCGAAGCCCAGCCGCCCTAGTCCGTTTCGTGCGGCCGATGATCGCCACGTGTTTCCTTCCCAGGATCGGACGACCCCTTCTCGCTCGGGGACGCCTCTTAAGTGGGCGTGGGTGCGAAAGCAAACCCTAGCCCCCATTTTCCCCGCCTCCAAATCAGATCTAGCTTTCCATCTCCACCCCCGCCGCACCTCTCTGCTCACCTCCGCTCCGACGCCAATGGAGAGCGGGCGCTCCGACGGCCGGACTTCCGGCAAGCGCCCGTACTCGGAGGTGGACGGGGTGGACCGCTCCTACGAAGAATCTCTCCGCAAGCAACTTGAAAGGGAGAAGGAGAAGAACCTCCGCCGCCAATGGGAACAGGAACGGTCGGCGCAGTGGCGTGACCGTGAGCCGGATGCAGTGCGATCCGGCCCTGGCCAATCATCCCGTGACTTTGCGGCTGGAGATCAGCGTCCTCCTCCACCCCGCCGCAAGCCTGCTCCTAGGAAGCCGAAGGCCAAGCCAAGCCCACTGTACTGTTTGTGGCGCTGACGGCCACGCGACAGCCATGTGCCCCCAATACATCAAGCCAGCCGAGCTCAAGTGGTATGGCTTCGTCATTGAAGGAGCCAGCTTTTTCGCTATGGACTTCCCTGTTTCGGCGGAACCGCCGCTCTCTGCAAACCTGGCCACCATTCTCACCTCTGACGCTAATGCAACTCCACAGCTGATTGCAGAGGGGATGCTGGAGCTGGTTGACCCCAAGTGGACGTGGAACGTCAAGCCAGTGCGGGAGGGCGAGTTCACGGTTACACACTTGTAGTTCAAAATTGAATTACTTTCGAAAAATAGGCATAAAGTCATTTCAATAGGCGAAATGAGGTAGAAACCGAGAAAATTTCTATTATTGCTGGATTATCGATAAAATATGGCCTACTTTGTGTGATAATTGTATGGGTGTCATTTTGCACCATATTTGTTGTACTTGCTTCACAAAAAATACCATTTTTGACAATTAAAAAATGAAAAATGATATTTATAAACATAATTTGAAAAAACTCATTTCTGCAACATTGTTTGTCATTACAAGACACACCTATGTCTCAAATATGAGCACATTATCACAAACTATGGCACGGGGATGATCATATCTAGGTCATTTGACTCGAAACTTATACATGTCTATAGATGATTGACCTTTTTGTGAAGAAGTTTTTTGAAAACTTTGTCAAAACTCAGGTTTATCATTTTTCCTAGCAACTAGTACACATAAAAGGACTCCATGCCAAAGGATTTTATTTCTTGAGTATTTTTCACTTTCTTTTATTTTGTTGAAAAACGGTCAAAATGCCCGTCGTGTCTATTCATCCAAAGGGTTGCATTTCTCAAAACTATCGATGGTTTTGTGATATAACCACTACTAGTGTATCTTAAAATGATTTTTGTAAAAATTTCTGAGCAAACTATCACACACTTGTAGTTCAAAATTGAATTACTTTCGAAAAATAGGCATAAAGTCATTTAAATAGACGAAATCAGGTAGAAACTGAGAAAATTCCTATTATTGCTGGATTATCGATAAAATATGGCCTACTTTGTGTGATAATTGGATGGGTGTCATTTTGCACCATATTTGTTGTACTTGCTTCAAAAAAATGTCATTTTTGACAATTAAAAAATGAAAATGATATTTATAAACATAATTTGAAAAAACTCATTTCTGCAACATTGTTTGTCATAACAAGACACACCTACGTCTCAAATATGGGCACATTATCACAAACTATGGCACGGGAATGATCATATCTAAGTCATTTGACTCGAAACTTATACATGTCTATAGATGATTGACCTTTTTGTGAAAAAGTTTTTTTGTAAACTTTGTCAAAACTCAGGTTTATCATTTTTCCTAACAACTAGTACACATAAAAGGACTCCATGCCAAAAGATTTCATTTTTTGAGTATTTTTCACTTTCTTTTATTTTGTTGAAAAAACGGTCAAAATGCCCGTCATGTCTATTCATCCAAAGGGGTTGCATTTCTCAAAACTATCGATGGTTATGTGATATAACCACTACTGGTGTATCTTAAAATGATTTTTGTAAAATTTTCAGAGCAAACTATCACACACTTGTAGTTCAAAATTGAATTAGTTTCGAAAAATAGGCATAAAGTCATTTAAATAGGCGAAATGAGGTAGAAACCGAGAAAATTCCTATTATTGCTGGATTATCGATAAAATATGGCCTATTTTGTGTGATAATTGTATGGGTGTCATTTTGCACCATATTTGTTGTACTTGCTTCACAAAAAATGCCATTTTTTACAATTAAAAAATGAAAAATGATATTTATAAACATAATTTGAAAAAACTCATTTATACAACATTGTTTTTCATAACAAGACACACCTATGTATCAAATATGGGCACATTATCACAAACTATGGCACGGGGATGATCATATCTAGGTCATTTGACTCGAAACTTATACATGTCTATAGATGATTGACCTTTTTGTGAAGAAGTTTTTTGAAAAGTTTGTCAAAACTCATGTCTATCATTTTTCCTAGCAACTAATACACATAAAAAGACCCCATGCCAAAGGATTTCATTTTTTGAGTATTGTTTCACTTTCTTTTATTTTGTTGAAAAAACGGTCAAAATGCCCGTCGTGTCTATTCATCCAAAGGGATTGCATTTCTCAAAACTATTGATGGTTCTGTGATATAACCACTACTGGTGTATCTTAAAATGATTTTTGTAAAATTTTCAGAGCAAACTATCACACACTTGTAGTTCAAAATTGAATTAGTTTCGAAAAATAGGCATAAAGTCATTTAAATAGGCGAAATGAGGTAGAAACCGAGAAAATTCCTATTATTGCTGGATTATCGATAAAATATGGCCTACTTTGTGTGATAATTGTATGGGTGTCATTTTGCACCATATTTGTTGTACTTGCTTCACAAAAAATGCCATTTTTTACAATTAAAAAATGAAAAATGATATTTATAAACATAATTTGAAAAAACTCATTTATACAACATTCTTTTTCATAACAAGACACACCTATGTATCAAATATGGGCACATTATCACAAACTATGGCACGGGGATGATCATATCTAGGTCATTTGACTCGAAACTTATACATGTCTATAGATGATTGACCTTTTTCTGAAGAAGTTTTTTGAAAACTTTGTCAAAACTCATGTCTATCATTTTTCCTAGCAACTAGTACACATAAAAAGACCCCATGCCAAAGGATTTCATTTTTTGAGTATTGTTTCACTTTCTTTTATTTTGTTGAAAAAACGGTCAAAATGCCCGTCGTGTCTATTCAGCCAAAGGGGTTGCATTTCTCAAAACTATCGATGGTTCTGTGATATAACCACTACTGGTGTATCTTAAAATGATTTTTGTAAAATTTTCAGAGCAAACTATCACACACTTGTAGTTCAAAATTGAATAACTTTCGAAAAATAGGCATAAAGTCATTTAAATAGGCGAAATGAGGTAGAAACCGAGAAAATTTCTATTATTGCTGGATTATCGATAAAATATGGCCTACTTTGTGTGATAATTGTATGGGTGTCATTTTGCACCATATTTGTTGTACTTGCTTCACAAAAAATGCCATTTTTTACAATTAAAAAATGAAAAATGATATTTATAAACATAATTTGAAAAAACTCATTTCTACAACATTGTTTTTCATAACAAGACACACCTATGTATCAAATATGGGCACATTATCACAAACTATGGCACGGGGATGATCATATCTAGGTCATTTGACTCGAAACTTATACATGTCTATAGATGATTGACCTTTTTGTGAAGAAGTTTTTTGAAAAGTTTGTCAAAACTCATGTCTATCATTTTTCCTAGCAACTGGTACACATAAAAAGACCCCATGCCAAAGGATTTCATTTTTTGAGTATTGTTTCACTTTCTTTTATTTTGTTGAAAAAACGGTCAAAATGCCCGTCGTGTCTATTCATCCAAAGGGGTTGCATTTCTCAAAACTATCGATGGTTCTGTGATATAACCACTACTGGTGTATCTTAAAATGATTTTTGTAAAATTTTCAGAGCAAACTATCACACACTTGTAGTTCAAAATTGAATTAGTTTCGAAAAATATGCATAAAGTCATTTAAATAGGCGAAATGAGGTAGAAACCGAGAAAATTCCTATTATTGCTGGATTGTCGATAAAATATGGCCTACTTTGTGTGATAATTGTATGGGTGTCATTTTGCACCATATTTGTTGTACTTGCTTCACAAAAATGCCATTTTTTACAATTAAAAAATGAAAAATGATATTTATAAACATAATTTGAAAAAACTCATTTCTACAACATTGTTTTTCATAACAAGACACACCTATGTATCAAATATGGGCACATTATCACAAACTATGGCACGGGATGATCATATCTAGGTCATTTGACTCGAAACTTATACATGTCTATAGATGATTGACCTTTTTGTGAAGAAGTTTTTTGAAAAGTTTGTCAAAACTCATGTCTATCATTTTTCCTAGCAACTAATACACATAAAAGACCCCATGCCAAAGGATTTCATTTTTTGAGTATTGTTTCACTTTCTTTTATTTTGTTGAAAAAACGGTCAAAATGCCCGTCGTGTCTATTCATCCAAAGGGGTTGCATTTCTCAAAACTATCGATGGTTCTGTGATATAACCACTACTGGTGTATCTTAAAATGATTTTTGTAAAATTTTCAGAGCAAACTATCACATACTTGTAGTTCAAAATTGAATTAGTTTCGAAAAATAGGCATAAAGTCATTTAAATAGGCGAAATGAGGTAGAAACCGAGAAAATTCCTATTGTTGCTGGATTATCGATAAAATATGGCCTATTTGTGTGATAATTGTATGGGTGTCATTTTGCACCATATTTGTTGTACTTGCTTCACAAAAAATGCCATTTTTTACAATTAAAAAATGAAAAATGATATTTATAAACATAATTTGAAAAAACTCATTTATACAACATTCTTTTTCATAACAAGACACACCTATGTATCAAATATGGGCACATTATCACAAACTATGGCACGGGGATGATCATATCTAGGTCATTTGACTCGAAACTTATACATGTCTATAGATGATTGACCTTTTTGTGAAGAAGTTTTTTGAAAAGTTTGTCAAAACTCATGTCTATCATTTTTCCTAGCAACTAGTACACATAAAAAGACCCCATGCCAAAGGATTTCATTTTTTGAGTATTGTTTCACTTTCTTTTATTTTGTTGAAAAAACGGTCAAAATGCCCGTCGTGTCTATTCATCCAAAGGGGTTGCATTTCTCAAAACTATCGATGGTTCTGTGATATAACCACTACTGGTGTATCTTAAAATGATTTTTGTAAAATTTTCAGAGCAAACTATCACACTTGTAGTTCAAAATTGAATTACTTTCGAAAAATAGGCATAAAGTCATTTAAATAGGCGAAATGAGGTAGAAACCGAGAAAATTTCTATTATTGCTAGATTGTCGATAAAATATGGCCTACTTTGTGTGATAATTGTATGGGTGTCATTTTGC
The DNA here is from genome assembly GCA_947311845.1 of Poa pratensis. Taxonomy (NCBI): domain Eukaryota; kingdom Viridiplantae; phylum Streptophyta; class Magnoliopsida; order Poales; family Poaceae; genus Poa; species Poa pratensis. Next base: position 6,109,545 of record CAMZMU010000080.1, on the reverse strand, counting down.
ACCATATTTGTTGTACTTGCTTCACAAAAAATGCCATTTTTTACAATTAAAAAATGAAAAATGATATTTATAAACATAATTTGAAAAAACTCATTTCTACAACATTGTTTTTCATAACAAGACACACCTATGTATCAAATATGGGCACATTATCACAAACTATGGCACGGGGATGATCATATCTAGGTCATTTGACTCGAAACTTATACATGTCTGTAGATGATTGACCTTTTTGTGAAGAAGTTTTTTGAAAAGTTTGTCAAAACTCATGTCTATCATTTTTCCTAGCAACTGGTACACATAAAAAGACTCCATGCCAAAGGATTTCATTTTTTGAGTATTGTTTCACTTTCTTTTATTTTGTTGAAAAAACGGTCAAAATGCCCGTCGTGTCTATTCATCCAAAGGGGTTGCATTTCTCAAAACTATCGATGGTTCTGTGATATAACCACTACTGGTGTATCTTAAAATGATTTTTGTAAAATTTTCAGAGCAAACTATCACACACTTGTAGTTCAAAATTGAATTAGTTTCGAAAAATATGCATAAAGTCATTTAAATAGGCGAAATGAGGTAGAAACCGAGAAAATTCCTATTATTGCTGGATTGTCGATAAAATATGGCCTACTTTGTGTGATAATTGTATGGGTGTCATTTTGCACCATATTTGTTGTACTTGCTTCACAAAAATGCCATTTTTTACAATTAAAAAATGAAAAATGATATTTATAAACATAATTTGAAAAAACTCATTTCTACAACATTGTTTTTCATAACAAGACACACCTATGTATCAAATATGGGCACATTATCACAAACTATGGCACGGGGATGATCATATCTAGGTCATTTGACTCGAAACTTATACATGTCTATAGATGATTGACCTTTTGTGAAGAAGTTTTTTGAAAAGTTTGTCAAAACTCATGTCTATCATTTTTCCTAGCAACTGGTACACATAAAAAGACTCCATGCCAAAGGATTTCATTTTTTGAGTATTGTTTCACTTTCTTTTATTTTGTTGAAAAAACGGTCAAAATGCTCGTCGTGTCTATTCATCCAAAGGGGTTGCATTTCTCAAAACTATCGATGGTTCTGTGATATAACCACTACTGGTGTATCTTAAAATGATTTTTGTAAAATTTTCAGAGCAAACTATCACACACTTGTAGTTCAAAATTGAATTACTTTCGAAAAATAGGCATAAAGTCATTTAAATAGGCGAAATGAGGTAGAAACCGAGAAAATTCCTATTATTGCTGGATTATCGATAAAAGATGGCCTATTTTGTGTGATAATTGTATGGGTGTCATTTTGCACCATATTTGTTGTACTTGCTTCAGAAAAAATGCCATTTTTGACAATTAAAAAATGAAAAATGATATTTATAAACATAATTTGAAAAAACTCATTTCTGCAACATTGTTTGTCATAACAAGACACACCTATGTCTCAAATATGAGCACATTATCACAAACTATGGCACGAGGATGATCATATCTAGGTTATTTGACTCGAAACTTATACATATCTATAGATGATTGACCTTTTTGTGAAGAAGTTTTTTGAAAAGTTTGTCAAAACTCATGTTTATCATTTTTCCTAGCAACTAGTACACATAAAAAGTCTCCATGTCAAAGGATTTCACTTTTTGAGTATTTTTTCACTTTCTTTTATTTTTTTTGAAAAAATGGTCAAAATGGACCCTGTGCCATGGCTTTTTAATTAAGCATGTAACAAAAATATGTTGCAAAAAGTTATCAACATGATGAAAAAGATGATATGGATGTAATATTTGGATTCCTCTCATTTTTCTAATCGATTTACACATTTTATTTGTCAAATTTCGATTTACGAATTTAAAGATATGAATTTTTCCATATTAGATGAAAAATAGGAAGAAAAAAAGGTTTTAGTGCCCGAAACCTTTAGTACCGGTTGGTAATAACAACCGGTACTAAAGGTCTCGCCGTGGGGCCACCAACCGCGGCCGCATGTGCCAACCGGTACTAAAGATCCTCGCCGCGGTGCCCCTGCTGGCACACGAACGCAACCGGTGCTAATGCCCCATTTAGTACCGGTTTTTGTACAACCGGTACTAAAGGTGGCGCACCGTTGTCTCCTTTTCTACTAGTGTGTAGTTGCAGTAGCAAACATAGGCATTAGCACCGGTTTTTGTACAACCGGTACTAAAGGTGGCGCACTGTTGCCTCCTTTTCTACTAGTGTGTAGTTGCAGTAGCAAACATAACACTAAAAGCCGGTGTGGGAAAAAAGACGTGTGGGCAGGCAACACTCTGTCCACATTTTTTCTCTCACTTCCCTTGTCACTGACGTGATGCCAGTTGTCAACTTTATTTACAGGAAGATTAATCATGTAATTGTGTGGTGCAAAGCTAACTAGGGTTGGCACATATCTCATCGATAGTGATCGGACGGCAAACGGAGGGGAGGCAGCTATTCCCCGTGGCAGCAGACTATTATCCGACAAAATACTGTTTCGGACGAAAAAAAACCCAAAATTTCCATGGAGCCGTGGTCGGGCCGTAGCTTGGCCTCAACCTCCATGGAGGCTGTGGACGGGGGTGGTAGAATCACATGAGCGTGGACGCCGTGGAGCTCTTGCAAGCACAGGGTACGTAGTAGAGATAAGGAGGAAGAAGAAGATTAGGGGAAAAAAAGTTTGTTGGGTGGATTGGAACTTGTGAATTTGTAAAAATGTACAATACCTATACCCATGGCCCGTGGGTGTACTGTACTGGTGTCCAATACGTGCGGTCTTCCGTATTTAGGACCGTATGTGCACTGTACAGACAAGTCTGATGATTCAAATGAGTATTTTTTGAGTTGATCGAGGGATGAAATTAAAACGCCACAATGTATACGTACGTCTCCAGAGAGATGGCGATTGGCGATACTGGCGACCCGGGAGGCGCGGCCGTGGCGCCCTTGGCCGGCCGCTTCTGGGCCAACGCCGAGGCTACGTCGACGGCAATCGCGGCTGGGGGGCGCCGCCGGAAGACCCTAGCGCCGCCGGCGTGGGAGGCGGGTTGCTCCGGTTCGAGGTTTGCGTGTCTCGGCGAGTTGTCCGCCGCCCCTTCGGGCGTCGTTGACGACCACGTCGCCGTCCAGGTGGCCTTGGCTTCCTTGGAGGAGGGCGTGCTGTCTCCCGTCGACCAGCTGGTTCTACCTCGCCCGCATCAATCTGATGCGGAGATCGTTGACGAGTTCTAGGCCGACGCTGGCTGTCCGACGCCGGCGAGTCGGTTCTGGGAGACCGGGATGTCGCGGCCCCAAGGTGAGCAGCTTAATTGTTCGGTCTTGTGCAGGGAGTCGAGGACGGTGGAGCCGAAGACCTCGCGATGCCGCAGCTCGCCTCCTCCGCCGGCCGGTGTGCGTCTATCGCGTCCGCCGCCGAAGATGGGAGCTTGGAGAGGGCCCCTTCCACCTAGACGTATATCGCCGTCTCCGGTGATCGGGGAACTCATCGACAAGGCGTTGCAGGTGAGGGAGTCGCCAGCTTCGGAGAAGATCGCGTCGCCGGAGATCGAGGCGGTGGCCAAGCGGTCCGATCCGATGATCATGCGCGGCCAGTTCCGAATTCAAACTCATGGTGGGCCCAGCGGTGAGACGGCCGATCGAGACCGTCCGTGCCCCTGGACACATCGCCGCCACCGATTCAAGGGGCTCTGGCTACGAAGCTGTCCGCCGCCTCCAGACCCCGCATCGCCCTCGTCTCCGTCCGCGCCGCCGCAACTCAGTCGTCAACACCTCGCGATCAAGCCCCTGCCCGCGCCGCCCTCTCGCAGCCAACTCGTCGGCGACAGAGCGGTTCGCTCTCATCCGGCGCCGCTGCCCCTGCCGCGCCGCTCGTACATGTCCGTCACGGCCCCTGCCTCGACGCCGGCGATGAGTGGTGCTCCGCCGACGCGGCCCCAGCAGGGGCTCGGTCCCAGGGCGGGCGTGCCGCGCCCCCAACAGCCGGCTGCGGCTCTGCCTCATCCCCAACATCAGGCAGCCGTGCAACACCGGCCCCAGCTCCCCATGGCCGCACCCAACGCGTGCTCCGGCACCGGGCAGGTTCTCCCGGCCAATTTCTTCCTCGGAGGGACGTCGGCTGGCCCGGGAGTGGCGTCTCCGTCGCTCATGCCTCTGCAGCGCCCCTCCATGCAATATGGGCCGCCGGCATGCATGCCGCTAGTGCAGCCACAAGGGCAATTCCAGCCGCCAGCTTTGGCGCCCCCGTTCATCAACCCGGGCTATCCGGCTTATCAGCAGCCGGGCCAGCAGCCTCCGGCGGCAGCGGGGCAGGGTGCTCCTCGCCCTAAGAGAAGGAAGAACAAGCCCGGACAGCAAGGCGTCCAGTTCCAGCAGCCTTTGATGAGGCCTCCGATGATGCCGCAAGTCCCGTTTCAGCAGCCTCTGATGCAGCAACAGTATGCCCAGCCGTCGACGCATCCACAGCAGGGGGGTATGTTCCCAGGACAGCCAGCAGGGGTGCCTGCTCCCATCACGGGTGCGAGTGCTAACTCCGCAATCGTGGTCTCTGGGGTGGCAGCAGTTGATGTATCGTCGGATTCAGCACCGCCGCAGCTCACCGAGTCATCGACAGGGGGTAAAGGGAAGGCTAAAAAGGGCAGCAAGTAAGGCTGCGCAAGGTTAACCGAAAACCGAGAAACCAAACTGAAAAAACCGAAACCGAACCAAAATTGTGGTTATTTTGGTTTCCGGTTAAGCTTACGGTTAGTAAAATAGCTAACCATATGCCTTGCGGTTAATACGGTTAATAACCAAAAACTGAATGGTTAACCAAAAAACCGAAATGCCTATTAACTTTTATTAATTAGCTACTTTTATTGACTTTTATTAACTTTACAGGTTACTTGTAGCATGTGATTTGCTACTTGTATAAACTTTTATTAACTTTCTGGGTTATTTGGTTACTTTGAATCATATGCCTATTAATTTTATAGTCTATTCCGTTATTTTATAATATATGGCCACAAAAATAAATTGTCATTTTAAAATTCACGTCAACTTAGGTTAATTTGGTTATTACCGAAACCGAACCGAAATTAAATGGTTATTACCGAAACCGAACCGTATTCACGTACAAAACCGTATTTACCGAAGTATTTAAACCGTATAAATAAAAAACCGTATAAACCAAACCGAATTAACCATATTAAACGAACGCGCAGCCGGAGCAGCAAGTGTTTCAAATGTGGGGTGGATTCTCATACGACTAAAGCATGTCCGATAAAGCACTACTGCCTAGTTTGCGATAATGCAGCTCACCCCACTTTCAGGTGTCCGACTCTTAGGCTACCCAAGCCCACTTGTTTCGCCACGGGCACTGGCAAGGCGGAGACGATGTTCGTGCAGTTCTCTGACAGTGTTTATAAGCCTCACCTGATTCCGTCGAGTTCACCCATGGCTCTGATATCCATTGAGGGTGATATGGTGCCCGCTGCTGCTGTTCAGAGTCTTATTTCCAGGATGTGTTACTCGGCTCAGTGGACATGGGAGGCTTTGCCCCATGGCGATGATGCTTTTCTCATTGGTTTTCCGTCGGCTGAGGATCTTCACAGGGTAGACGGGATTAAGCTGAATATTCCGGCTTATAATTCTCAGGCCACTATTTCGGTTTTGAGGTCCAATGATGATGCTGTCCCAACTAGAGTGCTTGAGAAGGTCTGGGTTCATGTTCAGCGCGTTCCTTATGCACTGAGGCACTTTCTTGGCTTTTGGGCGGTGGGTTCTCTCATTGGGACGACACTTGATGTGGATCTAGTCTCCTATCGGAGCCGTGGTATTGTTCGCATTCTAGTGGACATGTTGGACTCGATGGTGCTGGAAAAGCACACTGGAGTGGATGGTCCGTATGTTGGGGCCTCGTGTGTGGTGACACTACAACAAAATAGACACATAGAGACGCTCAATCTAATGGTTGGAGGCGCTTTATTTCATCTCTATGGCATTATAGAGCCGCTTATGCAAAACGTCTCTCGAGCGTCTTCCAGTGCACCGTCACAAAGATCGTAACACTAGTAGAAAATGGGCCTATGGTCCCGGTTCGGTTGGGCCTTCAGTCCCGGTTGCCCAACCGGGACTGGCCAATCGGGACCAATGCTGGTCCCGGTTGGGCCACGAACCGGGACCAATGGTTGTCCACGTGGCCTGGTCTGGCTGCTCGTGGGGGGAGACTCATTGGTCCCGGTTCGTATTAAGAACCGGGACCAATGAGTGCTTTTTTTTTTTTGGTATTTAGGGTTTAGGATTCGATCTCGCCGGTGCCCCCTCTCCCTCTCGCCGGTGCCCCCTATCGCCGGTGCCCCCTCTCCCTCTCGCCGGTGCCCCCTCTCGCCGGTGCCCCCTCTCCTTCTCGCCGGTGCCCCCTCTCGCTATCGCCGGTGCCCCCTCTCCCTCTCGCCGGTGCCTCCGTCGTCTCCCCCTTCTTCGCATCGCCGACGAGCTCTCCATCGTTTCCGTACGCATATTATACGCTCTACTATATACACAGTACACGTTGATGCATATATAATTAATATTCGATCTCTTGCGAGAATACAACTATTTAATTACATGGAGATAGATCAAGCCATCAAGGCATATTTAGTTCATCGTCCGAAGCATAATGTTCTCCCTTTTCATCGATGGCCTCCCTAAGCAGAAATCCCGCCAATTCCTCTTGAATTGCTCCTACGCGCAGTTTTGGTTCGAGCGTCTCCCGCAGGTCGCTCAAATTAGTTGTTCTCCGCTCAGTGGTCAACTCGCGAATGAACTCGCAAACGTAGAATCCACATAAATTACTCCCCGGTGGCTGCTGCGGACATGTCACCGATTTATAAGTTAGCTCATCTTTGAATGGACCTTGTACCTTCTGTTTGAAATGTGTCCAACACCTGCTTTGGCAAAGAAAATGAACAAAGGAGTTATTAATTACTTGACATAAGGGAACGAACGAAAGAGGGCGATATAATGCGATAATGATTGAAATTACTTGTTGAGCATTTCTTTCATGTCGGACCACATGTCTTGGTCCCAACTTAATGAGTCGTGGACTTCAACTGTGGACTTGTCAGGTTGAATGCTTAGCAGAATCCAGTGGAACCTGCGGACGTTTACATAAAGCAGACATGCATAGCTCATTAATTACACTTAACATCGAGAAAGCCAAATAAAAATATGTACAAGACAAAAACACTCACTTGAAGTTGTAAGGAAATAGTATTTCCGTACAGAAATGTTGCATGGTTAAAAAGGTGGTCAGGTCATGCTCCACGTCTTTGGGGTGATTGACTAAGGTATATGAATTCACGATATACGGGTCAACGAACCCGACCTCAAAAACTTTAGTTCTTTTGCATTCCATCATCTTCATTCTGCATAATAGCGTACAAAAGGATATATATATATAGTCAGGATAATATAATACAGGCAATGAACGAGCTGAGCTAGAGACTTAATTACGAAAATAAATCACTTACAGACAATAGCAAGAGAGGATAGATTTGTCGAGGGCGCGCTTTTGGAATAACTGGAACAGTTCAGTCAGTTGAACCTGTATAACGTAACGTTTGAAGAAATGCTCCACTCTAACGTCCACCGGAAACCAATCTTTCGCGTCCTTCTTTGATGTGTGCACCATGTACCAGTTATGCAAATTTCGCATATGTGTTGATAGACGCGCGAGCTCCTCATTACTGACCATAGGCTCCCCTTGGACATATTTCCGTGCCATCTCTAACATTGGCGCAGATTCATAGCCTAAAAGTTGACCAAGGCTCATACCCAAGGCGGTAGCCTGTTCCTTGGCCTGCGATACAGTGACACCAAGTTCTTTAGCAGCAGCCATGGCTCTGGGGTCCAATAATTCCAGGTCCTTATCCATAGCGTCTCTGAAGTCCTTGTCGGCATCGGAACACACTATGAGCGGGGGGACCGATTGATTTTTCTGCTGTCCGAGCTGGGCAATTTGTTTCCCGCTTTTTGCACTTCTTCCCTTGTTCTGCTCAGACTGGGCACGTGCTAGCTTAGTAAGTTCACGACCATAGTCAGATGGCAGATTCATCGATATCTGGGATGGCTGCTCAAGGAAGGACTTTCTCCACTTTTTGGTTTTTGCATCATATACCGGCTTCTGCTCGGGCTTTTTTGGTGCAAAAAAAGCCTTATTGTAGGCAGCCACCTCCGCGGCGTTTTCCGCTACAGTCCTGTCATAAGGTCTAATGGGAAGATTCTTATGAGGTACTGTTGGGAGGGGCGACCTTTTACGTTTCGGTGATCGCTTACCCCTCATAGTACGAGCGGTGGGCGGAAACGGCTGACGCGGCGGCGGAGACGGCTGACGCGGCGGCGGAGACGGCTGCGCTGGAGACTGGTGAGGCGGTGAAGAGGACTGTTGCGCTGGAGACTGGTGAGGCGGTGAAGAGGACTGTTGCGCTGGAGACTGGTGAGGAGTCGATGGCCTTGGCTGCCAGTTCGGAAGCACGATGAATTCCTTTGGCCATAGAATGGTCGCTTTCTTGGCTTCTCCAAGTTCAAGCACCTCCCCATCTTCACCTGCAGGGTGTTGCAGCTTCAGCTCCTCATAATCTTTCATCACTTCATCCACCGCGACAACAGCGTAGCCATTTGGAACCGGAGAGAAATGGTAAGTTGGATTAGGTCCAATTGGTACGACATAGCCGACCGCCACCTTAAAGGTTAAGTTAAAAACTTTCACATGCATCTCACAAGGTGTGCTCTCCATGATATCATCCACTGGGTAGCGACGAAGTGGAGCCACTGCATCATCATTACCATCCTGGAGCTCCGTGGAAGCCACGCTGCTTTTCCGATTCGATGGGACACCGGTACCATCGCATGCAGCTTCTACCATGTGCCGTTGAGATTGGCCGCTAGTACCTTGCTGGCTAAGCACGGCAATTTGTTCCTTCTGCAGCTTTAATTCTTCTTCTATATTACGCAGCCGGTCTGCAGCAGCGCGTGCTTCCATTGCCTCCTTTTCCTTTCTCCTCTGATGGCTTCTATCAGGAAATTTCTTCCTGTGCTCGGGAATCGCAATTGTCTTGGGCTTGGAGCCAGGTACGCCTCGTAACCGTCCGTCGTGTTCCTTATTCCCAAGGGCGCGTGTGAGCTCGTCATCCTCTCTATCGGGAATGAACCGTCCCTCTTCAACATCCTTTACTGCTTTTCTAATTTCTTGGATGGGTAGTAGGGGATTATCTTTGTGTCTTCTGTTATATATGCACTTCCCTTCTGCGTCCAACGTGCCCCCATGCCCGTAAAACCAATTTCTTGCCCGTTCGATCCACTTGAGTGGCTCTGGAGTGATCCCATTAGCCAGCAGGTCCGCCTCAAGTTTCTCCCACTTAGGCATGCTACCAGCGTAGCCACCAGGCCCCATAGTATGGTGGTACATCTTTAGAGCAGCATTTGCCGCATTTTTTGCAGACTTTTCCAGAGCTTCCTCTGATTTCTTGTACGCCACAAATTCTTCCCAGTAGTCCTTTATCTTCTCATACCCTTTATCGAAGTCTGGAGTCTTATTTTTCTTGACAAACAGTTTGTTCAATCTTTTCTTCCAGTTCTTGAATAGCTCGGCCATCTTCCTAAGTGCCCAGTCCTTGACTTTTTGCTCCATGATTTTCCGGGCTATCTTTTCTGCCTCATCTGGATCCTCCTCATCTGAATCCACCTCTGGCGCCGGCAGGGTGAAATTAACCATGAGCTTTCTCCAAAGTCTTTCTTTGCCCTCATCGCTGACATATAGCTGTCCTTTCTCCCTTGGCCGATGCCATTCTCGAACGGTGATCGGGATGAAGTCCCTAACAAGAACTCCGCATTGCTTTACCATTTTATTTTTAACACCAGGGGGAGCAGTCGGTGTGCCGTCTTCGGCGACTCTTTCGATCGTGTACCTTTCTTGGTCGCCCAACTTTTTGGCTGGGCCTCGTTTTGTCCTTACAGAAGATTTGCTCGATCCGGAGGGCTAAAAGAAGAAAGAGCGTTAATATATGTATATAGACATCAGAGGCTAAATTAATACAATCTTCGGCTTCATTAATATATGTATATGCACCTCGCCGGAGTTTGCAACATTTAATGTTCCACCGGAGCCTTCGGCTTCTCCCTCGTCGGCTTCTCCCTCGCTGACTTCTCCCTCACCCCGGCCGTCGGGTTCTACCTCACCGGAGCCGTCTCTTCGGTTGAGAGACTCATCTCCCTCACCGGAGTTGTTCAAAAACTCCGTGGTGACATCGACAATATCTTCCGGCCCGCGGATTATATCCTGGAGGATATTTTCCTGATCTTCGTCTCGTTCCATAGTTTCTGCAAATTAAGAACAATGCACAAAACTTTAGTTGGGTAACTTGTTCCATATGTCAAGATACATCTACAATATCATCTCATTTGCAAGAACAAATTAGAAACTTCATATGCTGCCGTATCGTAAACCCGTAAACTCGTAAACTCGTATCGTAAACCCGTAAACTCGTATCGTAAACCCGTAAACTCGTATCGTAAACCCGTAAACTCGTATCGTAAACCCGTAAACCCGTAAACTCGTATCGTAAACCCGTAAACTCGTATCGTAAACCCGTAAACTCGTAAACTCGTATCGTAAACCCGTAAACTCGTTAACTCGTATCGTAAACCCGTAAACTCGTTAACTCGTATCGTAAACCCGTAAACTCGTTAACTCGTATCGTAAACCCGTAAACTCGTAAACTCGTATCGTAAACCCGTAAACTCCTAACACAGTACTAACAATTCCTAACACAATTTTACATCACAAAAAATCCTAAATGTTTTCCCTAATGCAGCAAGTAATTCACTATATACATCACACTAAAATTGTAACCTACAATTTTAATCTAATATATTACTTCTAACCTAACAATTTCTATATACATCACAATTGCTACAATTTTAATCTAATTACTTCTAACCTAGTAGAATGCAGCAAGTAATTCACTATATACATCACACTAAAATTGTAACCTACAATTTTAATCTAATATATATATTGTACAAAAAAAACTGTAAATTGGCTAACATTTTGGTGAACAACAAATATACATCACACTAAAACTGTAAATTGGCTAACATTTTGGTGAACAACAAATATACATTGTACAAAAAAAAAATCTTGCCAACATTTGGACGAATTTTGCCAACATTTGGACGTGTACAGTACGTACGTAGCGGCGACGGCGGCCGGGGATCGATCGGCAGGGACGGCGAGGCGGCGTCAGGGCAGGGCAGGGGTGTGGGCGTGCGGCCGGCGTCGGGGGCGCGAGAGGCGTCGACGGTGTTGGGGCGGCGCGGCGTCGGGGGCAGCGTCGACGGCGTGGGGGCGGCCGTGGAGGGCGCGAGCGGGGGGCGCGGCCGTGGAGGAGAGGTGGCGCGTGTGGAGGAGGTGGCGCGGCCGTCCAGGGCGCGGCGGACGTCGACGGCGGCGGCGGGGCGCGGCGTGGAGGTCGGGCAGCCTGCCGGCGTCGTTTCGCTCTGCGTCGCGCCTTCCGGTCCTTAGTCGATTTTGCCTGAATGGGGAAGAAGAGAGGGCGCGAGCAGTTATACTAGGACTCATTGGTCCCGGTTGCTGGCAAGAACCGGGACCAATGACCCTTTGGTCCCGGTTCTTTCCACCAACCGGGACCAAAGAGTGGGCAGTTAATGCCGCGGGATCCACGGACTCATTGGTCCCGGTTCTTGGTAGAAACCGGGACCAAAGAGTCCTTTTTCAAAATTATTTCGAACTTTTCAGTTCTGAAATTTTGTTCCCGCCTTTTTTTTTCTTATTTAGGTGTTTGGATATGAATTTCAAATGGTTTTGAATCTGAAAAGACTTTCAACATGAAAAGTTTTTAAATTTGAATAAATAATCCAAAACCATTTTCTGTTTTCTAAAATAATTATTCTAACTATACAAACTATTAACCATTTTGCCATTTTCAATTAAAAATGCATTAACTTTATTGCATATTTTGAATTGACAAAACTTTCAACATGATTAAATCCGTAAGTCGAAACTCGACTAATAATACGTATAAATCGATAAAAATTGATTAAGTAAGATTTATGATTAAGTAATAATAATTATTAATTCAGTTAATTCTATTTTTGGTGTTGTAAAATCCCATGGCAAGCAGAAGTAAATGCAGAACAATTTCAGAAAACCTATATTTGTAAGATGAATGTTTGGTGTTGTAAAATGCAGAAGAAAGCAGATAAAAATTATTAATTCATTTATCTTAATGCATTACATAAAAGGTTTAATACATTATTACACATGATACAACGTCTCACAAGCGCTTGAAAGAAACACACCCCTGATCCAACATCACGAACATTATTCTACATAAACGGACTTGCTGGCTCGAAGGCCGTAGGATTAGGGGGAACGGCGGGAGGAGCCAGCCCCGTGGGCGGCCGCCCGGTTCTCGCGCGCACGTTTGCGGCGGAGGGCAAGATCCATGGAGGATGAGTCTTTCAGCGCCCAATCCAGATCGGAAGCCTCCTTCGCCTTGAGCTGGTAGGAAGTCTTGGCTCGCTGGACAGGGTAGTCGCGGACAGACTGGAAGGAGGCTTCCATGGCCTCCTGTATCTGCAACCCACAACCTTCTTCCCCGTCGTCGCTCCAGTCGAAGTCGTCGTCCTCCTCCTCCTCCGCGGGAGGAGCGGCGGCGCCTGGTGGAGGTGCAGCGGCGCCAGGTGGAGGTGCGGCGGCACCTGGTGGAGCAGGAGGCCGGTAGCTGGGCATTCCTCTCCACGCCGGGCTCGTGGGCATACGGCGGGATAGACTCCCGCGGTTGCGCCCAAGCGCGCTCTGCCGAGCACGCTCGACCTCGTCCAGAAGGCGCTGCGGCGGGCGTGGCGGATCCATCTCGTGGAGACGATGCGTTCGTGGCTAGGAATGGTGGATTAGGGTTTACCCCGTCGGCGACAATATATAAAGACCTCCAGGGCAGCGCTGGGGGAGGACAGGTGCCCAGGAAAGCGCTGGGGGAGGACACGTGTCGTGACCGCAAAGCCCGTCTTTAGTCCCGGTTGGTGTTACCAACCGGGACTAAAGAAGCACACAGATCGTGTGTTTCTTTCAATCGCTTGTGAGCCGTTGGATCAGGGCCGGGTGTGTTTCTTTTGAGGGATTGTGAGCTGTTGGATCAGCAGTATCACGACCACTTCGTGAGCCACATGACCCGGTTGGTGTTACCAACCGGGACTAAAGAAGCACACGGATCGTGTGTTTCTTTCAAGCGCTTGTGAGACGTTGGATCAGGGGTGTGTTTCTTTTGAGGGATTGTGAGCTGTTGGATCAGCAGTATCACGACCACTTCGTGAGCCACATGACCCGGTTGGTGTTACCAACCGGGACTAAAGAAGCACACGTACCCTATATATAACCGCCCTCCTCAGACAAGTTACTCACTCACACAAAACATTCCAGCGTCACTCGGAGAGGCATCTTTGGGCAACCAGCGGCAAGACGTCTCTGATGACCTGCGACCGTTCCAAACGGTTGCAGATCATCAGAGATGTGTTGCCGGACGGTTGTAGATCATCAGAGACGTCTTGCCGCTGCTTGGATCGAAGTGGTGCTCAAACACAAAACATTCCAGCGTCACTCGGAGAGGCATCTTTGGGCAACCAGTGGCAAGACGTCTCTGATGACCTGCGACCGTTCCAAACGGTTGCAGATCATCAGAGACGTCTTGCCGGACGGTTGTAGATCATCAGAGACGTCTTACCGCTGCTTGGATCGAAGTGGCGCTCAAACTCACGAGCCACCGTCGGGCTGTATGCAGGGGGAACTGTGTTTGGACGGTCGAAGCTGAGGTTTGAGAGGTTCCCACGGGAGGTGTGGGAGCCGACAACCACCTACCACGCGTGTTTCACCACATAAAGGTTTAATACATTACTACACATCACATAAAGGTTTAATACATTACATTGATTTACATAAAAGCCATGAACCCTTCTTCGCGTATGTCCCTAGCCTATGATCGCTTCAGCCGTAACCATGGAGCATCTTCATTATTTAACGGGATGCTTGGGTCAGTTCTCACTGTGAAGGGCGGAATTTCATCAAACTTATCATAATCTGCTGACATGTCTGTCTTGTCCTCGACTCCCACGATGTTTCTTTTCCCTGAAAGAACTACGTGACGCTTTGGCTCATCGTCTGATGTATTCGTTTGCTTGTTTTTTCTTTTTTTCGGTCTGGAGGACATGTCCTTCACATAGAAAACCTGAGCCACATCATTGGCTAGGACGAATGGTTCGTTCTTGTAACAACCAAGATTCTTGAGATCCACTGTTGTCATCCCGTACAGCTGGTCTACCTTTATCCCTTCTCCATTCATGTTGACCCAACTGCACCGAAACAAAGGGACCTTAAAAGTAGGTCCATAGTCAAGTTCCCATATCTCCTCTATGCGACCATAGTATGTGTCCTTTTGCCCATCGTCGTTTGTTGCATCAAAGCGGACACCACTGTTCTGGTTGGTGCTCTTTTTATCTTGGGCGATCGTGTAAAATGTATTCCCATTTATCTCGTACCCTTGGAAATTCAATACAGTCGAAGATGGTGACGCGGCCAACAAGTAGAGCTGTTCTCCGACAGTGGTGTCATTCATGAGCTGTAATCGCAACCAACTGCCGAAGGTCTCCATGTGTTTTTCTTTAATCCAGGAGTCATCCTTCCCCGGGTTCTTGGAGCGTACATAATTCTTGTGTTCCTCGATATACGGAGCCACGAAGGTGGAACTTTGTAGAACTGTGTAGTGTGCTTGAGTTAAAGAATGCCCGTCCCTACATATCAGTGCTTTCTTTCCTAGCGTGCCTTTTCCACTCAGTCTCCCCTCATGCCGCGATTCAGGAACACCAATCGGCTTAAGGTCAGGAATAAAGTCAACACAGAACTCAATGACCTCTTCTGTTCCATAGCCCCTTGAGATGCTTCCTTCTGGCCTAGCACGGTTATGAACATATTTCTTCAAGACTCCCATGAACCTCTCGAAGGGGAACATATTGTGTAGAAATACAGGACCGAGAATGGCAATCTCGTCGCGTAGGTGAACCAGGAGATGCGTCATAATATTGAAGAATGATGGGGGGAACACCAACTCGAAGCTGACAAGACATTGGACCACAGCCTTCTGTAAACTTGGTAGAGTTACTGGATCGATGACCTTCTGAGATATTGCATTGAGGAATGCACATAGCTTCACAATGGGTACTCGAACATTTTCCGGAAGAAGCCCCCTCAATGCAACCGGAAGCAACTGCGTCATAATCACGTGGCAATCATGAGACTTCAGGTTCTGGAATTTTTTCTTTGCCATATTTATTATTCCCTTTATATTTGACGAGAAGCCAGCCGGGACCTTGATACTGCTCAGGCATTCAAAAAAGATTTCCTTCTCTGCTTTGGTAAGAGCGTATCTGCTTAAGTATTTACGCCCTTTATCCGTCTGCTTGTTGTATG
The DNA here is from genome assembly GCA_947311845.1 of Poa pratensis. Classification (NCBI taxonomy): domain Eukaryota; kingdom Viridiplantae; phylum Streptophyta; class Magnoliopsida; order Poales; family Poaceae; genus Poa; species Poa pratensis. Next base: position 6,094,047 of record CAMZMU010000080.1, on the reverse strand, counting down.
GGTCTTTCATACGTTGCTGGTCTGCCCGTGCTTCCGGTGTATCTTTTGTCTTCCCATACACGCCCAGGAAGCCTAGCAGGTTCACGCAAAGATTCTTCGTCACGTGCATCACGTCGATTGAAGACCGGACCTCTAGGACTTTCCAATAGGGTAGCTCCCAGAATATAGAGCACTTCTTCCATATGGGTACGTGGTTGTCAGCGTCATTCGGAACAGATAGACTGCCAGGACCCTTTCCAAAGATTACTTCTAAATCCTTGACCATGTCATATATAACATCACCATCAGGGAGGTTAGGCTTCTTCCGGCAATCTGCCTCACCGTTGAAATGCTTGCCGGGCTTTCTTACGGCATGACCGTTCGGAAGAAATCGACGATGCCCCAGGTACACATTCTTGTTTCCCAAATGTATACTTTCAGTCTTATCTAAACAGTGCGTGCATGCATTGTATCCCTTGTTTGACTGTCCTGAAATGTTACTAAGAGCAGGCCAATCATTGATGGTTACGAACAGCAACGCTCGTAGGTCAAATTCCTGTTGTTTGTGCTCATCCCACACACGTACACCTGGTTCGGACCACAACTGCAAAAGTTCATCAACTAATGGCCGTAGGTACACATCAATGTCGTTGCCGGGTTGCTTCGGGCCTTGGATGAGCACTGGCATCATAATGAACTTCCGCTTCATGCACAACCAAGGAGGAAGGTTGTAGATACATAGAGTCACGGGCCAAGTGCTATGACTGGAGCTCTGCTCCCCAAAAGGATTAAAGCCATCTGTACTTAGACCAAATCTTAAGTTCCTTGCGTCATCTGAAAATGTCGGGAACTCTCTGTCGATTTTTCTCCACTGGGACCCATCGGCGGGGTGTCTCAACTTCCCGTCTTTCTTACGCTCTTCTTTGTGCCATCGCAACAACCTGGCATGCTCTTTGTTTCTGAACAGACGTTTCAACCGTGGTATTATAGGAGCATACCACATCACCTTAGCAGGAACCCTCTTCCGGGGGGGCTCGTCATCGCCCTCAACATCACCAGGGTCATCTTGTCTTATCTTGTACCGCAGTGCATTGCATACCGGGCATTTATCCATGTTCTCGTACTCACCGCGGTACAGGATGCAGTCATTAATGCATGCATGTATCTTCTGCACATCTAATCCTAGAGGGCAGATAGCCTTCTTTGCTTCGTATGTAGTCTCGGGCAATTCGTTATCCTTTGGAAGCTTCGGCTTCATTATTTTCAGTAACTTCTCAAATCCCTTGTCAGAACAACCAGTCTCTGCCTTCCATTTCAGCAGTTCCAGTGTGGTACCGAGCTTTGTGCTGCCATCTTCGCAGTTTGGGTACAGCAACTTTTTGTGATCCTCAAGCATGGCCTCCAACTTTAGCTTCTCCTTTTCTGTATCGCATTCTCGCTTTGCATCAGAAATGACCCCACCAAGACCATCAGCGGGCTCATCTGATGCCCGATGTTCACCTCTTTCTTCTTCAACGTCTTCCATAACAGTATCACCGCATTCCTCTGGGAACATAGGATAGTTGTCATCATCCTCCTCTTCTTCATTGTCTTCCATCGTAACCCCTCTTTCTCCGTGCTTGGTCCAACAATTATAGCTGGGCATGAAACCTTTCCGAATCACGTGGTCTTGAATGGTTCTCGGGTCAGAGTACTCCCTGACGTTCCGACACTTCTCACATGGACAAGGCATAAAATTATTCACTTTGTTTGCCTCAGCCACATCGAGAAATTTATGCAGGCCTGCAATAAACTCGGAACTGCGTCGTTCGCCGTACATCCATCGCATCCGTGCATCCATCTGCATCATATATATAATTAAGTTTATCAAATACCATTACAATAACATCTTGAATAGTGAAATGACCACCGTACATCGACACGTGCAATATTTCTGTATCAATTACAGACGAAAAGGATAAAGTTGCTAACCTCGGTGCGGGTCGGGCATTTCATCGAACACATCTTGTGCGTGGCAAAGAGAAAAAAAACTAGCACCCCCACTTCCCACCAATCCAGGAAAAAAAAACAGAGGAGAGAGGGGGGTGGGGGCAACAATATATAGGCAGGGGAGGGGTATTGGTCCCGGTTCTTGGCACGAACCGGGACCAAAGCTCCGCGGCATGCCACGTGGTCCGGCTCTGGAGCTTTGGTCCCGGTTCTTGGCATGAACCGGGACCAATGCCCCCAACCGAACCGGGACCATTGCCCCACGGGGCCCTGGCAGCTCGAACCGGGACCAGTGCCAGGCACTGGTCCCGGTTTTTGCCTGAACCGGGGCTAATGGCAAAACAGTACTCCGGACCAAAAGTCCTTTTTCTACTAGTGTAAGGACGCTTTGTCATGCGTGTCTACAAAAATAAGAGACGCCTCATATTGCATCTCTACAAGCTTAGAGACGCTTTGGTATATGGACTATCATGGCATTATTACCGTCCCTATGAACGCTGAATATTTTATTACCAAGCGAGTGACGTCAGGTCAATTTTCTTTTATTATATAAATATTTTTTGTCCGATCAATCTGCGATCATGGTTCAGCACGTATTATGAGCTAAAATGTGTTCGACCGATGAATCATTTTCATACAAAATTACATTGTATATTTGTATGTACATCGACTCAGAAACAAAGTCGGCTTTGGCCCAGAGGAATAGTAATGATATTACTATAGAGAAAATGAAGTTAACGACACGTTCAAGCACACTTGGAAACAATCATACAAATTGACATACATTTTCAGGTTATTATCTCTTAACTATTGTGAACTATCTAACAACTTTTAAGATGCAGCCTTCCAGTATCCTCTCCATGTCCGATGTATTTGTAGATGCCATTTATCTCCGTCAACCTGCGTACACGTTTCATTTAACAAACATGTTAGTCAACCGGAAATAAGTTCCCTAGAAAAAATTAAAATGCAAACTTCACATAGTAAAATAGTAAACAACAATATGAGGAAGAGCTCACCATCCTCAAATATGTATTCTGATTATTTTGTGAGCACTTTTTCAGAACTCCTGGCTTTCTATTCCTCGTAACTGGAACGAGTCCTGAAGATTCACCGCTCGTCTACATGAGCTAAGAAACTGCATAAGAACCAATGAGTAGAACTGCAAGCAAAGCTTAGGTGATAAACAAAATTTATTGGATAAGATGAAGTTGACAACTTGGTAATCTTACTTGTGTTCTGGACCAGGAAAGATTTTGCTGCAAATTCGCTCCAGTACCTATGGAAAACAGCTACTCTCCCAACTAGGCACTGTATCCAAGGCATTGACATCAAACATAATCATCTAGGTCCGCATTGATAAACTGGTATTGTGGTCGATCTGGGGGCACTAAATTACAGGACACCTAGTCAAAACAGCATGGAAGTGGTAATATTTATGGATTATTAGAAGTGCAACAGATTTACACAGTGGTCAAATCACAGAAGTTAATCAATCCATAGAAAAACTGAAGTTCAAACAAAGTTTGCACACCATCGCAGGAGAAGTAAAATAGTAGCACTTGTAAACATCTAGGAGATCACCTGCTGCTGTCCCGACCAGGAAAGATTTTGCTGCTGTCCCGACTTGTAAACAGCAGGCAGCGCACGAAGGTGTCACCGAGCTCATACCCTAGATTTTTTTTGAAGTGATTGGGAGATTGGCGTGAAATTGGAAAAGGGAAAGGGAGAAATTGAAAGATGTACCAGCCGCAAAGTGTTGTCCATCCATGATCCATGGTCGGCGATGCAGTGGCGTTTAGGCATGGTCGCTGACGTAATGAAGGCCAAACTCTCGATATTGGGACCCCTGATTTGCAGATTGCACGAACAGAATATAAACACAATTTTTCACATATTCGTGGAATAAAGTAAAAACCAACGGACAGAGGAGGAACCGGACCACTGAATCGCAACGCAAGCGCACAATAAAATATTTAGATCTCATACGGGAATGATGAGGAAGCCAATGAAGGTTTCTCACCGTCTTGGATCAGATGAAGACCAACAGTGGTGTTTAATCCTGCAATACCTATCGCTTCCCCGGGGCGATGAAGGGGCGCTCCCGGAGGTAAGAGGATTAGGGCGGAAGGGATTGGTCTTGGAGACGGTAGCGGGAGTGTCCACCGGAGAGGAACACCACGTGCACGGTGGGATCTATCGGCGGCGAAGCCCGCGATGCTAGGTTTTGCACGCGTGGGTTAGGAGGCGGCGGTAGGTTTTTTCCTAAGTCATGCGAGGGATGGGAGAAGTGTCATGGGTTGTGGGCTTTTGGGACTTCCTTTTCATTTCGTTTTCAATATGGATGGTGGAAATGAGACGGTATGTACAGCGTCTCAAACAATGTCTTTATAACTTGTTTTTAGTTAAAATAGAGACGAAAATAAAAGCGACACATGGACGGCGTCTCTACGTGCCTGTTTTGTTGTAGTGTGAGACTTAAGGAGTATGCTTTCTACTTCAGCCGCGAGCCTGTGGATTTCGTTCCGGATGCCAACTTTGTTCCTTTCTTTTAGCGTCGTAAGAATGACGATGCCGACGATGATGAGGGTGAGGAGCATGGCATGGAGGGTTCTATGGGTCAGGACACCACCTTTGGTTCCCTCTCCAACAGCATGGACGTTGATGGTAGTGCATCGTCTGAGACACCGAGTGGAAATAAATCTGCTGCTCCCAGTGATTATGTTGGTTCTGTGATGGCTATTACTCCGTATAATGCTAGCCCTCACACTCCGAGAGGTCGGGAGATTGTGGAGATGATCCGCCGTTCTTCGCCGAGTCTGCTGCGCCCTTCGCCGGAGTCAGCGTCGTCGCTCGCCACGGCTGGGGGTGGAGCTACTGCCTCTGTTGGGCTGCCTCCGGGTGGCCTCGCTGGCTTCGACGCCGCTGTGGTGGGTGCTGGCCCATGGCCGGCTGCTTGCAGCCCGGCGGACGCCACAGCCGTGGCTGGGCTGGGCCTCGTCGCTCCTGGCGACAGACGCGTGGAGGTGCCGGCGGCTGCTGGGCTTGGCCGGGAGGAGGCTGCGACACCGACCTCGCCTCCTCCGGCTGCTCCGCATGGGCCGTCTGTTCCTGGCGGGGCCGACGCGCCGGGTTCCGCCCCAGCCACCGAGGGCCTCTCGCACGACCTGCGTCCTTCTGTCTCGCCGACCAGCGGTGGAGCTCCCGATGGGATGGTGCTTCTGGGAGACAGCGATGGTCGGTCTCCAAGGGGCTTCTACTACGCCTGACGAGGGGTTAACTCATCAAATCCCATGGTTAGGACCTAGGGTTGAGATTATGGGGAGAGAACGTGGTAGTACTGGTAGTTTTGTCGGCTGATAAGCAGAGGCAAAGATTTACCCAGGTTCAGGCCCCTCGGGTGGAGGTAAAGACCCTACTTCCTGCTTGTCTGGTATTGATCGTGTGAGATTATGCGATTACAAGGGAGCTCTGGCGAGATGTCGATCTCGCTAGGGCTTTTGGTGGTTCGAGTATGGCTTGTCCAGGATCGGCGGCCTTCCAGCCTTTATAAGAGGATGGGTCTCGGGAGTCCGTAACCGACCCTGTTTACATGTAAGGAAAGTATAAACCGACTATGCCTATGTCTAATCTTGGAGGGTACTCCATCTTGTTGGGTCTTTCGTCATGGGCTTCATGTAGGCTCTTGATAACTGGGTCTTTGTCGACACGTGCACCAGATACCCTTATGGTAGGGTACCCTAGATGTATATTCTTGTCAGTAGCCCCCGAGTACTTGTCTGACTCGAAGAATCGGGCATGGACTCATTCGTAAGTGCACGTCATATGCTTTGTATTCTGTAAATTATAATAGGAATTCCTGTATGAATAGCACATGTTGGCTATGTCGAGTATCTCATCGACTGTGGTTTTTACTTATGATGAGCAAGGGATAATAGCTTAGCAGGCACAGTACACTCGACGGATCGGGACTGGTTAAATACACATTCGGGTAAAACCTTACTAGATTTCAATCAAACTCAAGTCCCCGGACTCGAATCTGGAACAAACTGGTCAGACTCGACTAGTCCACGGAGGTCTTACTGAATCGATCTGCAGTATAACTTTGAATTTTACCCAACGCGTCCGTCGGGATTTTTCATCATGTCTGCTGATACGGAAAGTATAACGATTGACGTTGCTGTAGCGGTCCTTAGCCCAGCTCGAAAGTTCGGCGGGTCTTACCTTTGCACTATGCATGCAGCATCCGAGATATTTGCGGCGGACGCAACTCGGAGATTTTGCGAGTATGTTTTTTGTAATATTTTGAACTTTATTGGACGAGTCGTGTCCTTTGTCGACTGATAAATGCCGTTATTCTATCGGGTGCGCGACAGCGCTCCCGATGGGAGTAGCCCCCGAGATTGTGCTTTATTGCTGGCAATGGAGGATAATCTCAAATCTTTTTATCCCATATACTCATAGTCGAAGAAATTTTTGATACGCTCCCGATGGGAGTAATATGCCTCAGTCGAAGGAACGGTCGAGTGACTAATTTTTGCCTTAAAGTTGCTTTTTCACACCCGAACCAATCAAGACAATCAAGTGAACGATATGCATTGGGCGAACTCGAATACTTTTCTGAACAAATGCTGGCAATGACGTCAGGGATGACGTTTCTGGCGACTGCGCTTCCTGACACACGGTGGCGTGCGTTGTGCTGTGATGGATGGGACGTGACACGTTTGTGGGCCCATTATGCAGCGCTGTCCGAACGACAGTGCCGTTTGGACTTGATTTGACCACTCGGGCCCACTTTTTACGGAGGCGTGGTGATGGCTCCTCTTTTTGCGTGCGTAGTGGGCGGAGTGGCCGGCGACGGTTACCCTCCGCGTTTGCCACGTGTACGGTGAGATTGCGTGCGTAACGCACGATTAGGATCTGAACGGTTGTGATTACTTTTGATTTGTGGTAAATAGGGGAACGGCACGGGCATTATTTTTTACTTGCCATTTGCTCTGCGCGCCACCCTGCTTCATCGTCTTCCTCTCACTTTTCCATTGTTCTTGCGCCCGAGCTTCCACTGTTCCCCTTAGCCACCACTGCCATGGCGCCAAAGAGAAAAGCTGTTGCTGCTGACGCGCCCGCGACCGACGTGGCCGCTTTGAAGGGGAAGAAGACCGCGGCTGGCGCATCTGCGTCCGCCGTCGACCTCAAGAAGAGCGACGGCGATTGGATGAAATCCACCATTAAGGAGGCGCATCTGGACAAGCTTCGCGAGGAGGGAATGCTGCCACCCACGGACCAGCTGTTCGTCCGCGCGCCGTCGCCCAAGGAGGTACTCCCCGAGCCTCGTGCTAACGAGCGCGTTTGTTTTGCGGAGTTTCTGCCTAGGGGTTTTTCGCTTCCCTTCCACGACTTTGTTCGTGGATTGATGTATGCATACGGGGTGCAAATCCATAATTTCACCCTGAATGACATTATGCACATTGCCTGTTTTATGGTTTTGTGCGAGTGCTTCTTGGGAGTTTCTCCAGCTGGGCCCTCTGGAAGTCGATCTTCATGGTCCGGCCCAACAACCGAGGCGGCCGCACCTATCCTGTTGGCGGCTTCGGGATCCAGGTGCGCAGCGACACCCGCTACTTCGCCCTGAAGCCAGTCGACTCGGCGCAAGGGTGGAGGAAGAGGTGCTTCTATGTGCGCGTCGACCAGGAAGGAGTCTCGCCATTTTCGACTGCTGGCATACTCGCGAGGACGAACGCCCGGGACCACCCGCTGTCGGTTGAAGAAAAGGCAGAAGTGGCGCCTCTGCTGTCGAAGATTGGAGAGCTGCTAAGCAGCGTAACTGGTGTGCATTTGATTGCCACCTTTGTGAAGCTGCGGGTGTGGCCGCTCTGCGCTCGAGCCTACCCCATGTGGGAGTATGAGCAAGGAAGAACTGTCGAAGAGCGAGCTGGTTTCACATGTGCGGTCCATCACCAGCACGAAATCCAGCGAGCCCTGCAACGTCGACTGCCCCGTCACTCCTTATGGCACTACAAGAAATGTGATATTTGTTGACGAAAACCCTGGTGACGAAATTGCATACCGTCATGGATATGTCTTAATAGGTGACGGATTCATCTGGCGTCACGCATTTACGTTAATGCTTGACGGTTTGATTTTTCGTCAACAAAAAATCGTCACCCATTACCAAACCAGGAAGGGCTGCCATCGTCTCTGTTAATAGGTGACGAAATCAAGATCGTGGTGTATGAAACCGTCATTGAATATAATGGGGACCCACGTGTCAGGTAAAAAAATTGTTATAATTTTTATTTCATTTTTTCTTGGAGGACCCAGTAGTCCAGAAAATATTAAATGTTATAAGTTTTCAATATCATGCAGTACCACTTGTCAGGCATTAAAATAAGTTAGCAAAAAATGTGGTTTTTGATCTTCGTATTGGAAACTCACAATTACATGTAGACCAGCCTGCCACATGTAGCGGCCATTTTGCATATATAAAAAACAAATGCACATAGGAGGAATCGAACCCAAGACCTCCACCAAGTAAAAATATTAGCTAACCACTGCACCACCATATGAAATTAGTTGAAACGTAAAGCATTTGTAGTATGTATGCAGCGAAGCAATTATTAAAGAACGGAATAAAAGTTGGTGAATTGGGGAATCGAACCCAAGACCTCCACCAAGTAAAAATATTAGCTAACCACTCCACCACCATATGAAATTAGTTGAAACGTAAAGCATTTGTAATATTTATTCAGCGAGTCAATTATTAGAAAACGGAATAAAAATTGGAGAATTGCGGAATCGAACACAAGACCTCCACACAGAGACAGAATATGGTTAACCGCTAGGCCACTGCATGCCTTGTGATTGAAAAGAAAGCGGAAGAACTTTTTGATGTTTATGCACCAAGGCAATTAATGGAAAACAGAATAAAGGTGGAGTCCAAGACTCGAAACTAGAAACAACAACTTGCAAAAGGCAGCTACGAGCATGAGATACCACAACCTTTTGGTAGAGTTTATTTGTAAACTATTTTCTCCCTCGGCAAAGCCACATAACAAGATCATGGCCATTTACATGGCATGGTATGGATAATATGACCATATTCGGCACAAATTGCTGGGATAAATGATAATCTTAAATTTTGACAAATTGTTTCAAAAATATCCTTCACAAAAAGGTCTATCATCTATAAACATATAGATTTCAAGCCAAATGATCAAAGTATGACATTCTCGTGACATAGTTTATGATAAAGTGCCCATATTTAGCACAGAGTGTATCTTGACATGGGAAACAATGGTGTTAAAGTGAGTTTTCATATTATTTTTATAAATATTATTTTTCCATTTTCTAAGTGCCAAAAATGATTTCCTTTGTGAAGCAAGTACAAAAAATATGGTGCAAAATACCACCTATCCAATTTTCACGCAAAGTAATCCATATTTCATACATAATATCCAAATATTAGGAATTTTCTTGATTTTTACCTAATTTTGCCTATTTAAATATCTTTATGCCCATTTTTCGAATATAATTCAAATTTGAACTAAAAGTGTGTGATAGTTTGCTATTAATTTTTTCCAAAAATCATTTTAAGTTACACAAGTAGTGATTATATCACAAAACCGCCGATAGTTTAGAAAAATTCGACCCCTTTAATGAATAGCCATCCTCACCATTTTGACCATTTTGTCCAGAAAATTCAAAGAAAGTGAACAAAAACTCAAAAAAAGAAATCCTGTGGCTTGTAGTACTTTTATGTGTACTAGTTTATAGGATAAATGATTACCATGAGTTTCGACAAACTTTATAAAAATATCATTCACAAAAAGGACTATCATGTATAGGTTTCAATCCAAATGACCAAGACATGGCCATTCTCGTGGCATAGTTTGTGATAAAGTGCCCATATTTGCCACATAGATGTATCTTGACATTGGAAACAATATTGTCAAAGTGAATTTTCATATTATTTTTAGAAATATCATTTTTCCATTTTCTAAGTGTCAGAAATGACTTTTGTTGTGAAGGAAGTGCAAAAAATATGCTGCAAAATACCACCCATCCAATTTTCACGCAAAGTAATCCATATTTGACGGATAATATCTAAATATTAAGAATTTTCTTGATTTTTACCTAATTTTGCCTATTTAAATGGCTTTATGCCAATTTTTGAAAAGTAATTCAAATTTGAACTATAAGTGTGTGATAGATTGCTCTTAATCTTTTACAAAAAACATTTTAAGGTACATAAGTAGTGATTGTATCACAAAACCGTCGATAGTTTTGAAAATTTTGACCCCTTTCAGTGAATAGACATCCTAATCATTTTGACCATATTTTTCAAAAAAAACAAATAAAGTGAAAACAAACTCAAAAAAAGAAATTCTTTAGCATGGGGTCCCTTTATGTGTATTAGTTTCTAGGATAAATGATAATCTTCAGTGTTGGCAAACTTTCGCAAAATATACTTCACATAAAGGTCTATCATCTATAAACATGTATATGTTTCAAGCCAAATGACCAAGGTATGACCATTCTCATGCCATAGTTTGTGATAAAGTGCAGATATTCGGCACATAGGTGTACGTTGGTATGGGAGACAACGGTGCCAAACCGAATTTTGAAATTATTTTTGGAAACATCATTTTCCATTTTCTAATGCCACGTATGATTTTTTTTTGTGAAGTAAGTACAAAACATATGGTGCAAAATGGCACCCATCCATTTTTCCCACAATCTAGTCCATATTTTATGGACAATACCCAATTATTATAAGTTTTCTCGCTTTCTATGTTATTTCGGCCATTTAAACAACTTTATATTAATTTGATGAAAGTAATTCAAATTTCATCCCTCCAACCAATGAGATGCAGCCATAGCACTCCGCGCGGATCGACCCAATCTGACCGAGCTGAACCGTCCACACCAGATCCATCCAACGATCCACCATCTATCCCGCACCTGACCCTAACCTCCGGCTGCGCGTTCGGTTAATATGGTTAATTCGGTTCGGTTTATACGGTTTAAATACTTCGGTAAATACGGTTTTATATGAGAATACGGTTCGGTTTCGGTAATAACCATTTAATTTCGGTTCGGTTTCGGTAATAACCAAATTAACCTAAGTTGACGCGAATTTTAAAATGACAATTTCTTTTTGTGGCCATATATTATAAAATAACGGAATAAACTATAAAATTAATAGGTATATGATTCAAAGTAACCAAATAACCCAGAAAGTTAATAAAAGTTTATACAAGTAGCAAATCACATGCTACAAGTAACCTGTAAAGTTAATAAAAGTCAATAAAAGTAGCAAATTAATAAATGTTAATAGGCATTTCGGTTTTTTTGGTTGACCATTCGGTTTTTGGTTATTAACCGTATTAACCGCAAGGCATATGGTTAGCTATTTTACTAACCGTAACCTTAACCGGAAACCAAAATAACCACAATTTCGGTTCGGTTTCGGTTTTTTTCAGTTTGGTTTCTCGGTTTTCGGTTAACTGTGCGCAGCCTTACCCTAACCCTATCCTGCTAGCCACAATCCCAGTATCCCACGAGAGAGACCCATAATCCCACGATCTCTCTCCCTCCCTCCCTCTCGTATGTGCCCGCCGCCGCCGGCTCTCCCTCTCACTCTACCGTGCGCTGCCGCCCCCTACCATCGCTGGAATCCAGCCGCGCCAGCTATCTTCACCCCTCTCCTTCCCAAGGCGCCAGGCAGTGCGGAGGAGGTGGTCCCCTTCGTCTCCCTCCCAAGGCGGCGTGGCTATTAGGCGGCGGCAGGGGGAGGAATGTATCCGATGGAGGTCCGGTAGGCGACCGACGACTCAAGATCTTCTAGGGTTTCTCGTGGTGGCGGCGCGAGAATGGGGCCTAGGTGGAGGAGGCCAGCGACGGTGGGAAGCATGCCGGATGTGCAAGGTATGACCCTTGGCCCCTCTTGCCGAGTCCGATTCCTCTTCTCCACCAACCTTGAAATCGATCCTATCTTTCTTGGGCAGTCGGAGGACTCCACAGATCGCCGCTCCAGCGCCTCCTTCCCCTGCTGCTCCGAACGTGCAGCAGCCATCGTGCTGGCTTTGATCTAGGCTTTAATTCAGTCTGACCATTCAATCAATCTAGGTAAATGTGTATTTAGCTCGTACACATGGCGTTGCATTCATCTATTCCATGGGTTGTTTGTTCTTGGCTAGCTGATGTGATCTGGCGTGTTTTCTGGCCGGACGACAGTGCATATGTGATACGTATTGAGAGATCGATTCATATCGATTAGCATCTTGGTATGTTTGCGTCTGCAATTTGCATGTGATGAAATATGAATTCAGTCACAAGGACGTAGCGCTAAACACTTGTATTAGGCCTCTCTTGGTTTCTTCCAAGTGTGGGTAATACTCTCTCTTGGTTTCTTCCCATTCTTTGCCATCTCTTGATTTTTTCGTTGCCATGTTGTTTCTTATTACTTGGGTACATGTTTCGTTTTCTTCCTTGGGTACAGGTTTCGGTGAATATAGCTGTTGATCTTCCTTGGGTACAACAATCGTTATCTTTTTTGTTTCTTGTTTCATTTCCTTCTTTATTTTTGTTTGTCAGTTTCGAAGAAAACAATTGTGACTTTTGTTGGTACAAGTGTAGTCTCCTGTAGGCTGTATCCGATGCTAATTTTAGCATCTGAAGGTACATATCACTCTCGAAGAAAAACACACGTATTTGTTTCAGACTTGAGTTTCCATAATACAAAGTGTAAATCCAAGAAGTTTATTCTTCAAATATTCATTTCTCCGTTTTCCGTTGTTCCAAAGTTAAGTGATAGTAAATTTAGTGCTTCAGTTGAAATAGCTGATAGTTCATACCTTCTTTTTTCTTAGCCTGCTGCCCGAAATAGACTTCAAATTGTTTATCTGAACTTTTGTAGGAACTGTTTGCCATTTCCTTCATTGAAGCTTCATGCACGTTCCAGCTAAACAGGGCTACAGGCCGACCTCCTTCAAAAAGGAGTGCCAGAGAATCAGTGTCCAGGATGTAGCATCAACACAAGCTGACATATATATAAAGTTATGCGTCAGGTATACTCTTAATTGTATACCAAAATAATGAGGAAAGTCTTATAGTATTTTCTAACCGTGTAAGTCTGATCACAAATTATGTTTTACCCATCATGGTTTAGTCACTGTGACGTAACTGTTCAACTTTCTTTTGATTAGATTATGTGTATTAACAACACACAGGAGATCATCGACAGGGTGCACCGCGGCGACATGTACTACATCAAGCACGCGCTCACCCTCTTCACCGACTTCATGACTGTTCTTGTCCGGATCTTAATCATCATAGTGAGCACCCGAGCCACGTTGACTGCCTACTCACCTGTCCACCCACTGGTTGACACAGTTTGTGCTCCAGTTCTATGTGATCTGATCCATTGTTCTGACGCTGCTGTCTTCTGTTGCAGCCCAAGAACCCAGGTGACAAGTCTGAGGACAAGAAGAAGAAGAAGAGGAGGTCTTGAACATTTCCTACCACCACCATCATAGCTACTAGTACCACCACTGCTATGTAGGAAAGCTGGCGTAGAATGTTCACATGCACAGATAAATGTTTCTGATAAAATGGACACTTTGGTATGTATTTTCGTTCACTGTTTTGTGCAAGTAATAGTAGAATTCATATCCTTCCAGCTTTTGCCACTTTGATACTGAAATATGAGTTTTGTTTACTGTCATTATATTATGAAGATTGAATCCCATCAAATAGTTTCGGTACCGTGTAAATTGCAAACCCAGGCGTGTCCATCTCAGTAGGTCCAGCTTTATACTTTTTCCTAGCCATTTGTTTTGGCAATTCCTTTGTCTTCCAAAAGGGATTGTGAAATCAATTTGGAAAAATGGAATCTACAAATGCTTCATTAATTTCAGAGTGTGTAAACTTTTTGCTGTAGGCAACAAGTTCTTCAAGAAAAGAAATAGCACAAAGCAGCAGCTATGATACACCAGGAAGCTAGTTCGATAGGAAGAGGTGCAGAAGTGAAAATGCATTCGAAGCTGATGTAATAAAAATCTCTGTTGTTAGTTTTATTTCTGATGGGAAACGTGATTTGTACTTTGCTAATGAGTGTGAGATTCTTTAATGTGTTAATATGTGTGTATGTATGATATCCATCATCTGTGATTTGGCATTGGTCATACCGTATACTGTGATTTGGCATTGGTCAGACCGTATAATGTGATTTGGCTCTGAATTTAATATATACTATGGTGTCCATGTGAATTCAATTTATTCTGAAAAATTGTTGCAATTTTAGTATAGAAAATGAATTAATAATTATTGTGGCTCCCACCTGTCAACACTTTGTGGGTCCCAAACGATAGAATGCCACATGGCGTAATGTGGACCCACATGACATCATCCACGTCATAGTTGTCAGACCCACGTTTTTGGTCAGCATGGAGGACCCACCTGTAAGGCCACGTCAGCGTTTTTGGACCAATCATAAACTCACCTACAGTTTGATAGTGACAAAATTTCCAATATTTAATGACAAACTTGGCTGTCAACAATTAACCCTAAACGTTGACGAATTTTCTCATCGTCACTATCAAACATTTGATAGTGACGAAAAAGTGCATACCATCACCCCCGATATTTTATGACGCAGCTTCTGCGACGAACCCCATGACGATCAAAATTCGTCACCCCAGTGTAATCGTTGACGAAAATTGGATTATACATGACAAAAGTGATTTGTCATTAAAAATATTTTCCTTTGTAGTGTGGCGCTGAAAGGCCTTTGGAGGAGGTTAGTGACCAATCAAGTTTATGATCTTCTGGTTTTGCTACTTTGTTGTGCATCTTTGTAATTTTCGACTGCTGTATTTGGTATGCAGGGCCATTCAACTGCATCCACCCTTCCTCCTCTACCCGAAGATGGCCCAACTCATGAAACGGAGGTGCAAACGGTAGAAACGAAGGGAGGGGATGAATCGTCTCTACCTTCGGCTACCACATCTCCTATGGAAGAGGCCGAAGAGGAAGGGGTAGAGGAAGTACGGGCCGAGGAACCCACCACGACTGATCACGTGAGCGAGGTTCCCACTCGCAAGTGTCGTCGGGTGGCGCGAGTTGTGTCTTCTTCCACGAGCTCACCCGCGAAGGAGTCAGATGTGAAAGATGACGGAGACTCGCGCTCGTCTCCTTCTACCACAGCTGCTCCTTTGAATGTGAGCCCGTTGAGCTCAGCTCCTCCTCCCAAGTCGGGTGAGGAGCTGCTTTTTGGAGGCCCAAATTTTGACGACCTTGACACTGATGAAGAAGAAGAGCACAGGTATGCTCCTGAGCTTTTTGTACTAAAGTTTTTTGCTGGTTGATATTTTTGCTTATGTTGTATTTCTTCTGTCACTCGCAGTGCTGAGACTGTGCGTCCACCAACTCCTCCATCCGAGAAGATGACGACTCCTGAGCACCCGGAAGTCTCTCACGTGGCTCCAGAGGTCGTTCAATCAGCAGGCACGGCTACTGCTATTGAAAAGGCCAAGGCTACGAGTGCCGCAACTCCGGAGGTCGGGACATCAGCCGCGAAGCCCGCGCCTTGGACGGAACACGTAAGTGTGTTTTTGTCGAGTCCGCATACGGGACTGGGTATGTATAATTTATGCTTGTTTCGTGTGCTTGCAGCCTTACTACCTCAATCTGGTAGAATCGGGCAAGGCTTTTGTCCAAATGGAGCAAGAGAGGGACAGTCTGCGCACCAGTTTGGAGCAACTCACTCGTAAGTGTATTTTGATTCTCCAAAGCTCCTTTTGCTGTCCTTACTTAGTCGAATGTCTGAGTTGCTTTTTGCCAACAATTTCAGACGACAAGGCTTCGGCTGAGTCTCGGGTGAAAGAGCTGGAGGAGGCAATCGAAGCCCAGCGCGCCGAGTCGAAGAAAATTTTGGATGCCACCAAGGCCGCAGCCGCCGTACGCGAGAAGGAATATGCTGAGCGGCTTGCTAGCCTTACCCGAGACGTGGGCGGTTAGTAAAAGTGGCCGCTTTTTGTTTACTTATATTGTCACCGAGTGTTGTGTTAGAGTTTCTGTTCTCTCTGATTTTTGAAGGAGCTGTTGGCGCACCGGCACCCGTAGACCAGGCGAGTGGCAATTTGTCCCTCGACCGTGCTATTGGCGATCTTGACGCCATCTCTGCCCAAGCGAAGGATGCACTCGCCAAGTCTACGAGCACACTCGGCGCCGTATACAAGGGCGTGTTCCCATCTGGCCAACCTTCGTCGACTGTGGATGGTTTCGCCGACGTCCTAGATCCGGGAACATCGACTATGGCGAATTTTGCTCGCACTTTGACGGTACGCGGCTCAGAGACCACCCTCAAGCTCCTTTTAGGTCATGGGATAGAGGGTGACTTTGAGGCCGCTCTGTCTGATTTCCCTCGAAAGCCGGGCGGGAAGCTGGTGTCTCTGAAGCATGTGAACGAGCCAGCCACGCGGCTGGCTGAAATTTTTATGACTACCATGGAGCGCCGGTCAGCGGAGGTCGCCAATCGCGCGCGTAGGGCTAAATGCACCCTGGTGCGCCACAGAATAAGCTTATTCTGTGGCGCATGGGCATGGCTGCGCCACAGAATAAAGCCCAAAGTGACTGACCCTTCCGTGGGTGTGGGGCCCGCGCCTATTCTGTGGCGCATGGGCATAGCTGCGCCACAGAATAAGATGATTCTGTGGCGCACCAATAAGTAATGCGCCACAGAATAAGCTTATTCTGTGGCGCATCTTTATAGGTACGCCACAGAATCTTATTCTGTGGCGCACGGCTATAAGGTGCGCCACAGAATAAGCTTTCATAGAATTGGCTTTTCCTACTAGTGATACATATGTAGAAGGTAGGCAAAGCCGAGAGAACAGAGTCAATAAAAGTTATTCTGCCATCGTAATTGAGAAACCTAGAGCAAGCATTCAGACGCCGCTCAACACTGTCAGTCAAGGGAGCCAACTCAAGAACCGTTGGCCTGGTGGTACCGAGAGGGAGACCCAGGTGCGTAAATGGCATTTTTCCAACTGAACATCCAAAAAATTCAGCCAAGCAAGTGGCATACATAATGTCAATGTTGATAGGAACCAAGCAGGATTTGTGAAAATTGACCTTTAGCCCAGTAGCTTTTTGGAAGGACAGGAGAGTAGTCCTTAGAATGTCCAACTGCTCAAAGCTAGCTTCCATAAACAACAATGTATCATCAGCGTATTGAACAATCGGGTAGTCCAGACCTGGGATAGAAACAGGAGGGACAAGAAAACCAGCAGCATGCAGATCATTTATCATGTCTTGCAAGAGGTCAGCACCTTCCACGAATAGAAGAGGAGACAAGGGATCTCCTTGCCTGACCCCACGCTTGCAAAAAAAATTCTTCCCGGGAATCCCATTGAGGAGAACAACAGAGGTAGCAGAAGAGAGAATGTTACTGATCCAGTTTATCCAACGATCATCAAACCCTTTTTGCCTCAAAATGTTAAGGATAGCAGAATGTTCAATCAGATCAAAGGCCTTCTCAAAGTCCAGTTTCATGATAATGCCCCCTTTATCAGAGTGTTTGCAATGGTGAAGATACTCAAAAGACCAAGCCAAGCAGTCTTGTATTGTTCTAGACTTTAAAAAGACAAACTGATTAGTGTGAACCAGCTCAAGAATTCTTGATTGTAACCTGTTGGCAAGCAGCTTAGTGGTCAGTTTTAGAGCAGAATTCAGCAAGGAGATCGTGCTGAAGTCATTGGGTGTCTCAGGGGACTGCCTCTTCGGGATCAAAGTGATGATTGAATCATTTATACACTGCAAGGAGAGATTCTGCTCAGAAAAGTCCTGACATAGCTTATAGAAATCATATTTGATGATTGGCCAACAACTCTTGATAAACTTTCCATTGAAACCATCTGGACCCGGAGCCTTATCAATTGGGAGGGAAGCCACAACTAAATCAATCTCTTTTTCAGTGAAAGGAGCCGAGAGTGAGTGAAGATCATGCACAGGAGTAACGAGATTCAGAGTGTCAGAAGATAACTCAGTTTGAATGGTAGTGCCAAGTCTGTCCTTGAAAGAGTGCCAGAGGACTGCCGCTTTCGCTTCATGCTCTGACACTTCAGTGCCATCATCCGGGATGAAACGAGCAATATTATTTTGCCTGTAGCGGACAATAGCCATAGCATGGAAGAAACTTGTGTTTTCATCACCAAGTTTAGCCCAGCGGATAGTACAACGGCTTTTCCATAGCTCCTGCTTACAAGTTAACACATGGTTCAGCCTGTTCTTTATTATGTTCCTGAAATTCCATTTAGTTATATGCAGGGATCTTTGTTCCTCAACTTCATCCATCAACAAAATCACTGAATTACGATTTGCAATAATACTGTCCATGTTAGTGATGTTACCACTCCACTTTTTAAGAACTTTGCGGAGTAATTTGAGCTTATGAGAAATAACTTTGGCACTATGCCCAGGAACCTCCAGCTCCCAAATATTCCTAACAAGTTCAAAGAAACCAGGCCTTCTAACCCAGTAATTTTTGAAACGAAATATGGCTGCTTTAGGAATTTTGGAGTCAATTTTAACAACACAAGGAGTGTGATCTGACAGGGGTCTAGCAAGTGGGTGGACCTGAATATTAGGGTATGAACTAACCCAATTTGGAGTTGTGAAAAACCAGTCTAATTGGATGAGAAGAGGATCTGCCTGCATATTGCTCCAAGTGTATGCACGACACTTTATAGGCAGTTCCATTAAACCCAAGTGACTAATCAGTTCATTAAAGATAAAGACGTCATTCATATTAGCTCCCTCTCTGTTTCTGTTTACAGGGGAACGGTAAAAATTAAAGTCACCCATGAACATCTAAAATTCTAATTTAATTCTAACATGTACAACTAACATCTAAAATTCTAACATTTAAAAAATTCTAACATCTAAAATTCTACTTTAATTCTAACATCTAAAATTCTACTTTAATTCTAACATCTAAAACTAACATCTAAAATTCTAACATCTATAAAATTCTAACATCTACAATTCTAGATCGAGCGCGCGGCGGCGGCGAGAGAGAGGGGGGGTTTCAGTACCTCGGGCAGGGGAGCACGGCGGCGGCCGGAGGAGATCGAGGGCGATGGCCGGAGGATGGTGGCGGCGCAGGGGTCGTCGGCGGCAGTGGCGTGGGTGCGGTGGCGAAGATGGCGGCGGCCGGAGGAGATCGAGGGCGGTGGCCAGAGCAGATCGAGGGCGGCCGGAGGATGGCGGTGGCGCAGGGGTCATCGGCAGCAGTGGCGCGGGTGCGGTGGCGAAGATGGCGGCGGCGCGGGTGCGGTGGCGTGGATGCGATGGTGAGGATGGCGGCGGCGCGGGTGCGGTGGCGAGGATGGCAGTGGCGCGGGGAGGAGGAGACGGGGAGGAGAAAGGGGATCGAGGGCGAGAGCGGCGTGCATGCGTGTGCGTGCATGCGTGTGAGTGTGGATAGGGGCATGTTAGTGGGGTTAGGTTTTTTTCGTGTGCGCCACCGGTATCCTTTTACCCGTGGCGCACATATTTTCACGTGCGCCACCGGTATTCACCCGCGTCCCCTGGTACCAGGGAACGAATACCGGTGGCACACAAATTTACACGTGCGCCACTGGTACTGTTATACCGGTGGCGCACGCTATTTTCTGTGCGCCACCGGGTTTAACAGTGGCGCCCACAAAAAGACTTTCGCCACTGGTAGTTTTGCTCCTATTGGGGTTTTCCTACTAGTGCCCCCGGCACAGCTCCCTCTCGCTCTCCTTCTGGCCCAGCTAGCCCACCTCGGCCTTTCACCTACCTCTCGCCAGTAGACATGGCGTGCGCTGTGCCGCCCAGCCCAGACGCCAAATCTGGTTCCAGTTTCGACCCACGAACTTTGGCCAGCTTCGGCCTCGGAGGGGAGCGTGTGAGAGTTGTGTTCCCGGACTCCGTCTGGCCGGACCTAGGGCGTTATATAGGTCCTCTCCGATGTTTTCTTCTCCGGGGCGGCGATTTGTTACGCAGATCACGGTCGCCGACATCTTTTGGTCTACATTGATGACTTCCTGGCCACTGCTTCTACAAGCTCCTGGGTTTCAACAAGTTTGATTCACTGAGACGGAGGACAGCGGCAGCAACGAGCTTTTCTCGCTGCACGCCGCCGGTGGATGCAAGAGGAATAAGACTTCAGCACCCCCAAGGATTTGGATGTATTTTTCAATTTCTGTAAGGGTGTTGTTGTAAGGGTCTGTGCTATTTAATATATGGCCTTTGACCTTTCTGGAAAAAAATCGAGGGACTAATGCCATAGATCATGGGTGCACTAATTTAGCTCCAACCAAAAAACAAGATCTTTACGCATAGTGCCTTGGTCTTGCCGTCCCCCCCAGGCCTAAAAATCCCGGACGGAGGAAGTACATCCTTATCATCACATTTGGCCCCGATTTTGAGAGAGAGAGAGAGAGAGAGAGAGAGAGAGAGAGAGAGAGAGAGAGGGAGATAGTAGCGTAGCGGGGTGGATCCAGCCGGGACAAAGGCGACGGATCTCGGGTGGCACTGCTCACCTCTGGTGGCGTGCCATGCTCGGCATCCTGCCACTGCTCACGGAGGATCTAGAGGTGTTGATGATGGCCGGTGAGAGCCGGGCCCCGATGCGGTCGGGGCCGACGATGGCGGCGCCCGCGGGCGTCGTTACCTTGATGAAGGTGTCGTCGCTGTGATTCTTCCGCCTACCGCCCAGATGTTCCGGGGGAAACCCAAGATCTGGTTCTACCGGATCGGACGATGGCGGCACTTTCGGTGTCGATTCTCCCTCTTGGGGGCATCGTTTTGGAACACGTGATGCCATGGAGTGGTCTACCGGTGGAGCAGAGTTTCATCTACCACGACGAAGACGACATGTCTTGGCGGCGTGGTGCAGCGGGGACTCGACGACGGTCGTGACTTGGTGGACTCGCGCAGGGTGAGGGCGTAGCCTGGTGTCATGGTGGCATCGGCCGCAGGCCTGGCGAGAGGTTTTGCTTTGATCGGCACGCTGAAGTTGGGTTGGAGGAAAATGGTGGAGGCGATTTCCGGAGCATGTGCACAAGGCACTATCTCTGAGTTGGCCAGGTAGCCGGCGCCGGCTGTGGACGGGGCATAAGGCCTCGTTCCTCTGTCGTTTGTGCTAGTTGTGGTGTTTTCACTGTTTGACAGCTTCCGCTTGTATTCGTCCGTAGTAAGGCTCTTTGCCAGCTTATATTGAATAAATGAAATAAAAGCCATATGCATCTCTTCGATGCAGAGGCTGGGGCTCCCCATTTCGAAAAAAAGTAGCGTAGCGGGAGGTGGTGTGTGGTGACAATGTCTTAGTACCTTGGATGCTGGAGGTAGGCAGCACTGGGGGGCGGCGCTCTAGTCACGGTGGTGCCCCACATGAGAGAAGGCGGCGACCCCCATGGCGGGATAGCGGTGGCACACCGCAAAGGAAGGCAGGGAGGCAACAAAGGCACTTCTTGTTGCGTCTAGCCGTGCAGCCGGAGGGATCAACACCGTGAGTGGCTATAGATTTGGCACTCCATCTGCGTCTCATCGTGCCTCGTAGAGAGGGATGCCTTGAGGGCTACATCTGGCGCTCCATCTGCATGCTGCCGGAAGGGAGGCAACACCTCTAACTGCGTTCTCCCTTGCCGCTGGAGGGGAGGGACGCGAAGAGGTTCTTCAGATGTTCCCTTTTTTGAATTTTTGGAAAAAAATTCTTTATTTTATTTCCAATTTGTTGAAAGTTTGGTACTCTATTCAGTTGAAAGTGTGAAATAGTTGGAAGTTCATCCCATAGTTTTTTGAATGTTGGTCAAATAGTTGGAAGTTCTTCTCAATTTTTTTTTGCTGAAAGTAGGGAAAAATAGTTGGAAGTTTATCTAGTATTTTTCCGAAAGTTGGTAAAAAATAGAGGGAAGTCCATCTCATATTTCTGAAAGTTGGTAAAAATATATTTGAAAGTCAAATTGCTGAACGCGAAGCCCTTCTTTTTGAGGTAGATCTTCTCTAGAGATTATAAAAGTAGTTGAAATCTGTCTTCTTATTTTGCTAGTTTCTCTCCGCGCGGGCAGTAGATAAGAGGCGTGGGGATGAGAAGCTCACGTTCCCACAGCTTTTGATGTTGTCCGGAAAGTGACCCCCGGGTACCAGTGGCAGCGCTACTCACTGTTTGTGATGTCGCTTGACATCACAGGTTTTTCAAATGCCACTTTAATTTTTCGAAATTTATGCGTCAGCCCCTGGGAATATAAAGCTGCATGGTGCATTGAAATCACTAGTCCTAGAGCCTAGGTCCGCCACTGCCGGGTACCCGCCAAATCATTGCTCTTTGACACATGTATCTTACAGACATATGGACAACGCCCTTCCCAGTGAATTTTCTTAAAACCTTCTTGTGGTGTCGGTTCAAAACTTGCAAGTTTATAGTGATTTTCACCGGATATTTACCCAGATTTGAATTCTCTATTAGGTTCCACCTGTAGTCAAACCACCATAAACGATTAATCTTGGCTAGTAGATACAGTACAAAATAAGAATCATATATATATATCACCCTTTATCAACGACTAACGTACTAGAGGTTTCTTTCGAGCATCCCCGTTATTCCTAGTTAAGTACCTAAAAATAACCGTGAATTCTACCACTAGGATCGAACGTGAGGGATGAAGCTAGTATCATTTTACCCGAAAGCACCGTCTTTTTTTTTTGAAGCGGGGCAAAAGCTTTGCTTTATATTAATATAGAAGGAGCAAACATGAGACGGCCGAGGCCAAGGTAAAACCACCGACCACAAAAAAGGAGGGCTGCAGAGTGCCGACCCCCCCCCACTAACTAACCAACTCAACCTATTTCGTCCACTCTGCTGGAGAGGAAAATTGTCATCGCGACAAAGTGGAGGCTCCCAACGCCTCAAGCAGAAAGCCCTAGTCAAAGAGCGCTGCGAACTTCCTCGCACCCGCGAGGATCCAGTTCCTCGCCTCGTCCTTAATCTTCTGGCCCAAGATGGAAGGCATAGCGAACTTATTGTTGAACACTCTGGTGTTTCTTTCCTTTCAGATTTCCCACGTGATCAGGATGATTGCCGTCTTCAGACCCTGACGAGAAGAACAAGCAGAGTTCACCACCGAATTCAAGTACTCGAGGACATTTGGCCTCCCCGAGCCAAGGTCTTGCATCAGGTTTGGGCATTTTAGCCAGCCAGACGCCGCGGCCCACACCCGTTTAGAGTAGCGACACTCGAACAAGATATGTCTGGCCGTTTCAGGAGTGCATCTGCAGAGCTGGCACGTGGGCTGGTGGGGCCAACCCCTGATGGCAAGGCGATCGGAGGTCCACAGCCTATTCTCAACAGCAAGCCAGGCAAAGAAAGAGCATTTGGGCGGGGCCCAAGCTTTCCAGACGATGCCCAAGAAAGGGGCTGCGATGGCGCCAAAGAACTGCGCCTTGTAAGCCGATTTGGCCGTGTAGATCCCATTTGCAGTGAGAGTCCAAATGATGGTGTCAGCCATTCCTGGAACGAGCACGACATCCTGCAGGAGTTCCCAGAGAAGAATGCATTGAGCGAAGTGATCCGTGGTGAAGTTTAGAACATCCAAGTCCGAAATCCACTTCTCGTTAGTCGACGCGTCATGCGAGAGGCTTTGAATACCGCCGGAGCGATTAGTTGAGGGGAGAGGCCATTCACCCAAGCGGCTCCCCAAAAAGAAGCTTTGAGGCCATCGCCCACCGTCACGTTTGTTGCCGCATTGAAGAGGTTCCGGTCGATGATGTCATTTGGCATTTCCGACCCCACCCAAGGTTTATCCGGAGAAACCCATTCGTGCCAAAGCCACCTGAGGCGCAGTGCCCTGGAGAATTTTTCCAGGTTTAGAATTCCCAGCCCACCCAATCTCTTTGGGCGACACACCTTATCCCAAATGACCTTGCACTTGCCTCCGCTGACCGTGTCACTGCAGTTCCACAGCATGCCTCTTCGCAACTTATCGAAAGCTTTGAGAGTGCGTTTGTCCGCTTTGAGGGCCGTCAAAAGGAAGATTGGCATGGAGGAGAGAACGGACTTCACGATAGCAGCGCAACCAGCCCGGTTGAAGAATCTTCTTTCCAAGGCTGAAGACGAGAAGCGGCCTTGTCGATGTATGGCTGGAAATCCGCCCTTCGCAGCCTTCCCATCGAAATTGGAAGGCCAAGGTACTTGATGGGGAACTGCGCGATAGCTGCCGGAAAATCATTCAGGATTGCTGGCAAGTCGATTTCCGAGCATCGAATGGGCGTGATGGCGCTCTTGGCAATGTTTGTGACCAGTCTAGTCACCTCCCCAAAATGGTGAAGAGTGGTAGCCAGATTAGAGACATCCTCAGCCGCCGGAACCAGGAAAATCGCCGCATCATCGGCGAAGAGTGAGACCCGCAGGGTGGCAAGCCTGTCCGGAATAGGCTGCAGCAACCCCGCCTCAGTCGCCAACTGCAGAGTTCTGTTGAGGGGATCAATGCCGTTGTCGAATAAAAGAGGCGATAGTGGGTCGCCCTGCCTGAGGCCTCTACCATGCACAATCGGAAGTCCCGGAATGCCATTGAGCAAGACACGAGAGGAGGCGGTGGAGAACAGGATAGACATCCAAGCGCGCCATCTGGCAGGAAATCCCCGGCGTTGCATGATGTCAAGCAGATAATCCCACCTCATGGAGTCAAAAGCTTTGGCGATGTCAAGCTTGAGCAGCAGCATGGGAGTGTGGTTTCTGTGGAGACACCTAGCAGTGTTTCGGACATACATGAAGTTGTCGTGGATACTTCTAGTCTTAATGAAGGTGCTCTGACAGTGCGAGACCAAGTCGTTCATCTTGGGAGCTAGACGGATCGCCATGGCCTTAGCAATAATCTTCGGGATGATGTGAATCAGGCTAATAGGGCGGAAATCCGTGATTGCGTCCGCACCATCTTTCCTGGGCAGGAGAGCAATATTGGCCGAGTTGATGACGTGGAAATTGTTGACTGAGAGTTCCGAGAAAGCGTCCATGAGGTGCATAAGATCCTCCTTGATGATATCCCAGCAGGAAGAGAAGAAAGCCGTAGTGAACCCATCCGGGCCGGGAGCTTTGTCATGAGGCATCTCATTAATGGCGTGTTTGATCTCGTCGATGGAGAAGGGGAGAGCCAAATCCTCTAAATTTCCGACAGTAGGGTTTATCGCTTCCCAGTCCATGTCAAGAGTCCGAGTGTGTGAAGGGCCCATAGTTTGAGAGAAGTGCTCAAAAATCACAGAAGCCTTGTCCTCGTGGCTTGACACCCACCCGTCGTGTTTGCGCAATCGCTGAATGTTGTTCTTCCTCCTCCTGGAATTGACACGGATGTGGAAGAACTTGGTGTTGGCGTCCCCTTCCCTGAGATAGGTTATTCTGGATGCCTGTCTTTTCCGAGTGCGTTCTAGAACAGCAAGGCAAAGCACTCGGCGCTTGAGCCCTGCACGTAGGGTCTTCTCGTCACTCGACAGGGGCCGGTGGTCTTGAGCAATATCCAACTGCAGGATTACATCCATAGCCATTGCGAACTGCAGTTTGTGATCTGAGAAAAGCCCTTTGCTCCACGCCCGTAACTTCCTAGCAGTCAGCTTCATTTTGTGGTTGAAGATGTGCACTGGCTGGGTGTGGGTGGTCGGTTCGGCCCAAGGGCCGAAACCACGTCATGAAAGCCCGTCATCTTGCACCAGAAATTCTCGAAGCAAAACGAGGGCAGACGCCTGGGGCCAGACTGGTTAGACAGCATCAACAGGCAGTGATCAGAGAGCGAGGATGAAAGGGCCTGCAAGACATGGTTCTCAAAAGCCAGGTCCCAACTAGCGTGGGGTCCAGTCTAACAAGCGTGGGGTCGTTCCTCTCATTGCTCCAGGTGAACTTCCTGTTCTGCAGCTTGATTTCCTTGAGTTGGCACTGGTTTAACGCCTGGCGGAATTGACCCATCAGGCGAAAATCCAGATTGGCATTGTTTTTATCCGAGGCCTGATAGATGAGGTTGAAGTCACCCAGGATCAACCACTTTTCATCATTCTGGGGGGCGCAGGCAATCGCCTCGTCAAGAAAGGCTCTTTTATCGATGTCATTGCTGGGGCCATAGACGGTGGTTAGTTTGAACTCAGTGCCGCAAGCCAGAATGCAGACATCCGCCGAGATCAAGTGCGTTCCAATGTGGATGTTGGTGATGTTCACGAAATCCACGTTCCAGAGCAAAAGGAAGCCTCCTCTCATGCCTGTGGCCGGTCTTTGAGCAAAGGAGCGTAAGCGGAAACCCCCGATGTATGTCGCGGTGCTTTGATCAATATTATCCAGCTTAGTTTCTTGAAGGCATGCAATGTGACAAGGGGTGTTGGCGAGCGTGGAGTGGACGGTGTCTTTGCGGGCTTGATCATTTAGGCCACGAACGTTCCAGTTGGCGATGTCGAGGATGGGGTTATTCATTGTTGTAGTAGATCAGTCGATGAGCAGAAGAAATCATAGAGGGTGCGGATGATGTAGGTAGTGCAGATAAATTAGTAGACGACTAAGATCCAATAGCAAAGCAAAAGCTAAGCGCAGAGCTCCTATTCTGCCGCGGAGTTGATCTCCACCCCTCCTGGACCCTCCATTGCGACAAGAGCATCATCAGCTTCTGCCAAGCAAGGCAATGTCAGCTTGAAGAGCTTGGTAAGGGCCTGGTGCCTTTGGCCCGTCATGGTTGTCTTGTACGTGTCCACGTAAAGCTTGCGCGTGGTCATAACAGGGAGTTCATCATTCACGTCAATCCCCATCTTCTTGTTTAGCACCCAGATGGCCTTGTCGACTGCCGGCATGCATGGCTTCGCGCCCAGGTGTTCGCTACGACATGCAGCGATGGTCAGCTCAGAAGCCGGGGCCAGAACCTCTTGAGATGCAAGTGGAGCAGGGCGAGGCAGTAACGGCACCGGCGGCGAGCTAAACAGCGACCTGACAGAGGATAGGGCTTCATTACCTTCATCGCCATCGTCCAGCAAACCCTCAATGGTGGCGAGGTTGCTCGCCAAACACTCCCCGTCCGGAAGATCGTCAGGTCCATGCCCGTCAATCATCAGCGCCGCGGCGTCGCCGGCCGCGACCACGACAGCAAGGGTCGCGTCCTCAATCGACAATGTCGTGGCATCGCCGTCCACGACAGAAGGGCTAGCGTCTTCAAGCAGAAGCGACGTGGCGTCGCCGGTCGTGACCACGTCAGCAGGGCTCGTGTCCTCTTCCTCGATAGGCACGGCGTTGTCCTTGGGGTGCATCGGATCCTCGCAGCGAGTGGGCATCGCCGGCGTCGCGTCGAACTAGGCCTCGTTCCCTCCATCCCACACGGTGGGGACCCCGCGTGTGGAGAGGAACGGAGCCGCGGAGGCAGTGGTGGTCGCCATGGCATCGTCGTTGATGCCCCACGCACTCAGCTCGGGGTTCGCGGCCAGATCCGCCAGGGCCGTGGCGTCGGCTACGCGGCCAGCGGAGCGCTCAAAAGAGATCATCGAAGAAGCCAGCCTAGAGGATGCGCCGGAAGGTGGCGAGTCTCCGACGCTCTGCAGCGAAACGCGGCAAGTTTGGCTAAATGGCGAGGCCGTAGGAGGCGCAGGAGAGCGGCGAGGTGTAGCGACAGGTGTGCTGATGCCGAGGAACTCCGGCACGGCGTCGCGGGCCGCCAAAAGGCCCACGTTCATGAGCTCCTGCAGCTTGTCCGTGACCCGCTCGTCAGAGAGAGCAGGAGCCAGAGCTTGCTGCAGCACTGGCGTCGGCGCGACGATGATGGATAAGAGGCATGGAGTCGTGGTCGCGGTCGCAGCCAGAGGATGCTGCAGCACCGGCGTCGGCGCGATGATGATGGATTGGAGGCGCGGACTCGTGGTCGCGGCCGCAGCCAGAGGGTGCTGCAGCACTGGCGTCAGCGCGACGATGATGGATTGGAGGCGTGGAGTCGTGGATGTGGTCGCATAGAAGTCCTTGTGCTGTCGGTGTCGCCCATGGTCGCGGCTTGGCGAGCCTCGACGTGGGGAGCGGTCGCGGACGCGCACGCTCGGCCCAGCGCTCGGACGCCGTGAGTGGCTGCGCCGGTGGTCATCACCGCCGCGGCGGTGGTCACCCACATCATCAACATCATCATCATGCCCGTGGCGACGCAGCGCACGGTAGTCGCACCGTGAGCTGGCCCTTGACTTGCTTCGCCACTGATCGTGGTCACCACGACGCCGCTCCCTGCGGCCATCATCTTCGTGCGCGTCGTAGCTGCTAACATTGTCCCTGTGTCGCCGGCTTATTGATCGGTGCACCGCCGGCGCCGGATCCGAACAAGACGGCGAAGAGCGGCACCCACCCGCACGGTGGCCCGAGTGACCGCAGCGGTCGCAGCAGATGGGGTCGCGGCATGCCTCGGAGAGATGATCCCTGGCTCTCGGCAGCGGCGGCACCTTT
This sequence comes from Poa pratensis, assembly GCA_947311845.1. Lineage (NCBI taxonomy): Eukaryota > Viridiplantae > Streptophyta > Magnoliopsida > Poales > Poaceae > Poa > Poa pratensis. The sequence goes on along the minus strand of CAMZMU010000080.1, from coordinate 6,065,615 downwards.
TGCCGAACGGGTTGCGGGCAAAGCGGGTGTTGAATTGAAAATGGCGTGAGCGTGAAGCCTGGGAAGAGCGGGGCTGGAAACGTGGGGGAGATGGAGGTGCGCGGCGAAGCATTGAAGGCCGGCGCATTGAAGGCACGCCCCGGCGCGCCGAGAGCCGCTGCTCGCGCATGGCGCGGCGAGATACGACCAGTGTCCACGGCACCTCTGACGTTGGAGACCTCGAGCGCAGCGAGGCGTCACAGCTATGGGACGGAGCTGGGGCACTTGGCGCAGGGGAGGAGGCCGGAGCGCCTTGAAAGTGCGGATCCGGCAGCAGGAAAGCCACAGATCGTGGCTGGCGAGGGCGAGGCCTGGCATTGAAGGCGCGAGAGGTCTTGAGGATGCCAGCGGGGCAGCCGTGCGCTCTCCAGGCCGACATAGCCGCATTGACCCCAGCGCAGACCGCATCCGGAGGCGTGGCAAGGATGCTGGTGGCGTTCACCATCCGCGGGGCACCGTGGCGGAGCCGAGGCGGAGACGACGTGGCCGGAGTTGCAGGGAGGCGGCGACTCGCGCCAGACCTGGCGGGCTGGGCAGGAGCTAAACGGAAAAAGCCGGGCGAAAACCTTGGGGGATGGTGGCTGGGGGCGGTGGGAGCCGGTGGGGGCGTAGTGCGGCCGCGGTCGCCAGCGCGTGAGCAGCAGGTGAATCCTGGGCGACGAAACTGGGGCGGTGCGGACCGGCCGGCGCAGGGCGATGGAGGGGCTGCCAGCCCAGATCTGACAGGCGCTGCAGGGCAGCCGAATCCGAAGAACGCGGGCCTGAAACCTTGGGGCAAGGTGGATGGTGGAGGAGGGAGCTGGTTGGGGCGAAGGGAGACGGGAGGGAGAACCGGGGCCGAGCCGCGCGCCGGCGGCGGCGCTTGGCCGAGCGCGACGCGTGAGCGCTGGGCAACGGAGCAGGGGGGCGCACCCAGGAACGCAGGAGTGAAGCCGTGGGGAAGCTGGGACGGAGGCCGAGGCGGGCAGGGAGACTGCGGCCTGGGTGGAGACGCCGGCGAGCGGGCGGCGCGGTCGCCCGCGTAGTCGCGGGAGCTCCTGCTAGCAACGGTCATTTTTTCTTTTTTGACTGGTTTTTCCACCCTCGTTACTTGAAAGCACCGTCTTGCAGCACCGGCTTGAAGCACCTGGCGCACGTCTGTAGCAAGAGGGAGAAGCATGCCGGTGGCCCGGAGTTTGCAGCACCGCAAATGTCTGCAACAGAGAGAGTGTGCCGGCGGCCAGGCTTGCAACTCCGGTCGCAACTCGCAACAGCCGCTCGCCGCCCTCGCAGCGGCCGCCGCAGGCCGTCAGGTGCACCGGCGCACCCTGGCTCGCAGCAGGCCACCGGCCTTTTTAGCATTGGCTCGCAGCAGGCCACCGGGTTTTGCAGCAGCGGCCGCCGCCGGTCGCAGCAGAGCGTGTCGCCGTTCATGCCCCACACAAAGTGCCCACACAAATCCGAAGGAACGGAGACGTCGCAGACACCTCCTCCCAGATCCAACACCGATAGCAGAAAGAACCGCCATTTCGATGGAAAATGTGGAGGAAACTTATTCGCCGCTGCCATCGCCACCATCGAAGCCATGGACAACCAAATACCTAACTAAGAAACTTAGACTACTGAAGGCACGCGGAGACAAGGTCCCGGGGTTCCCCTCCTCCCACCTAGACTACTAATGAAGAGGCTTTTGTCAAGAAAAAACCATTCAGAGGGCTTAATCGGATGAAATATTTGGTGTTTAAAGACGGCTAGGAATTAGTAGAATAAATCTAGATATTTTTTATACATAGCAAGGATACAAAGAATACATCTAGCACGATGTGTGCGTCTAAACTTTCCGTAGTAACTTTTTTTATGTGATTCTTTAGTAACTAAAAATGAAGTAATAATCCAAACCATATATATATGACAACATATAATTAGAACAAATAATTAGGCTGGCCGGGGTACAACCTCCTTTTAAAAAAAATATATAATTAGGCTACCCATAGTGTTCCTACGCATGTCCGGCCTGACTACACAACACCAATAGATACCGTCTACAACTCACAAGCTTACCAATGGTCCACACAAGCTTTTATATTTATATATATACCCCCTATTCAGCACCCAGGGTGCAGAAAAACTTATTTTGCACCCACGATTTTTTTATGTCATTACATCAAAAAATTATGTTAAGTATGTAAATATTTACGTTCATGTTGACCCATAACGGAAGAAATCGGCATAAAAAATGCAAAATATGAGTCATGGCAACGTAAAAGTCACAACAACAGCATAAATATGTGTATTTTAGTCTTATTTTTGTAATGTCAAGTAAATAAAAAGTTTATGTCATGTATATATTTTCTTACCTTCTCCTTAACTTCCAACATAATACAAAATTTACGTGACGTAAAATTCATGTATGGTTGTGAAGATACAGGGTGGGTGTATAATCACTACTCTACTCCTGGGAGTCAAATAGCGCGTCCTATATAACATGTAGATAGCTCGAATACACATACCGTGTACCTTCTATATACCCAACATGTGCATACCCGAGGTATAGGTGTCATCTACATACCCAAAATGTACTGTATTCTATCCAGGTGCCCAGGCACCAGGGAGCATATGTTAATTTACCTATATATATATATATATATTTGGCAAATTAAGCTTACCAATATATGGACATTCTGCTTATTGACCTGTGTTGTAGGTATACAGAAAGCTATATAAATTAAATCTAATTAATCCGTGAATAAAATATCGCAAATTCATAAAATACATTATATTTTTTATATTTATTCATTTCAACCTTCGGGTAACCCTATCTTAATTGTTTCTTCAATAGATAGTTAATTATAATTAACTGGTGGAAGGTAAATTATATATCTACAATTGACACGCATTGATTTAAAAAAAAAGGAGAATCAAAGTTCATTTTTTTATCATGTTGAGTGCTTCGACACCATTTGTTTATATACCCAGTCCTGAAAGCTCCCACACAAGGTGGGGTCTGGGAAAGGGAATTTTTTTTTTTTGACATTGGGAATTTCTAGACTGCCTTACCCTTGCATAATAATTCTGCAAGGAGACTGGTTTGAACCCAGAACCTCCAGATCACAAGTGGAGAGACTGTATCACTGCATCAGGCCCGCCCTTCCATTTGTTTATATACCATCCGAAATAATCGAGCGGATATAATTCATTTTTGCCCTGTGGGTGTGCAATTCAAATGGTTACATGCTTTACAGCAGTTTCCAAAAGTCCTATTACAAAAGAAAAAATCAGTTATAATAAATATTAATGTTTTTATTATTTATTTGTTAAGATGCCATTAACAGTATGTGATCATATTTGAGTAACATTTCCCCAATTCAGACCACGCACTGCATGCAGCAGTTCAAGAAGTCTATGGAACACGTAAGGAAGTGGCTCTACGTCCCCTCACTCAACTCATCCATCCCCACCTGGGCGTCCGCCGAAAGCCAAAGCAGAGCCTCTATGACCGCGCAATCGGTTGAGGCTGATGGCAGCACCGGGGTTTGGAAGGCATTGATGGATGCGGTAAAGGTAAACTTAACGAGCATTTTTAGCACAATTTTCTTATATCCGAAACATATTGGGTTTGTCATTTTTTTAGTAAAATATTTTATTAATTCTTTGCAAAACTATCAAGCTGATACACCACAAAAGAGTTAAGCTCTTGACTCTGCATCCATGATGTACATACGCAAAGCCGGTACAATTAAAGCACACTCGGGAACAAAGTTTTTTTTTCGGGGGACACTTGGGAACAAACCTGATGTTAACTCACTAAATGAAAGAGAGGAAAAAAATAAGACCCGAGAAGCAAAGCACTCAAGATACAGTGATGCAGAGGCTATGCCGACACCCATGATGGATAAACAAGTCCCTAACGACTGTCTCCAGCTGAATACATGCCACCACCAATAGATTGCGGTCCTCCAATCGCTGAAGTGTGGACTAGGTGCGGAGCCAGTACTGTATAACGTTGCACAAGAGAATTTATTTTTCCTCATCACAAGTAACATCATTTTTACAAAGCCATAGTGACCAACACAGAGGAGTCGCTCCAACCAGGGTTAGAGCCCTCAACTTATGATTAAGCCCTCAACCAATTACCAACCATATTAGTAATGCTCTGAGGAGGATACAAGTTAGATGCCACCTAAATTATGTTGGGATTCGTAGTGCAAAATAAAAAAATTCGGCCTACTACGATTCAAAACCAAGATCGAACTATGAAGATGCAAGAGAATTAGATTTAGATCTATACCAACGAACGCAGCGGGAAGAAGATATTGGTGTAGATGTGTTTATGACGATTCCCGCAGCTAGGTGTCATGTCCTGTGTCAGGAACACCGGGAGTACGAGGTACCCCTTTGTAGATTCGGCAAAGGGGCGCTAGGAGGTTTCGATCGGCTTCTCGGGACGAAGAATACACGCGAGCACGACGTAGCGAGAAGAACAAGGACGCAGCGATCTACCCAGGTTCAGGCCGCTCGGAAGCGTAAAAATCTACTCCTGCATGTCTGAAATAGATGTCACCATGAGGAACTGGCTACAAAGGTGGTTCCCGGGTAGAAGGCCCGGCTGGTGCGAGGAGGAAGAAGAAGAGCAGATCCTTCCCGGGGAAGATCACCTCTCTCCCTTCTTCTCTTTTCTCTGGTGGTCTAGCTTAGTCTTAGCTACGAATGAACAGAACTTGCCCCCATCTACGTGGCCTTGGCCCTCCCTTTATAGTCGAGGGGGTCACCACAGGCGGTCACGTGAGAGGCACATGCTTCAGGTCTTGGCGGGAGAACCGCCCAAAGGCTGAAAAGGTGGGCGGGAGGTGCGTGCCGGCACCTCCCCTCTTCGCACGCTCCGGGTTGGTGAGGGCCAAAAGCACGCCCGCTTTTGGCAGGACAGAGCTGGCAATGGGTTGGTGAGCCTGACAGGCCCTCCCCAGCTGTCCTCTAGTGACGCCATCTTGGCATGATCTTGTCTGATCCGGCCTTGGCGTCCAAGTCTTCTGTTGATCTCATCCCTTTGCTTGGGGAGGAGTGCGTCCCTCCTCGGATGACGTGGCGAAGCCAAAGGTAGCAACTGGACCACGGTGCATCGTGGAACTAGTCAAGCCACTCTACGGGGAATGTGTTCTGGGGTCGAAGTCGTGGGTTCCCGGGAACTGCCCTGAGTGGGTTCCCGGGAAGGCTTCCTTTAGTACCAGCTTGTCGAAGGAGTTCTTGGCGGGCAACACCTTGGTTAGGTTGTCGTTGCCGGGGCATGCTGGCTCGCATGCCGGGTTGTCGAGGTCGAGTCTTGTCCATCTTCACGGTGGGCCCACAGGTAGTGGTCCCCTTTTGCAGGAGTCGTGGAGACCCCTGGTTCCACGGTTGCGACAATAGGTGTATCCCTCCCAGCCGCGAGAATTTATTCCACTCGTTTGAGGATCGAACGCACGACCCCTCTACTGGAATCCACGCGTACGTGATCTCCAATCTTGCAGCGCTCCACCGTTCAGGATGAAGAACAACTGGAGTATAGGAAGTAGGAGCAGCCTTACGGCGTTCTGTTGGAGAAAACGAGAGAGAGAGAGAGAGAGAGAGAGAGAGAGAGAGAGAGAGAGAGATAGAGAGAGAGAGAGAGAGAGAGAGAGAGAGAGAGAGAGATGGAGGAGGGTAGCCCTTCAGCAACCAATGCGTGGAGAGGGGGCTGCCCTCTCCTCTCTTTGTATAGGAGGGAGGGGGAGGCGCCTTGGAGGGGGGCTGCCCCCTCCTGAACTCTACCTGACATGCGTGGTTCAGCCACAGTCTTGTCTGAAGCTTCTTTATCACATACAGGCACTTCCGGTTCGGTCGTAGGAACGATTGGTGGAACTACTTCCGGCACCTTAGTCATATCGGCTGTCATTGAAGATTCGATAATCTCATCAAGTTGTACTGTTCTCCCACTCACCTCTTTCGCGAGAAACTCTTTGCCTTGGGTACGGTGGTAGAAGGAATACCCAACTGTATTCTTGGGATATCCAACAAAGTAGCATTTGTCTTGTTTGGGATCAAGTTTGTTCGGCTGTAAACGTTTTTCATAGGCGTCACAACCCCAAATTTTAAGGAACGATAAGTTGGGTTTCTTCCCATGCCATATTTCATACGGCGTCGTTTCAACAGACTTTGACGGCGCTCTATGAAATGTGAAAGCTGCGGTCTCTAGTGCATAACCCCTAAAAGATAAAGGCAGTTCCGTTAGTGAGATCATAGACCGCATCATGTCCAATAAAGTTTGGTTACGTCTCTCAGACACCCCATTTCTATGTGGAGTTCCGGGAGGCGTAAGTTGTAAATCGATTCCATAATCACTAAAATGTTTGCTAAACTCGTGACTTAGATATTCTCCTCCGCGATCCGGTCATAGAAACTTGATCTTTCTATCACGATGATTCTCTACTTCGTTCTGAAATTCTTTGAACTTTTCCAATCTCTCAGACTTTTGCTTCATCAAGTAGATATATCTGTATCTACTCAAGTCGTCAGTAAAACTTACAAAGTAGAGATAACCACCACGCACTGGTATACTCATTGGACCGCATACATCACTATGTATTATTTCCAACAAGTCACTCGCCCGTTCAACATGACCAGTGAACGACGTCTTAGTCATTTTTCTCATCAGACAATTTCTCGCACGTGACAAATGATTCAAAATCAAAAGACTACAAGAGCTCATCACCATGGAGCTTCTGCATGCGCTTCTTTCTGATATGTCCAAGACGATAGTTTAGCATCTATGTTAAAGACATCATCACTACAATCAAGATTCATAATAAATAACCCATTCTTAACGGTGCAAATCCATAAAACATATTCTTAAAATAAATGGAACAACCATTCTTCTCCGAATTAAAAGAATATCCATCACGTAACAAACACGACCTAGAGATAATGTTTTTACATAATGCTAGAACGAAATAACAATTATTCAGTTTTATCACGAATCCTGAAGGTAGACTCACAGGCTTGACACAGATGGCATGAGCGGCGATTTGGACACCGTTCCCGACGTGCATCTGCACTTCATTCTTTACCAGTTTTCTCGCCTTCCGAAGTCCCCGCATCGAGTTGCAAATGTGAGCAACCAATCCGGTATCAAATACCCATGACTTAGAACGAGGACCGGTAAGAAATATGTCTATAACATATGTATAACAAATATACCTTTGTTGGACTCTCCAAACTTATCATTGTCTGCCATCATCACATGATTGGTATCTTTTTGCATTCTAGCCTCCGCAGTTTTCAACATTGCGAACAATTCGCTCATTGTCTTGTTCATCCCTGTCATGTGGTAGTTTATGACAAAACAGCTGTAAGACGGGGGGAGTGAAGCAAGTAAAAGATCAGTGCCGAGCTCCACAGAGATTGGACAATCCAAAGCTTCAAGCCTCTATGCGTAACCAAACATTTTGGTCTCGTGCTCGTTCACTGAGCTCCCTTCTGCCATCTTGCATTCCAGCAAGGCCTTAGTTATCTGATAACGTTCGGCTCTTACTTATTTCTGAAACATAGCTTTCAATGCCTCGATCATATCAAAAGCACTCGCATTTTCAAAATGCTTTTGCAGCTCTGTATCCATGCAAGCGAGCATAAGGCTTGCACCACTATGTTGTCATATGCCTTAATGGCATAAACATTCCTTTCATGAGCTTCCGGAGCTGCTGGAAGAGGTGCATCTCGAACGTACACTAGTAGAAAATGGGCCTATGGTCCCGGTTCGGTTGGGCCTTCAGTCCCGGTTGCCCAACCGGGACTGGCCAATCGGGACCAATGCTGGTCCCGGTTGGGCCACGAACCGGGACCAATGGTTGTCCACGTGGCCTGGTCTGGCTGCTCGTGGGGGGAGACTCATTGGTCCCGGTTCGTATTAAGAACCGGGACCAATGAGTGCTTTTTTTTTTTTGGTATTTAGGGTTTAGGATTCGATCTCGCCGGTGCCCCCTCTCCCTCTCGCCGGTGCCCCCTATCGCCGGTGCCCCCTCTCCCTCTCGCCGGTGCCCCCTCTCGCCGGTGCCCCCTCTCCTTCTCGCCGGTGCCCCCTCTCGCTATCGCCGGTGCCCCCTCTCCCTCTCGCCGGTGCCTCCGTCGTCTCCCCCTTCTTCGCATCGCCGACGAGCTCTCCATCGTTTCCGTACGCATATTATACGCTCTACTATATACACAGTACACGTTGATGCATATATAATTAATATTCGATCTCTTGCGAGAATACAACTATTTAATTACATGGAGATAGATCAAGCCATCAAGGCATATTTAGTTCATCGTCCGAAGCATAATGTTCTCCCTTTTCATCGATGGCCTCCCTAAGCAGAAATCCCGCCAATTCCTCTTGAATTGCTCCTACGCGCAGTTTTGGTTCGAGCGTCTCCCGCAGGTCGCTCAAATTAGTTGTTCTCCGCTCAGTGGTCAACTCGCGAATGAACTCGCAAACGTAGAATCCACATAAATTACTCCCCGGTGGCTGCTGCGGACATGTCACCGATTTATAAGTTAGCTCATCTTTGAATGGACCTTGTACCTTCTGTTTGAAATGTGTCCAACACCTGCTTTGGCAAAGAAAATGAACAAAGGAGTTATTAATTACTTGACATAAGGGAACGAACGAAAGAGGGCGATATAATGCGATAATGATTGAAATTACTTGTTGAGCATTTCTTTCATGTCGGACCACATGTCTTGGTCCCAACTTAATGAGTCGTGGACTTCAACTGTGGACTTGTCAGGTTGAATGCTTAGCAGAATCCAGTGGAACCTGCGGACGTTTACATAAAGCAGACATGCATAGCTCATTAATTACACTTAACATCGAGAAAGCCAAATAAAAATATGTACAAGACAAAAACACTCACTTGAAGTTGTAAGGAAATAGTATTTCCGTACAGAAATGTTGCATGGTTAAAAAGGTGGTCAGGTCATGCTCCACGTCTTTGGGGTGATTGACTAAGGTATATGAATTCACGATATACGGGTCAACGAACCCGACCTCAAAAACTTTAGTTCTTTTGCATTCCATCATCTTCATTCTGCATAATAGCGTACAAAAGGATATATATATAGTCAGGATAATATAATACAGGCAATGAACGAGCTGAGCTAGAGACTTAATTACGAAAATAAATCACTTACAGACAATAGCAAGAGAGGATAGATTTGTCGAGGGCGCGCTTTTGGAATAACTGGAACAGTTCAGTCAGTTGAACCTGTATAACGTAACGTTTGAAGAAATGCTCCACTCTAACGTCCACCGGAAACCAATCTTTCGCGTCCTTCTTTGATGTGTGCACCATGTACCAGTTATGCAAATTTCGCATATGTGTTGATAGACGCGCGAGCTCCTCATTACTGACCATAGGCTCCCCTTGGACATATTTCCGTGCCATCTCTAACATTGGCGCAGATTCATAGCCTAAAAGTTGACCAAGGCTCATACCCAAGGCGGTAGCCTGTTCCTTGGCCTGCGATACAGTGACACCAAGTTCTTTAGCAGCAGCCATGGCTCTGGGGTCCAATAATTCCAGGTCCTTATCCATAGCGTCTCTGAAGTCCTTGTCGGCATCGGAACACACTATGAGCGGGGGGACCGATTGATTTTTCTGCTGTCCGAGCTGGGCAATTTGTTTCCCGCTTTTTGCACTTCTTCCCTTGTTCTGCTCAGACTGGGCACGTGCTAGCTTAGTAAGTTCACGACCATAGTCAGATGGCAGATTCATCGATATCTGGGATGGCTGCTCAAGGAAGGACTTTCTCCACTTTTTGGTTTTTGCATCATATACCGGCTTCTGCTCGGGCTTTTTTGGTGCAAAAAAAGCCTTATTGTAGGCAGCCACCTCCGCGGCGTTTTCCGCTACAGTCCTGTCATAAGGTCTAATGGGAAGATTCTTATGAGGTACTGTTGGGAGGGGCGACCTTTTACGTTTCGGTGATCGCTTACCCCTCATAGTACGAGCGGTGGGCGGAAACGGCTGACGCGGCGGCGGATACGGCTGACGCGGCGGCGGAGACGGCTGCGCTGGAGACTGGTGAGGCGGTGAAGAGGACTGTTGCGCTGGAGACTGGTGAGGCGGTGAAGAGGACTGTTGCGCTGGAGACTGGTGAGGAGTCGATGGCCTTGGCTGCCAGTTCGGAAGCACGATGAATTCCTTTGGCCATAGAATGGTCGCTTTCTTGGCTTCTCCAAGTTCAAGCACCTCCCCATCTTCACCTGCAGGGTGTTGCAGCTTCAGCTCCTCATAATCTTTCATCACTTCATCCACCGCGACAACAGCGTAGCCATTTGGAACCGGAGAGAAATGGTAAGTTGGATTAGGTCCAATTGGTACGACATAGCCGACCGCCACCTTAAAGGTTAAGTTAAAAACTTTCACATGCATCTCACAAGGTGTGCTCTCCATGATATCATCCACTGGGTAGCGACGAAGTGGAGCCACTGCATCATCATTACCATCCTGGAGCTCCGTGGAAGCCACGCTGCTTTTCCGATTCGATGGGACACCGGTACCATCGCATGCAGCTTCTACCATGTGCCGTTGAGATTGGCCGCTAGTACCTTGCTGGCTAAGCACGGCAATTTGTTCCTTCTGCAGCTTTAATTCTTCTTCTATATTACGCAGCCGGTCTGCAGCAGCGCGTGCTTCCATTGCCTCCTTTTCCTTTCTCCTCTGATGGCTTCTATCAGGAAATTTCTTCCTGTGCTCGGGAATCGCAATTGTCTTGGGCTTGGAGCCAGGTACGCCTCGTAACCGTCCGTCGTGTTCCTTATTCCCAAGGGCGCGTGTGAGCTCGTCATCCTCTCTATCGGGAATGAACCGTCCCTCTTCAACATCCTTTACTGCTTTTCTAATTTCTTGGATGGGTAGTAGGGGATTATCTTTGTGTCTTCTGTTATATATGCACTTCCCTTCTGCGTCCAACGTGCCCCCATGCCCGTAAAACCAATTTCTTGCCCGTTCGATCCACTTGAGTGGCTCTGGAGTGATCCCATTAGCCAGCAGGTCCGCCTCAAGTTTCTCCCACTTAGGCATGCTACCAGCGTAGCCACCAGGCCCCATAGTATGGTGGTACATCTTTAGAGCAGCATTTGCCGCATTTTTTGCAGACTTTTCCAGAGCTTCCTCTGATTTCTTGTACGCCACAAATTCTTCCCAGTAGTCCTTTATCTTCTCATACCCTTTATCGAAGTCTGGAGTCTTATTTTTCTTGACAAACAGTTTGTTCAATCTTTTCTTCCAGTTCTTGAATAGCTCGGCCATCTTCTTAAGTGCCCAGTCCTTGACTTTTTGCTCCATGATTTTCCGGGCTATCTTTTCTGCCTCATCTGGATCCTCCTCATCTGAATCCACCTCTGGCGCCGGCAGGGTGAAATTAACCATGAGCTTTCTCCAAAGTCTTTCTTTGCCCTCATCGCTGACATATAGCTGTCCTTTCTCCTTGGCCGATGCCATTCTCGAACGGTGATCGGGATGAAGTCCCTAACAAGAACTCCGCATTGCTTTACCATTTTATTTTTAACACCAGGGGGAGCAGTCGGTGTGCCGTCTTCAGCGACTCTTTCGATCGTGTACCTTTCTTGGTCGCCCAACTTTTTGGCTGGGCCTCGTTTTGTCCTTACAGAAGATTTGCTCGATCCGGAGGGCTAAAAGAAGAAAGAGCGTTAATATATGTATATAGACATCAGAGGCTTAATTAATACAATCTTCGGCTTCATTAATATATGTATATGCACCTCGCCGGAGTTTGCAACATTTAATGTTCCACCGGAGCCTTCGGCTTCTCCCTCGTCGGCTTCTCCCTCGCTGACTTCTCCCTCACCCCGGCCGTCGGGTTCTACCTCACCGGAGCCGTCTCTTCGGTTGAGAGACTCATCTCCCTCACCGGAGTTGTTCAAAAACTCCGTGGTGACATCGACAATATCTTCCGGCCCGCGGATTATATCCTGGAGGATATTTTCCTGATCTTCGTCTCGTTCCATAGTTTCTGCAAATTAAGAACAATGCACAAAACTTTAGTTGGGTAACTTGTTCCATATGTCAAGATACATCTACAATATCATCTCATTTGCAAGAACAAATTAGAAACTTCATATGCTGCCGTATCGTAAACCCGTAAACTCGTAAACTCGTATCGTAAACCCGTAAACTCGTATCGTAAACCCGTAAACTCGTATCGTAAACCCGTAAACTCGTATCGTAAACCCGTAAACCCGTAAACTCGTATCGTAAACCCGTAAACTCGTATCGTAAACCCGTAAACTCGTAAACTCGTATCGTAAACCCGTAAACTCGTATCGTAAACCCGTAAACTCGTATCGTAAACCCGTAAACTCGTATCGTAAACCCGTAAACCGTAAACTCGTATCGTAAACCCGTAAACTCGTATCGTAAACCCGTAAACTCGTAAACTCGTATCGTAAACCCGTAAACTCGTTAACTCGTATCGTAAACCCGTAAACTCGTTAACTCGTATCGTAAACCGTAAACTCGTTAACTCGTATCGTAAACCCGTAAACTCGTAAACTCGTATCGTAAACCCGTAAACTCCTAACACAGTACTAACAATTCCTAACACAATTTTACATCACAAAAAATCCTAAATGTTTTCCCTAATGCAGCAAGTAATTCACTATATACATCACACTAAAATTGTAACCTACAATTTTAATCTAATATATTACTTCTAACCTAACAATTTCTATATACATCACAATTGCTACAATTTTAATCTAATTACTTCTAACCTAGTAGAATGCAGCAAGTAATTCACTATATACATCACACTAAAATTGTAACCTACAATTTCAATCTAATATATATATTGTACAAAAAAAACTGTAAATTGGCTAACATTTTGGTGAACAACAAATATACATCACACTAAAACTGTAAATTGGCTAACATTTTGGTGAACAACAAATATACATTGTACAAAAAAAAAATCTTGCCAACATTTGGACGAATTTTGCCAACATTTGGACGTGTACAGTACGTACGTAGCGGCGACGGCGGCCGGGGATCGATCGGCAGGGACGGCGAGGCGGCGTCAGGGCAGGGCAGGGGTGTGGGCGTGCGGCCGGCGTCGGGGGCGCGAGAGGCGTCGACGGTGTTGGGGCGGCGCGGCGTCGGGGGCAGCGTCGACGGCGTGGGGGCGGCCGTGGAGGGCGCGAGCGGGGGGCGCGGCCGTGGAGGAGAGGTGGCGCGTGTGGAGGAGGTGGCGCGGCCGTCCAGGGCGCGGCGGACGTCGACGGCGGCGGCGGGGCGCGGCGTGGAGGTCGGGCAGCCTGCCGGCGTCGTTTCGCTCTGCGTCGCGCCTTCCGGTCCTTAGTCGATTTTGCCTGAATGGGGAAGAAGAGAGGGCGCGAGCAGTTATACTAGGACTCATTGGTCCCGGTTGCTGGCAAGAACCGGGACCAATGACCCTTTGGTCCCGGTTCTTTCCACCAACCGGGACCAAAGAGTGGGCAGTTAATGCCGCGGGATCCACGGACTCATTGGTCCCGGTTCTTGGTAGAAACCGGGACCAAAGAGTCCTTTTTCAAAATTATTTCGAACTTTTCAGTTCTGAAATTTTGTTCCCGCCTTTTTTTTTCTTATTTAGGTGTTTGGATATGAATTTCAAATGGTTTTGAATCTGAAAAGACTTTCAACATGAAAAGTTTTTAAATTTGAATAAATAATCCAAAACCATTTTCTGTTTTCTAAAATAATTATTCTAACTATACAAACTATTAACCATTTTGCCATTTTCAATTAAAAATGCATTAACTTTATTGCATATTTTGAATTGACAAAACTTTCAACATGATTAAATCCGTAAGTCGAAACTCGACTAATAATACGTATAAATCGATAAAAATTGATTAAGTAAGATTTATGATTAAGTAATAATAATTATTAATTCAGTTAATTCTATTTTTGGTGTTGTAAAATCCCATGGCAAGCAGAAGTAAATGCAGAACAATTTCAGAAAACCTATATTTGTAAGATGAATGTTTGGTGTTGTAAAATGCAGAAGAAAGCAGATAAAAATTATTAATTCATTTATCTTAATGCATTACATAAAAGGTTTAATACATTATTACACATGATACAACGTCTCACAAGCGCTTGAAAGAAACACACCCCTGATCCAACATCACGAACATTATTCTACATAAACGGACTTGCTGGCTCGAAGGCCGTAGGATTAGGGGGAACGGCGGGAGGAGCCAGCCCCGTGGGCGGCCGCCCGGTTCTCGCGCGCACGTTTGCGGCGGAGGGCAAGATCCATGGAGGATGAGTCTTTCAGCGCCCAATCCAGATCGGAAGCCTCCTTCGCCTTGAGCTGGTAGGAAGTCTTGGCTCGCTGGACAGGGTAGTCGCGGACAGACTGGAAGGAGGCTTCCATGGCCTCCTGTATCTGCAACCCACAACCTTCTTCCCCGTCGTCGCTCCAGTCGAAGTCGTCGTCCTCCTCCTCCTCCGCGGGAGGAGCGGCGGCGCCTGGTGGAGGTGCAGCGGCGCCAGGTGGAGGTGCGGCGGCACCTGGTGGAGCAGGAGGCCGGTAGCTGGGCATTCCTCTCCACGCCGGGCTCGTGGGCATACGGCGGGATAGACTCCCGCGGTTGCGCCCAAGCGCGCTCTGCCGAGCACGCTCGACCTCGTCCAGAAGGCGCTGCGGCGGGCGTGGCGGATCCATCTCGTGGAGACGATGCGTTCGTGGCTAGGAATGGTGGATTAGGGTTTACCCCGTCGGCGACAATATATAAAGACCTCCAGGGCAGCGCTGGGGGAGGACAGGTGCCCAGGAAAGCGCTGGGGGAGGACACGTGTCGTGACCGCAAAGCCCGTCTTTAGTCCCGGTTGGTGTTACCAACCGGGACTAAAGAAGCACACAGATCGTGTGTTTCTTTCAATCGCTTGTGAGCCGTTGGATCAGGGGGGTGTGTTTCTTTTGAGGGATTGTGAGCTGTTGGATCAGCAGTATCACGACCACTTCGTGAGCCACATGACCCGGTTGGTGTTACCAACCGGGACTAAAGAAGCACACGGATCGTGTGTTTCTTTCAAGCGCTTGTGAGACGTTGGATCAGGGGTGTGTTTCTTTTGAGGGATTGTGAGCTGTTGGATCAGCAGTATCACGACCACTTCGTGAGCCACATGACCCGGTTGGTGTTACCAACCGGGACTAAAGAAGCACACGTACCCTATATATAACCGCCCTCCTCAGACAAGTTACTCACTCACACAAAACATTCCAGCGTCACTCGGAGAGGCATCTTTGGGCAACCAGCGGCAAGACGTCTCTGATGACCTGCGACCGTTCCAAACGGTTGCAGATCATCAGAGATGTGTTGCCGGACGGTTGTAGATCATCAGAGACGTCTTGCCGCTGCTTGGATCGAAGTGGTGCTCAAACACAAAACATTCCAGCGTCACTCGGAGAGGCATCTTTGGGCAACCAGTGGCAAGACGTCTCTGATGACCTGCGACCGTTCCAAACGGTTGCAGATCATCAGAGACGTCTTGCCGGACGGTTGTAGATCATCAGAGACGTCTTACCGCTGCTTGGATCGAAGTGGC
Organism: Poa pratensis; assembly: GCA_947311845.1. Lineage (NCBI taxonomy): Eukaryota > Viridiplantae > Streptophyta > Magnoliopsida > Poales > Poaceae > Poa > Poa pratensis. The sequence continues at coordinate 6,049,992 of CAMZMU010000080.1, read as the reverse complement.
GCTCAAACTCACGAGCCACCGTCGGGCTGTATGCAGGGGGAACTGTGTTTGGACGGTCGAAGCTGAGGTTTGAGAGGTTCCCACGGGAGGTGTGGGAGCCGACAACCACCTACCACGCGTGTTTCACCACATAAAGGTTTAATACATTACTACACATCACATAAAGGTTTAATACATTACATTGATTTACATAAAAGCCATGAACCCTTCTTCGCGTATGTCCCTAGCCTATGATCGCTTCAGCCGTAACCATGGAGCATCTTCATTATTTAACGGGATGCTTGGGTCAGTTCTCACTGTGAAGGGCGGAATTTCATCAAACTTATCATAATCTGCTGACATGTCTGTCTTGTCCTCGACTCCCACGATGTTTCTTTTCCCTGAAAGAACTACGTGACGCTTTGGCTCATCGTCTGATGTATTCGTTTGCTTGTTTTTTCTTTTTTTCGGTCTGGAGGACATGTCCTTCACATAGAAAACCTGAGCCACATCATTGGCTAGGACGAATGGTTCGTTCTTGTAACAACCAAGATTCTTGAGATCCACTGTTGTCATCCCGTACAGCTGGTCTACCTTTATCCCTTCTCCATTCATGTTGACCCAACTGCACCGAAACAAAGGGACCTTAAAAGTAGGTCCATAGTCAAGTTCCCATATCTCCTCTATGCGACCATAGTATGTGTCCTTTTGCCCATCGTCGTTTGTTGCATCAAAGCGGACACCACTGTTCTGGTTGGTGCTCTTTTTATCTTGGGCGATCGTGTAAAATGTATTCCCATTTATCTCGTACCCTTGGAAATTCAATACAGTCGAAGATGGTGACGCGGCCAACAAGTAGAGCTGTTCTCCGACAGTGGTGTCATTCATGAGCTGTAATCGCAACCAACTGCCGAAGGTCTCCATGTGTTTTTCTTTAATCCAGGAGTCATCCTTCCCCGGGTTCTTGGAGCGTACATAATTCTTGTGTTCCTCGATATACGGAGCCACGAAGGTGGAACTTTGTAGAACTGTGTAGTGTGCTTGAGTTAAAGAATGCCCGTCCCTACATATCAGTGCTTTCTTTCCTAGCGTGCCTTTTCCACTCAGTCTCCCCTCATGCCGCGATTCAGGAACACCAATCGGCTTAAGGTCAGGAATAAAGTCAACACAGAACTCAATGACCTCTTCTGTTCCATAGCCCCTTGAGATGCTTCCTTCTGGCCTAGCACGGTTATGAACATATTTCTTCAAGACTCCCATGAACCTCTCGAAGGGGAACATATTGTGTAGAAATACAGGACCGAGAATGGCAATCTCGTCGCGTAGGTGAACCAGGAGATGCGTCATAATATTGAAGAATGATGGGGGGAACACCAACTCGAAGCTGACAAGACATTGGACCACAGCCTTCTGTAAACTTGGTAGAGTTACTGGATCGATGACCTTCTGAGATATTGCATTGAGGAATGCACATAGCTTCACAATGGGTACTCGAACATTTTCCGGAAGAAGCCCCCTCAATGCAACCGGAAGCAACTGCGTCATAATCACGTGGCAATCATGAGACTTCAGGTTCTGGAATTTTTTCTTTGCCATATTTATTATTCCCTTTATATTTGACGAGAAGCCAGCCGGGACCTTGATACTGCTCAGGCATTCAAAAAAGATTTCCTTCTCTGCTTTGGTAAGAGCGTATCTGCTTAAGTATTTACGCCCTTTATCCGTCTGCTTGTTGTATGGGTCTTTCATACGTTGCTGGTCTGCCCGTGCTTCCGGTGTATCTTTTGTCTTCCCATACACGCCCAGGAAGCCTAGCAGGTTCACGCAAAGATTCTTCGTCACGTGCATCACGTCGATTGAAGACCGGACCTCTAGGACTTTCCAATAGGGTAGCTCCCAGAATATAGAGCACTTCTTCCATATGGGTACGTGGTTGTCAGCGTCATTCGGAACAGATAGACTGCCAGGACCCTTTCCAAAGATTACTTCTAAATCCTTGACCATGTCATATATAACATCACCATCAGGGAGGTTAGGCTTCTTCCGGCAATCTGCCTCACCGTTGAAATGCTTGCCGGGCTTTCTTACGGCATGACCGTTCGGAAGAAATCGACGATGCCCCAGGTACACATTCTTGTTTCCCAAATGTATACTTTCAGTCTTATCTAAACAGTGCGTGCATGCATTGTATCCCTTGTTTGACTGTCCTGAAATGTTACTAAGAGCAGGCCAATCATTGATGGTTACGAACAGCAACGCTCGTAGGTCAAATTCCTGTTGTTTGTGCTCATCCCACACACGTACACCTGGTTCGGACCACAACTGCAAAAGTTCATCAACTAATGGCCGTAGGTACACATCAATGTCGTTGCCGGGTTGCTTCGGGCCTTGGATGAGCACTGGCATCATAATGAACTTCCGCTTCATGCACAACCAAGGAGGAAGGTTGTAGATACATAGAGTCACGGGCCAAGTGCTATGACTGGAGCTCTGCTCCCCAAAAGGATTAAAGCCATCTGTACTTAGACCAAATCTTAAGTTCCTTGCGTCATCTGAAAATGTCGGGAACTCTCTGTCGATTTTTCTCCACTGGGACCCATCGGCGGGGTGTCTCAACTTCCCGTCTTTCTTACGCTCTTCTTTGTGCCATCGCAACAACCTGGCATGCTCTTTGTTTCTGAACAGACGTTTCAACCGTGGTATTATAGGAGCATACCACATCACCTTAGCAGGAACCCTCTTCCGGGGGGGCTCGTCATCGCCCTCAACATCACCAGGGTCATCTTGTCTTATCTTGTACCGCAGTGCATTGCATACCGGGCATTTATCCATGTTCTCGTACTCACCGCGGTACAGGATGCAGTCATTAATGCATGCATGTATCTTCTGCACATCTAATCCTAGAGGGCAGATAGCCTTCTTTGCTTCGTATGTAGTCTCGGGCAATTCGTTATCCTTTGGAAGCTTCGGCTTCATTATTTTCAGTAACTTCTCAAATCCCTTGTCAGAACAACCAGTCTCTGCCTTCCATTTCAGCAGTTCCAGTGTGGTACCGAGCTTTGTGCTGCCATCTTCGCAGTTTGGGTACAGCAACTTTTTGTGATCCTCAAGCATGGCCTCCAACTTTAGCTTCTCCTTTTCTGTATCGCATTCTCGCTTTGCATCAGAAATGACCCCACCAAGACCATCAGCGGGCTCATCTGATGCCCGATGTTCACCTCTTTCTTCTTCAACGTCTTCCATAACAGTATCACCGCATTCCTCTGGGAACATAGGATAGTTGTCATCATCCTCCTCTTCTTCATTGTCTTCCATCGTAACCCCTCTTTCTCCGTGCTTGGTCCAACAATTATAGCTGGGCATGAAACCTTTCCGAATCACGTGGTCTTGAATGGTTCTCGGGTCAGAGTACTCCCTGACGTTCCGACACTTCTCACATGGACAAGGCATAAAATTATTCACTTTGTTTGCCTCAGCCACATCGAGAAATTTATGCAGGCCTGCAATAAACTCGGAACTGCGTCGTTCGCCGTACATCCATCGCATCCGTGCATCCATCTGCATCATATATATAATTAAGTTTATCAAATACCATTACAATAACATCTTGAATAGTGAAATGACCACCGTACATCGACACGTGCAATATTTCTGTATCAATTACAGACGAAAAGGATAAAGTTGCTAACCTCGGTGCGGGTCGGGCATTTCATCGAACACATCTTGTGCGTGGCAAAGAGAAAAAAAACTAGCACCCCCACTTCCCACCAATCCAGGAAAAAAAAACAGAGGAGAGAGGGGGGTGGGGGCAACAATATATAGGCAGGGGAGGGGTATTGGTCCCGGTTCTTGGCACGAACCGGGACCAAAGCTCCGCGGCATGCCACGTGGTCCGGCTCTGGAGCTTTGGTCCCGGTTCTTGGCATGAACCGGGACCAATGCCCCCAACCGAACCGGGACCATTGCCCCACGGGGCCCTGGCAGCTCGAACCGGGACCAGTGCCAGGCACTGGTCCCGGTTTTTGCCTGAACCGGGGCTAATGGCAAAACAGTACTCCGGACCAAAAGTCCTTTTTCTACTAGTGGTACTCTTTCTTAGCACTCCTGAGGACATCCTCAGGGTACGGATCTAGTCCGCGTAGTTGTTTCCATTCAAAGTTCATTTCTCTGTCTCAAGCATCAGACCTAAATTAAACGGTGTGTTGCGGGCCATCCTCTCTACAACGGAAAAAGCAAGTTCACTTAGACATTGTTCATAATTAATTGCACTTATCGATTAAACAATTTAATTTAAAGTGCGCTCCCACTAAAACCAAAATTCCTCATAATTGATTCTTAGTGATTCAGGATTCAAGTCTCAATCGTCCACCAGTGATGTGACATCACTGATGCCGGAAAATTGGACCGGTAGTCCAACTTTCCAATCACATCTCATGTGACTCCTGTTCATCTTTCGATGTGTGTGTTCCGAGCTCAAGACCATCTTGCCTAAACGTCAAGACAACCAAATATTCTTGCTGTGCGAACGGTTCGCACCCGCCTCATACGCGATAAGTCTGTCGTACCATGTGACATGGCACACCTTGAAATGACACGTATCCCAGACGGTGCTACACTTGGGAGAACACTAACTACTTGATATTTTATGTGAGGAATCACCCTATAAAACACGACTACCGCGCATCAAATAGGGTGCATAAAAAGGGATTAACATCACAGACAATTCATATTTTTGTGATATGGCATAGTCCCTTCTTCTTATTTGGCGGAGAACACCTTCTTCACGTACGGCATAACATCGAGGTCCACCGATGCATGATTGTCATCTTCATGTCCTTAGTAAATAAAACTATTGCTATCTCTATAGCTAATAAATTAAAAGCTTTACATGAAGTTTGACACGCAGGTCGAATAAAGGACAATCATATGGCTCCAGCCATCATGCCGTACCATGACACGAAGGTCATGCAAATAAATTACAATATATAGTATGTCATACAATCTCATTGTCATGACGAAGACTATACCACATCACATGTCCTGCAAAAACAAGTTAGACGCCTCTAAACAAGTTTTGCATCTTTTAGCATGGTTGCTAGGGTCCGTGGCAAACCGTTTGCTACCTACATTAACATCAAGCATGATTATTCAAATTGCTAGACTAACATGCTGGGTGTATGGAACACAGGACTTAATGAAAAATCTAGAGACCCATACTAAACTTCGATAAACGCATCACTCCATGTAGATCACATATACAAGCCTTTCCTATGCAAAAATTATCTTTGCTAACTATAGCGAGACCCAACGAACTGAGGCACATCGTTGATCTAAACAACCATCGTTGATCCTTAAGCGTGTGACCGCAGGTTCGGTAATATGCAAATATGACCGGAACTCCTTCCAGTCAATAATCAATAGCGGGATCTGGACACCCATATTGATTCCTGCACTTACACGAATAAATCGAGTGAACCTTTAGTTCCGTACACAATTCCTTTTGCTTCACCGATACATAACAAAACCGAGGTGAGACTTTAATCGGTATCCTTGTGAAGCAATGACTTGATCACAATACCGAGTTATCATCATTGCTGGTTTATTCTCTTTTCTCGTTTTCGTATTCCAGTATCCCGTGATCACATCACGCTGTTGTCTGGCTAGAAAATGATGGACTCCATAATACGAGAGGGCCCGGAGAGTATCTCTCCATCGTCGGAGGAGCAAATGTCAATCTTGAACTATCAAGTCCTTTACATACTTTTCCGAAATACCTAAATACTGGCATTATAATCACCCTGTTACGGGTAACGTTTGACACCCCAAAGTACAACGTCCGGTATGAATGAACTCGATATTCTCATGGTCTAAGGACATGAGTATACATTAACATTTCATGATAATACTTATAACTTTGTGACGATGTGGCCTCGAAGTATATCATATGGTTGGGTCTGTCCAGCACCATTGTTCCGCCAACAACGTGCTCTCATTGTTGTCGGCATCCTTGTTACTTTAACAATGCTCATGGTTAGGAAAACATAACCATCATGCAACACATGAGCTAGTCTTAGAGGCAAGACTAGGGAGTTCTTTGTGTTTATGTTTCCACACATGCTAATGAGGTTTCCTCTGAATCTCACAATCAAGAACCATAGCAATTATAGCACAGAAATATAAACATTAACTATGATCATGGAAATAAATAATAACATTTATTATTGCCTCTAGGGCTTATTTCCAACAAATTATATGCCACAGGCTCTAGTAAAATGGTTATTTTCCAACCATTTATTCTTCCAGTACTGCACTGGGGGTCCGTCCTTAATGGCGAAGGTTCCATAACAAAAGAAGCCAGTTTCACCCGCATAAGACCCACCCAAAAATGCGAGTCATCCGGTCTCCACTCCACTTGGGAGAGTTGTTTAGACCCCAAGTATTTGTTGAAGAGGAGCTCTGCCATGCTCCTTTCTCATTTGGAAACTCGAATAGACATTTACATACAATGCTGTTATTTTTTAATTGCAAATCTTGAAGTCCTAATTTTCCCTAATCCTTAGGATGAGAAAGACGTTTTCCACTTAGCCAGGCGGTCTTTTTATTACGATTCATTGCTTTTCCATATAAGTGATTTGAAAATGTCAAGCCTCTCGAGGACCCTGGAGGAATTTTGAAGGAGATACTATACATTCTGACAATTGAGTACTGAATTAATTAGGATCAACCCAACGCCAGTGGGCATATGCTTCCCTTTCTAGCTACTCACTCATGTTTGGATCGCTTTCTATTTCCTTCCGAATTACATCACTACCTAACATGTATCGGGACCCTAAGGCACCGAAAGGGTAAATAACAATTATCACAACACAAATATACTAGTATATTGTTCTAGACATCTTGAGATTCACCCAAACAGAAGATTTCACATTTATGAAAGTTTATTTTTACACTAAGAGCTGCTCAAAACTACCAATCAGAAGTTTTAGATTCTTTTGCCTTTTCGATATCATAATCCATGAAAAGGATATGTCATAGACATAGTAGGATAGGTAATATATCATCCACCAGATGTGGAATCACCCCACTAATTGGTCTCTCTGCTTTGGCCATCTCAATGATAATTCCAACATGTCGGCAACTATATTGAAGAGGATGGAGGGAGGGATCACCCTTCTGTAACGTGTTATTTATATATGGGTGTATGTCATTATGAATTTAGTTCCCATGCTCCCTCCTGATATGATTTTCTCCAACCAGTCACAACAAGTGGTAAGAATCCCTTCATTTGAAGAGTTTGCAGTAGAAAAGACCGTTTAACCTTATCATATGCATTTCTCACAGTCAATTTTATATTATTACAACCCATCTTTTCTTGATTGTGTTCATGGATGTTTCATGCAATATTAAAACTCCTTGTAGGATTTTACTGCCTTACACGAATGCCGTTTGAGTTGGGCATACCACGTGATCAGCCACATGATTTATTCTATTTGATACCACCTTCGTGAATATTTTATTAGATTTATCACTATAGTAGATTAAGTTGAACCTCTTCTTGTATCCTATTCGTTTGGCTATCTGCTAGCCGACTTTTGTTATCATTGGACACAAAAGGAATCATATTGTGTCATGGCTTACAGGAAAACATAAGATACATCAACCATGTTCCATATTTGTCTAGTATCTTTTTTATTCGATGCGCGAATTACTTGGATTATAATCGGTTTGAACAAGTTTTATACAACTATTTTTCGTTGTGGATTAATTTATAATAGGTTTAGGATAGTACAATTTAGCAACCACAAAATGGCCCACGGTGGGGAGACATGGATCGAAGCTGTGCATGAGTGCAAATTTTAGCACATTTATTGTGCTCCCGATGCCCCCCCCCCCCCCCCCCCCCCCCCCCCCCCCCCCCCCCCTCTCACCCCCCACACCACACACACACAGAGGTAAAGCATACTACATATATAATAACTTAAAAAACTTATGTGGAGAGTTCATTAACGAGGAAAGAGAGAGGTGTCAACTCTTACCATGGAACCCAATATAAGTTATTTGTTTTCTTTCCCAAAACGTATTAAATGACAACTATTTTAGATACCCCTCTATGTTAAAATATAGTGCATATTAGTTTTGTCCTTAGCCAAACTTGTAATATTTGATCAAGTTTATAAAAAATTAGCAACATGTACCATACCAAATAAATACAATATAAAAATATATTTAATGGTGGATCCAATATATTGATTGGGCACGTTGTATGGGAACCCTGTAAAATGTCTATGCAAAATTACGACCATGGTACATTGTAGGGGAACACAACAGAGAATGAGATAGTATCTATCTTTTGTTTCTATTTTACACCGCACAAATGGTTCTATATCCATGTATTTTTCACTCTTTTTGAAAAGTTGAAGATGGCTCAAATGCTAATGTTATCAAGGGTTTATATGGATGGTGTACCTAAAGAAATCAATGCAGGATACAAAAGTCATGAACTCGAGAGTCAGGTTCTCCACTACATGCATGTCTCCAAGATAGTCACTTAGACCCTCACAGTGCAGTATCATAGGAGAGTATCATGCAGTGCCAACTAGACATTTAGATGACATGGCATAGCATTAAATAAAGAAAGATATGTCATGGCATAGCATTAAATAAAGAAGATTATTTATGGTATCATATCAGACCTCTCATAGCGCAAGTATCATAAGAGTATCATGCACTGCCACCTAAGAAAAATGACGTGGCATTGCAATTAAAGATGTGAGAGAAGATCCTATTTCATATTATGATACAGTATCACAGCGCGTCAAACGAGATAAGTTAATAAGAAATAGATCTTAGCCATAACTTTGTATTGGGATTTTACAAATATAATAAATGCAATGATAATATGATACTGCTATATGATACTATGTATTGGGAAGCTAATATCATAGACTAGTATCATGTGATACTACCCACTGTGAGAGGTCTCATGATACGGTATTATAGCGTCTAATTTGAGAAAACATTAATTTGATTGATCTCATGCATTCATCTCCCTATAGATTCTACAAAATAATAAATGATGTTTTCCCAAATACAACCCATATAATACTATACATTGGGGAGGTAGTATCATAATATTAGTCTGTGATACTACCCACTGTCAGAGGTCTTACAAAAAAAGCGTCCTTGATTCATTTGTCTCTGTGTGCATGGACGGGCCGGTGTAGATATTGGACGATCGGGAAGGAACGGAGAAGGACCGCCTGGGTTTTATCATCGTCATCTCCAACAGCGACGACAACTCGATCCCCGCCCTCCAGGAAGCTCTAAAGCCCAAGTATATCATACACGCCTTCAGCTTCCTCAACAGCGACGCGTGCACCATCAAGGCCATGCACTACCTCGCCAGCAGCTCCACGGCATCTACGCCAGCCTACACGACCACCGCAACCAGGTCACCGAGGCCTTCACGGCCTGCATCAAGAGAATCACTCCACCATTGGCGTCCAGCAAAAGGTTTGAAATCACGTGCAGGTGCAGCCACTCCTCCGGCGTTTCGTTATCCGCCATTGAGTCCGGTGAGTTCGGGCCTCGTATCAGTGAAGACGGCAGGTCTGTCTCCATAAAGGTCGGTAACCTCTACGCCGGCACGGCAAAGAACTTCATGTTCTACGTGCACAACCCTCGCGAGGACGACTACGACAATCTGTCCAAGCTCCTCGACGTTCGTGTCGAATGGCAGAATAAATTCAGCGGGATGAAGGAGGTAGACGGTCAAGTGGTCGTTGTCAGGAACGGGAGTGACGGATCCGAGGAGGTGATGGGAGGATATCGCACGCGCCGAGACGGTCAAAATCATATGCGAGATTGCTGATTCCTATAACGATATGGTGGCGGACAAGTTGCACAAGTGTCTCGAGCAGGCTTCCAGGGAGGCACAAGCTGCTGGCGATGCTCCCTCGCGGGGGAGATGAAGAAGATAGAGGCCATCCTGCGCAGGAAGATGGAGAAGGCGAACGTTGATCCGAGTTACGTTAAAAAACTAGTGGCGGACAGGCTGTCGAACATGCTTTCATGGTTGTCTTTTCAAGCCTTGTTTGAACAGCCACCCAGGATACCATGGCGCAGTTCTTTTCGGCTGGAACTTCTCCACAACTACCCACACAAGAAACAGAAGTGAAAAGAAGCCACAGAGAAACTGCACTTCAGTTCGTTTCAGTTTCTGTTGTCTGAGCTTATTGTCTAATTTATGTGATGAAAGGCTAAAATGCCCCTGTACTGTAATTTGTGTGCTGAGTAACGGATATTGCGTTATTCTCTACTTGTTTTTGCCCAGACATGAGCATGAAAATGATTGTCGACATCACAAAGTGCTAGAGTCTACAATAAAAATATGATGACGTTGTTACTTGAGAGCAATTCAAATAAAGGGAACATCGTCGTAATGTTTTCTTCCCAACAAAAAGAGTTAAAATACAATACCGGATCAACATATTATCCCCCTCCTGATCACGAGTACCCTCCCTCCCTCGGTCGCCCCCCTCCAGGCGACCAGGGGAGCAAACCCTAGATCGCCGCCGCCACCGTCCCCTCCTCTCATCCGTCCCCCTCGCCACTCCTGGAGGCCGCCGGCAAAGCCCCGGTCGCCGATGAAGGGGGGGCGAGGCCCTTGTGCGGTTGCTTCAAGATCCCTGCAGCATCTTCGTCGGAGGCGGTGCGGGCGGTGCATGGTGGTCGGCAGCGACGGACCGCAGGCGACGGCGGCGGATCTCTGGCCGGCGCGCCGGGATCTTCCCCTAGCCAGCGGCGGCTACTCCGGCTGGGTTGGGCTTCGGCTTGACACGGCCCTCTCCGATCTGCGTCGGTGGGCGCCTCCGACGATCGTCCACGACTACAAACCTCCTCGGTACGGAACAATCACTAAGGAGAAATCCTATGCCCGGTGTTTGCCGGTGCAGATGATGCGGCGATGCCTGTGGGTGCCGCTAACCTTGTTGAAGGACATCGTAATGGTGGAAGTTCCGTCGGGCTCCGAGGGAAACCTCAGGTAGTCCGGACAGTGGCGGCGCTTTGCGTCGTCTTCCTCGTTGGAGGCACTGTTTTGGAGCCCATATCGCAGGCAGGATCTTGAAGGCGTGGAGGCGTTGGACCACCGTGTAGGCTGCAGGAAGGGCCGTCTGCTCCGGGGGAAACCTCAGACCCGGTCTCCCGGATCGGACGATCACGGCGAGCGGCTCCGTTCTCCCCCTTGGGGCATCGTTTTTGGAGCTGATGCCGGCCGGAGGGGTCTTTTGGTGGAGCGGCGTGCCATTTTCCGCGTCGACAATGGTGACTCGGCAGCATGGTGCAGTGGGGTCTCGGCGTGGATGCGTGCGAATGGACGAGGGCAGGGCGGTGGTGCTGTTTGGCGTCATGGCGACGTCGCAGGCTGGCCTTGCAAGGTCATGGCGTTGATCTTTTGCCTGAAGATGGGTTCGAGGAAGATGGCGGAAGCGACTTCTGTAGCGCGCGATGCGGTGCGCGTTGAGGGTCTGCTCGACCGGTACTCCGGTTGTAGATGATGCGTGTAGGTGGGAGGTCAAGGCATGCGGCTCTGACCATGGCCACCCATCATAGTTGTAGCGACTTTTTGTTGCCGAGCGGCTGACTTCGGTTTGATCAATGTTGTAACTTGTAAGCTTTGATGAATAATTGCGAATGGCTGTGTGCATCACTTTGATGCAGAGGCCAGGGATCCGCACCCCTTATCTAAAAAAAAAGAGTTAAAATAACAACACATGGTGCGTAATTATCAACGTACGACGCTCAAAGTAATAGCATCACGTACTGCACCTATAGTACCATCATCTACGGGCGAAATAAATCCTATGCGACCACATGCCCCGTACGACCACATGCTGGACCCAATCTGTCACCATACACAAGCCCAGCACGAATCTCAAAGCAAGCTCTGCTTTGAGATTCGTGCTGGGCTTGTGTATGGTGACAGATTGGGTCCAGCATGTGGTCGTACGGGGCATGTGGTCGCATAGGATTTATTTCGATCTACGGGTGCTTCAAAGTCCCCACCTGGAGAAGGTCCGTCTTCTTGAACATATCCTCCTCTCTCAGTCATGTCGAAATGCTTATCACGTAGTTTACTATCATGAATGTAGTTATGTAGACACGCGCATGCACTAACTATCATCTTTTGGTGCACAAGTTTTCTACGTGGTATGCCCCAGAGAATCCGACGTTTCATCTTGAGAACCCCAAGTGATCTTTCAATGACGTTTCGCAGATACGAATGATGATGGTTGAAGGTCTCATTTCTCCCCTTCGAGGGGTTATGTTGAAAGTCAAGAACCTTGTACGGTCGACATCTTACTCCTTATCCTCTCGCTACAGTAGGGAGGGGCGGAAGGAGAGGCGACCGGAAGCTTCGAGTCTCGCCGGCGAATCCGTTGCTCCCCTCCGCCTCCGGCCGCCGTCTCGGCGCCGGGAGGTGGAGGGGAGCTCTGGAGGTCGTCGTGTGTGTAGTTAGGTTCCTGTTTAGGCTAGGGTTCTGTCTCCTGGCGACGTCCTCGAGAACGGTGGCGATGGCATTGCTCCATGGGAATAAATCCTCCCCCTCCCTTCCCCGTTCCGGCGGCGACGCCGGGAGGTCGTGGAGGTTTGGTGCTCCTGGTGTGGCCGTCGGTGCGGAGACGATGGCCGGCTGTGGGAGCTTTTGTCCCCTGCTCTCTTCTTCGTCGGCGCACGGCTTCTCCTGGCCTTGCTCTGGAGGTGCTGGGGGTGTGGTGGCGGCAGTCCGGCGGTGGTCGTCGGGTGGTGCTACTGCATGTACAGGAGATTTGGGTGTGGTGCGGCTCTGCTTCGACTTCTCCGACCGGCCGTGGGGGCGAGGGGAGTAGTGGTTGTGGATGTTCGCGTTGGTGTGGGGAGTGCTCTGAGGCTGTGGCGAGCTACCGTTCTGGGAGGCCTTGTTCTCTTCTGTCTCCGGCCGGCCGTGGTGGCGAGGGGGGAAGAGGAGGTGGAGGTGTGCTGGGAGCGGATGCTTCACGTCGGCGTTCGAGAGCTGCTGGCCTATTCTTGCAGGTTTGTCCCAGATCGATCTTCCCCTTCGATGACGGCGAGGAAGTGGCGGCATCTCTTCCAGCAGTGCGGCGACCAAGGACTTCTCCGTCGTGCGGGTATGAGGATACCGAAATCGACGACTTCCTGTTCGCGGTGATTCCGTCCGTAGGCATCGAGTCAGCGCCGGCTCCAGGAGGGAGCGGCGGCGGCGGCGCGGCAGCACGTCTTCGGTTCGCGTCCGAGTTCTCCCTGGTCGTCCCTCTCAGGGACCTGTTTGTATTTTCAGGTTTTTGTGGGGCGTTTGTACTGCTGTTTCTGTAATTGATCTGGGGCTTTTCGCAAAAAAAGAAAAAGAACCTGGTACGACTGCCCTTTGTATGCTGCTATATATCCTATTTTGTTTGGATATCCGGAGTCAACAAGATAGTATTTTCATGCAGTGATAGCGAAAAGAACATTACGAATTGAGAACTTAGGGAACATATACACACACGTCAGGTCTGGGATTTAGTTACACGTTGATGTTTTACTACATGTCAAAAAAGGTGTTACTGAGCCATGTAGTAACACATTATTGTATGTGTGCTAATATCCTTTGTTACAAGGATGCAATAGTACAGAACAGGGCTTTAGAGGCGGTCCTGGTACACAAATCTCAGGCGGTTTTGTGTACCATCTCTAGCCAACAGTCAATAATACTCGAAGCTCCGGAACCTTGGTCCTCCCCTTTCCCCGTCCACTACAGGAAAGGCGATTTTGTGAACCTCCCCGCTCAAACCACCTCGCCGCCGTCGATCCCCTCGATTCCCCGCCCTCCGTCGGCCGCTCCGGCGGCGGGAGGACGGGAATCGACGGATCTAGGCGTGTATATAGTGTAGGTTTCAGTAGGGCTCCAGCCGGCGGCGTCGGGGCGGAAGAGGCGTGGCCGGATTGGATTTTGCAGGTGGTGGCGCTTCCCCTCGTCGACGGCGCTCCGAGGAGCTCTGGAGTCGAGCTACTACCTTCGTCGAGCCTGCGGCTCTGCGGATCTGCAGGTTGCGACTTCCCCTTTGCCGGATTCCGTGGGACGACGGATCCGGTGCTTCAAGATCTTCCGAGAGTTGCAGATGTACTTCGGCGTGACGACGACGGCGACCTCCGGCGTAGATCCTCTGGGATCGGTGTTCGGCGACTTCCCGCTGCCATGGGGATGCTCCTATTCCAAGGCATGATGAGGAGTACGTGCAGCGGCGCGCCACCGACAGCGTTGTGTCTTCTCCGGCGTGGTCGAGTTGCTCAGGGGCTGGGCTGTAATTTGTTTTCTTCTGGGGGCCTCTTTGTAACTTGTTCGATGTAATATCTGTACCTCTCTCCGCAAAAAAAAAAAAAAACAGTCAATAATACTCACATTATTGGAGGTGGTTATGGAACCGTTTGGGATAATTCTCCCCTCCGGCTGTTCTGGTGGCAGAACATACTGGAATAGTTCAGAATCCCAGTCGGGTCTGTGGTCAGAACCATCTGAAATAGCTTAGACTCCCAGTTGGGTTGTGATACATAACCGCCTCTAATATGAATTACAAGATCTATAATCATTTCTGGTTTGTAGCCAACCCTGCAAACAAAATTCTCAACAAATATTACAGGAAATTGATCATCTCACCAGATCACCAACTCTCACATTCACATCACTTCAAACTCATTCAAAGACATAGCGTAACTTAAATAACACAAGTAGCACAACTTACTGATCACAAGTACCTTAAATATCACATTCACAACTCCAAGATCACAACGACAACATTCACAATTCACATGATCACAGCACAATTTCACACTTCACGGTTTTTAAATAGTATGTACGAGAAAGTATCAACCAGTCTCACATTTCCCGGCTATGACAACTCCTCACTCGTCGGCCCCGTGGTGGTGGACCTCCCCTTCCGGTTTGATGACGTCTTACACCAAGAACCCAGCTATCTCCGCCCGGATCATTGCAAGGTCAGCCTTTGGCAACTGCGTATCGATGATGTGTTTAATCTGTAACGATTAATATCAAACCGCTAGCAATCACGAGAAATTCATTAAATACAAAATAATAAAAGGAGTTTCAAATACGTCTGTGACTTTCTGTTTTGCTGCCGAAGTCACTCACATCATGAGGGTAATGTGGTAGGCGACCTAGAAGCCACATATCTCTGACCCATCTGGCTACTGGTGGCACTGAGACATATTGTATAGAATTTATGTTGATATTATTTAAAAAAATAAAGTAAATATAGTGTGATAGCTTAGTACTGTCATCTTCTTTTTTGTTAGTGCAAGTGGATACTAATCAGAAAGTTGACGTAGTGTGATAGCTTAGTACTGTCATCTTTCTTTTTTGTTGTCAATCCTCGTTGAAGATAGTCTTTGAATGATCTAAAAATGCAGCGAGAAAATGTGAACAAAAATTGCTATTTCCTCCGTTCACAGTTATAAGATGTTTTAGATATTTCAATGTGGACTATATACGGACCAACATGAGTGAATCTACACACTGAAACGCGCCTAGATACATGTGTTTCAGAAAAAAGCTAAAACATCTTATAATTGTGAACGGATGGAGTAGATTTTATCATTTAGATGACACACTAGTGCAGATCAGGTCCAGCAAGATCCCTTTTTGCACACGGTCGGCCAAATAGTGTTTGGGAAACAGATGTCGCACATGGGGGCCCAAATGCGCGTGTTTGCAAAGCGGCGGGCCCAAAAGGCTAGCTCGCCCGGTCCAGCGAAAATAGCGCGTTGGCGATGTGAGGTGGATAAGCTCGTGGGATCGACGAGGACAAGATTCGACCTTTGTCCTGGTAGGTAGGGTCCTGACCAATAGAGCACGCAACAGTGCACATGTTGAATTTTATATAGTTTGACGTAATTTTTTTTGAATACAAAATAGAGTGTAGATTTGCTGCCACGCGGAATAGCTGCCCCCCATGCGTGTACCGTCCGATATAGCTAGAGATATGTGCCTGGACCTAACCACATTCGGTACGAAAGGATTGACAATGCTGCTAATCGACAATTAGAGGTGTAGTTTGCCTGCCATTTTCTTTCATACAGACAATTAGAGGTGTAGTTTGCCTGCCATTTTCTGTCATACAGAGTCTGTCATTGTGTCATTGGAGAGAGTGTCTTTCTACCATTGTGTGTCACGTGCAATGTTTGCCTCGATAGTAGTGCCACTCAATAAACTACAAGACAAACCACGGAGTACAATGTAAATCTGCTTGTTTTCCTTCATTTTTTTGACATACTTGTTTTCCTTGTCATTGTATGAATGGACCACATTCAATCCTGGTGGAACTATGTAGGTCCAGAACTTTGCATGCTATACCATGTACTAGATCAGCATTGACATTAGCTGCAACTTTGGGTTTAACTATCCTTTTTTCCCTTTTTTGACTATAATTCACTGCTTTATTAAACTGACTATCCTTTTTCTGATACAACATTGATCTGCATCGCTAGAAGCTAATACTGGGAGTGGAATATCGATTTGCTTTTCTTGTAAACTGCGCGCATGCACGTCATGAACTAGCCCAGGTTAACCATTCCTTGTTATTATCTATCTTTGGCAATCTCAGCCTAATTAACCAAATCTAGCATAGAACAGTTGTTTCCATAGACTAATGAACTTCAAAATATTTCTCTTTTGATGGGTTTCTTTATCCGAAGATTAGTACTAGCTGCCAAGTTGTAAACTTTGTACTGGCAGACTGGCAATACTGCTATTACCCTAACTAGCAAGGTGGCCCTCGCAAATGCGAGGGTAGCATCTTACAACCGTGGAATATATATATTATTATCCGTTTTAACTTATATTATGTCGATAAAAATTAGTAAAATTTATAGTCATCATATGCTAACCAAAATGTCACTTGAAAAGCATCGTCAATTATCTCTTCAGTTTGGGAAAAGCATTACTTTGCCATTTGAAAAATCACCATTTGTGCGTTTTATATGTTCTACCAGTGAGAGAGGTTAAAACGCAGGTCATATGTCATTTATGAGGTCGATTTTGATTTATAGAAACTCAACTACTAAGGTCAAATAATAAGGGAAACTGATATCGTGAGATATGATGTTTAGGTATAATTACCAAAATCTCAATTGTGATTTAAATCTCATCTCTCCATTGAGCATAGTCTAACCTTGTTTCTTTGTATGGGCTTTTGTCCCCATACTTCTCTAAACATGGGTCTTGATAAATACAAAATTTAACCGTGGGACCTTCCCCCACAGTTTCTTGGCCAAAAATAATTTGTTGTCTATTATAATAAACATTCGTCAGATAAATGATGGAGATGATGCTATGTGCATTTACGAATATAGACCAAATCTTGATATGTTGATAGAGATCAATACGTGTACAAATAACTATTTGTTCGTATGCTTGGCCAAAATCTTGATATGTTTCTAGAGATCAATACGTTTATATGAATTAGCATGTTATATTATAGTCTCATGGCCTCCATAGCCTGAAATTCTTCAATTTCATTGTTTGGACGGCTTTATAGCCACAATTTGAGAAGTATGAATCCAAGTTTTTCTTCAACTCTCTTTATTCATTATTTTTTATCTTTTAAAATTTAATTACTATGTTATCCTGATCCCCAGTCCATTGGTTCTATACACTCGGTCGCATGTATGTTTTCTGTCTTGTAACATGAATACGTGTCTTGTATATAATAATTCCAGAGACTTAATCATACATCAATTTTATTGTGTGCTTGTGATTTTAATGTCATGTGCTCTTGGGCTGAACATCATAGGAATGACATAGAAAATATTCCGAAGATGTCTATCATACAAACCAAATAATACTGTTCTTAACAAATAAGGTGACATGTTGCCATTATTATTTTTATTTTGATATGCTACTAAATATGTCTAGAACATTAACTAAACACTAATGATATTTTGTTCTTCTAGGCTGATTCCTTAACACGGTTATCTTTAGCATCATAGATTTTTATATAATATATTTTCTGAATTTTGTATAAATATGTCTATGCTATCCTATCTTCAATCCACTGGTTTTGCACGCTCGGATATCATAATTCCATCCTCTTAATCAATCATCAGTAATATTGTAAGATTTTAATGGCATATCCTCTTAAATTTATTTTGTTATGTCGTAGAAAGAAATAAAAAATATTTTGAAGATATCTATCATACAAACCAGTAGTAATCTACGTAACAATTCCTAAGAATTGAAATTTGCACTGTTAGGTCCTAGAAATAAAATATTAGTGACACGTTTGCATTGCAATACTAAAGATGAATTGTGTCACCGAATTTCCAGACAACCACCCTAACTCGTAAATATGCCGAAAACAACCCAGCATGACTGGTCCTACCCTCTTGAAAAATTAGGGTTATTTATTTTGCTTGCATATACATGCAGTTAGACTCTTTCATGGTTTTAATTAATATGAGGATAGTAATATGTGCATCTTTGGCGGAAATGTTTTAGTAGGACTAATGAGAACCGATCCATCGGTCCATCAAGTTCAAAACATAGATCTAGGTCATGTGTGTCTCATAATGGCAAAGTTTTCTTTCTGTGGAGACATTCTAGTCCGCTCGCGAGATGTCTATGGTGACTTAGCCTGTGGAAAATTTCAGTGCAAAGCATTTGCATGGACATCGATAGTGCAACCTCCATGTCGATTTTATTGATCTTGAATCTCTACGACTCAAGTCTTCCGTAGACACCTTAGTGTGTGCATCTGGTAACCGAAAAATGTTGTCATTTTTGTAAACTCAACCATACGTAAGTGCCTACATGTAGTTTTTTTTTTTTTTTGTAACTTTGTTAACTTTGAGCTCCGCGTGTGGTAGATGCTTTGTGAGTGTGTGTCTAGTGGATGCTAGCTCAACCATACATATGTACATGCATGTACGTCAAGATCAGTTTACGCTTATTTCGTATCACCAGCTTAGGTTGGCACCACCATTTTAGCTAGGTAGCTAGCACACTGGTTTCCTTAGGCTGGAACATATTGACCAGCTTAAATTCATATCATTTTTTATAGGGAGACAAACGGTTCGGCTCCTACACCTCTATGCCTTGCCACCAGTCCACCCCACGTTCCAGCATCCCAGATTTGTTTTCAAATGTACGGAGGCAGCTATCACGTATGAAAATACAAGAGTCCAAGTCCGAAACGTGTGCTTTTCCATATATCGTGATATACGCTTCAATATAAATCGTTACGGACCGGATTTCCTTTTTAAATCCTAGCCACGGTTTCAGATCTAACTGTCAAGATTATTTAGATGATGTGAATTAATGAGGTCTCGCCATTTTAAAAACTCTATATTGCTTTTAGTAGATATAATATAATAGATAATAGATCGATAGATGTCAAACGACATATATTATAATTTTTCCTCTAAATAGTCGTGTTTTAAAACATATATTATGAATTTATGATTATATTAAATATATTAAAATCCCATAACCTTCTTAGAAAAATTATGAGGATGCTCGTGATCAAGTTACCCAAGCTCCACGACAACCATTAGCGCTTTGTTAACCACGGTCCTAGCAATGGCATGCTTTCAAGCAAAAGGAGTCCTGAAGTCACAATCATCTAGTTGGAGAGAAATAAGATTTGGGACAGAAATCCGAGTGCGGTATTGATCACAGAATAAACAACCGGTAATGCACAAACGCTTCAGTGATTTAGACGAAATCTTCCACATGTAAATGTCGCAGTTGTGCATCTTCAGGTCCTCTAGTACCGGACAGCTCAAGATATCCATAGAGAATTTCAAGATAACACTCTGAAGATGTAAGGCCATCAGGTGCCGGGAGACGAAAGGCACATTGAGTAGCAAGCATTGCTGGCCACAGTAGTCAGTAACACAGAGTGCCTTAACATGGCATGCTAGAGCGTACTGGATCCACAGCTAGACCGCCTGGACGTATGGGCATGACCGACGATGACCATTGACCACTACCATATGGAAAGAGGACAAGAGGCGAGCGAACACGGAGGACGATCAGATGGCTGGCGAACTTATCGAAATGCTCGGCGCTCCTGAACCTTGAGTCACTGAATATTGGAGCGTTCGAAGATGAGCTCTCGCGACCCGCTGGGCGACTCGCCGGCGACGCAGTGCGCGTCACCTGCCTCGCCGCCGGCCGCCCCTCGCTCTCCGTGCTCCACCCTCCCTCCCCTTGGCTCACGTTTCTTGGTGCTCGCCGGCGACCTGTCGGACGACGAGGATCAGTGTCTCCTCTCCCCCCACAGTTCGGCTTCGAGCTCTCCATTGATGCTAGCGCCCAAGCCCTCCCTCGCTGACTTCGTGCTCCATGCCCTAAGCTCCCCGCGGCTGCCTTCCCGCCGCCGCACGGCGTTTGCGCCGGGAGGCCGCCCTTCGCGGTGGAGTCGCTCGGGGCCCGCCAGGGTGGCGCAGCCTCAGCTCCGGCCACGACCAGATCTGAAGTGCTCAGATCTGGATCGAGAGCCTTTCCCACCTCTGCCGTCTGTGATGAGAGCTGTCCAGACCTCCCCACAGCCCGCGCCGCCATCCCCTGTGTTCTGCGTGGGCTCCATTTAGGTTCCCCTCGTCCAGACGGCGGTGCAGGCGCCGGCGTCGGCGACGAGCGCCTCGAGCTCTCCTCGCTCGACCTCGGGCCCAGTGCTGGCCCAGCCGGGCCCCCAACCCGGTGCCCCACGGGCAGCCCAGCCAGTGCGGCCTATTGGGCTGGAACCTGTGCGGCCTACTGGACCGGTTCGCTCTGCTGCGCCCACCCCGAAGCCCAGCCGCCCTAGTCCGTTTCGTGCGGCCGATGATCGCCACGTGTTTCCTTCCCAGGATCGGACGACCCCTTCTCGCTCGGGGATGCCTCTTAAGTGGGCGTGGGTGCGAAAGCAAACCCTAGCCCCCATTTTCCCCGCCTCCAAATCAGATCTAGCTTTCCATCTCCACCCCCGCCGCACCTCTCTGCTCACCTCCGCTCCGACGCCAATGGAGAGCGGGCGCTCCGACGGCCGGACTTCCGGCAAGCGCCCGTACTCGGAGGTGGACGGGGTGGACCGCTCCTACGAAGAATCTCTCCGCAAGCAACTTGAAAGGGAGAAGGAGAAGAACCTCCGCCGCCAATGGGAACAGGAACGGTCGGCGCAGTGGCGTGACCGTGAGCCGGATGCAGTGCGATCCGGCCCTGGCCAATCATCCCGTGACTTTGCGGCTGGAGATCAGCGTCCTCCTCCACCCCGCCGCAAGCCTGCTCCTAGGAAGCCGAAGGCCAAGCCAGCAGCGATGGAACCAAGCCAGCAACCCCTAGTAGGCAGCTCTTCTCCGGCAGAGGGTCCGGAGCAAGGGTCATCTAAGGGCAAGAGCAACATCCTGTGCTTCAAGTGTGGTGACACTGGTCACTACCAATCCGGCTGCCTCAAGAATCCCCACTGTACTGTTTGTGGCGCTGACGGCCACGCGAAGCCATGTGCCCCCAATACATCAAGCCAGCCGAGCTCAAGTGGTATGGCTTCGCCATTGAAGGAGCCAGCTTTTTCGCTATGGACTTCCCTGTTTCGCGGAACCGCCGCTCTCTGCAAACCTGGCCACCATTCTCACCTCTGACACTAATGCAACTCCACAGCTGATTGCAGAGGGGATGCAGGAGCTGGTTGACCCCAAGTGGACGTGGAACGTCAAGCCAGTGCGGAGGGCGAGTTCACGGTTACACACTTGTAGTTCAAAATTGAATTACTTTCGAAAAATAGGCATAAAGTCATTTAAATAGGCGAAATGAGGTAGAAACCGAGAAAATTTCTATTATTGCTGGATTATCGATAAAATATGGCCTACTTTGTATGATAATTGTATGGGTGTCATTTTGCACCATATTTGTTGTACTTGCTTCACAAAAAATGCCATTTTTGACAATTAAAAAATGAAAAATGATATTTATAAACATAATTTGAAAAAACTCATTTCTGCAACATTGTTTGTCATACAAGACACACCTATGTCTCAAATATGGCACATTATCACAAACTATGGCACGGGGATGATCATATCTAGGTCATTTGACTCGAAACTTATACATGTCTATAGATGATTGACCTTTTTGTGAAGAAGTTTTTTGAAAACTTTGTCAAAACTCATGTCTATCATTTTTCCTAGCAACTAGTACACATAAAAAGACCCATGCCAAAGGATTTCATTTTTTGAGTATTGTTTCACTTTCTTTTATTTTGTTGAAAAAACGGTCAAAATGCCCGTCGTGTCTATTCATCCAAAGGGTTGCATTTCTCAAAACTATCGATGGTTTGTGATATAACCACTACTGGTGTATCTTAAAATGATTTTTGTAAAAATTTTCAGAGCAAACTATCACACACTTGTAGTTCAAAATTGAATTACTTTCGAAAAATAGGCATAAAGTCATTTAAATAGGCGAAATGAGGTAGAAACCGAGAAAATTCCTATTATTGCTGGATTATCGATAAAATATGGCCTACTTTGTGTGATAATTGGATGGGTGTCATTTTGCACCATATTTGTTGTACTTGCTTCACAAAAAATGCCATTTTTGACAATTAAAAAATGAAAAATGATATTTATAAACATAATTTGAAAAAACTCATTTCTGCAACATTGTTTGTCATAACAAGACACACCTAAGTCTCAAATATGGGCACATTATCACAAACTATGGCACGGGATGATCATATCTAGGTCATTTGACTCGAAACTTATACATGTCTATAGATGATTGACCTTTTTGTGAAGAAGTTTTTTGAAAACTTTGTCAAAACTCAGTTTATCATTTTTCCTACAACTAGTACACATAAAAGGACTCCATGCCAAAGATTTCATTTTTTGAGTATTTTTCACTTTCTTTTATTTTGTTGAAAAAAGGTCAAAATGCCCGTCGTGTCTATTCATCCAAAGGGTTGCATTTCTCAAAACTATCGATGGTTTGTGATATAACCACTACTGGTGTATCTTAAAATGATTTTTGTAAAATTTTCAGAGCAAACTATCACACACTTGTAGTTCAAAATTGAATTACTTTCGAAAAATAGGCATAAAGTCATTTAAATAGGCGAAATGAGGTAGAAACCGAGAAAATTCCTATTATTGCTGGATTATCGATAAAATATGGCCTACTTTGTGTGATAATTGGATGGGTGTCATTTTGCACCATATTTGTTGTACTTGCTTCACAAAAAATGCCATTTTTGACAATTAAAAAATGAAAATGATATTTATAAACATAATTTGAAAAAACTCATTTCTGCAACATTGTTTGTCATAACAAGACACACCTAAGTCTCAAATATGGGCACATTATCACAAACTATGGCACGGGATGATCATATCTAGGTCATTTGACTCGAAACTTATACATGTCTATAGATGATTGACCTTTTTGTGAAGAAGTTTTTTGAAAATTTGTCAAAACTCATGTCTATCATTTTTCCTAGCAACTAGTACACATAAAAAGACCCATGCCAAAGGATTTCATTTTTTGAGTATTGTTTCACTTTCTTTTATTTTGTTGAAAAAACGGTCAAAATGCCCGTCGTGTCTATTCATCCAAAGGGGTTGCATTTCTCAAAACTATCGATGGTTTGTGATATAACCACTACTGGTGTATCTTAAAATGATTTTTGTAAAATTTTCAGAGCAAACTATCACACACTTGTAGTTCAAAATTGAATTACTTTCGAAAAATAGGCATAAAGTCATTTAAATAGGCGAAATGAGGTAGAAACCGAGAAAATTCCTATTATTGCTGGATTATCGATAAAATATGGCCTACTTTGTGTGATAATTGTATGGGTGTCATTTTGCACCATATTTGTTGTACTTGCTTCACAAAAAATGCCATTTTTTACAATTAAAAAATGAAAAATGATATTTATAAACATAATTTGAAAAAACTCATTTCTACAACATTGTTTTTCATAACAAGACACACCTATGTATCAAATATGGGCACATTATCACAAACTATGGCACGGGGATGATCATATCTAGGTCATTTGACTCGAAACTTATACATGTCTATAGATGATTGACCTTTTTGTGAAGAAGTTTTTTGAAAAGTTTGTCAAAACTCATGTCTATCATTTTTCCTAGCAACTAGTACACATAAAAGACTCCATGCCAAAGGATTTCATTTTTTGAGTATTTTCACTTTCTTTTATTTTGTTGAAAAAACGGTCAAAATGCCCGTCGTGTCTATTCATCCAAAGGGGTTGCATTTCTCAAAACTATCGATGGTTCTGTGATATAACCACTACTGGTGTATCTTAAAATGATTTTTGTAAAATTTTCAGAGCAAACTATCACACACTTGTAGTTCAAAATTGAATTAGTTTCGAAAAATATGCATAAAGTCATTTAAATAGGCGAAATGAGGTAGAAACCGAGAAAATTCCTATTATTGCTGGATTGTCGATAAAATATGGCCTACTTTGTGTGATAATTGTATGGGTGTCATTTTGCACCATATTTGTTGTACTTGCTTCACAAAAAATGCCATTTTTTACAATTAAAAAATGAAAAATGATATTTATAAACATAATTTGAAAAAACTCATTTCTACAACATTGTTTTTCATAACAAGACACACCTATGTATCAAATATGGGCACATTATCACAAACTATGGCACGGGGATGATCATATCTAGGTCATTTGACTCGAAACTTATACATGTCTATAGATGATTGACCTTTTGTGAAGAAGTTTTTTGAAAAGTTTGTCAAAACTCATGTCTATCATTTTTCCTAGCAACTGGTACACATAAAAAGACTCCATGCCAAAGGATTTCATTTTTTGAGTATTGTTTCACTTTCTTTTATTTTGTTGAAAAAACGGTCAAAATGCCCGTCGTGTCTATTCATCCAAAGGGTTGCATTTCTCAAAACTATCGATGGTTCTGTGATATAACCACTACTGGTGTATCTTAAAATGATTTTTGTAAAATTTTCAGAGCAAACTATCACACACTTGTAGTTCAAAATTGAATTACTTTCGAAAAATAGGCATAAAGTCATTTAAATAGGCGAAATGAGGTAGAAACCGAGAAAATTCCTATTATTGCTGGATTATCGATAAAATATGGCCTATTTGTGTGATAATTGTATGGGTGTCATTTTGCACCATATTTGTTGTACTTGCTTCAGAAAAAATGCCATTTTTGACAATTAAAAAATGAAAAATGATATTTATAAACATAATTTGAAAAAACTCATTTCTGCAACATTGTTTGTCATAACAAGACACACCTATGTCTCAAATATGAGCACATTATCACAAACTATGGCACGAGGATGATCATATCTAGGTCATTTGACTCGAAACTTATACATGTCTATAGATGATTGACCTTTTTGTGAAGAAGTTTTTTGAAAAGTTTGTCAAAACTCATGTTTATCATTTTTCCTAGCAACTAGTACACATAAAAATCTCCATGTCAAAGGATTTCACTTTTTGAGTATTTTTTCACTTTCTTTTATTTTTTTTGAAAAAATGGTCAAAATGGACCCTGTGCCATGGCTTTTTAATTAAGCATGTAACAAAAATATGTTGCAAAAAGTTATCAACATGATGAAAAAGATGATATGGATGTAATATTTGGATTCCTCTCATTTTTCTAATCGATTTACACATTTTATTTGTCAAATTTCGATTTACGAATTTAAAGATATGAATTTTTCCATATTAGATGAAAAATAGGAAGAAAAAAAGGTTTTAGTGCCCGAAACCTTTAGTACCGGTTGGTAATAACAACCGGTACTAAAGGTCTCGCCGTGGGGCCACCAACCGCGGCCGCATATGCCAACCGGTACTAAAGATCCTCGCCGCGGTGCCCCTGCTGGCACACGAACGCAACCGGTGCTAATGCCCCATTTAGTACCGGTTTTTGTACAACCGGTACTAAAGGTGGCGCACCGTTGTCTCCTTTTCTACTAGTGTGTAGTTGCAGTAGCAAACATAGGCATTAGCACCGGTTTTTGTACAACCGGTACTAAAGGTGGCGCACTGTTGCCTCCTTTTCTACTAGTGTGTAGTTGCAGTAGCAAACATAACACTAAAAGCCGGTGTGGGAAAAAAGACGTGTGGGCAGGCAACACTCTGTCCACATTTTTTCTCTCACTTCCCTTGTCACTGACGTGATGCCAGTTGTCAACTTTATTTACAGGAAGATTAATCATGTAATTGTGTGGTGCAAAGCTAACTAGGGTTGGCACATATCTCATCGATAGTGATCGGACGGCAAACGGAGGGGAGGCAGCTATTCCCCGTGGCAGCAGACTATTATCCGACAAAATACTGTTTCGGACGAAAAAAAACCCAAAATTTCCATGGAGCCGTGGTCGGGCCGTAGCTTGGCCTCAACCTCCATGGAGGCTGTGGACGGGGGTGGTAGAATCACATGAGCGTGGACGCCGTGGAGCTCTTGCAAGCACAGGGTACGTAGTAGAGATAAGGAGGAAGAAGAAGATTAGGGGAAAAAAAGTTTGTTGGGTGGATTGGAACTTGTGAATTTGTAAAAATGTACAATACCTATACCCATGGCCCGTGGGTGTACTGTACTGGTGTCCAATACGTGCGGTCTTCCGTATTTAGGACCGTATGTGCACTGTACAGACAAGTCTGATGATTCAAATGAGTATTTTTTGAGTTGATCGAGGGATGAAATTAAAACGCCACAATGTATACGTACGTCTCCAGAGAGATGGCGATTGGCGATACTGGCGACCCGGGAGGCGCGGCCGTGGCGCCCTTGGCCGGCCGCTTCTGGGCCAACGCCGAGGCTACGTCGACGGCAATCGCGGCTGGGGGGCGCCGCCGGAAGACCCTAGCGCCGCCGGCGTGGGAGGCGGGTTGCTCCGGTTCGAGGTTTGCGTGTCTCGGCGAGTTGTCCGCTGCCCCTTCGGGCGTCGTTGACGACCACGTCGCCGTCCAGGTGGCCTTGGCTTCCTTGGAGGAGGGCGTGCTGTCTCCCGCCGACCAGCTGGTTCTACCTCGCCCGCATCAATCTGATGCGGAGATCGTTGACGAGTTCTAGGCCGACGCTGGCTGTCCGACGCCGGCGAGTCGGTTCTGGGAGACCGGGATGTCGCGGCCCCAAGGTGAGCAGCTTAATTGTTCGGTCTTGTGCAGGAGTCGAGGACGGTGGAGCCGAAGACCTCGCGATGCCGCAGCTCGCCTCCTCCGCCGGCCGGTGTGCGTCTATCGCGTCCGCCGCCGAAGATGGGAGCTTGGAGAGGGCCCCTTCCACCTAGACGTATATCGCCGTCTCCGGTGATCGGGGAACTCATCGACAAGGCGTTGCAGGTGAGGGAGTCGCCAGCTTCGGAGAAGATCGCGTCGCCGGAGATCGAGGCGGTGGCCAAGCGGTCCGATCCGATGATCATGCGCGGCCAGTTCCGAATTCAAACTCATGGTGGGCCCAGCGGTGAGACGGCCGATCGAGACCGTCCGTGCCCCTGGACACATCGCCGCCACCGATTCAAGGGGCTCTGGCTACGAAGCTGTCCGCCGCCTCCAGACCCCGCATCGCCCTCGTCTCCGTCCGCGCCGCCGCAACTCAGTCGTCAACACCTCGCGATCAAGCCCCTGCCCGCGCCGCCCTCTCGCAGCCAACTCGTCGGTGACAGAGCGGTTCGCTCTCATCCGGCGCCGCCGCCCCTGCCGCGCCGCTCGTACATGTCCGTCACGGCCCCTGCCTCGACGCCGGCGATGAGTGGTGCTCCGCCGACGCGGCCCCAGCAGGGGCTCGGTCCCAGGGCGGGCGTGCCGCGCCCCCAACAGCCGGCTGCGGCTCTGCCTCATCCCCAACATCAGGCAGCCGTGCAACACCGGCCCCAGCTCCCCATGGCCGCACCCAACGCGTGCTCCGGCACCGGGCAGGTTCTCCCGGCCAATTTCTTCCTCGGAGGGACGTCGGCTGGCCCGGGAGTGGCGTCTCCGTCGCTCATGCCTCTGCAGCGCCCCTCCATGCAATATGGGCCGCCGGCATGCATGCCGCTAGTGCAGCCACAAGGGCAATTCCAGCCGCCAGCTTTGGCGCCCCCGTTCATCAACCCGGGCTATCCGGCTTATCAGCAGCCGGGCCAGCAGCCTCCGGCGGCAGCGGGGCAGGGTGCTCCTCGCCCTAAGAGAAGGAAGAACAAGCCCGGACAGCAAGGCGTCCAGTTCCAGCAGCCTTTGATGAGGCCTCCGATGATGCCGCAAGTCCCGTTTCAGCAGCCTCTGATGCAGCAGCAGTATGCCCAGCCGTCGACGCATCCACAGCAGGGGGGTGTGTTCCCAGGACAGCCAGCAGGGGTGCCTGTTCCCATCACGGGTGCGAGTGCTAACTCCGCAATCGTGGTCTCTGGGGTGGCAGCAGTTGATGTATCGTCGGATTCAGCACCGCCGCAGCTCACCGAGTCATCGACAGGGGGTAAAGGGAAGGCTAAAAAGGGCAGCAAGTAAGGCTGCGCAAGGTTAACCGAAAACCGAGAAACCAAACTGAAAAAACCGAAACCGAACCAAAATTGTGGTTATTTTGGTTTCCGGTTAAGCTTACGGTTAGTAAAATAGCTAACCATATGCCTTGCGGTTAATACGGTTAATAACCAAAAACCGAATGGTTAACCAAAAAAACCGAAATGCCTATTAACTTTTATTAATTAGCTACTTTTATTGACTTTTATTAACTTTACAGGTTACTTGTAGCATGTGATTTGCTACTTGTATAAACTTTTATTAACTTTCTGGGTTATTTGGTTACTTTGAATCATATGCCTATTAATTTTATAGTCTATTCCGTTATTTTATAATATATGGCCACAAAAATAAATTGTCATTTTAAAATTCACGTCAACTTAGGTTAATTTGGTTATTACCGAAACCGAACCGAAATTAAATGGTTATTACCGAAACCGAACCGTATTCACGTACAAAACCGTATTTACCGAAGTATTTAAACCGTATAAATAAAAAACCGTATAAACCAAACCGAATTAACCATATTAAACGAACGCGCAGCCGGAGCAGCAAGTGTTTCAAATGTGGGGTGGATTCTCATACGACTAAAGCATGTCCGATAAAGCACTACTGCCTAGTTTGCGATAATGCAGCTCACCCCACTTTCAGGTGTCCGACTCTTAGGCTACCCAAGCCCACTTGTTTCGCCACGGGCACTGGCAAGGCGGAGACGATGTTCGTGCAGTTCTCTGACAGTGTTTATAAGCCTCACCTGATTCCGTCGAGTTCACCCATGGCTCTGATATCCATTGAGGGTGATATGGTGCCCGCTGCTGCTGTTCAGAGTCTTATTTCCAGGATGTGTTACTCGGCTCAGTGGACATGGGAGGCTTTGCCCCATGGCGATGATGCTTTTCTCATTGGTTTTCCGTCGGCTGAGGATCTTCACAGGGTAGACGGGATTAAGCTGAATATTCCGGCTTATAATTCTCAGGCCACTATTTCGGTTTTGAGGTCCAATGATGATGCTGTCCCAACTAGAGTGCTTGAGAAGGTCTGGGTTCATGTTCAGCGCGTTCCTTATGCACTGAGGCACTTTCTTGGCTTTTGGGCGGTGGGTTCTCTCATTGGGACGACACTTGATGTGGATCTAGTCTCCTATCGGAGCCGTGGTATTGCTCGCATTCTAGTGGGCATGTTGGACTCGAAGGTGCTGGAAAAGCACACTGGAGTGGATGGTCCGTATGTTGGGGCCTCGTGTGTGGTGACACTACAACAAAATAGACACATAGAGACGCTCAATCTAATGGTTGGAGGCGCTTTATTTCATCTCTATGGCATTATAGAGCCGCTTATGCAAAACGTCTCTCGAGCGTCTTCCAGTGCACCGTCACAAAGATCGTAAGGACGCTTTGTCATGCGTGTCTACAAAAATAAGAGACGCCTCATATTGCATCTCTACAAGCTTAGAGACGCTTTGGTATATGGACTATCATGGCATTATTACCGTCCCTATGAACGCTGAATATTCTATTACCAAGCGAGTGACGTCAGGTCAATTTTCTTTTATTATATAAATATTTTTTGTCCGATCAATCTGCGATCATGGTTCAGCACGTATTATGAGCTAAAATGTGTTCGACCGATGAATCATTTTCATACAAAATTACATTGTATATTTGTATGTACATCGACTCAGAAACAAAGTCGGCTTTGGCCCAGAGGAATAGTAATGATATTACTATAGAGAAAATGAAGTTAACGACACGTTCAAGCACACTTGGAAACAATCATACAAATTGACATACATTTTCAGGTTATTATCTCTTAACTATTGTGAACTATCTAACAACTTTTAAGATGCAGCCTTCCAGTATCCTCTCCATGTCCGATGTATTTGTAGATGCCATTTATCTCCGTCAACCTGCGTACACGTTTCATTTAACAAACATGTTAGTCAACCGGAAATAAGTTCCCTAGAAAAAATTAAAATGCAAACTTCACATAGTAAAATAGTAAACAACAATATGAGGAAGAGCTCACCATCCTCAAATATGTATTCTGATTATTTTGTGAGCACTTTTTCAGAACTCCTGGCTTTCTATTCCTCGTAACTGGAACGAGTCCTGAAGATTCACCGCTCGTCTACATGAGCTAAGAAACTGCATAAGAACCAATGAGTAGAACTGCAAGCAAAGCTTAGGTGATAAACAAAATTTATTGGATAAGATGAAGTTGACAACTTGGTAATCTTACTTGTGTTCTGGACCAGGAAAGATTTTGCTGCAAATTCGCTCCAGTACCTATGGAAAACAGCTACTCTCCCAACTAGGCACTGTATCCAAGGCATTGACATCAAACATAATCATCTAGGTCCGCATTGATAAACTGGTATTGTGGTCGATCTGGGGGCACTAAATTACAGGACACCTAGTCAAAACAGCATGGAAGTGGTAATATTTATGGATTATTAGAAGTGCAACAGATGTACACAGTGGTCAAATCACAGAAGTTAATCAATCCATAGAAAAACTGAAGTTCAAACAAAGTTTGCACACCATCGCAGGAGAAGTAAAATAGTAGTACTTGTAAACATCTAGGAGATCACCTGCTGCTGTCCCGACCAGGAAAGATTTTGCTGCTGTCCCGACTTGTAAACAGCAGGCAGCGCACGAAGGTGTCACCGAGCTCATACCCTAGATTTTTTTTTGAAGTGATTGGGAGATTGGCGTGAAATTGGAAAAGGGAAAGGGAGAAATTGAAAGATGTACCAGCCGCAAAGTGTTGTCCATCCATGATCCATGGTCGGCGATGCAGTGGCGTTTAGGCATGGTCGCTGACGTAATGAAGGCCAAACTCTCGATATTGGGACCCCTGATTTGCAGATTGCACGAACAGAATATAAACACAATTTTTCACATATTCGTGGAATAAAGTAAAAACCAACGGACAGAGGAGGAACCGGACCACTGAATCGCAACGCAAGCGCACAATAAAATATTTAGATCTCATACGGGAATGATGAGGAAGCCAATGAAGGTTTCTCACCGTCTTGGATCAGATGAAGACCAACAGTGGTGTTTAATCCTGCAATACCTATCGCTTCCCCGGGCGATGAAGGGGCGCTCCCGGAGGTAAGAGGATTAGGGCGGAAGGGATTGGTCTTGGAGACGGTAGCGGGAGTGTCCACCGGAGAGGAACACCACGTGCACGGTGGGATCTATCGGCGGCGAAGCCCGCGATGCTAGGTTTTGCACGCGTGGGTTAGGAGGCGGCGGTAGGTTTTTTCCTAAGTCATGCGAGGGATGGGAGAAGTGTCATGGGTTGTGGGCTTTTTGGGACTTCCTTTTCATTTCGTTTTCAATATGGATGGTGGAAATGAGACGGTATGTACAGCGTCTCAAACAATGTCTTTATAACTTGTTTTTAGTTAAAATAGAGACGAAAATAAAAGCGACACATGGACGGCGTCTCTACGTGCCTGTTTTGTTGTAGTGTGAGACTTAAGGAGTATGCTTTCTACTTCAGCCGCGAGCCTGTGGATTTCGTTCCGGATGCCAACTTTGTTCCTTTCTTTTAGCGTCGTAAGAATGACGATGCCGACGATGATGAGGGTGAGGAGCATGGCATGGAGGGTTCTATGGGTCAGGACACCACCTTTGGTTCCCTCTCCAACAGCATGGACGTTGATGGTAGTGCATCGTCTGAGACACCGAGTGGAAATAAATCTGCTGCTCCCAGTGATTATGTTGGTTCTGTGATGGCTATTACTCCGTATAATGCTAGCCCTCACACTCCGAGAGGTCGGGAGATTGTGGAGATGATCCGCCGTTCTTCGCCGAGTCTGCTGCGCCCTTCGCCGGAGTCAGCGTCGTCGCTCGCCACGGCTGGGGGTGGAGCTACTGCCTCTGTTGGGCTGCCTCCGGGTGGCCTCGCTGGCTTCGACGCCGCTGTGGTGGGTGCTGGCCCATGGCCGGCTGCTTGCAGCCCGGCGGACGCCACAGCCGTGGCTGGGCTGGGCCTCGTCGCTCCTGGCGACGGACGCGTGGAGGTGCCGGCGGCTGCTGGGCTTGGCCGGGAGGAGGCTGTGACACCGACCTCGCCTCCTCCGGCTGCTCCGCATGGGCCGTCTGTTCCTGGCGGGGCCGACGCGCCGGGTTCCGCCCCAGCCACCGAGGGCCTCTCGCACGACCTGCGTCCTTCTGTCTCGCCGACCAGCGGTGGAGCTCCCGATGGGATGGTGCTTCTGGGAGACAGCGATGGGTCGGTCTCCAAGGGGGCTTCTACTACGCCTGACGAGGGGTTAACTCATCAAATCCCATGGTTAGGACCTAGGGTTGAGATTATGGGGAGAGAACGTGGTAGTACTGGTAGTTTTGTCGGCTGATAAGCAGAGGCAAAGATTTACCCAGGTTCAGGCCCCTCGGGTGGAGGTAAAGACCCTACTTCCTGCTTGTCTGGTATTGATCGTGTGAGATTATGCGATTACAAGGGGAGCTCTGGCGAGATGTCGATCTCGCTAGGGCTTTTGGTGGTTCGAGTATGGCTTGTCCAGGATCGGCGGCCTTCCAGCCTTTATAAGAGGATGGGTCTCGGGAGTCCGTAACCGACCCTGTTTACATGTAAGGAAAGTATAAACCGACTATGCCTATGTCTAATCTTGGAGGGTACTCCATCTTGTTGGGTCTTTCGTCATGGGCTTCATGTAGGCTCTTGATAACTGGGTCCTAGTCGACACGTGCACCAGATACCCTTATGGTAGGGTACCCGAGATGTATATTCTTGTCAGTAGCCCCCGAGTACTTGTCTGACTCGAAGAATCGGGCATGGACTCATTCGTAAGTGCACGTCATATGCTTTGTATTCTGTAAATTATAATAGGAATTCCTGTATGAATAACACATGTTGGCTATGTCGAGTATCTCATCGACTGTGGTTTTTACTTATGATGAGCAAGGGATAATAGCTTAGCAGGCACAGTACACTCGACGGATCGGGACTGGTTAAATACACATTCGGGTAAAACCTTACTAGCTTTCAATCAAACTCAAGTCCCCGGACTCGAATCTGGAACAAACTGGTCAGACTCGACTAGTCCACGGAGGTCTTACTGAATCGATCTGCAGTATAACTTTGAATTTTACCCAACGCGTCCGTCGGGATTTTTCATCATGTCTGCTGATACGGAAAGTATAACGATTGACGTTGCTGTAACGGTCCTTAGCCCAGCTCGAAAGTTCGGCGGGTCTTACCTTTGCACTATGCATGCAGCATCCGAGATATTTGCGGCGGACGCAACTCGGAGATTTTGCGAGTATGTTTTTTGTAATATTTTGAACTTTATTGGACGAGTCGTGTCCTTTGTCGACTGATATTTGCCGTTATTCTATCGGGTGCGCGACAGCGCTCCCGATGGGAGTAGCCCCCGAGATTGTGCTTTATTGCTGGCAATGGAGGATAATCTCAAATCTTTTTATCCCATATACTCATAGTCGAAGAAATTTTTGATACGCTCCCGATGGGAGTAATATGCCTCAGTCGAAGGAACGGTCGAGTGACTAATTTTTGCCTTAAAGTTGCTTTTTCACACCCGAACCAATCAAGACAATCAAGTGAACGATATGCATTGGGCGAACTCGAATACTTTTCTGAACAAATGCTGGCAATGACGTCAGGGATGACGTTTCTGGCGACTGCGCTTCCTGACACACGGTGGCGTGCGTTGTGCTGTGATGGATGGGACGTGACACGTTTGTGGGCCCATTATGCAGTGCTGTCCGAACGACAGTGCCGTTTGGACTTGATTTGACCACTCGGGCCCACTTTTTACGGAGGCGTGGTGATGGCTCCTCTTTTTGCGTGCGTAGTGGGCGGAGTGGCCGGCGACGGTTACCCTCCGCGTTTGCCACGTGTACGGTGAGATTGCGTGCGTAACGCACGATTAGGATCTGAACGGTTGTGATTACTTTTGATTTGTGGTAAATAGGGGAACGGCACGGGCATTATTTTTTACTTGCCATTTGCTCTGCGCGCCACCCCTGCTTCATCGTCTTCCTCTCACTTTTCCATTGTTCTTGCGCCCGAGCTTCCACTGTTCCCCTTAGCCACCACTGCCATGGCGCCAAAGAGAAAAGCTGTTGCTGCTGACGCGCCCGCGACCGACGTGGCCGCTTTGAAGGGGAAGAAGACCGCGGCTGGCGCATCTGCGTCCGCCGTCGACCTCAAGAAGAGCGACGGCGATTGGATGAAATCCACCATTAAGGAGGCGCATCTGGACAAGCTTCGCGAGGAGGGAATGCTGCCACCCACGGACCAGCTGTTCGTCCGCGCGCCGTCGCCCAAGGAGGTACTCCCCGAGCCTCGTGCTAACGAGCGCGTTTGTTTTGCGGAGTTTCTGCCTAGGGGTTTTTCGCTTCCCTTCCACGACTTTGTTCGTGGATTGATGTATGCATACGGGGTGCAAATCCATAATTTCACCCCGAATGACATTATGCACATTGCCTGTTTTATGGTTTTGTGCGAGTGCTTCTTGGGAGTTTCTCCCAGCTGGGCCCTCTGGAAGTCGATCTTCATGGTCCGGCCCAACAACCGAGGCGGCCGCACCTATCCTGTTGGCGGCTTCGGGATCCAGGTGCGCAGCGACACCCGCTACTTCGCCCTGAAGCCAGTCGACTCGGCGCAAGGGTGGAGGAAGAGGTGCTTCTATGTGCGCGTCGACCAGGAAGGAGTCTCGCCATTTTCGACTGCTGGCATACTCGCGAGGACGAACGCCTGGGACCACCCGCTGTCGGTTGAAGAAAAGGCAGAAGTGGCGCCTCTGCTGTCGAAGATTGGAGAGCTGCTAAGCAGCGTAACTGGTGTGCATTTGATTGCCACCTTTGTGAAGCTGCGGGTGTGGCCGCTCTGCGCTCGAGCCTACCCCATGTGGGAGTATGAGCAAGGAAGAACTGTCGAAGAGCGAGCTGGTTTCACATGTGCGGTTCATCACCAGCACGAAATCCAGCGAGCCCTGCAACGTCGACTGCCCCGTCACTCCTTATGGCACTACAAGAAATGTGATATTTGTTGACGAAAACCCTGGTGACGAAATTGCATACCGTCATGGATATGTCTTAATAGGTGACGGATTCATCTGGCGTCACGCATTTACGTTAATGCTTGACGGTTTGATTTTTCGTCAACGAAAAATCGTCACCCATTACCAAACCAGGAAGGGCTGCCATCGTCTCTGTTAATAGGTGACGAAATCAAGATCGTGGTGTATGAAACCGTCATTGAATATAATGGGGACCCACGTGTCAGGTAAAAAAATTGTTATAATTTTTATTTCATTTTTTCTTGGAGGACCCAGTAGTCCAGAAAATATTAAATGTTATAAGTTTTCAATATCATGCAGTACCACTTGTCAGGCATTAAAATAAGTTAGCAAAAAATGTGGTTTTTGATCTTCGTATTGGAAACTCACAATTACATGTAGACCAGCCTGCCACATGTAGCGGCCATTTTGCATATATAAAAAACAAATGCACATACTCCCTCCGTCCGTAGAAGAGTGTACGTTTGGCTATTCCAAGACAAATTAAAGCATTTTGCAAATGACCCCTTCCCTCACTCAATTAAGGTGCCACCAGCTTTCACGCTGCTTTGATTCCTGGAGAGAATAAATGTGCATGCAACGACAGTTACCAATGGGAGGACGACTCGTATTTGGATTGTTAAGCTGTAGTGACCCTCGAGGCGTTGACCAGGGGCAAAAATGCAAAAATAACCAGCCCCAAACACAGACGTACACTTATTTTTGGAAAAACACTGGACCCTAAACGTCCACTCTTTGGCGGACGGAGGGAGTAGGAGGAATCGAACCCAAGACCTCCACCAAGTAAAAATATTAGCTAACCACTGCACCACCATATGAAATTAGTTGAAACGTAAAGCATTTGTAGTATGTATGCAGCGAAGCAATTATTAAAGAACGGAATAAAAGTTGGTGAATTGGGGAATCGAACCCAAGACCTCCACCAAGTAAAAATATTAGCTAACCACTCCACCACCATATGAAATTAGTTGAAACGTAAAGCATTTGTAATATGTATTCAGCGAGTCAATTATTAGAAAACGGAATAAAAATTGGAGAATTGCGGAATCGAACACAAGACCTCCACACAGAGACAGAATATGGTTAACCGCTAGGCCACTGCATGCCTTGTGATTGAAAAGAAAGCGGAAGAACTTTTTGATGTTTATGCACCAAGGCAATTAATGGAAAACAGAATAAAGGTGGAGTCCAAGACTCGAAACTAGAAACAACAACTTGCAAAAGGCAGCTACGAGCATGAGATACCACAACCTTTTGGTAGAGTTTATTTGTAAACTATTTTCTCCCTCGGCAAAGCCACATAACAAGATCATGGCCATTTACATGGCATGGTATGGATAATATGACCATATTCGGCACAAATTGCTGGGATAAATGATAATCTTAAATTTTGACAAATTGTTTCAAAAATATCCTTCACAAAAAGGTCTATCATCTATAAACATATAGATTTCAAGCCAAATGATCAAAGTATGACATTCTCGTGACATAGTTTATGATAAAGTGCCCATATTTAGCACAGAGTGTATCTTGACATGGGAAACAATGGTGTTAAAGTGAGTTTTCATATTATTTTTATAAATATTATTTTTCCATTTTCTAAGTGCCAAAAATGATTTCCTTTGTGAAGCAAGTACAAAAAATATGGTGCAAAATACCACCTATCCAATTTTCACGCAAAGTAATCCATATTTCATACATAATATCCAAATATTAGGAATTTTCTTGATTTTTACCTAATTTTGCCTATTTAAATATCTTTATGCCCATTTTTCGAAAATAATTCAAATTTGAACTAAAAGTGTGTGATAGTTTGCTATTAATTTTTTCCAAAAATCATTTTAAGTTACACAAGTAGTGATTATATCACAAAACCGCCGATAGTTTAGAAAAATTCGACCCCTTTAATGAATAGCCATCCTCACCATTTTGACCATTTTGTCCAGAAAATTCAAAGAAAGTGAACAAAAACTCAAAAAAAGAAATCCTGTGGCTTGTAGTACTTTTATGTGTAGTAGTTTATAGGATAAATGATTACCATGAGTTTCGACAAACTTTATAAAAATATCATTCACAAAAAGGACTATCATGTATAAACATGTATGGGTTTCAATCCAAATGACCAAGACATGGCCATTCTCGTGGCATAGTTTGTGATAAAGTGCCCATATTTGCCACATAGATGTATCTTGACATTGGAAACAATATTGTCAAAGTGAATTTTCATATTATTTTTAGAAATATCATTTTTCCATTTTCTAAGTGTCAGAAATGACTTTTGTTGTGAAGGAAGTGCAAAAAATATGCTGCAAAATACCACCCATCCAATTTTCACGCAAAGTAATCCATATTTGATGGATAATATCTAAATATTAAGAATTTTCTTGATTTTTACCTAATTTTGCCTATTTAAATGGCTTTATGCCAATTTTTCAAAAGTAATTCAAATTTGAACTATAAGTGTGTGATTGATTGCTCTTAATCTTTTACAAAAAACATTTTAAGGTACATAAGTAGTGATTGTATCACAAAACCGTCGATAGTTTTGAAAATTTTGACCCCTTTCAGTGAATAGACATCCTAATCATTTTGACCATATTTTTCAAAAAATAAAATAAAGTGAAAACAAACTCAAAAAAAGAAATTCTTTAGCATGGGGTCCCTTTATGTGTATTAGTTTCTAGGATAAATGATAATCTTCAGTGTTGGCAAACTTTCGCAAAATATACTTCACATAAAGGTCTATCATCTATAAACATGTAT
Source organism: Poa pratensis (assembly GCA_947311845.1). Classification (NCBI taxonomy): domain Eukaryota; kingdom Viridiplantae; phylum Streptophyta; class Magnoliopsida; order Poales; family Poaceae; genus Poa; species Poa pratensis. Next base: position 6,011,625 of record CAMZMU010000080.1, on the reverse strand, counting down.
ATGTTTCAAGCCAAATGACCAAGGTATGACCATTCTCATGCCATAGTTTGTGATAAAGTGCCCATATTCGGCACATAGGTGTACGTTGGTATGGGAGACAACGGTGCCAAACCGAATTTTGAAATTATTTTTGGAAACATCATTTTCCATTTTCTAATGCCACGTATGATTTTTTTTTGTGAAGTAAGTACAAAACATATGGTGCAAAATGGCACCCATCCATTTTTCCCACAATCTAGTCCATATTTTATTGACAATACCCAATTATTATAAGTTTTCTCGCTTTCTATGTTATTTCGGCCATTTAAACAACTTTATATTAATTTGATGAAAGTAATTCAAATTTCATCCCTCCAACCAATGAGATGCAGCCATAGCACTCCGCGCGGATCGACCCAATCTGACCGAGCTGAACCGTCCACACCAGATCCATCCAACGATCCACCATCTATCCCGCACCTGACCCTAACCTCCGGCTGCGCGTTCGGTTAATATGGTTAATTCGGTTCGGTTTATACGGTTTAAATACTTCGGTAAATACGGTTTTGTATGAGAATACGGTTCGGTTTCGGTAATAACCATTTAATTTCGGTTCGGTTTCGGTAATAACCAAATTAACCTAAGTTGACGCGAATTTTAAAATGACAATTTCTTTTTGTGGCCATATATTATAAAATAACGGAATAAACTATAAAATTAATAGGCATATGATTCAAAGTAACCAAATAACCCAGAAAGTTAATAAAAGTTTATACAAGTAGCAAATCACATGCTACAAGTAACCTGTAAAGTTAATAAAAGTCAATAAAAGTAGCAAATTAATAAATGTTAATAGGCATTTCGGTTTTTTTGGTTGACCATTCGGTTTTTGGTTATTAACCGTATTAACCGCAAGGCATATGGTTAGCTATTTTACTAACCGTAACCTTAACCGGAAACCAAAATAACCACAATTTCGGTTCGGTTTTGGTTTTTTCAGTTTGGTTTCTCGGTTTTCGGTTAACTGTGCGCAGCCTTACCCTAACCCTATCCTGCTAGCCACAATCCCAGTATCCCACGAGAGAGACCCATAATCCCACGATCTCTCTCCCTCCCTCCCTCTCGTATGTGCCCGCCGCCGCCGGCTCTCCCTCTCACTCTACCGTGCGCTGCCGCCCCCTACCATCGCTGGAATCCAGCCGCGCCAGCTATCTTCACCCCTCTCCTTCCCAAGGCGCCAGGCAGTGCGGAGGAGGTGGTCCCCTTCGTCTCCCTCCCAAGGCGGCGTGGCTATTAGGCGGCGGCAGGGGGAGGAATGTATCCGATGGAGGTCCGGTAGGCGACCGACGACTCAAGATCTTCTAGGGTTTCTCGTGGTGGCGGCGCGAGAATGGGGCCTAGGTGGAGGAGGCCAGCGACGGTGGGAAGCATGCCGGATGTGCAAGGTATGACCCTTGGCCCCTCTTGCCGAGTCCGATTCCTCTTCTCCACCAACCTTGAAATCGATCCTATCTTTCTTGGGCAGTCGGAGGACTCCACAGATCGCCGCTCCAGCGCCTCCTTCCCCTGCTGCTCCGAACGTGCAGCAGCCATCGTGCTGGCTTTGATCTAGGCTTTAATTCAGTCTGACCATTCAATCAATCTAGGTAAATGTGTATTTAGCTCGTACACATGGCGTTGCATTCATCTATTCCATGGGTTGTTTGTTCTTGGCTAGCTGATGTGATCTGGCGTGTTTTCTGGCCGGACGACAGTGCATATGTGATACGTATTGAGAGATCGATTCATATCGATTAGCATCTTGGTATGTTTGCGTCTGCAATTTGCATGTGATGAAATATGAATTCAGTCACAAGGACGTAGCGCTAAACACTTGTATTAGGCCTCTCTTGGTTTCTTCCAAGTGTGGGTAATACTCTCTCTTGGTTTCTTCCCATTCTTTGCCATCTCTTGATTTTTTCGTTGCCATGTTGTTTCTTATTACTTGGGTACATGTTTCGTTTTCTTCCTTGGGTACAGGTTTCGGTGAATATAGCTGTTGATCTTCCTTGGGTACAACAATCGTTATCTTTTTTGTTTCTTGTTTCATTTCCTTCTTTATTTTTGTTTGTCAGTTTCGAAGAAAACAATTGTGACTTTTGTTGGTACAAGTGTAGTCTCCTGTAGGCTGTATCCGATGCTAATTTTAGCATCTGAAGGTACATATCACTCTCGAAGAAAAACACACGTATTTGTTTCAGACTTGAGTTTCCATAATACAAAGTGTAAATCCAAGAAGTTTATTCTTCAAATATTCATTTCTCCGTTTTCCGTTGTTCCAAAGTTAAGTGATAGTAAATTTAGTGCTTCAGTTGAAATAGCTGATAGTTCATACCTTCTTTTTTCTTAGCCTGCTGCCCGAAATAGACTTCAAATTGTTTATCTGAACTTTTGTAGGAACTGTTTGCCATTTCCTTCATTGAAGCTTCATGCACGTTCCAGCTAAACAGGGCTACAGGCCGACCTCCTTCAAAAAGGAGTGCCAGAGAATCAGTGTCCAGGATGTAGCATCAACACAAGCTGACATATATATAAAGTTATGCGTCAGGTATACTCTTAATTGTATACCAAAATAATGAGGAAAGTCTTATAGTATTTTCTAACCGTGTAAGTCTGATCACAAATTATGTTTTACCCATCATGGTTTAGTCACTGTGACGTAACTGTTCAACTTTCTTTTGATTAGATTATGTGTATTAACAACACACAGGAGATCATCGACAGGGTGCACCGCGGCGACATGTACTACATCAAGCACGCGCTCACCCTCTTCACCGACTTCATGACTGTTCTTGTCCGGATCTTAATCATCATAGTGAGCACCCGAGCCACGTTGACTGCCTACTCACCTGTCCACCCACTGGTTGACACAGTTTGTGCTCCAGTTCTATGTGATCTGATCCATTGTTCTGACGCTGCTGTCTTCTGTTGCAGCCCAAGAACCCAGGTGACAAGTCTGAGGACAAGAAGAAGAAGAAGAGGAGGTCTTGAACATTTCCTACCACCACCATCATAGCTACTAGTACCACCACTGCTATGTAGGAAAGCTGGCGTAGAATGTTCACATGCACAGATAAATGTTTCTGATAAAATGGACACTTTGGTATGTATTTTCGTTCACTGTTTTGTGCAAGTAATAGTAGAATTCATATCCTTCCAGCTTTTGCCACTTTGATACTGAAATATGAGTTTTGTTTACTGTCATTATATTATGAAGATTGAATCCCATCAAATAGTTTCGGTACCGTGTAAATTGCAAACCCAGGCGTGTCCATCTCAGTAGGTCCAGCTTTATACTTTTTCCTAGCCATTTGTTTTGGCAATTCCTTTGTCTTCCAAAAGGGATTGTGAAATCAATTTGGAAAAATGGAATCTACAAATGCTTCATTAATTTCTGAGTGTGTAAACTTTTTGCTGTAGGCAACAAGTTCTTCAAGAAAAGAAATAGCACAAAGCAGCAGCTATGATACACCAGGAAGCTAGTTCGATAGGAAGAGGTGCAGAAGTGAAAATGCATTCGAAGCTGATGTAATAAAAATCTCTGTTGTTAGTTTTATTTCTGATGGGAAACGTGATTTGTACTTTGCTAATGAGTGTGAGATTCTTTAATGTGTTAATATGTGTGTATGTATGATATCCATCATCTGTGATTTGGCATTGGTCATACCGTATACTGTGATTTGGCATTGGTCAGACCGTATAATGTGATTTGGCTCTGAATTTAATATATACTATGGTGTCCATGTGAATTCAATTTATTCTGAAAAATTGTTGCAATTTTAGTATAGAAAATGAATTAATAATTATTGTGGCTCCCACCTGTCAACACTTTGTGGGTCCCAAACGACAGAATGCCACATGGCGTAATGTGGACCCACATGACATCATCCACGTCATAGTTGTCAGACCCACGTTTTTGGCAGCCACTTCAGCATGGAGGACCCACCTGTAAGGCCACGTCAGCGTTTTTGGACCAATCATAAACTCACCTACAGTTTGATAGTGACAAAATTTCCAATATTTAATGACAAACTTGGCTGTCAACAATTAACCCTAAACGTTGACGAATTTTCTCATCGTCACTATCAAACATTTGATAGTGACGAAAAAGTGCATACCATCACCCCCGATATTTTATGACGCAGCTTCTGCGACGAACCCCATGACGATCAAAATTCGTCACCCCAGTGTAATCGTTGACGAAAATTGGATTATACATGACAAAAGTGATTTGTCATTAAAAATATTTTCCTTTGTAGTGTGGCGCTGAAAGGCCTTTGGAGGAGGTTAGTGACCAATCAAGTTTATGATCTTCTGGTTTTGCTACTTTGTTGTGCATCTTTGTAATTTTCGACTGCTGTATTTGGTATGCAGGGCCATTCAACTGCATCCACCCTTCCTCCTCTACCCGAAGATGGCCCAACTCATGAAACGGAGGTGCAAACGGTAGAAACGAAGGGAGGGGATGAATCGTCTCTACCTTCGGCTACCACATCTCCTATGGAAGAGGCCGAAGAGGAAGGGGTAGAGGAAGTACGGGCCGAGGAACCCACCACGACTGATCACGTGAGCGAGGTTCCCACTCGCAAGTGTCGTCGGGTGGCGCGAGTTGTGTCTTCTTCCACGAGCTCACCCGCGAAGGAGTCAGATGTGAAAGATGACGGAGACTCGCGCTCGTCTCCTTCTACCACAGCTGCTCCTTTGAATGTGAGCCCGTTGAGCTCAGCTCCTCCTCCCAAGTCGGGTGAGGAGCTGCTTTTTGGAGGCCCAAATTTTGACGACCTTGACACTGATGAAGAAGAAGAGCACAGGTATGCTCCTGAGCTTTTTGTACTAAAGTTTTTTGCTGGTTGATATTTTTGCTTATGTTGTATTTCTTCTGTCACTCGCAGTGCTGAGACTGTGCGTCCACCAACTCCTCCATCCGAGAAGATGACGACTCCTGAGCACCCGGAAGTCTCTCACGTGGCTCCAGAGGTCGTTCAATCAGCAGGCACGGCTACTGCTATTGAAAAGGCCAAGGCTACGAGTGCCGCAACTCCGGAGGTCGGGACATCAGCCGCGAAGCCCGCGCCTTGGACGGAACACGTAAGTGTGTTTTTGTCGAGTCCGCATACGGGACTGGGTATGTATAATTTATGCTTGTTTCGTGTGCTTGCAGCCTTACTACCTCAATCTGGTAGAATCGGGCAAGGCTTTTGTCCAAATGGAGCAAGAGAGGGACAGTCTGCGCACCAGTTTGGAGCAACTCACTCGTAAGTGTATTTTGATTCTCCAAAGCTCTTTTTGCTGTCCTTACTTAGTCGAATGTCTGAGTTGCTTTTTGCCAACAATTTCAGACGACAAGGCTTCGGCTGAGTCTCGGGTGAAAGAGCTGGAGGAGGCAATCGAAGCCCAGCGCGCCGAGTCGAAGAAAATTTTGGATGCCACCAAGGCCGCAGCCGCCGTACGCGAGAAGGAATATGCTGAGCGGCTTGCTAGCCTTACCCGAGACGTGGGCGGTTAGTAAAAGTGGCCGCTTTTTGTTTACTTATATTGTCACCGAGTGTTGTGTTAGAGTTTCTGTTCTCTCTGATTTTTGAAGGAGCTGTTGGCGCACCGGCACCCGTAGACCAGGCGAGTGGCAATTTGTCCCTCGACCGTGCTATTGGCGATCTTGACGCCATCTCTGCCCAAGCGAAGGATGCACTCGCCAAGTCTACGAGCACACTCGGCGCCGTATACAAGGGCGTGTTCCCATCTGGCCAACCTTCGTCGACTGTGGATGGTTTCGCCGACGTCCTAGATCCGGGAACATCGACTATGGCGAATTTTGCTCGCACTTTGACGGTACGCGGCTCAGAGACCACCCTCAAGCTCCTTTTAGGTCATGGGATAGAGGGTGACTTCGAGGCCGCTCTGTCTGATTTCCCTCGAAAGCCGGGCGGGAAGCTGGTGTCTCTGAAGCATGTGAACGAGCCAGCCACGCGGCTGGCTGAAATTTTTATGACTACCATGGAGCGCCGGTCAGCGGAGGTCGCCAATCGCGCGCGTAGGGCTAGGTCGGAGTCTGCATCATAGACTTTTAGGGCCATCTTCCCTTTTGTTGGACTGTAATTATACTTTTATGATATCGCGAGTATGCGTATGCTGTTGCCACACTTGTATGGATTTGGTTCCTTGTTGTGCTTCCGTCTGTAAGGCTATGTGCTGTTACTCGGCTAAGCTTTGTGATGAGTTTCTCATATCTGACATGAAATTTTTATGATGTTTGGACCAGAAACGGGCAGCCACTACTTCATCTGGCTCGTCGCGGCATCGTGCTCCCACTCGATCTCGAGCTCAGGCGGCAAATGATGCCGCCGTAATGCGTTATATGAAGGCTCGAGTCGTAAAACTGGAGCAAGAGTTGGGGAGTGCCCGGAGTGAGTTGGATAGGATGAGGGCGAGGCCTGCCCTACCCACTCAGCGAGAGGAGTATGTGCTTGGCGAGATGAAGATTGTGAACAGACAACTCGAGTGTAAGTATGATGCCTTGCTCTCAAGAGTTCCTATCCTGTCCTTATTGTTGATTCAACGTGCGTTGTTGCAGGCTTTGTTCCAGACTTCCAGGACGGGCCGTCAGCATTTTCGCTTGGATAAGCACCGAGCGCGCATACTCGCAACCCTGCAGGATCGAGTGTGGCGGAGCACTTTGTTGCTCGAATTATGCAGGTCGGCCTTCAGTCGCATCAACCAGACACTTTTTCCGACGGGGCCGCAACCTCAAGGAATCCATGCGCTGCTCGGGCTTTTCCGGAGTGCAGGTCCCATTCGAGACTTGATCACCCACAAGCTTGTGGATGGGGCAAATGCAACGATGGCATATATCCGAAGCCAGCGTCCACATATGCAGCTACATCCACCCATGCCTGGATCAATTTTGTCAAAGTCGGAACTTGATGTTACAGCCGAGTCTGCGAGAGTGATGGTCGAGTGTTATCACGCTCAACTTATGGGCCTTGTTCTACCAGTCAAGGACGAACCGGAAGATTAGGATATTTCTGTATATAGGGTAGCCCCCGAGTGTAAATTTGCCACTTATACGTAATGTATATTTATTTATATGTATGTGCACAGCCCCCGTGTGTATCGAGTGGGGTTTATGAAAAACACTTAATATGGAACATGAATTGCACAGCCCCCGTGTGTTCGAGTGAGGCTGTCAATTTTTGCGATGTTTGAAGCTTCAACTCATGATTTTGAGCAACCTTTTTGTTTATGTATGATTGTTATGACCCAGCCCCCGAGTATTCGAGTGCGGCTGGGGTATTATGTTTGAAGAAGGAGCAAAAGCTCATGCTTTGAGATAGCGCAGCCCCCGAGTATTCGGGTGAGGCTAAGTTTGTTCGAATAGGTTATGCGAGTAGTAAGCAGGTGCGGGTGCGGCTGTTGCCTTTCTGAGCTGTACGTATTCAGACGCTAGTTGGTCGAATTCTCTGCAGTTTCTCATCGAGTGATTGGAGCGCAATTTTCCGTTTTCCCCCTTGTACAGGTGGAATCTGCAATCAGCATCCATCTTTTCTTCGAATGATCGCTCGGATTGTGCGCCGGGGCGTGACTTGCACCAGTCTTTCCTCTTGTAGCTGTCGCTGCGTTGGCCGCGGTCTCGACTGTCCCGTCGATCGTCTCGACTGTCCCTGTAACATCCCAAAAATTATTAACAAGTATTATTAATACCAAAAATGGGAGCCAACAAAGAACTTTTGTTAAATTATATGTGTTGATCTCAAATTCTTGCTTGTGTTGTTTATTTCTTCTTGTTTGTGTGTTGCTTGCTCTAATTGAAAACATAAAGAAAAGAAGAAGAATAAATTAAAAGCAAAACAAGAAAAATAAATGTGGCAAGTGCCACACAAATTCTCCAAGTGATGATCTCATTTTGTTTCCAACAAAATTTAGTGGAGTGGTATTGCAAACCCTCCCATTTCATTCTTACTACTTATCTCTCTCAAATAATATTTTCAAACTAGTTTTTAAAAATTCAAAAGTAAACAAAGTAAAAATAAATTAAAATGCCATAATTGAAACACTATAAAAGAAAATGTTTCAAAACATTTTATTTTGCAAAGCCAATTTTTGTGGAGCTTTACATTATGTGAAGGCCCCACAAATTTTGACAAATTTTTATAAATTGATTTAGTGCCTCAAATAAAATCAAGAAATGCTACTGCAATTAAACAGAAGGACTAAAAAGTAAATAAGAGAAAGAAGAAGGGAAGCAAGCAGTGCACAGGAGCCAGGGGGTTTTTGCAAAACCATCATCGTCTGCCTCCCCTAGGTCACTGTCGCCGTCGCCGTGGCGCCTTGGTCGACGTCGCCGTTCCCAGGCCCCCCAGGGCCCCCTTGCCCGCGCTCTCCCTCGCCCCCGTGCCACTGCAACCTCTGCAGGCAGAGGAGACCCTCTCCCCTCGCCTTAACGCCGCTGTCCCCCATTTCTCCGCCGTGGATGAACGGACGGCGCCGGCCAAAATTGGCCCAGACCACGGCACCTCGACACGCGATCCGCTACGACGCGCACCCTAGCCCACGCCCGGACCCCCCAGACACCGCGCGCCAACCTCTCCCGCCCTCTGGACGCCGCTGGACCGCGACCACCGTGCGCCGCCGTCGCGCCTATTTAAACTCGAGCCGCACCTCGCATTTTCCCCACGCCCCACTGCCTCTCCCTTGCTGCACCACACTCACCACCACTCGCCCGTGCACCACCACGAGGGCGGAGCCGCTGCTGCGAGCTCGCTGCTGCTCGTGCCCGTGCTCGACAGCCCGAGGTAGGCGACGACACGGCTGTGCCGTGCTGCTGCTCCCCTCTCACTTCTCTGGCCCGTACCCTCTTCCCCTTTGGACACCGCACTCACCCACCTCTTTTTCCCTCTGGATCGTGCCCAGAATCGCCGAACAGCCGCTCGCCGGAGTTCGGGAAGTTGCCGTGGAAGCAGAGCCCCTTGCCATCGACGAACCAGCCCTCCCCAGCAAGTACCACTCCGCCAGGACGTTCGCCCGAGCCTCCGCCGTCGATCCGCACCCTCTCCACCGTCCCTAGCCCTCTCAGGTGAGCGATTCGTGCTGCTCGCCGTCGCCGGAGCCACGGCGCCGCCCGTTCTGGGTCGTCGCCGAAGGATTCGTCGCGGACCGTTGGATCTCCATCCAACGGTAGCTTACCGTTTCAGATAGAAAAGAAAGAGAGAGAGAGACTGACGAGCGGGCCCCGCTCGTCAGGGTTTTATTAATTTCCCTGCGTGCGCTGTGCCGCTGACCAGTGGGTCCCCCATGTCATAAATTTAAACATTATCCACACTGAACACATTTTCTATTTTAATTTCAGAAGAATATCAGTACTGGACCCAATTTGTAAAATCAATAACTTGAGATTTAGGAATCCACATAAATCAAACTCAATTGTTCTGGAAAGCTTATGAAATTGTTTAGCCAACACAATTGGTCTCATGTCATTTAAATAAATAGTTAAAAAGAATTATTGAAAATGCCACAGAAGGTTCAAAATCTAAACTTGTTTGTTTCTGATACTCTGTTAGTCCAAATAATTCCAAACCAATTTTGTTAGCTCACATATAGCTAGGTTTACTTACCCCTAAACGGATTTAATTTTTGGAACAACAGAACTTATTTGGTAACCAAAACTTGATTATTAAGCTACTAGATTCAAACCAATGTGTAGGGAGTTTGGTAACTCCAAATGATCCAATTCAAATTTGGTTGTCTTCTACACATCAGTAGCTTTCTATAGAAATTTAGTTTGTATTTTTGTGACCAACAGAACTCAAGTTGTGCAATTAAACATGTTTAACAAGTTTCTGCCATAATTTGGACTTAAACAATTAATGTTTAATTCAATTGTTTTGAAATTAAATTGTATTGTTTGATGTATCCAGTGGCTATTTAGAGCATTTAGGATTGTGATACTGTGATGATGTGATGTTGTTTGAGTAATTTTAGTGATTGCTTGTATTTGTTTGTTTATCGATTAGACGAGAACGTTGCTGGATATCGAGGAGGGGGAATCTGTTGAACCAGAAGATCAAGATCAAGTCCCCTTTGCCGAGCAAGGCAAGCTACTCTCTGAGCTTGCACCTAAATATATATGCATCTACTTTGATCAAATGATTTACTCTTAAAACCAATGGTTTACAAAACCTTTTCCAAAAGTGTATGGAAATTATTTTGCCACCCTATGTAGTAGTTATGAAACTTTAGGATGGAAAACAATGTTGTTTATTCAAACTCCTTTGGAAATACTTGTGTGGTTATGGAATGCCGAGATGTCGGTGTTAAAGTGGAGAAATGGAAAAATGGAATGTTTATGAAAAATGCACAGTCCTAGTACTATGACAACCAATCTTAATCTGTGCGACCACATTTACCCCCATATGGGAACGGGGCTTAGTCATATAATTTGCTCTTATTAGTATGGGATACCTCATCGACGGAGATGACTCCGTTATGCATGAGGGGATGGTTTGTGAACTCCCCTGACCTGGGTCCTCGCTCAAACTCTATGGAAAGATAAGGAGGAGGATTGAAGACTTCATAAATGTGGTCGCCGGGAAAAACATATGAGTCCTCACACTTAGGGTTGCCGACGGGGACCGGACTGAGTGTTGGTGGGAATTATCATATGGGTAGGATCCTATACTAGCATGAGCAAAGGAGAGGCTAGGGTCGGTGGCTCAACTTCGCATACACCTGTATGGCGGGACGTGGCTGACACGATGAGTTACCGGATGGGTGTGGGATAAAAAGCGTGCTACCTCTGCAGAGGGTCAAAACTATTCGAATAGCCGAGTCCCGGATATGGACAATTGGGAGGCTGTCCTAAGATCATGTGCAAGTTTTTGGAAAAGCTTTTAAGTTTAAAAGAAATGAATTGGTGATGGTGATATAACTATACCAAATGGAGTGGTATGAGTTGTTGGAATAAATGGACCATGGTGAGCCTTGGTCAGGAAAAGAAAGGGTTTGGAGAAACAAATGAGATGGTGATTTCTTTAAAAATAGTTATAAAACTCTTCTTACCTTTTTCAATAAAGATATAGAGATGTTTTAAAACAATAAAAGTTGTAAGTTAAAATAAAGCTAGTGCATACTCATGTTGGGGTAGTTTGCGAGTACATTCAAATGTACTCATATTGGTTTCGTCCCTGGCTATTGTCCTAGCCAGACTACGAGGAGGAGCACTACGCCGAGCAGGAGTATGGCGACTTCTACGCGAACTAAGGATCTCCACAAGTCAGCTGCCTGTCGGGTCGTCATCGTTAGAATATGATGTCTACTACGCCGTAGCTTCCGCTGATATTTTGGTTTGGCCCTTGAAGGCACCTATGTAAGAACTTGGTCTAAATGACCATTTATGTAAGACTTTTATTCGGTACTGTAATGGATGTAAACTTTGGTATCCAATTCGGATTATGTGCAACGACAGACTGATCACGGGATCGTTGTGTTAAGCATAATCGGGTATTTCGGACAGCTAGTCCGGGGTCCCCACAGACTTGGTATCAGAGCCATCCTGACTTTAGGAAACCTTAGTTAGCATGGTCGTTTGCAAATGTTACAAAAGATGAATTTCTAAAAGAAAGGAATGAAGTATTTTCGAAAATGCTTATCTCCAATCCTCTTACTTATGCAAAATTTTACTCTCATTAAATTTACATTTTCCTTTGTATCCCTTAAAATTTGCACACTCTCATTAACTTAAAATTTGACTCACTTGTTGCCCTACTACATTTAAAATTTTGATACACTTGTCATCTACTAACTTAAAATTTGCTTAAAAATTGTAGATGGCACTCCATGGACCGAGTTCGTTCAGCTTGAGAAGGATAGCAAGCTGACGTTCGAGAGGACTTGTTCGAGTTGAGCAAGCTGTTAGGTCGCCCCGCTCCAGAGTTTGAGGGAGCTCAGATTGATGTTCACGGTGTCGGAAGGCTGAGCTGGCTCATCAGGTCGTCAGTTCGCAGGAACATCAAGTCTCCCAGTTCCAGGACGCTCGTCTTCACCACCAAGGAGGCCACCTGGGTTGATGGTCTCTGTACTGCTACACAGAGGATGCTAGCCCGACTTTGTGAGGAGCACAAGGCGGAGTTAGTAGACTCCCGTTTCCGGTTCTACGGGAGGCGCAACTGCGACGGACACCCTACTCCTTCCCCTTGCCACCCGATGTTTGGGAGCTACATCATGGACATGGAGCTCTTACTTCAGCACACCAGGATGATCTGATGCGCACTAGGATTCAGCTTCGCTTTGACCGCGAGTCGCTCGTTGAGCTTCGCGAGAATGAGGAGAAGCTGCTGGAGGATAAGGTCGCTCTTCTCGGAAGAGGGCCCAGCTGAGGAGGACCATCGTGAAGCTCCGCAAGAAGGTGGCGAGCAGGACCAGCTGATCGAGGATCTAGAGCACCATACTGACGAGATGGAGGAGGAGGGCGAGGATCTCCGCAAGGAGAACAACGCTTTCCTCAGTGACGATGATGACTTTGAGGAGGAGATGGACTGTGAGGAGGAGGATGATGAGGAGGAGTTAGTTGACGAGGAGGAGGAGCCACTCGAGGCAGTTCTCGAGGACGAGGAGGAGGATCCCGAGGAGCCACCTACCAGTCAGATGCTGACGTGTTAGAGCTGGAGGTTCCACCTCAGTAGGCGAGTGACTTGATCACTACCGCAGGATTAGGTTGACCCCTATCGCTAGTCGAGTCGAGTAGTGGTTCTTTTGGAAACCAGATGCTATGTATCTTAGATGTAAGGTGATGTTGTAAGCTTGATGTTGTAAGCTTGAGTTGATGTGAACTCCTTGATGTGATGTTTGTGAAATATAAGTATGTTTGTCTTGTTAATCTGTGTGAAATATTTTCATATAATCCTTAAATTAATCAACCACTTGCGAAATCGTCTTTTCCCTTAGTCGAACTTTTCTTGCCTTGCCTCTTATACCCGGTGTGCTTCAGGATGCCGCCCCGTCGCGACAATACGGGAGGATCAGGATCAGCACCACCACCACACGGACCCAACCCCCGCCAACTTCTCGCGCTTATCATGGAGGAACGTGAAAATGCCCGGCAGGAGCGCCAGGCTCATCTCACTGCCCTGCAACAACTCGCAGCCGCTACAACAACAACAACAACAACAACAACAACAACAACAACAATGGTGGTAATGGCAATGGCAATGAGAACCAGCGATCCACCTTAGGCGATTTCCAGAAAACCAACCCCCTACCTTCTCCAAGGGACTTCACCCACTGGAAGCCGATGATTGGCTTCTTACCATTGGGAACAATCTGGAAGTTGCTGCTGTAGGAGACAATGAAAAGGTGCTGTATGCAACCCACTATCTTGCTGGACCTGCACGAGCTTGGTGGGAAGCTACCAAGGCTCTCCAGCAGGCTGACCACGTCATCAACTGGGCTGAGTTCAAGGAGAAGTTTCGCAAGAAGCACATTTCTGGTGGACTCATTGATAGGAAGAGGATGAATTCCGCAAGCTGAGGCAGGGAAGTAGAGATGTAGTCGGCTATCTTGATGAGTTTACCGACTTATCTCGGTATGCTCCGAGGACACCGACAAGAGGAGAAGAAGATGGAACGTTTCCTGAATGGGCTGCATGATGAACTGCAGTGTGCTTTGGTTGTCCATGACTTCCGTGATCTGGAGTCACTTGTGGACAAAGCCATCCAGCTGGAGACCAAGCGCAAGTCTATGTATGAAGGTCGCAAGAGGAGGATGAATGCTCAGGAAGGTTCGAGCAGTCAGAAGCCTCGTATCTTTCAGCAAAACCCCAAACCTGCCTATCGACCACCCCAAGCTCCACGCCCCAATTTCCCTAACCGCCCAAACAACTTCAACCGCCCCAATGACAATAACCGTCCCAGAGGAAACTTCAACAACTTCAACCCCAATGCCAATGTTGTCTGCTTTGAATGTGGCAACAAAGGTCACTACTCCAGGAATGCCCCAATCCTAAGAGGAATGTTCAGCGCCCCAATGCACCACCGAACAATGGTCAAGGCCGCAATGGAAATGGTAATGGCAAGAATGCCGCACCCCGCGGAAATGCTGCTGTTGTCAAGGGTCGTCTGCACCACATCAATGCTGAAGAAGCTCAGATGCGCCGGATGTTGTGCTGGGTACGTTCCTTGTCAACTCAGTACCTGCAACTGTTCTGTTTGATTCTGGTGCAACACATTCGTTTGTTACCGAGGAGTTTGTTGCTAAGGGAGGTTTAGTAGAAGGCTTCCTAACTAAAACCTTGAGTATACAAATCCCTGGTTCCACCCTAGAAACCAAGAGATTTTGTCCAAATACTGCCATAGAGATTTCAGGCGAAAAATTTGCAGCCGACCTAATTGTTTTAGGAACCCAAGGCATAGATGTCATACTCGGTATGAATTGGCTAGCCAAGTACCATGGTCGAATAGACTGTGCCAGAAGAGCTGTATCCATCACCACCGACAAAGAAGTAGAAGTGGAGTTGTGTCTGAACCCAATCACCCCAACCAGGCTGCCATGAGAGCATAGCTCGACCCACCTTAGATGAGATCCGTGTTGTTCACCTATTCCGAGATGTTTTCCTGAGGAATTACCTGGTATGCCGCCAGACCGGGAAATTGAGTTCATAATTGAGCTTATCCCAGGAACAGCCCCAATATCCCAAAGGCCTTATCGGATGAATCCGGAAGAACTGGTTGAGTTGAAGAAGCAGTTGGCAGATATGCTTAGCAAAGGACTTGTTCGTCCAAGTGCTTCACCCTGGGGATCACCTATTATTTTTGTGGACAAGAGAGACGGTACCACACGACTGTGTGTGGATTATCGCAGGCTAAATGACGTGACCATTAAAAACAAGTATCCCCTTCCCAAGATCGAGGATCTGTTCGATCAGATGAACGGAGCCCGAGTCTTTTCAAAGATCGATCTTCGGACAGGTTACCATCAGTTGAAGATCAGAGAGACAGACATTCCCAAGACCGCCTTCACCACTCGTTACGGTTTGTTTGAATACACGTGATGTCCTTTGGTCTGACCAATGCCCCAGCCTATTTCATGAATCTCATGAACAAATTTTCATGGAGTACCTCGACAAGTTCGTGGTAGTATTCCTTGATGACATCCTTATTTATTCCAAGACCGAAGAAGAGCATGCTGAACACCTGCGTCTAGTTTTGGAGACCCTCCGAGAGCACCAGCTGTATGCCAAGCTTAGCAAGTGTGAGTTTTGGCTCAATGAAGTGGCGTTTCTCGGACATATAGTATCTGCTGGAGGAATTTCTGTTGACCCAGAGAAGATCCAAGCCATTATTGACTGGTTATCCCCGACCAATGTGACTGAAATCCGAAGCTTTCTCGGACTCGCCGGTTATTACCGCAAGTTCGTTGAGGGATTTTCCAGTATAGCCAAGCGCCGTGACCTCACTTTCAGTATTGAAGATTATGTTTATCTCCGAGTGACACCCCTCAAAGGAATGCAACGTTTCCATGTCAAGGGAAAGTTAGCGCCAAGGTATATTGGACCCTTCAAGATCATCGCTCGTCGAGGAGAAGTATCCTATCAGCTGGAATTGCCACCGGAGTTAGGAGATTATCATGATGTCTTCCACATTTCCTTGCTCCGGAAGTGTCTTGAAGTTCCTGACCAGCCTGATGTTTTCAAAAACATCGACCACCTCTCCATCGACCTGAACCAAGATTTGACTTATCGCGAGAGACCCCTCAAGATTCTCGAAGAAGATGTTCGTGTTACCCGAAGACGTGCGATCAAGTTTTACAAAGTCCAGTGGACTAACCACTCTGAAGAAGAAGCAACTTGGGAACGTGAAGATTATCTTAGGAGCGAATTCCCAGACCTCTTTAGTACCTAAGCTTAGCAAATCTCGGGACGAGATTTATTTTAAGGAGGGAAGGATTGTAACATCCCAAAAATTATTAACAAGTATTATTAATACCAAAAATGGGAGCCAACAAAAAACTTTTGTTAAATTATATGTGTTGATCTCATATTCTTGCTTGTGTTGTTTATTTCTTCTTGTTTGTGTGTTGCTTGCTCTAATTGAAAACATAAAGAAAAGAAGAAGAATAAATTAAAAGCAAAACAAGAAAAATAAATGTGGCAAGTGCCACACAAATTCTCCAAGTGAGGATCTCATTTTGTTTCCAACAAAATTTAGTGGAGTGGTATTGCAAAACCTCCCATTTCATTCTTACTACTTATCTCTCTCAAATAATATTTTCAAACTAGTTTTTAAAAATTCAAAAGTAAACAAAGTAAAAATAAATTAAAATGCCATAATTGAAACACTATAAAAGAAAATGTTTCAAAACATTTTATTTTGCAAAGCCAATTTTTGTGGAGCTTCTGTACATTATGTGAAGGCCCCACAAATTTTGACAAATTTTTATAAATTGATTTAGTGCCTCAAATAAAATCAAGAAATGCTACTGCAATTAAAAAGAAGGACTAAAAAGTAAATAAGAGAAAGAAGAAGGGAAGCAAGCAGTGCACAGGAGCCAGGGGGTTTTTGCAAAACCATCATCGTCTACCTCCCCTAGCTCACTGTCGCCGTCGCCGTGGCACCTTGGTCGACGTCGCCGTTCCCAGGCCCCCCAGGGCCCCCTTGCCCGCGCTCTCCCTCGCCCCCGTGCCACTGCAACCTCTGCGGGCAGAGGAGACCCTCTCCCCTCGCCTTAATGCCGCTGTCCCCCATTTCTCCGCCGTGGATGAACGGACGGCGCCGGCCAAAATTGGCCCAGACCATGGCACCTCGACACGCGATCCACTACGACGCGCACCCTAGCCCACGCCCGGACCCCCCAGACACCGCGCGCCAACCTCTCCCGCCCTCTGGACGCCGCTGGACCGCGACCACCGTGCGCCGCCGTCGCGCCTATTTAAACTCGAGCCGCACCTCGCATTTTCCCCACGCCCCACTGCCTCTTCCTTGCTGCACCACACTCACAACCACTCGCCCGTGCACCACCACGAGGGCGGAGCTGCTGCTGCGAGCTCGCTGCTGCTCGTGCCCGTGCTCGACAGCCCGAGGTAGGCGACGACACGGCTGTGCCGTGCTGCTGCTCCCCTCTCACTTCTCTGGCCCGTACCCTCTTCCCCTTTGGACACGGCACTCACCCACCTCTTTTTCCCTCTGGATCATGCCCAGAATCGCCGAACAGCCGCTCGCCGGAGTTCGGGAAGTTGCCGTGGAAGCAGAGCCCCTCGCCGTCGACGAACCAGCCCTCCCCAGCAAGTACCACTCCGGCAGGACGTTCGCCCGAACCTCCGCTGTCGATCCGCACCCTCTCCGCCGTCCCTAGCCCTCTCAGGTGAGCGATTCGTGCTGCTCGCCGTCGCCGGAGCCACGGCGCCGCCCGTTCTGGGTCGTCGCCGATGGATTCGTCGCGGACCGTTGGATCTCCATCCAACGGTAGCTTACCGTTTCAGATAGAAAAGAAAGAGAGAGAGAGAGACTGACGAGCGGGCCCCGCTCGTCAGGGTTTTATTAATTTCCCTGCGTGCGCTGTGCCGCTGACCAGTGGGTCCCCCATGTCATAAATTTAAACATTATCCACACTGAACACATTTTCTATTTTAATTTCAGAAGAATATCAGTACTGGACCCAATTTGTAAAATCAATAACTTGAGATTTAGGAATCCAAATAAATCAAACTCAATTGTTCTGGAAATCTTATGAAATTGGTTAGCCAACACAATTGGTCTCATGTCATTTAAATAAATAGTTAAAAAGAATTATTGAAAATGCCACAGAAGGTTCAAAATATAAACTTGTTCCGGAAAAGAAAGGGTTTGGAGAAACAAATGAGATGGTGATTTCTTTCAAAAATAGTTATAAAAACTCTTCTTACCTTTTTCAATAAAGATATAGAGATGTTTTAAAACAATTAAACGTTGTAAGTTAAAATAAAGCTAGTGCATACTCATGTTGGGGTAGTTTGCGAGTACATTCAAATGTACTCATATTGGTTTCGTCCCTGGCTATTGTCCTAGCCAGACTACGAGGAGGAGCACTACGCCGAGCAGGAGTATGGCGACTTCTACGCGAACTAAGGATCTCCACAAGTCAGCTGCCTGTCGGGTCGTCATCGTTAGAATATGATGTCTACTACGCCGTAGCTTCCGCTGATATTTTGGTTTGGCCCTTGAAGGCACCTATGTAAGAACTTGGTCTAAATGACCATTTATGTAAGACTTTTTATTCGGTACTGTAATGGATGTAAACTTTGGTATCCAATTCGGATTATGTGCAACGACAGACTGATCACGGATCGTTGTGTTAAGCATAATCGGTATTTCGGACAGCTAGTCCGGGGTCCCCACAGTCCCGTCGATCTTCTGACCGTCGGTCGCTTCTGTCTTGTCCATTGCGAGGTGCGGAAAACCCAGCCGCCATGAATTCGGGTATGTCGTCGTCATAGTGACGTTTTGAATGCTTGCGCCTTCGGTCGTCTCTGTATGAGTCTCTGCGGCTTCGACTACCGCTTTCGTGATTATCACGGGGTGAGGACCCGCGTGTGGTGCGCGCCATGTCTTCTCCGCCTGCCCACTCAGTCGCAATCTTCAGGAGGTTAGCCACAGAGGTTGGCTTTTGGCGACCAAGTGCTTCTTTGAAGTCTCGCCTGGCGAGGCCCATGATGAAAGCATCTATGGCCATATCTTCTGAAATTACTCCAACTGAGTTGCGTATCTCAGTCCATCGTCTGATGTATGACCTCAACGTTTCGTCTGACCGTTGAACGCAGGCTCGCAGCTCTTTGAACGTTTTTGGGCGCTCACCCAGAGTCTCGAAGTTTTTGATGAAATCTGCGCAGAAGTGATCCCACGAGTCGTATGTTGATTGAGGCAGAGCCTTGAGCCAGTCGCGGGCTGTGCCTTCGAGCATGAGTCGTATGTATTGCATGGCTGTGATGTTCGTGCCACGCAGGCACGCGACAGCCAATCTGTAGTACTCCAGCCAACCCGAAGGTTCCTGTCGACCCGTGTATTTGGGCTGTTCAGATGTGAGTTTGAACCATTTGGGCATCCGTGTCTCGCGGACGCGTCGAGTGAAGCACAGAGCTCCGTGTGGCTCAGGCTCCTGATCGGAGTACGATTCGCTACTGTAAGATCTGCGTGATCTGCTCCTAGACCTGCGCCGACGTGAGCTGCTTCTTTCCTTCGAGTGGTGACGGCGACCACTGCGATTATGTTCTACACGACGCGTGTCAACTATGGCACGGTCTCGACTCCCTCCTGGAATATTTGGGGTTTGGCGTATGGCCTTTGCTGCTAAGGCGAGTGATTTTATCTGTTGGAGATGTAGTTTTGCATTGGGGTCATCCGCTGGAGGCTTGATTGCCTCTAAGTATGCTGCAACAGTAAAGAGGGCACCCGCAGCTATTTTGGGTACTGGCACTCCTTCCTCGTCGAATGTCAAGAAAGAGTGGCCTAAGTTGCGCGTGAGTGCTGCCCTCTCATCTTCCTCGAGGTGTGACAGCCTTGATCTGGGTCTTGTGTCTGCTCGCCCGGTGGAGCTCATGGAGAGCTGTCTTCTCCGTACATTCGACAAGCTAGCTTGCTTTTTACGTTCTTCGAGTGTTGCTCTGACCTGCTGCAGTCGAAGTGATTCCTGCCAGTTGAAGTACTGGAAGGTCAACATCTCCTCTCGTGTTGCGTCCAGTGGCATCTTTGTGCACTTCTTGATGACTTTATCTGCTTTTGCTGCCATCTCAGCAGTAATTGTGAGAGTTGTGACTCCATCCGGCATAGTAACTGTGCACGGAAATTCTGTAGGCCTGCGACTAGCCGCAATGTCAGATGATTCTGCGGCGAAGGCGACGTAGACCTGCTGGGGTATCACCCGAGGGTATGTGTATGTGTTTTCGAGTCCCGTTATGGACTCGACGTCTTCATTAAGGCTCATGTCTGAGTCGATATGCTCATCGAGTGGTCCATCTGGACGGATCTCGCTGTCGATGTCTTCATCGCCTATGCTCAACTTGGCGTCGGCGAAGTTGTTATGAATCTCGAAGTCGAGGTTGTTGTTGGTGCAGATCTCGGAGTCGACGTGGTTGTCGATATGAGTTTCGGGCTCGTCGAAGTCGCTGAGGGAGATCCTGCAGTCGAGGCTATCCTCGAGTGGGAGATCGAGCTCGGGATTGTTTGTGCGGTATGTTGATTCAGCCTCCTCTCCTTGGAGTTCTTTCGCAAAGAACTCGTCGATCTCTCGAGTTGACATGGTTGTTGCAGACGAGCAGGATGGGAGGATTGACGATGGTACGGACACAGTTGATGGATCCGCAGTCGAAGGAGCCACAATCGATGGAGCCTCGGGTGCGGAAGTCGCGAGTTGGCGTGGATCTGTCAAGTCCTGCACACCAAGCTTGTTTACGAAAAAATTGAATGAGCCGACGGTTAAACCCAAACCTGACTCGAGATCAGCGAACGTCTCCTGGAATTCTGGCGAGTGTGGCTCGAAATCCATCAGAGGATCTGATGTGCTTTTTGCAGGTGAAGATGGCGTGCTGCCGTTTGTCGAGTGAGTCGGCGAGTTGCCGTGTGCCGCTCGAGTCGGCGAGTTCTGGTTCGTTGATGCAGCCGGCGAGTTGTCGTTTGTAGATCCGATCGGCGAGTCACCGTTTTCCGATGGAGCCGAAGAAACCGCGAGTCCAGCACTATTCTTTCCCACAGACGGCGCCAATTGACGAGGGTTAACTCATCAAATCCCATGGTTAGGACCTAGGGTTGAGATTCTGGGGAGAGAACGTGGTAGTACTGTTAGTTTCGTCGGCTGACAAGCAGAGGCAAAGGTTTACCC
Organism: Poa pratensis; assembly: GCA_947311845.1. NCBI lineage: Eukaryota > Viridiplantae > Streptophyta > Magnoliopsida > Poales > Poaceae > Poa > Poa pratensis. The sequence goes on along the minus strand of CAMZMU010000080.1, from coordinate 5,990,772 downwards.
AGGTTCAGGCCTCTCGGGTGGAGGTAAAGACCCTACTTCCTGCTTGTCTGGTATTGATCGTGTGAGATTATGCGATTACAAGGGGAGCTCTGGCGAGATGTCGATCTCGCTAGGGCTTTTGGTTCTTCGAGTATGGCTTGTCCAGGATCGGCGGCCCTCCCAGCCTTTATAAGAGGCTGGGTCTCGGGAGTCCGTAACCGACCCTGTTTACATGTAAGGAAAGTATAAACCGACTATGCCTATGTCTAATCTTGGTGGGTACTCCATCTTGTTGGGCCTTTCGTCATGGGCTTCATGTAGGCTCTTGATAACTGGGCCTTAGTCGACACGTGCACCAGGTACCCTTATGGTAGGGTACCCGAGATGTATATCCTTGTCAACGCCTCAGCCCCCTATGGATGGACTGACTTTCGTCGCTGCTTCGACGAACGATGACGTGAAACACACGTTCGTTGGGAGACCCCAAGAGGAAGGTATGATGTAGTCAGCAGCAAGTTTTCCCTCAGAAAGAAACCAAGGTTATCGAACCAGTAGGAGCAGCAACTCTTCAGAAGGTTGTTGATACGTCTCCAACGTATCTATAATTTCTGATGTTCCATGCTTATATTATACCAATTGCTACATGTTTTATATACACTTCATATCACTTTTATGCATTTTCTGGGACTAACCTATTAACAAGATACCGAAGTGCCAGTTCCCTGTTTTCTGCTGTTTTTGGTTCCAGAAAAGGACTTCGGCGAATATTCTCGGAATTGCACGAAACAAAAGGCCACGTACCTATTTTTCCAACACGTACACGAAGTCCGAAGGAGAGACGAAGAGGAGTCAGGAGGCGGCCAAACCACCTGGCGGCGCGGGCCCACCTCCTGCCGCGCCGCCATATGGTGTGGCCCCCTCGGGACTCCACCGACGCCGCCCCTTCGCCTATATATTGCCTCAGACGCGAAAACCCTAAAATAATAAGCCAATTTCCACGAAGAGTTCCGCAGCGCCGCCGCCGTCGACGACAAGTTTCGGGGGACAGAATCTCTGTTTCGGCACGCCGCCGGGACGGGGAATTGCCCCCGGAGTCATCTCCATCGACTCCACCGCCATCTTCATCGCCGCTGCTGAGTCCCATGATGAGGAGGGAGTAGTTCTCCCCCGAGGCTGAGGGCTCTACCGGTAGCTATGTGGTTCATCTCTCTCTCCCATGGTGTGATCTTTATGTGATCATGTGTATTGCTAGTATCGCTGAATACATTAATAATGTTTATGCTACTCAAGTGATTTTGTCTAGTTTCTGGAGTCGTTGTGACAACACGGTATCAAGGTGACAGTGTGGGTACTTGTGTGACTCTATGAATAATTTAGACATGTATCATGGCTTGTTCTTGGGAATTGTGGTGTTTGTTTACTCAGACTTTGAGGTGTGCTTTTGCAGCCCTACGCATAGTACTCTTGCTTCATCAAGAAGGAGAATAATCCCGAGTAGTATTTACTTGTGTTCAGTTGTGCTAATCTAGTTGAATATGTAGATGTTACTCTTTATCTATCATGCACTCTAGAGGTTACTTTAATACGAACTCCGGTACTCTCCACGGTGTAAAGGTGACAGTGTGTGCACCGTGTGTGACTCCTTTATGACGTTCTGGCGCTTGTTTACTCCGGCTTGAGGTGTGCTTTTGTAGCCCTACACAATGAATGGTGTTTGTTATCCAATAAGAGAGTGTTTAAGAGTAGCTTTTACTTATTCAGTTATGAGATCATTGTTGAGAGTGTCCACTAGTGAAAGTATGATCCCTAGCCCTTGTTTCTAAGCATTGAAACACCGTTTACATCAAGTTCTGCTACATATTTGCATGCTGCCATCTTTATTTCAGATTGCAGTTACTATTTATAATCATCCATATTACTTGTATTTCACTATCTCTTCGCCGAACTAGTGCACCTATAGATCTGACAAGTGTATTAGGTGTGTTGGGGACACAAGAGACTTCTTGTACCTTAATTGCAGGGTTGCTTGAGAGGGATATCTTTGACCTCTACCTCCCTGAGTTCGATAAATCTTGAGTGATTCACTTAAGGGAAACTTGCTGCTGTTCTACAAACCTCTGCTCTTGGAAGCCCAACACTGTCTACAGGAATAGAAGCGTGCGTAGACATCAAGCTATTTTCTGGCGCCGTTGCCGGGGAGGTAAGGTAAAAGGTATTCACATCCTCTGGCTACAAAGCTATTTTCTAGTATTGTTGCTAGTGTGTGAGTGCTCGAAGTTATTACCTTTAGATTCTGCAATTATATCTTTTTGTTTCTTGTTTTTATTTTCACTAGTTAGGCTTAATGGAAAACAACAAAACAATTAGAGATCTTTATGAACTTTATATTGAATTAGGACATGATGCTTTTGAAGAGAAAATTAAAAAACCTATGGAAGCTCGTTTGCATAATAGTGATAGCAATGTTATTAGCATGAATTCTTTGAACACCATTATTGCTAATGCCATGGAAAAGTCTAAGCTTGGGGAAGCTAGTTTTTATGAAAATGATCTTTTTAGTCCCCCAAGCTTTAAGGAGGAAATTTGCTTTGATAATACTTTGCCTCCAATATATGATGATTATAATCATTGTGATATTTTCAGTCCACCTACTATTGAGGATATAGTTTATGTTGATTATGATAAGCCTCCTATATATGATGTTTACAATGATGAATATGATATTCTCACTAGTACAGAAAAGCTATTCTGTGGCGCACCATTTTTCTATTCTGTGGCGCATGTGTGGTGCGCCACAGAATAGTCGCCACTAAATAAGCTATTCTGTGGCGCACCACCAGGTGCGCCACAGAATAGTGGCTATTCTGTGGCGCACCCCACTCACCATGCGCCACAGAATAGGGTGCGCCACAGAATAGTTCTGGGTGCGCCACAGAATTACTGTGCCGTATTGTACCCGTATATTACCAGAATACAAATACCAGTATAATACCAGAATACATGTATATTTCATATTTACACAGATATAACAGAAACAGGGATATATTTTCACAGATACATATATCAAAACAAACACATTACTAATATATGTCTCATCACAAGTTGATACAAAAGTGCCGAAGTTTTACACAAGTGTTGAGATATATACAAAAGTTAATCGATCGTTGCACACGTTACAAATGAAGTGTTCACCGCCTACACTAGGATCGAATAGATTACATCTCGGCGTTGACGGTGAGCAAAAGCGGGAGCACGACGATCTCATGTAGCGAGCGGTGCGAGCGGCGCCGGGAATGGTTTGCCGTCTTTCTTCGTCATCCACGCCCTGTTGTCCTTCTGCAACTTTAGGCGTTCTTCGATTTCTCTCTGATGCAACCCTGTAGATGGAGATAGATATATATATTGGTTAATAATATCAATAGAGTATGCATGCATGATTTATTCATCTAAGTGGATAAAATAGAGTATGTATGTGTGCATGTGTAAGGTTTTCTTTTATAATACATCCTATCTACCTCGTCGGGAGCAATGGAAGGTCCCCCCTGCTGTGATAACATTTCCGACGATGACTTCCGATAACTTGGTCTTGATGCATTGGAAGTCTTTTCTAAGATCCATATCGGACTTGCGTCTGTCATATTCGACCCATGTTTGTAAAGCAGATGGCAAACCACATTGCGCTCCATCTCGGATAATCATGTTAATATGACGGAGGGCGTAGAAGGCATCCATCTCGCTGCCCGACTGCTCCTTGAGGCAAGAGAACTCGGTGATATGCTTGAACCGGCGCAACTTATTATCAATTAATTGTGGTTGCACGGTGCTTTCGAAGACGCCTCCCTTTTGGTGGTAGCCGTGAAGAGCTTGATTGAGGACAGCAATTATGTTGGCATACCTTTTCGTAGTACTACTACCTGAGTCAAAATAAGTGGCATGGTAATGGCTCGGGTGTAGGATGATGAGGACGCAGTACTTGTCCCTGCTCAACACAATTTAAATGAGATGATGATCAGAAACATGCATGCATTGAACTCGGAAAGGCACAAGATACGGCGGCGAGCGGATGTGTACTTACTCGGGAAAGAAAGGCACAAGAAGGCAATTCTTTTGCTGGTTTTGCAACATGAACCTCTCGAGGTACTCAACTGCGCTGGTCCGTGTCACAGATCCTTGCACCAGCTGGCTGTCACGCATGTAGTAGGGATCCGCTACCGCGACGTGCGAGAGATTATCTCTGTGGATAGTCATGGCCTCATTGAGCGCGTATAGGCGGACCAAGTTATAGTTGAGCCGCTGCTGGTTAAATAGATTGAACACGTCCTCGTATGCTACTAAGAACAGATCCGCGGGGTGTTCACCGACGACCACCAACCCGCCTTCTTCCTTTGGCACTTGGACAGTGAACGCCGGGTAATTTGGATCCCTGTCTTTTAGAAGAAAGCCCTCTAGCATAGAGATAGAATCGCTCAAAGAGATCATTGATGGAGTTGCGAGGTGGATCATCTCCGGAGGCACTATCGGTTTTCCAGCTTCATGAACCATGTGCGCCGATTTGTCCGGAGGGGGTGGTATGGTGTCTTCACGACCCTGGATAATCATAGGAGTTGGCTGGCTCGCAGAGGCGCCCTTTGATCCCTTTGGCATCTTAGGTGGCTGGCTCGCAGAGGCGCCCTTTGGCATCTTCTTGGGGGGCCTCCTGGGCTTATTGTTCCATGGCTGCCCACGAAGCCCCTCTGCAACCGATTTCGCAATCGTGCCAGGGGAGAAAACGCCGGTAGCCGGTTTGTCTTGAGCTGCAACGCCGGCTGCTGGAGGTGTCTCTTGAGATAAACCCTGGAAGTCCAGGCGCTGCGTGACTGCATTGAGACGAGCAGGTTGATCGGCGTGGGCACGGAAGGGTGGTTCGAGATCCACAGGACGCATGAATCCGTCGGCGCCAGTGTTGAGGAAGCCACCGACGTCGATAAGATCATCGTCGTCGTCGTCGTTGCCACCAATACGTTGAGGTGCAGAGGCGTTGCCTGCTAATTGCACCGGTTGTGGTTCGGAGCCCAATTGCACCGGTTGTGGTTGAGAGCCTACCAACAGTTGCTTCTGGCGGTTGGTGGTGGTGGCGACGGCTGCAGGCTTCTTCGGGGGACGGATCGGAGCGTCCCGCCGGAACTTTGAGGTGGCGCCGGTGTTGCGTCTTGGGCCCTCATCAATAATACCCCCCCCAAGACGAATCTGGGTCTTCGGCCATAGCGAGACCCATTCGGGGCACTTTCCAAGGACCACGTGTTCATCGGCTCCTTGAGGTTGAACGGGGGGGTCCATGTTGTGATACACTTTCGGCACCGTGACTACCTTGACCTTCATAAAACCCTTGTCCACTGGAGCGTGGTGCATTAGTTCGCTGCCTGTTTTTAGGATAAGGCCCGTAGCAACTTCCTTCAACTCGTCGCCTACCCTATGCAGGAGCATGCAAGGCGTTTCCTATAATGAAATTAAGCAACATATGCATTTGTGTGATTAATACAGTCATCGATCGAAGCAGACATAGTTATACAGAAGGACATAGTTATACAGAAGACGACGCAGACTAATTAATTAGTAACCTTGGTGACGACGTCCAGCTCGGCTTCCGTCGAGACACGGGCGCCGGTGCCAGCGGCGGTGGCCGGAGTTTTCTTCTCGCGTCCCGGTGCGGTAGGCAGCGCCGGTGTGACCAAAGGGGCCATGGGCGGCGGGGTCACGATGATGTCGCTCGGCGACCGGTTCATGGTGGAGTTGCTGCCGGAGAAGCTGGGCACGTGTATCGGCCCCTGTTGACCTCCCGCCATCCAGGCAGCGAACCCCTCCACTATCTGCGGGGGCATGATCTGGTGGATGCCTTCTCGGACTAGCTTTTGCACCTCCTGCTTGTCCACGGTGTTCTTCTTCAGCTCCTCCAGCTCCGCCTTCAGCCGCTCAACCTCGGCTCTATCCTCGTTCTTGGACGTCCTCTTCCTCTTTTTCTTCTCGCCGGCGCCGTCCGAGCTGTAGTACTCCGTGAACTTCACGCTCGTACCATAGCCTGACACACGGCCAGCTGATGTCGGCGGCGCCAACTTGTCCCTTCCCTTTGCAACGTTCATCGCCCGGTTGAAAGTAGTGTCCCACACTTCCCTCTCACCCTGGGACGACGACTGGCCGGCCTCAGCCTCAGCCTTCAACTCGTCCTCCTGCACACAAAGGTGAACACACTTAGAAATTTGAGATCAACGCAATGGACTTTGAGATATCTGTGGTATTTAAATTCACTTACCAGATTTTGCTGGAATTGCTTCACATCGTCGTGATCGGTAACGAACTCCCCAGTTTCCCAGTTGAGATAGTAGCGGGACCGGACAAAGTTCCTGGTCTGCTCGTCTGTGAATTTATCCCATGGGTTGTCCAGCCCACGTTTTCTTATTTCTGCGTCCTCCTTGTCCCAAGTGGGTTGTTTGGATTTGTAACCGCCGCTTCCCAAACGGTGGTTACCTAAGTTCCTCTTCCGCATTTCCTTCCCCCACTCGGTCCATCTTGTACACACCTCAGAATTTAAAAAGTCCTTAAATACCTCGAACTCTTCTAAGGTGATGTGAGGCTCGCCTGTACTAATCTCCTCCCAGCTCTTCTTATTATGAATCTTCGCCTTCACCCGGCATTTCCAGCTGCTCAAGGCGGTGCTCATCTTCGTGGTGGCGTAATTATCCACATTTTTGGGTTTAGGGTTCGGGAAGGTGTATCGTTGGTGAACCCTCCTGAGCAGGTGTTCGAGCAAAGCCGCATTCTCTTCGCTTCTAATGTCAGACGTGTTGATCGACACGCCTTCTCGGAGGATGCACCCTAGTTGCATGCTGTACCCTCGTGCAACGTGCTTAGGCTCCAACGGCATGCCACTTGGACTGACCTCCGTGATCACGTCCGTGACATTGTCCACCGACTGCACTTTACGCGGTTTAGTCCTTGCCCTCCGCTTCTTCTTCTTCTTAGCGGCCGGGTTGCTGTCGCCGGGTTCCGTGTGGTCGCCGCCATCGGTGCGGTCATCGCCAGTGGTCGTGTGGTCGCCACCATCTCCTGAGGTGTCATCCTCACCACCTTCTTCGTGGTACTCGGGGTCGGGATCCCGGACCTCCCGTTGATGCTCCTCAGCCTCGTCGCCACTAGTGACCGCGGCTTCGTCCCTCATATCGTCGGGCCAAAAGTCCATGTTCTGTACTCTTGCTTGCTCTTCGATGCTCATGCGCTTAGAAGCGTCGCCCGACATGTTTGAACTGCATTAAAAAGAGGCAAAAAGTTAGTATGACAAATATAAGAGAAAAAAAATCACCTAACTAAGTACTAAGATACCCCGGCCCATGCATTAGTCGCAATACCCCATATGTCCTATTTTTAGCAAAGTCATGCCAAATTTCACGAAAAAATTCGGCATGACCTTTGCTAAAAAGGGACATATGGAGTACCCGAATTTGCCGGAACGGAAGTTAATCGACGTTCCGGCAATCTCAAGGGTCTCGGGGTACCTGCATATATTTCACAAAAAAAAACACATCTCCGGCCGGCATCTCCGGCCGGCATCTCCACGACACGATGGTCGGAGTACAAGCACAAACACCCAACTCCACGACACGATGGTCGGAACCACATCCACATCTCCAAAAAAAAATTCCACATGTCCGGCCGGCATCTCCGGCCGGCATCGCCACATCCCACATCTCACCTGAAAGAAAGCAGTGCTTCTTCCCAACTTCCTGCATACGGAAAAACAATATATTAGTTTACAAATGAAATGCATTTCAAAAATACAAGTAAAACTAACCTAACAGCGGCAGCACTATATGACTCTTTGAAAAAAAAACCTTCATCCTATATTTGTTGTATAGCACCCTGGATTAAACGACATGGAATGCATTAGAGTGGGGTGGGGATGTGCTTTGTCTGTGTTTCATGCTAGGTCGGCCATGTAGAGTGTCTATGCGTTTGACAATGATTTAGAACTAGTTTAGCTAGATATTTTGAATCTCGTGTTTGGTCCAGTTTCCATATAAATTAGACAAATAGTCTTAATTTGTCTTTATGTAGTTGCAGCTTGCAGGAACTACATGTCTACATGTCCCTCTAGTCGAGTTTCGTTACAAATTCATCAATGACACCACTAGGCACTATATGCACGACGGTTCAGTTAGCTGACTCGACTGCTACCCCACCAAAGGCAACTACACATGTCGGTGTATAGTACTGTTATGTGTCATTTTTTTTCCCTTTTCTCTCTAGGTTAGATCGAAATGAACCACTGAAGAATACATAACTAGTGCGACTCCTAACTAATCACTTTTAGAATAACAATAATAATTGCATGTATTTTTGATTTTTCTGTTGGGGGTGTGTGGCCACTGGACACTAGCTAGGGACGACATATGCATCTGCGGCTAGCTGCACCACCACTACCTCACCACCTCTAATTTTAGTTGCCAACTGCCAAAGCAACCTAGCTGTTCATGATCACTTGAATTGCGCTAGCTAAACACAATTGTCTGTGAAATTTTCTTTGAACAGAAAAAACCAATGGGAAATCAACAAGAAACCATCAAACATGCTCAATTAAGAAGTGCTCACGTTGTGATATTTTGACTAGTACCAGTGAAGAATTTTGACTATGAACCAGAACCGGAACAAAGGAACCCTACCCTAATCACCATGAATCGGAGGAGAGAAGAAGCAGCAGGAAGAGGGAGAACCTCACCTTGTTGGGGCGGCGCAGGGGAGTTCGCCGGCGGCGGAGGAGAGAAGCAACAGCAGGGGACGGAGTTGGGGCGGCGCACGTCAGAGGAGAGAAGCAGGGGCAGTGGACGGAGTTGGGGCGGCGTAGGGTTGGGCGGCGCAGGGTTGTACGAGTTGGGGCGGCGCAGGGAGTTCGCCGGCGGCGGGGCGCAGGGGAGTTCGCAGGTCGCCGACGGTTGCTGTTGAGCGCGTTGGGGAAATTTGGGGAAGAAGAGAGGGCGCGGGGGCGGGCCCGCATGTAAGTGGGGGCGAAACAATTCTGTGGCGCACCTATCTGGTGCGCTACAGAATACGCGTATTCTGTGGCGCATGCACCCTGGTGCGCCACAGAATAAGCTTATTCTGTGGCGCATGGGCATGGCTGCGGCACAGAATAAAGCCCAAAGTGACTGACCCTTCCGTGGGTGTGGGGCCCGCGCCTATTCTGTGGCGCATGGGCATAGCTGCGCCACAGAATAAGATGATTCTGTGGCGCACCAATAAGTAATGCGCCACAGAATAAGCTTATTCTGTGGCGCATCTTTATAGGTACGCACGGCTATAAGGTGCGCCACAGAATAAGCTTCCATAGAATTAGCTTTTCCTACTAGTGTCTCAGTCCATCTACTATTGAGGATAAAAATCATTTTGATTATTCTATGCCTCCTATTTATGATGATTACAATGATGGATGTGATACTTTTACTCCCACTATTATTAATGATTATGTTTATGTGGAGAGTAATGGTACTTTTATGCATGTGGATCATGATAAGAATGTTCTATGTGATAGCTATATTGTTGACTTTATTCATGATGCCGCTGAAATTTTTTTCGAAAGAGGAAAGTATGGTTATATAAATCTTCATGTTACTAAATTGCCTCTCTTTATGATGAGAGATTTGAGCTTTATCTTGATTTGATTTTATTTGCTGGGTACTTTAAGACCTACTGGTCCTTATGAGAGAGGGAGACACGGCTTCATATATCACAATAATATTAATTCTCCTCTCTTTATGTTGAAAGTTTTGAAGTTGCAATTATTTTGCTTTCCTATGCTAGTCACTTTGTGCTTCATCGATTTATTTTTCTACAAGATTCCTTTGCATAGGAAGTGGGTTAGAATTAAATGTGTTTGGTATTTGCTTTTTGATGCTCTCTTATATTCAACTCTTATACATATGATGGCATCATCAAAATTATCATGCCTAGCTAAAAGGCGTTAAAGAAAATCGCTTATGGGAGACAACCCATTGTTTTTATTTTCTGTTATTTTCGTTTTATTTTTGTTTTGAGTCAAGGTGTTTGTTACTTCTGTAGCAACTCCTTTGTATCTTTATTTTATTGCATTGTTGTGCCAAGTAAAGTTCTTTATTGGAAGTTGATGCAAGATTTGGATTTCTGCGCAGTAACAGATTTTAGCTGTCACGAATTTGAGCTTTTCTCCCTGGAGAAAAATCGAAAAATTCTACTAAAATGCACGCATCTTCCTCAGATATGTACGCAACTTTCATTAATTTGGGCCAGATCCATAATGTTTGTGTGGATTTCTTTGCTCCACAAAGCATCAGTGGCTGTAGCTAATGTCCAGAAGCTTTGAGAATGATTGTATCATTACAGAATATGTGAATTTTTAATTATGCACAAACCCTCTAATGAGAACTGTTTCGAGTTTGGTGTGAAGGAAGTTTTCAAGAATCAAGCGAGAAGGGTGATATTATGTGATCAAGAAGAGTGAAAAGCCTAAGCTTGGGGATGCCCCCGTGGTTCATCCCCAGCCATATTCAAGAAGACTCAAGCGTCTAAACTTGGGGATGCCCAAGGCATCCCCTTCTTCATCAACAACTTATCAGGTCATCTCTAATGAAACTATATTTTAATTCTTTCACATCTTATGTGCTTTACTTGGAGCGTCTGTGTGCTTTTATTTTTGTTTTTGTTTGAATAAATTCGGATCCTAGCAATCCTTGTGTGGGAGAGAGACACGCTCCACTTTTTCATGTGAATACTCATGTTCTTCACTTATATTTGTTGAGTATTCTTAACTAGCTACTGCAGTACTTTTAGCTCCTATTTTTCATGCATCTCTTTGAGCTGTTAGTACTTGTTTATAAGCACTCTCTTGCTGCATTGTAGTATCATTTGGAGAGTTTTATGTTTAAATAAATTGATTGGTGTTTGGTTGGAAAAAGAAAATGCTACATGTGGTAGTTGGTATTGGAAAAGACATATGCAATCTTGTAGATCATTGTCTTGTTTCGATTTGGCACTTTGCAATTGTTTTGAGCTCTCAAGTAGATCATGTTTAAGCTCTTGCATCATGTAGTTAAAACCTATTAGTGGAGAACTACCGTAGAGCTTGTTGAAATCTGGTTTGCATGTTTGGTATCTCTAAGGTCTAGATATTTTCTGGTAAAATGTTTGAGCAACAAGGAAGACAGTGTAGAGTGTTATAATACTTGCAATATGTTTTTATTTAAGTCTTGCTGTACCGGTTTATACTTGTGTTTGCTTCAAACAACCTTGCTAGACTAAACTCTGTACTGAGAGGGAATGCTTCTCGTGCATCCAAACCTTGAGCAAAAACCCATGCCATTTGTGTCCACCATACCTACCTACTATGTGGTATTTCCTGCCATTCTAAGTAAATACTTCATGTGCTACCTTTAAACTATTCAAAACTTTATTACTCCTTATTTGTGTCAATGTTTTATGGCTCATGAGGAAGTATGTGGTGTTTTATCTTTCAATCTTGTCATTTACTTATGACAGACTTTCAACCAATGGACTAGTGGCATATACATCCGCTTATCCAATAATTTTGCAAAAAGAGCTGGCAAAGGGATGCCCAGTCCCAATTAATTAAAACTTTCATTAATAATTCTCTTCACATGTTTTGCCCTGATTTATCAGTAAGCAACTTAAATTGCAAATAGACACTCCTCCATGGTATGTGAATGTTGGAAGGCACCCGAGGATTCGGTTAGCCATGGCTTGTGTAAGCAAAAGGTTGGGAGGAGTGTCATCCATAATGAAACTAAAATACATGTGTAAACAAAAGAGAAGAGAGATGATCTACCTTGCTGGTAGAGGTAACGTCCTTCATGGGAGCCACTCTTGAAAGTATGGTTGACAAGGGGGTTAGAGAACCCGCTGCCATTCGTTGACAACAACAAACACCTCTCAAAAACTTATTTTGTGCTCTCTATATGCTTTCGAAAACTTAAAAAGCTCTAGCACATGATTTAATCCCTGGTTCCCTCTGCGAAGGGCCTATCTTTTACTTTATGTTGAGTCAGTTTACCTACTCCTTTCTATCTTAGAAGCAAACACTAGTGTCAACTTTGTGTGCAATGATTCTTACATGTTACTTATTGCACTTGTTATATTGCTTTATGTTGACAACTATCCATGAGATATACATGTTACAAGTTGAAAGCAAATGCTGAAACTTAATCATCCTTTGTGTTGCTTCAATGCCTTTTACTTTGAATCTATTGCTTTATGAGTTACCTCTTATGCAAAACTTTTTGATGCTTGTCTTGAAAGTACTATTCATGAAAAGTTTTTGCCTATATGATTCATTGTTTACTCTTTATCTTCCTGTTAGCAAACTATAGACCATTGTTTTGAGTCACTTCATTCATGACATGAGCCTTGCAATATATTGATCAAGATTGTGTGAAAGCATGTTGCTCAGAAATTATTTGTTGTTATCGTTTTAGCTACTCGAGGACGAGTAGAACTAAGCTTGGGGATGCTTGATACGTCTCCAACGTATCTATAATTTCTGATGTTCCATGCTTATATTATACCAATTGCTACATGTTTTATATACACTTCATATCACTTTTATGCATTTTCTGGGACTAACCTATTAACAAGATGCCGAAGTGCCAGTTCCCTGTTTTCTGCTGTTTTTGGTTCCAGAAAAGTACTTCTGCGAATATTCTCGGAATTGCACGAAACAAAAGGCCACGTCCCTATTTTTCCAACACGTACACGAAGTCCGAAGGAGAGACAAAGAGGAGGCAGGAGGCGGCCAAACCACCTGGCGGCGCGGGCCCACCTCCTGCCGCGCCGCCATATGGTGTGGCCCCCGGGACTCCACCGACGCCGCCCCTTCGCCTATATATTGCCTCAGACGCGAAAACCCTAAAATAATAAGCCAATTTCCACGAAGAGTTCCGCAGCGCCGCCGCCATCGACGACAAGTTTCGGGGGACAGAATCTCTGTTCCGGCACGCCGCCGGGATGGGGAATTGCCCCCGAAGTTATCTCCATCGACACCACCGCCATCTTCATCGCCGCTGCTGACTCCCATGATGAGGAGGGAGTAGTTCTCCCCCGAGGCTGAGGGCTCTACCGGTAGCTATGTGGTTCATCTCTCTCTCTCTCATGGTGTGATCTTTATGTGATCATGTGTATTGCTAGTATCGCTGAATACATTAATAATGTTTATGCTACTCAAGTGATTTTGTCTAGTTTCTGGAGTCATTGTGACAACACGGTATCAAGGTGACAGTGTGGGTACTTGTGTGACTCTATGAATAATTTAGACATGTATCATGGTTTGTTCTTGGGAATTGTGGTGTTTGTTTACTCAGACTTTGAGGTGTGCTGTTGCAGCCCTACGCGTAGTACTCTTGCTTCATCAAGAAGGAGAATAATCCCGAGTAGTATTTACTTGTGTTCAGTTGTGCTAATCTAGTTGAATATGTAGATGTTACTCTTTATCTATTATGCACTCTAGAGGTTACTTTAATACAAACTCCGGTACTCTCCACGGTGTAAAGGTGACAGTGTGTGCACCGTGTGTGACTCATTTATGACGTTGTGGCGCTTGTTTACTCCGGTTTGAGGTGTGCTTTTGTAGCCCTACACAATGAATGGTGTTTGTTATCCAATAAGAGAGTGTTTAAGAGTACTTTTACTTATTCAGTTATGAGATCATTGTTGAGAGTGTCCACTAGTGAAAGTATGATCCCTAGGCCTTGTTTCTAAGCATTGAAACACCATTTACATCAAGTTCTGCTACATGTTTGCGTGCTGCCATCTTTATTTCAGATTGCAGTTATTACTTATAATCATCCATATTACTTGTATTTCACTATCTCTTCGCCGAACTAGTGCACCTATACATCTGACAAGTGTATTAGGTGTGTTGGGGACACAAGAGACTTCTTGTATCTTAATTGCAGGGTTGCTTGAGAGGGATATCTTTGACCTCTACCTCCCTGAGTTCAATAAACCTTGGGTGATTCACTTAAGGGAAACTTGCTGCTGTTCTACAAACCTCTGCTCTTGGAGGCACAACACTGTCTACAGGAATAGAAGCGTGCGTAGACATCAGTTGTCAACGGCGTCAGAAAAATAGCTGTCGCAGGGAGTCTGGACTGCTGACGTGGAATCTGCACACAACACAATCAAACTACTTTGCCCCAACGAAACAGTGAGGTTTTCAATCTCACTGGCTTGCTGAAAACAAAGGATTAAACGTATGGTGTGGAAAATGAGTATTAAATTGCAGAGAATGAAAAAGGAACAGTTTGCAGTTTGTGGTTGTTTAATCAGTGTAAAAGAATGGACCGGTGTCCACAGTTCACTAGTGGTGTCTCTCCATAAAAGATAACTAACATGTTGGGTGAACAAATTACAGCTGGGCAATTGACGAATAGTGAGCGCATGACAATGCATATACATGACATGTTGACTACTATGATATTTAATTGGGCATCACGACATAATACATAGACCGTTATCCAACATAATCTATGACTAATAATCCACCGCCGGGTTGTCATCCGATTCCCCCGTTGGTATTAAGTTGCAAGCAACGGATAATTGCATTAAGTAAAGTGCGTAATGTAAACAAACACATATGCCCGTGGGCATAGCATCGTTAGGTTATCCCTAGTGGCAACAGCACATCCACAACCTTAGAACTTTCTGTCACTGTCCCAGGTTAAACGGAGACATGAACCCACTATCTAGCATGAATACTCTCTCTTGGAGTTACAAGCATCTACTTGGCCAAAGCATCTACGAGTAACGGAAAGCATGCAAGATCTTAAATAACATATGAGATAGATTGATAATAAACTTGACATAATATTCAATATTCATCGGATCCCAGCAAACACAACATGTAGCATTACAATAATATGATCTTGATCATGTAGGGCAGCTCACAAGATCTAAACATGATGGCACAAAGTGGAGAGACAACCATCTAGCTACTGCTATGGACCCGTAGTCCAAGGATGAACTACTCACGCATCACTCCGGAGGCAGGCATGGCGATGTAGAATTCTCCGGTGACGATTCCCCTCTCCGGCAGGGTGCCGGGAAGAGGTTCTGAACCCTCCCGACCTAGGGTTGACGACGGCGGCGTCTCTGGATCTTTTCGTGGATATTTGCTCAGGTACTTAGGGTTTTCGCGTCGGGGGGAATAAGTAGGCGAAAGGGCGGCGGCTGCGGACCCCCGAGGGGCCCACAGCACCCAAGGGCGCGGCAGAAGGGGGGCCCGCGCCCTAGGTGCGTGTGGCCTCCTGGTGGCCCTCCTCTGCTGCTCCTTCGCTCCGTCAGGCGTGTTCTGGAAAAATAGGCACCCCCGTGTAGTTTCGTCCAATTCCGAGAATATTTCCAGACTAGCTTTTCTGGAATACAAAAACAGCAGAAAACAGAAACTGGCACTTCGGCATCTTGTTAATAGGTTAGTCCCAAAAAATGTATAAAAGTTATATAAAGTAGATGCAAAACATGTAGCAATTGGTATAAAACAAGCATGGAACATCAAAAATTATAGATACGTTTGAGACGTATCAACGAGTGAGGCCTCGACTCCGACACAGGCTCACTCGCCTCACGCGACTCCGCTCGACGCTGCGGTGATGACTGGGAAGGCTGCTTCTTCGTCCAGGCCGGCCCAAGCCATTACCACTCCGACGGCGACGCGTGTGGGCGGAGGCACCGTCATGCCGTCCACCCCTACGGCTCGTCGCAGCGATAGGTTCGGGGTGGATGTGGATGGTGCTTCCGTCACGGATGAGGATTCCATGACGAAGGCCATGCGCCGCAAGGCGACGCGTAACTTGGACTTTTCTGGTATGGATTCGAAATCTTTTCTTTCTTTTTCTCCGCAATCCATTTATTCAAAACTGAGTAGTGTAGGTTTTAATCTTGGTAATAGTCAATCTCAAGTTCATGTTTCAACTAAGGTCTTGAGGCATATGGAATTTGACCGTCTTACGGTTATTCCTAAAGTATCGACTGGGTTGTCTGCCACCTATGATGATGAGGATGAAGCGATTGCCACATCAGATGGTCGCTTCTTTCTCATCTAATAGGTGAAGTGTTGGATGGTGGTTTGGATGACGACGGCTTGAGTTCATTATATGAGCTCAAAGCTTCCGCTCGGAAATCTAAATCTACAGCCAACAAGTCCCGGAAACGGTCCAAGTTATCCAAATCTCCCACGGTTTCCCGATGAATGGCATGTTCAAAAATAGCAGAGGTCTTGGTGACTTGGCTAAACACTTGCACTTCGCTGATTGTATTCGGGACCATAATTTGGATTTCTTAGCTATTTCTGAGACGGGAAGACGTGAATTTCCACAATCTCTTTTGAACCGACTATCGGGCGGTATAGAGTTTGAGTGGTACTCGCGACCTCCTCATGGACGCTCTGGTGGCATTTTACTCGGCGTCAGGACTGATACCATGGAAGTGTTGGAGGTTACGGAAGGCAATTTTCATATCAAAATGCACATTCGTAATAAATCCGATAGTTTCATTTGGAGTCTTGTCGCCGTGTATGGGCCGGCTCAGGAAGCGTCTAAGACTTCCTTTCTCGTTGAATTGGTAAACCTAGCAAAAGATAACCCACACCCTATTATCATTGGTGGGGATTTCAACCTGCTACGGTTTCCGTTCGAGAAAAGTAAGGGTCGGTTCGACAACCGTTGGCCTCTTTTATTCAATGCAGTCATTGACAGCTTGAATTTAAGAGAGATTACGATGGTGGGAAGACAGTTCACCTGGGCTAATTCCCTCCCTGAACCCACTTACGAGAAACTAGACCATGTACTGATGGATTCCGATTGGGAAGCTAGATTCCCATTGGTGTCGGTACGGGCTCTAGAACGTATTGAGGGTTTGTCGGATCATGCTCCCATTCTATTGACCACTGGAGTGCCTAGACCGCAATGTAAACCACGGTTCAAGTTTGAGCTTGGTTGGTTACACCGCGAGGGCTTCCATGACATGGTTAAAAGAATCTGGGATTTACCGATAGCGGGTGATACGCCTATCCAGCGGTGGAACAATAAGATACGTGCTTTACGTACTCACCTCGTTGGTTGGGCTCGTCATACTACTGGTCTACTTAAAAAAGAAAAAGTACGACTTTTCTCGATAATCGATGCTCTAGAAGCATTAGCAGAAGTTCGATTACTATCCGCACAAGAAATTGAGCTAAAGAGCCAATCAAATGCACAGATAGCGAATCTACTGCGTGAGGAGGAGTTAAAATGGTATCAACGTTCTAAAGCTCAATTCATTCTAGAAGGGGACTCGAATACTCGCTATTTCCATAGTATTGCCAATGGCAGACACAGGAAAAAGCGTATTCATTCTCTGGTCCAGGATGAAGGAACGATTGAGGGCCAGGAACAACTAAAGTCGTATATTACAAATTACTATAAAGGCCTGTTCGGTGACCCTGAGGAGGGGAATTTCACCTTGGATGAGTCCCGAACAGAGGACATACCCCAGGTTTCAGAGGAGGAAAATAGCCTACTTACTAAACCCTATTCAGAGGAGGAAGTGAGAAAAGCAGTTTTCCAAATGAAACATAATTCAGCCCCTGGACCTGATGGATTTCCTGCTGAGTTCTACCAGAACTTTTGGGATGTTATCAAGGCCGATTGCTTCAGTTGTTCGCTTGTCTTCACAATGGACAACTAGAGTTGTTTCGTCTCAATTTTGGTGAGATAATTTTATTACCTAAGGTTAACGAGGCAGAAAGGATCCAGCAGTTTAGACCTATATGCCTCCTTAACGTTAGTTTTAAAATATTCACCAAAGCGGCTACGATTCGACTGAACACTGTGGCAGATCATGTGGTTCGCCCGTCTCAGACGGCTTTTATGCAAGGTCGCAACATCCTTGATGAAGTCGCGGTCCTACATGAAACAGTCCACGAACTACATAGGAAAAAGTTGAACGGGGTAATCCTGAAAATTGATTTCGAGAAAGCCTATGATAAAGTGAAGTGGTCTTTCATCCAGCAAACTCTCAGGATGAAAGGCTTTTCCTCTGAGTGGCGCGCGTTAATTAATAGCTTTTTTCCGGAGGAAGTGTAGCCATTAAGGTCAATGATGACACTGGCAGATACTTCCAAACGAAAAAAGGACTCCGACAGGGTGACCCGCTATCGCCAATACTATTTAACATAGTGGCGGATATGCTGGCAATCCTGATCGAACGCGCTAAAACTGAGGGTCAGATTGAAGGAGTATTCCACATCTTGTCGATGGTGGACTATCGATTCTTCAATATGCCGACGATACAATCCTTTTTATGGAACACGATATCGAAAAAGCTCGTAACCTTAAGTTGATTTTGTCAGCTTTCGAGCAACTTTCGGGTCTTAAGATAAATTTCCATAAAAGTGAATTGTTTTGCTTTGGCGAGGCCCAAGAGAACGCCGCCTTGTATGCCGAGCTTTTTGGCTGTGAGCAAGGACAATTTCCTATCAACTATTTGGGTATCCCGATTCATTATCGGAGACTTACAAATGCTGAATGGAAAAGGGTGGAGGAAAGGCTTCAATTACGTTTAAATAGCTGGAAAGGCAAACTCCTATCTCTGGGTGGAAGATTGGTTCTCATAAACTCGGTACTTACGAACATGGTACTGTATATGATTTCATTCTTCCAACTGCCAAAAGGGGTCTTAAAACGATTGGATTATTTCCGATCTAGATTCTTTTGGCAAGGGGATTGTGAGAAGAAAAAATATCGACTGACTAAATGGAGTGTGGTTTGCTGCCCTAAAGACCAAGGAGGGCTCGGAGTTCATGACCTTGAGGTCAAGAACAGAGCGCTGCTAGGTAAATGGCTATTTAAACTTCTTTCTGAAGATGGAGTTTGGCAAACCTCCTTAGGAGAAAATATGTCGGAGATCAAGCTGTTTCCCAGGTTCTTTGGAAACCTGGTGATTCACACTTCTGGGCAGGCCTCATGGCTACACAGAAGTTTTTTTTCCCACATGGCTCTTTCTCAATTAGGGATGGATCGGAAATTCGTTTCTGGGAGGATATTTGGCTTGGCCAATCTACCATCAAAGAACAATATCCGGCTCTATATTCTATTGTACGAAACAAAATGACACGATCGCGAAGTGTTGGATACTTTCCCACCAAATGTTTCGTTCAGAAGAAGTTTACTTGGAACACGACAAGCATCTTGGAATGCTTTGCTCATCCGATTGGATTCAATCCATTTGTCGGAAGGTCCAGATAAGTTTCAATGGAATCTCACGAAGAACGGCAAATTCTCGGTTGATTCTATGTATAGAGCGCTCATTCTACCCGAAATTCCAGTCGATAGTTCTAATAATAACAAACTTTGGAAGATGAAGATACCACTAAAAACTAAAGTGTTTGCGTGGTATTTACGTCAAGGAGTAATTCTCACCAAAGATAACCTTGCCAAACGCAATTGGCACGGAAGTAAAAAGTGTGTCTTTGTCAACACGACGAGACCATCACGCACTTATTCTTCCAGTGCGAGTTCGCTAGGTCTATATGGTCAGCCATCCAGATTGGTTCTACCTTACATCCCCCTAGTTCTGTTGCTAACATTTTTGGCAACTGGTTAAATGGAGTGGATCCTAGGTTCAAACTATTCAGTAGGGTGGGAGCGATTGTTGTTATTTGGTCGCTATGACTATGAAGAAATGACAAGGTTTTTACTGATAAAAATGCTTCTCTTATGCAGGTTATTTACCGGTGCACAGCGACGCTACGAGCATGGTCATCCCTGCAGCGTGTGGAGCACCGAGAATTATTCTTGGAGGTTGCGTCGAGACTGGAGGCTGCGGCCAGGGAGTTATTGTCCCGGCATGGGTGGCAACATAGACTCCGGATAGACCTACCAGCATCTTAGGCGGATCTACAATTTCTCATTTTGATATGTAATTCGCCTTTTATCTTTTGCTTACAGACTTGTGTGATGGTGAACTGGTGGTTGTGTGCATCTTAGCTATGCAGAGGCCGGGTGTAATGATTAAACCTTTTAAGTAACAAAAGCCCTTTATCTAAAAAAAGCCCCAAACCTTTTCCCACGAGCACCTCCAAAATATATCGATGCATATACCAAAATCAGACGCCCAGAATTGACCACGAAAACCAAATCATCTATTTCCTGTCTAACCGTTTTTTTGGTTGGTTTGGGGGGCGGGGGGTAATTGAATTAATGAAAGTGATTGGTTGAGACTATGGGTGAAAACGGTACGGATTATTTCCGACCGACCGACCGACCGGAGGCTCACGGAAGGCAAATACAGATTCGGTCGGATAGTTGCCGGATACGGTCACGGATACGGATAGTAATTCACGGATACGGAAAAGAATGTGGTTTTGCTAATATCCGTCCGTATCCGAAGATGTACCGTATTTCATGGTTATATCCGACAAATATCCGGCGCAATATCCGACAACTAATACCTCGAACCTTAGGTGACCGAGTGTTGGGAAAGATGAAACTTATGTACTTACAAACTTCAGAAATTTTTTGTCAAGGCACTACCATGTTTGTAAATCAAACTAGTTGGAGGAACTCTTAGGTCATTCAAGAGAAAAATTAAGTAGCCACTTGAAAACGGAAGTATGAGTTATTAAAACATTCTCTCTTTTAGAATATCACAATACATAAAATTTGGAATAAGTTGGTTCATAATTAATATTTGCTATATGCCGGTCCTATTTTTAAATCGACATCCGACAAAATGTGTATCCGCAACCGAACCGTATTCGATCCATATTCGTAACCGATAGGATCCGATTCCGTATTCGTATCCGCAAACTATGCGCTCCGACTCCATATGCGGAAAAAATATGGTTACGGACATAGTTTCACAACTATTTGACCGTATCCGCTCCGTTTTCACCCCTAGTTGAGACCAGGATGCCCCGAAACCAGGCTTGAGACCCGAATGCCCCGAAACCAGGCTTGGTTGAAGAGCAATTGTGTGTGCATTTGCGAGATGTAGGGAATAAATGACAAGAATCCAATGGGCAGGAAGATGATGAAACCGATCATGCTGTCGTATGCCCTCCCGAGCTCCATGATGGAGTCCCACACCATAGTCTTGTTAAAAAATGGAGAGCATGCTTGCCCATCTGTGAACAAGAAATCATATAAATCACTGGGTACCAGAGTTGCTGCTGATTAATTAGATTTGCCATCAACTGGTTGAGAATTAAAAGGGGGGGGGGGGGAATCCAGATTTGTTCTATGGTTTCTATGTTTTTAAGCATACGTAAATCTAAAACAAGTTTATGAATAGAGCTTCTCACTAACCAGAAGAATACACCAACCAGTAGGCACCGAACCAAGAATACCAGCAAGGACATCAGAAATTGTGAGCTTACATACAACACATATGCTCGCCATGGCAGAGGCAAAACAAAGGAAGACAAGGGTACTAAATTTCTGCCTTCCTATTGAAACCATCTGAAGACAAGGGAAAAATCCAACAGGTAAGATTTGTAAGCATTGGATCAGAGATAATTGGACCTATGAAAGGGCACAGTCCTACCTTTAGAACTACCAGAACCGTGAGCATAACCAGCCATGACAATCCATATACCTGGAAAGGAAATGGGAATTACATTAGGGTACTCTGCAACTGTACAAACAACAAATGAAGGAAACAAAGCATATCATATATATGTAGAGGAAGTACCAGAAGAATGTCTTTGCTGCGCCGCACTATGTTTAGATGGTACACAATAGCGTACTGGTGGATTAAGAATCGAAGTGCAAGGATGATCTCCAAGAGAAGGGCACGAATGCTAGTCTTCCTGAGGTGCTCCTGCTCACGTATCCACCAAGCCTCCCAGCTTTGATCCACAGACATGCCGATACCCCTTCGATTCCCAATCCATAGCCACCAATCTGTCCAGTCATCAACTATTCTCTTCCACTCAAAACACAAAGGATTGAAGATAAAAGGCGCAAAGAGCCAAGATGCGACAAGGAACCATATGGAGACGCTGACAAATAGGTGCATGATGGAGCGGTGGTAGGAACTTCCGCAAGCAAGATACACTACCAGAAGTATCAACAGTTCAAGTCCTTTAACAAAGTGGCTACGGGAGTACATGCGATAATTGTCACCAAACTTTGCATGGTACACAATAAATCCATGGCCTGTCGGTCTACATTTAGCTCCACCATGGAGTATTGTTCTCGTGTAGTAGTGGGTTTTGGTGCCAAGCTGGAATGTGAATAACATAGATGCCAAGAAAGTCTGCAAGGTAAATAACTCTCGTAATGCTGTGCACAATCCCTGCTCTAAGAAAGTCTCCATGAGCATAGGGGGGACAAGCATCAAACCGAGCTGGAAAACAGCCTGTGAAGCCATTGCATTTTCAAGAGGCTTGATGTTGTCCTCAATACGTGGATCCAGCAAAATAGACTTCTCCAGGCCACACATAACTAGATATAACCTCCCATACAAGAATACATAAACCGTAAGTACAGTAACCTGAAAGAAGAATGTAAGGGTGTCATCATCCCAAAATATAAAACATGAACACACTACGTGTTGAAACCAAAGTTTTAAATAGCGGGGTATGGCAAATAGTGGCAGCCTCAAAATGTGCTAAATTGGCGCTATAGCGCCATTAAATGCCGCTAAATGGCGCTAAAGCCGCTAAATTGTACACGATGCCGTTTAGCGTGATGCCCCTCGAAACGCTATATCGGCGCTATAGCCCGCTATTTAAAACTTTTGAAACCATGCACAAACATCATGCTGAGAACTTGCAAACAGAAGTATATGAACGCATAATAACTGAACTCCTGAAAGAAGATCCATTTCACTTCCTTTTTACATAAAAAATGCTCTGGATATTGCTGAATAACAAATTTAACATACGGGTGCATCAAGATATAAATGGTTTAAAGTTAGATCATCTCCACCTATCTCCTTTTTATTTCGTGGAAACATTTTGATAAGTAATTCATGCAATTTTGTTTTTTTATTTATTTTTGGTAGGGCTGTCTTCTATGGTACCCCATCTAGAAAAAAAAAACATGGCTAAACCAATGCCCTGTCCCCAGGTCATTAAATCCACATCGGCCATACATCATGTGTTCATCCCAAAACAAAAACCGGCAACCGTGAGGCTTCCGATATCTATATCTAGAAACCTAGGGTCTCATACCACTTGTTGCACAATTACGGGCATGCTAAACCAGCGTCCCCTCCCAAGTCGTTGGCCCATTATGCACCAACCACATCAACAGACTTATAAGAGGCACCGGGCCACTCTTTAAAAAATTAGCATCTTTAGACATCTTTAGAGAGAAAGTTTCACATAGATATTTTCAGTTAATATTCTTACCATGCTACTGAAATAAACCCCCACTGTAGTGAAGTAGAAAGATAGCATTCTATAGAAGTCAAATCGGCATCCAAGCCGATAGTTGTCACGACTCAGTGTTTGTTCGCCATTGCCATTGGCCACCTTGGCCTCAAAGACTGAAATATCATCCATTCCCATATGAAGCCCCTTGCCAACTTGCATGTACTCATGATGTGTGACATTTCCTCCTCTGATTGTAGAGTTAAAACCTAATAGTATTGAATTCAGTAACCGCATTTTAGTTAATAGTGAGGTAACCGCAAGATTTGTATATGAGTGCAGTCTTACCTGAAAAGATATCACTTAGATTTATAGTCTTTGAAGCTTTGCTTATGCCACCCATAGTAATATGGAAGAGCCTATCAAAAATATCAGAATGGCCATAATGGAACCGAACCCTGTATTATATTACAATAGTGACTTAGGGACAGAAAAAGCATCATGACCAAAAGAAAATGCAGACCTTGCATATCAAAATATACAAACATCAAAAGGGATTAAATCAAACAACATTAAACAATGTGAAAATAAAGTCAATCTTAGTGATCTCCAGTTTCATCTTATAATTCTATTAATATGGAAGAGTCTATACAAAATATCAGAATGGCTATAATGGAACAAAACCATGTATTACATTACAATAATGACTTATAGACACAAAAAGCCTCACGATCAAAAGAAAATGTGCATTTTGCATACAAAAATATAAAAACATGAAAAGAGATAAAATCAAACAACATTAAACAATGTTAAGGTCAATCTTAGTGATCCCTAGTTTCATTTCATGTTAATTAACCTTTCCAGCAAAGTATATGCTATTTGTCATAGTGCTCATGCTTAGAATGGTGTGTCCATGCGTAAGCTTCGTCCTCTTGAGAATGCCCTTTCTCTTATGTTTGTTTCTGTTGTTCAACCTCATTTTTTGGCTGAGGTTGTTTCTACTTCAGAGTGGGAATCTAGCCGAGCGCCTTTGTTGCAACACACCCGATTATTCTAGTCATTGGCTCTTTTGTTGTGTGTGCTTTGTGCTTCTTGCATCTCATGAGTGCACCGAGCTGACTGCCCATGTCATTTAGTGTTTTTTAATGATATTGTGCTGACCATAAAGGATATAATTGTTAGGATCCTATTGGCTAACGGTCGCAGGCTTCTCTGGATATTAATTTTGATGATTCTCGGCCTTCTGCTAGGGATTTTCATATTATTTTGGTGAGTCACTTTCTTTCCTGACATTTTCTTAATTATACCCCCTTACCTCGGCATCATCACCACGGTGGGTGCATTCTTCTGCGGCGCGTTATTTCCCAGTGTCTTTGTGCATTGCCACCTCCCCCGTCTTCATCATGGCCTTTGGTCTCGAGGTGGCTTCCTGAGGCGCATCTCCCTAGGCAGCTCCTGGAACTATCCCCTCTTATCCTTTCCGTGACACTCGTCGTCCGTGAACAAAGGATTATCCCATTGTGCCTACGTCGTCATCCTAGTGTGTCATATTTTTCATGATGAGCCATCTTCTCCAACTGCGTCGTCAAGCTATCTTCTTATCCTAATGTGCAGCTTTCTCTTCGTGAGCTATCATTTTCTCGTGATGCGCCACCTTTAATATGCCCTTCACGCTAATCCGCATCCTCCTATTGATTGCCTTGGTTCTGCTGGAGCTACTCTTGTCAAACTAACTACTTAACATCATGTTGTTGCTCATCAGGAATGGTAGCATGTGATGGCGGATGAGCTTGTTACCTTAAGCACAACGGCATGTGGAATCTTGTTCCTTTTACTCCATGTGTTGGTCCCGTCACTTTCAATTGGGTATACAAGATTAAGGCCCGCTCTCATGGTTCTCTTGAGCGCTACAAGGCTAGCCTGGTGGGATGTGGCTTTGTGATGGCACGTCACAATAAACAATTTCTCATCTCTCATATTTGTCCTCTTTGTTACTCTCTTGCGATTGAGGTTTCTTCCATCCTACAAGATTCTTCCTATCCCAAGAGAAGTATATCCAGGATCTTGGTCGTGTTTGTCTTACCGAGCAACTAACAACCAAGACTTCCATGGAGATCAATGTTCATCTTTGTCTCACCAGCGGTGAGCCTCTTACGGATCCCATCCACTACTATCACTTTGCTCTCGCCGTCTTTTTTTCCACGCTCCATCTCTTTACAGCTCCAGGCTTATTCTGGTGTGACCTAGCCTAGTGATCACTATGATCGTCTGTCGGTGGTTCTCTCAATGCTTGGAGGACAAGAAGCATATAGTAGTTTCTCGTTTGAGTGCATAGCTAGAGTTACGCGCTATGACTCTTTTGACATCAAGCGTTAGTTGGCAACATAAAAAAATTAGGGGAAAAGCATAAATTTGTAATTTTTTAAATAAGGAAACTAGAAGAATCAAATAAGAACAAAGTCGGGAAAATCAATAAATTTGAAAGAAAGTGAAAACTTCTAAAAGTATGTGTTCTTGTCGTGCCTATGTTCGGCCTAGTCCATCTCTTAGCTTGATGTCAAGAATGCCTTTTAACGGTGTGCTACATGAGGTGTACTTGCAACAACCACTGGGGTATTCTATTCCTGATGGCATGGTTTGTCGCCTTCGTCCCTCTGTTTATGGGCGTAAGCAAGCCTTCGTACCTGGTTTAAGCAATTCTATTTCGAGGTCATTCTAGCTGGTTTTTCTGCCAATGCTAATGATCTGGCACTTTTTAGTCCTCATATTCATAACATTTCTAGAATCTTTCAGAATTACAAATTTCCCGTTTTTGCTTTAAAATTTCACTTTTTTGGGACTTTTTGCTAATGAAAAATATTTATTTTTCAAAACTAAAATTATATAACATTATATTTTATTAAAACAATTTTATTTTTTCTATCTTTCTAATCAAAGTTCTATGTCCTTCTACATTATTTTTAACAATTTTAAAAAATCCGTCTGCTTTCAACAGTTGAAGGATCAGGTTTGTGTGGTACTCAAGCAACAGTTGATAGACCTAGAATGGACATTTTCCAAATCTTAATTGGAACTGCAATCTAGTAGATTTATAAAAAAAAATCTGCTGGTATATGTTGCACATTATAAAATTTCTACTATGCTGCCAACTACTACTCACATATTAGGAGTTTTTTCATATAGAACTTTAACGTAGTTCGATCTAGCTTATAAATTTTTAAGTATGTAATAATAATTAGATATGATCTTTTCGAGCACGACTACCAGTTAAGATAATGCTGAAATGAGTACAAAATAATTCCCCATGATTGTTTGGCCAAAAGGGAAAGCATGTCAAAAAATAGTTATAATTTGATCCTATAGCTAGTTAAAACAGTTGGGGGGGGGGGGGGGGGGGAGAGGTGGGAGCCAATTCAAATAGATGCCTATTCAAAATAAATGCATTGGATAAAGAGCTTCTGTAACAAAGTAAAATAAGATTTACTTAAGCGGGTTGGCCAGAACTCGTTGTCCAATGGTAACAAAGGTGCTCTCTTGGTTGGACATAAACATTGCAAGTGATGAAACACTGGCATAGAAAAAATATACAACAAGGTTACCAACAGAAATATTAAACATAAATGACATGAACAAGATAAAAAAGATGGAAGTTTGTATAGATGGGCATACCTTTCAGTAAAAATATGCTCACGGAGACCTAATATAGTGGGTTTGCTCTTTCCATACTTTTCATTCCCAAACTCCTCTAGCACATTTCTCATTTTGAAAGCCTCTTCAACGTAATTATCCTACGGGTAAAAAGCAGTAATTATCAGTACATTAGTATCCATTGTAGTATTAGGATTAGTTTTGGACCTTTAGGTAAGTCCCAACTGGTTTCACATAGTTTCTTATGGCATGTGACATGATATTTGTTTCAACACATGACATGGTGTTGAAACCATGGTGGAGGTCAATAATCATATTTGTTTCCACACATGACATGGTGTTGAAACCAAAGTGCTATGCTCAAGACCTAGCTAACTAGCACAATTGAAAGACATGATATTCGTAGTGTGTTTGAAAAAAGATGAATGCTAGGAATGAACATGCCTTTGTAATGTGCTTGGATAGTTTTGAGGTGTGCTTGGGCAAATGCGGTTCGATAGACAGCGGTGTTGCCAATATGAAATCTAGGAGAGAGAAAGTCGGATTTAATGAATCATGTCATTTGGCCGATGTTTCCTTTTCTCATTGGCACCAAGGGTTAATTTTGGAACAAAAAATACTTAATAAAAGAAAATATAGAATATATAGAACCCCAAATATATCGTGGTGCACAAATCCCCACATGTGAACACTTGGGCATTTTCCGTTGTATGTGTAGTAAAAGTGGCCCATGTATACTATGATATATATAGCAAGGAAGAGAATAAAAATGGGATTTCCCGAAGTTGCCACATGACTGATGAAATGCCAACCAAGTTTAGTGTCCTCTAGGAAATTTTGTCACACAAAAGGCTCGTGGGGCCAAGAGCTCATAGGGCTAGACCAACTCCTAGCACACATCTAGTCCACATTGTTTGTCTAGTAGAGTCTAGGCATGAGGGCGATATTGAAATATGACTAGATTGTCCGCTTTCAACTTAAGCTATGGGCAGACACATGAAACTCAACACGAACAATGTGAAATATAAAAAACTATACCTGGTTTATATCAATAGTCTGGAGAGCTTCTCCCCTGGTAAAAATTATGGCATGATTTTGATTTTCAGGTCTTCCTTCTCCAATATCTGTGATTTTTCCAGGAAGCTTGATGCGGTAAATTTCCTAAATAAAATTCAAAGCACAAAGCACGGAAATGTCATCGAATCAAACACAAATATGCAAAAAAAAACATGAGTTGTTTCTTAGCATGAGTTATATTATTGTAAATGCATATAGATTGGTGAAAAACTACAAAGTGTGTAACACATCACAACAAACTTAAAACAAAACTAGAAACTTAATTAAGCTAAATGCATATACCTTGACAATGAACTTTAATTCAGCTAAGATTTATGAGGAGCTGTGGAAAAATAGTTGCAGTGGAAAAGCTGAAAGTGCATCTAGGGCATCTTGGTTCCCATAGTAGTTTTTTGTTATTAATGACAAAACAATTAGTAGACTAACAATTTTGAGCCAGGCCGGTTTTGGGCTATAGCAATCAACACCGCATGCCACGCCAATAACCGTCTCTACCTCCACAAGATCTTCAGGAAGACTCCATATGAGCTCCTCACCAATCAAGTGGAGCCATCAGAAGTAATCAACGAAATGAGGATTGGAGAAATCAGGCCCATGGAGATCAAGGAGTGTACTTCATCAACTCAAGTGGAACCATCCTCCTCAAGCCAAGGTCAAGATGAACCACAAGCAGAGGATGAAACTCCATCCTCTAATGATC
This sequence comes from Poa pratensis, assembly GCA_947311845.1. Classification (NCBI taxonomy): domain Eukaryota; kingdom Viridiplantae; phylum Streptophyta; class Magnoliopsida; order Poales; family Poaceae; genus Poa; species Poa pratensis. Next base: position 5,962,006 of record CAMZMU010000080.1, on the reverse strand, counting down.
ACGATGAAGTACAACAAGAAGATCCTCTACTACAAGAAGCCCATCATCCTAAGATCAAGACGTCGATCCAAAAGGATCACCCCATCGACAACATCTTGGGTGACCTACGGGAAGAAAGGTGAACTCGCTCATGCTCTAAATTAGCTATTTTTTGTGAGAATTACTCTTTTGTCTCCTCCTTGGGAACTTCTAGGACTGAAAGAGCACTTGAATACCTGGGTTGCGTGAATGACATGCATGAAGAACTTCACAACTTCGAGCGGAACCAACTGTGGACATAGGTGGCGAGACCGGAACCCAACCACAACGTCATTGTCACCAAGTGGGTGTTCTAAAACAACCAAGATGAGAATGGACAAGTGGTGCACAACAAGGCTCGTCTCATCGCCCAAGGCTTCACCCAAATAGAAGGTTTGGATTTCGTTGCGGCATATGCACCCGTGGCTAGACTTTATGCCATTTGTATTTTGCTTGCATATGCTAGTCATCAGAACATCACACTTTATCAAATGGATGTTAAAAGTGCTTTTCTGAGTGGTAAAATTGGTTAACAAGTATATTTTGAGAAACCTCCAGATTTGAAACCCTAAGCTTACTAACCACGTTTTTAAACTTCACAAGACACTAGATGGACCAAGCAAGCTCCTAGAGCATGGTATGAGTGCCTTAAGAAGTTTCAAGCCTAGAGGGGGTTTTAAATCAGGAAGATTGACACCACCTTATTTACTAAGATGATAGATGGTTAACTTTTTTTTGTCAAATATATGTGGACAATATTATTTTTGGTTCCACTAACCATGCATTTAGCGAAAATTTTGGAAACATGATGGCAGACAAATTTGAGATGTCCATGATGGGAGAATCGAAGTTTTCCTCGGTCTTCAAATCAAGCAACTCAAGGATGGGACTTTCATCTCAAGCCAAATACACGAAGGATGTGGTTAAGAAGTTTGGCATGGAGAAAGTTAAAGGAATCAGGACACGGATGCTAACAAATGGACAACTCAACCTCAACACTAATGCTAACTCCGTTGACTAAAAGGTGTATCATTACATGATAGGCTCGTTAGTTTATCTTTGTGCATCTAGGTCTGATATCATGCTTAGTGTATGCATGTGTGCAAAGTCTGAAGTTGCTGGAAAGCAGTGTCACTTAGTAGCCGTTAAAAGAATCTTGAGATATCTAGTGCACACACCCTATGAATGTTTGATACTATGCAATAAAATGCGGAGGCTGTGTGCATCATTTTGATGCAGAAGCCGGGGATCCGCTCCTCCATTTCGAAAAAGAATCTAGTGCACACACCCAACTTAGGGGTTTGGTTCCCCAAAGGGGCTAGCTTAACCCTTGTTGGATATTCGGATTTGTAGTATGCTGGTTGCAAGCTTGATAGGAAGTCTACCTTTGGAACATGCCAATTCTTTGGTAGATCGTTAGTTAGTTGGACCTCTAAGAAACTAAACTCGGTTTCCCTATCCACCACTAAAGCTGAATACATATCCGCCAGTTCTTGTCGCGCTCAATTGCTTTGGTTGAGATAAACTTTGAGGGGTTATGATATTGATCTTTAGAAAGTGCCTCTTTTGTGTGATAATGAAATCGCAATCAACATAACTCACAATCCAATCCAGCACTCCTGGGCCAAACACATAGATATCCGACATCACTTCCTTAGGGATCATGTCACAAGGGGAGATGTTCTGGTTTTAAGATGGTGAACACGCTTTGGGGTCCATTGTTCTCTTCGGTACTTCCGGAATAGTGTTTTCCTGTTCCACTGGTTATATTTCTGATTTTTCTATAAATAGACCCCCGTACCCCTTGAGTGGGTGAGCAATTCTGAGAGCCCTTTGAGATGGCAAAACCCCCCGTTTGAGAGCCCCCTTTGCTTAGTGCTTCACCTCTCTTTCTCCAAACTAACCCTTTGATTCTTTACAGAGAGGAGAGAGATCTATGGGGTCTTGAGCTTTGATTGAAGATCTTATTGGGGGAGTTCATCCAAGTGACCTTGCTTTGCCTGCTACTATTGGAGGTTGTGCTACTCCTAGACGGTTAGGTGTCACTTGAGAGCCTTCGAGTTGTGAAGAGAGTCAAGAAGTTCGTAAAGCCCCAGAGATCGCCTCTTTGAGTGAGGATCTACCCCAAGTGAGGCTTCCTTTGTGGTTGGCATGGTGGGATAGGTGGCACTAGAAGAAATATGTTGATCTATGGCGAATTTCTCGTGATGTTCTCAGAAAACGTCATAGATTGGCCTAAATCCGTGATGGTTTCAAAATTTCCGACCGATCAAAAGTGGCTCACCAAGCCCAAATAGGTGATGCGTTTTACGACAAAAGAGGATTACCGTCGCAAATTTTCTCGTGATCGGGCCATGGCCCAATAAGCCAACCGAGACCCGCCCAAACCGCCCCTCTCTCCTTTATTATTTTTTCAATTTGTCTATTTCCGGAAAAAACATTAAAAACCACCTTAATCTTGTAAAAAATCAAATCAATTCATATGAACTCATAAAAATATGAATAATATTAGAAATGTTCATAATATTTCCATCTATCTATCCATGTCATTTTCATGCATGTTAATAGTAGGATTTAATCAGTTGTTAACAAATAAGTGTAATTCAAGATTCCAAATAGAATTCGAGTAAGCCTTCCATCAATTTGAATTTTGTATATATTTTCTGGATAGGAGCTAAAAATGTACAGGATTACCTAAGTATGAATTTTTTTTGAATTTATAGGCCTTATTTGAGATACATGTAGTAAATAGCTAGAAATTCATTTAATACCTAAATAATAGCACATGGATTCAAAAAATTATAACTTTGACATTAACAATAATATGTAGTATGTTCCGTGTAGAGATCTTTTTGTGCATTTTAGATAAATATTTTTGGAAGGTACTACACAATGTGCCTTAACTTGGTATTTCAAAAAATAGAAAAGTACAAATTATTACATAACGGGATGGAACATGAAGGTATATTTGTACATACTAATCGTAAAGTAGGTTGTAGTTTAATTCTTAAGTGAAAATGATGAAGATATGTTTCATGAAGTACAAACTTCATAGTTTGCCTTGAATTGTATGATGCTTCATGTGAGATTCATCAATTACAAAGCAATGTACAATCCAAGTTTTTTAAAATTGTTTAAAATTTTAAACACGATTTAATGAGGTCATAACATTTAGATTTTATAAAAAAGAAAAACCAATAAAATGCATCCAAAGGTTTCAATTTTCCCTAGCAAACATTTGATGTTTTTATATATTTTCTGGATAGGAGCTAAAACTGTACAATATTACCTAAATATAAAATGTTTTTTGAATTTTGAGACCTTATTTGAGATATATGTAGTTCAAATTTGAATTACATCCAGTAAATATCTAGAAAATCATTTAATGCCTAAATAATAGCAAATGATTTCAAAAAATTGCCCAACTTTGACATTAACAATGTAATGTAGTATGTTTCATGTAGAAAATAATTGGATCATTTTAGGTAAATATTTTTGGAAGCTACTACACAAGGTACCTTAACTTGGTATTTCAAAAAATAGAAAACACAAGGTACCTTAACTTGGTATTAGAAATTTCAATATGCTTGGGCAAGTGTTAAAATGATAACAGAGGTGAATGACATGTTTTATTGTCATATAATGTATTAGAAATCTTTCTATAAATCTTACAGAAATTTTTGGAGCCTATTTGATTGGTTTAGGAGAGAAAATATAACTCCAAAATGGTTAAATTGTATTTTGACTTGGGCTGGAAACTTAACTGGGGCAATGGCCCTATAACCTAACTACTAGGTAGAAGCCCAACTCTCTCTCCCAAACTCGGCCCATCCGTCCCGCTCGAGTTAGGGTTATAACCCTGACCCGCAACCACCGCTCCCTCTCATCACTCTCTCGTCTCTTTCGCTCGTCCACTCGCTCCCGATCGCCTTTTTTGTCACTCGATCACCGGTCGATTCCAGGCTTCCAGCCACCATCCACCCTCCTTGTTTCGTCTCGCTTCGCTCTACCGCCTCCACTTCACCAATTAAACGCGCGTGTCCACCATCGTCCACCCGTGGCTAATCCTAGCCACTATAGGGTTCCGGCACAACGACGCCATGGTCACCGACGCGACACCCTACGCCTCTGATTGATGTTCCTCGATGCCATCCACGAGCTTCCTACGCAGCCTCACCTCCTGGTCATGGCCCTCGCGCCTCGCGTGCTTGCTGGATCGGTTAAGTGGGTGACATCATCGGCCTCGACAACGCGGCGATCACCGACCTCGGCGATGTGACGGTCGCCGGCCGTGGCCTCCCGCGCATGCACAGTCGAAGGCTCGGTCGACAGGCTTGGCTTCATCCACTTGGGTTACCCCGCCGCCGTCGCACAGCGACGGTGATGTACGGCCTTGGCTACAACTCGATGGGTAAGTTCCCGGTTCCCTCTCTGTCGTGCTCTGGGTCATCGCCTTCGGGTCATGGCCGTGCTGTGCTGGCCATCATGCCGATGGATTTGGGTTTGCTCGTTGTGATGATCTTCTATTTATGGTCACATTTGGTGTGGATGGATTGCTAGGGTTCATGTTTGATGTGTATGCCATGGTTAGCGCAGGGCGGCGCGTGTCGAGGAGCAGGCTCCGGCAAGACGGCTGCAGCCCTGCCCTCCCCTGTACTTCCGCGCCGCCGCCGTTTTGGGGAGGGGCATGAACTCCGCGAAGAACCACAATAGCACAGGCAACCATCACCTGGAGGAGGAGATGCGGCCTTAGCTGACGGACGGGCGGCAATTGGGAGAGGAACAGGGGATTCAGGCCGGGACGGAGTTGGAGGGAAACAGGAGCCGCGGTTGAGGCGTGAGATCTGCGGCCTTGCGCTGGAGCTACTGAGTTAGTGCTGCCACTAGCTGGTTCTGTCGCCGCGCATTTGTGCTCTCAATTGAGCAGGCCTTGGGTGTCTCATTCTTTGAAGGTCTCGATTGGATATTTGATGAACTGATCTGAAGTGCCGGCATGAAGGATTGGGGTATGGTAGGGAAGGTAATGGCTGTATGCAAGTTCCGATTTTTTCCGTCTCGAGACTCCTAATACAATTTATTCCATTTTAACTCTGGCAATCATTTGTGTTCAGGATATATTGGACTAAATAGTTGGGGTCATTTTTTTGAGGGTTATACTATCCCCGTACTTAGGTCTAGGTCGAAGTTAGATATTCAACGTCGATTATTCTGGAACCCTCCAATGTGTTCTTGTTGTTATAAAACCGCAAATACGTCTGTTGTTTATGAACATAATAAGCTACGGAATAGCCAAAATTGTGAAACTGTTACTTCCGACAGCACGGTCACATGGACAATGCTATTATGATGTTCATCTCTCTTGAGAAAGTACTGGTGATTTGGTTGTGCCTGGTCCATTCACTGGAACTATCACTAGCTGTTCATATGATTAAAATTAGGAGGAGAATTATATTACTCAGTCTGCTGTAGTAGAAGGACCCGAATTGACCGCAAACCGAAGTACCCTGAACATTTTGGTCGGTTCAGTTATTACGCATCCGACTCCTCCCGAACGATCTATACGCCCTTCTATGCTTCCTATACTCCGCGACCTTGAGGGAGGCAAAGGCCTTCGCTGGGCGGGGTGAGGTGGCGATGTCAGCGTATGGTTCTGCAGGCGTTGGTGCACGTGTACCGGGTGCCCTCGGCTGAGGCACGGCGGGCAGAGGAGGCAGTGGCGGTGCACCTGATGGCGGAGCGTGTCGTTGGTGCGATGAAGCTGGCTGGTTTCTTCGACACGCCAAGGTTGTAACTTTTTGCATCTTTGCGACGCAAATTTGTTCTGTCCCGTTACAACGCGCGGCCATGTTTTTTCCTAATCTATACCTAATAATAAAGGAGCTAAGCCTTCTTGTGCTACGTCATTTTTTTGGACGGCTTTGCCCCTGCAGTTTCGGAGAAATTACGTGGTTTGCCACCTCCAAGTGAATAAAACGATTCGTTTTGACAACAGACGGCTGCTTTGGTCACGATGCCCTTCGTTTTTTTTTTCTTTCAGACACGCGAGCGACGCCTGGCTCTAGCTGGGCCTGGCTAGGCCGACAGTCGAGCCCACGAAGGATCTATTGACTGCGAGACTAGACCGTGTACAACAAGGAGCCAAGGACTCGACTGGGTGAGGCATCCGTACCGGTACCGGACACGTACGGTGAGTCCGCGCGCCCTAGCTATATAAATTCCAACACGCCGCGACCTCTTCGTAACCCTCTCCAAGAAACCCTAGGCGGCCGATCCAACCGAATCGCTGTCTCTAGATCGATCTATCACGACAATACTGCTCGGAGGAAGCTGCTCTCATGTTCCATACGATATCGTCATCAAGCCTCGCAATGGGATCCTACTCTACAGCCCACCTGGCAACAACAACGTGCTACTCGCGCGAGCCATCGCGTTCGCCATGGCCGGCCAAAGCGAGGATTACCGCAGGCAGAAGAGAAGACGACGTCCATCATCTTCATGGAGGAGATCGACATCATCGCGTCAAAGCTGCTCACGCTCACGGAACGGCTCCGGCCGCGCGCGCAGGAAGTTTTGGCTAGATCGGATGGAAACAGCTTTTGAGGTAGGCTACTAGAAGCGGACGACAAGCTGGTACTAACAGAAGCAAGAGTAGGAGAGAGGCTGCTGGAAAGAATACTTCCACCGGTCCTGCCACGGTGCAGATGTAGCTGGAGGCAGCTTCCTGTCACGGTGGTGGTTAAAGTCTGAAGATGAGCTAGATAAAAACTAAAGACTGAAGAATACTACCATCGACTGCAAGTTTACGCAAGGCCTATTTCAGAGGACGTGTAGGTCAATCGTCGTCAAGCCTGCACGCCCAGGCAGAGTTGAAAGCTCGCACGACCACGTTCACTAGCTCGTCCGAAAGATTCAAGACGGTTGCCAAAGAGGCCAAGAGGGTACAGTTATGTCATGGTTTCTATGTGTGCAAACTTTGAACTATGTCATAGTTTCCAACTAATACTGCTATCTGCTATTTAAGCATGTATACCTCATTTCTGAATTGATACGGATGAAGAAAAGGATCTTGAGATCAGCAGTTGGCTAAACAATTCAGGGAGCAAGCTGGTTTGGCATCTACGAAAACCATGGAAAAGGTAAGCTAGCACTCTTTCAGTTGCTCTTCATGTTCTTGCGGTCTGGATTTAATTTTCACATATTTCACAACTTGATAATGTCAAGCTCAGCTATCTTATTGTGTAAACTCACTCAATTTCTCCAAATACATATTTGTGATAAGCGTTCACAAAATAAGTTCATCTATATATGTATATATGCACAAATTCTTTGGTTAACAACCTTACTTTACTACTAATGATCACTCAATATCAGAATTTTGCTTTAGGTTTGAAGGATGGGAATAGAGCGCTAGAACTTGACGGTACCTTTCTTTTCTACACATATTTCTATAGCTTAATGCATTTACGTTGTGTGATTTGAAGGAAGATGATTTTGTGTTTTGTTTTGTTTGTGAATCTTTCTCTCCCGTTGCAACGCACGGGCATGTTTCCTAGTAATATTAAAGGGAAAAACGTTTCTCTCGGTCCATTTCGTCGTCCATCACGAGTGTTTCTCCTTTCGTCGTTCGTCCGTTGTTACGTCGCACGTCGCTGGAAAAGAAAAAAAGCATCCCGTTCTAACCTATCTCCTCCCCGCAATTTCTCTTCTTCCCCCGAAGGATGGCGGCGCGCCACACCCCATGCCCCACCACCGCTCCACCGTGCCCGGTTGCCGCTAGCTCCTGCGCGTCGCCCTGCCCTGCTCGATCTGCGCATCCTCCTCTCCCATCTCGCCCCCAACTGCGCGTCCGCCGCAGCTCACTTCCACCGGCGCCGCCTACTCGCCCTGCTCGCCCCGCGCCATGGCTCCGCAAGCTCTCGGGCGGCGCTCTTGGTCCTCTCCGGCGCTGCGGTTCCCTCCAGCACCACCTGGTCCTCGTCGCGCCGCCTAGAGTTGACCCTCCTCCCAAGCACTCTTCCTCCTTTTTCTGCAATCTGAGCATCGTCTTCGTGCTCTCTCGCTCTCCTCCATCTTGAAATTGGTGTAGTTAACGGGCTGCCAGTAGAGCGGGTTGATGCCACCCGTGTAGATGACAGGGAATGGCACGAAGGAGCCGGCGAAGTGGTGGTCCACGCTTACGACGACCTCACGGTACGCCGCGTTGCCCTCCCCGTGGTGAGGTTGTTCTCCCAGATGTAGAGGTCCGGCGGGTTGGAGTACCAGAACTCGCCATTGGAGTGAGGGGACACGGAGACCTCGAGCACCGCGCGGTAGGTGCTCGACGGAATGGTCAGGAGCCTAGAGCACGAGTCGGACGAGTTCTGGACGCGGAACCAGTAGCCGTTGTCGCCGGTGGCCTTCGAGATCGGCCGGCGCCTGGAAGTACGACTCTGGCAGCTTCGGTGTCGCGGGGCCGCTGCCGGCGATGCTAGCATTGGAGGAGGGGGAAGTTACCTCAGAGAGGTAAGCCAGAATTCCATGGAATTCGAGGGAAACAGTGACGTTGTACAAGCCGGTGTACATGTCGTTGACGAGGTTCTCGAGCATGACGGAGAGGACGCCGTCGGGCGTGGTGCGAAGGAGCACGGCGCCCGTCGAGCCAGACGGCGGCGACACGGTTGTACTAGTCGCAGGAGATTTCGGCGGAGAAGGAGACAACGACCTGGGACAAGGGCGCGAGGTACCCGGGTGGCGACCCCGTAGGTGTTGGCGAAGGAGTAGGAGAGCACCGGCACGGTGCAGGTGGGCGCGGCGGGGGGGGGGGGGGGGGCGGCGGCGGAAGCGGGTAGGTAGGGTCGAGGTACTCCTGGGCCGCCGCTGCATTGGCCACGGCACCCGGTGGGGCGTAGCAGACGGCGTAACGGTCGGTGGCTTCGGCGAGAGCAGGGCTATAGAGGTGGAGAAGCGGGAGGAGTAGACGCAGCGGTGGCATCTTGGTTGGAGATTGGTTTTTTTAGATAAAGTGGTTGGAGATTGGTAGCAAACTTGCTCGCTTCTTGACTGCGTATGTATAGAGCTGCTGGATTTGGATCTCTTTTGGGATATTTTCTGTCCTGCTCCAAGAAATGTCCGTACTGAGTTATGCAGATCGTCGGTGCTCGTGGTACAACGTGCAAATAAGTCGATAAAACTTGCGCTCGATCACTGACCATCCGATCAAGTGACATGTATGTTGGCCCGAAAACTTGCCGACTCCGAACACGGAACGGGAGAGTGAGAGAGTGCTGTGGAGGAGAGGAAGGGGAGACAGAACACACGAAATGGTTTGCCACACTTTTCTTATTCATCGTTGGCCCTAGATATAGGCAGCCAAGTGACCACAAAGTCAAAAAGTAACGTCACATCGAACGGGTCCGGCTGACATCTACCACGCCGCTGACCACTGTTGATGACGTCTAGCACGTCCTACCACTGTGCATGACGTCTAGCATGTCCTAGTCTACCTAACCTGTACTTGCCCGTACAGGCGCTGACGCACTACTCGGGCGGAGCCGACTTGCTCACTACCCGGACTCACACTGCCGATTCCAGGGAGCCGGCTAACATGGGTGACTCGGAAGAGACTCCGGGGTCGCCTGGTACACTCCCGGGAACCCTCTTCCCGGGGACACACTCCCGAGAACTCTCCCCGGGAACACATGCTTACTTGCGGGAACACAAGCCTATTCCAACAATCACTGCCTAGGCTTGAGTCCCGGCGACACCTCCACCATGCCGATGCTTGAGCGCAGCTCCGCGAAGCGGACTCGACCAAGGGGCTTGGTCAGCATGTCGGCGAGCTGATGTTCGGTTGGCACAAACTCCACCTCGATCTTCTTCGTCTCCACGTAGTCCCGGATGAAGTGGTACTTCAACGCGATGTGCTTCGAGTCCTCGTGGAAGACGAGATTCTTGGCGAGCGCGATGGCCAATTGTCGACCTTGAGCATTAGCTACTCTGCTTCGCCGTTGCTGAACTCGGCCAGCAACCGAGCAAGTCAGATCCCCTGGCACGCAGTCGTGGCAGCAGCCAGGATCTTCTGCTTCTGGGACTACCATGTCACTGGGCTGCTCCCCAGAAAGAACAGTGTGCCAGACGTGCTCTTGCGCGAGTCGACATCCCCACCCAAGACGCTATCGCTATAGCCAACTAGGCGTGATGCACCTGTGCCTCTGCCATACCTACACCCGAGTCGCACGGACCGGCGATGTAGCGAAGGACGCACTTGACGACTGCGAGATGCTCCTCCGTCGGAGCCTCCATGAAGTGCGACACGAACCTGACTGCGAAGGTCAGATCCAGTCTGGTGTGCACCATGTACCTGAGGCTCCCAACGATGCTCCGGTACTCGGTCGCATCCGTCGTGGGCGCCGTGCTACACTTGGACGGCTTGAAGCGCGGCTCCATAGGAACGTTGCAGGGGTTGGACCCAGCCATTCCCGCCTTCTCTAGCAGCTTCTGGGCATATGTTGACAGCGAGATGTCGATCCCGCTCGGCCCTTGTCGCACCTCGATGCCGAGATAGTAACTCAGCAGCCAGAGGTCGGACATCTGGAATAGGCTCTTCATCTCCAGCTTGAACTTGTCGATGTCGCTGGAGTTGGAGCCGGTGATCACCAAGTCATCGACGTAGCCTCCGACCAGGACCCGAGTCAGCGTCGCCCCTGGCACGTACATGCCATGCTCCGACTCACACTGCGTAAAGCCAAGATTGACAAGGCACGCGTCGAGCTTAGTGTTCCACGCCATTGGCGCCTGCTTGAGGCCGTAGAGCACCTTGTCGAGTTGGAGCACCAGGTGCTCCTTCCTAACTGCAACGAAGCCGGGTGGCTGCTGCACATACACATCTTCCTCCAACTCGCCGTTGAGAAAGACCGACTTAACGTCCATATGGTGGATGTCCCGCACCAGCGGCCAGGGCCAGCAAGAGTCGCACCGACTCGAGTCGGGCCACGGGAGCCAAGACCTCGTCGTAGTCGATCCTGTGCTGCTGCACGTAGCCCTTTGCCACGAGGTGAGCCTTGTGCTTAAGGACCGCGCCTTGCGCGTCCTTCTTCACCTTGTACTCCCACTTCAGGCCGATCGCGCGGTGACCTGGTGGTAAGGTGGTGAGGCGCCAGGTCGAGTTCTCCTCGATGGCCCTGATCTCTTCCTCCATCGCATGCCTCCAGCTGGCGTCCAACTTCGCCTCACTGAACGAGTCGGGCTCTTCAGTGGCGAGGAAGTGGAGTTCCTCGTCCGGCTCCGTAGCCGGACTTGCGTCGAGCACGTTCTGCAAGGTGCGGAACCGGTGCTCGAGCTCGGAGTCGTCTTCTGCATCAAGCGTACTCGCATACCGCGATGGTGGCGTAACTCTACGGCAGTGGCAGCCGGAGTCAAGGACACCGCTGTCGGGTGCCTTGGTATCGATGGCTAGCCGGCTGGGGAGACTCAGTAACGTCTCCTAGAGTCGGTGATGGCGGCGAGTCGGATCCAGGACCCGCACTCCCGTCTCCTGGAGTCGGCAGCGGCTCGAGCACCATGTGCTCGATCGTGAACGTGTCGGCTCCGAAGGTGTTCACCGGCGTCTCCGGAGAGTTCCAGTTCCAGCGCGCGATTTCATCGAACACAGCATTGCGGGTGATGGTGATTCGACCTGTTGCCGGGTCGAAGGCCTAATAATCCTTCGTGCCGGCTTCGTAGCCCACGAAGATCATCGGCATGCTGCGATCGTCGAGATTCTTCAGCCCGGGTCGCGTCTCTCTGACGTGCACCACACAGCCGAATGTGCGCATGAACCGCACAACCGGCTTGCGACCATGCCAGGCCTCGAACGACGTCATGCCGTCCACACTCTTAGTCGGCGACCTTTTCAAGATGAACACGGCCGTCGACACTACCTCACCCCAGAACTCGCCAGGGGCCTTCTTGGCCTTCAGGAGACTGCGGACCATGCCCACAATCGTCTGGTTGCGCCGGTCGATGACGCCATTCTGCTGCGGGAAGTAGGGAGCCGTCAGATGACGCTCCACTCTGAGCTCCGCGCAGTATGCGGTGAACGACCCGGAGGTGAACTCGCCTCCACGATCCGTCCTCAGCATCCGCAGCTTGCAGCCAGACTCCGACTCAACTCCCGCCTGGAGTCGGATGAATGCAGCTGCAACCTCGTCCTTCATCACGAGAAGGGTGAGCCATATGTACCGCGTCAGGTCGTCGACGTGGAGGAGGAAGTACATCTTGCCGCTTGGCGTTGCCAAGGTGATCGGCCCACAGATGTCCGCGTGGACCAGCTCGAGTCGGTATTTTGCCCGGTACTTCGCCAGCTGCGCGAACGAGGCTCGTCGCTGCTTCCCTACCAGGCAGGCGTCGCAGAGCTAGTTCACGTGGTCCACAAGGGGGAGTCCACGCACCATGCCGCCTTTCGCCAGTCGGCGCAAGCTGTCTAAGTTGAGGTGCCCGAACCGGGCATGCCAAGTCCATGCCGAGTCGACACCAGTGTGTATCGCCAAACACACCGGCTGGGCGACTCGCGCTGTCAACTTGTAGAGCCAGCTGGCCTCACGCCTGACCTTCATCAGTAGCTTCCATTCCGGTCACGCACCTGGAGGAGTCCATCCTCGATCAGCACCTGACAGCCATTCTCGTCGAACTGGCCCAGGCTGATGATGTGCGTGTTCAGCCAGGGTATGTAGTACACCTTGGTGACGGCCCGGTGCTCACCTGACTTGCAAACGAACAACACCATCCCTTGCATGTAGATGTCCACCGTGGAGCCGTCTCCGAACTTGATGGAGCCGGTGATGCCGGTGTCGAGCTCTGCGAACACGGCGTGATAACCAGTCATGTGATTGGCCGCGCCCGAGTCGAGGTACCAGATGCCCTCCTTGGCTTCTCCCTCTTGCGCCAGGTTGACCTGCGCCTTCTCCTCCACCAGGAAGAGGGTCGACTACGAGACAGCCGCAAGGGGCTCTCGAGTCTCTGCAGCCATCTCCGAGGGCTGCTGCACTGGTGTCGCCTCTGACTCCATGAGCTAAGGTGACTCCGACTCCTCCAGAGTCGACAGATCCCACTGGGCGACCCAGCGGATCCAGGAGTGCTCCTTCGAAGGAGTCGACTCGCCCTCCGACTCTGCCACCGGTTGAGTTGCTGACTCTGCCACCGGACGAGACAAGGGTGTCGCCTCCGGCGTGCCCGACTCTGTGCACTGGCCAGTCGACACTAGGAGCTCTGGGGCGGACGCGACGATGCATGCCTGCATCATGAGAAGCTACTCGTCGTTGTCGGCTCTGCCACGCACGAGGTGAGCCTCCTCGCGCTTCTTCTTGCGGCAGTCCCACGGACAGTGGTCGGCGACTCCGTAGTACCAACACTTGTCGGGGTCTTCGGTGAGCCCCTGCGCACCGGCTTTGCCCTTGCCGCATCCGCGTCCTCGTGGCTTGACGCCACCGCGTCCGACTTGGCTGGACGATGCACCTTCGTCTCGCTACTGCATCCGAGCGGCCCACTCCTCTTCAGAGAGGAGCAGCTTGCCAGCTTGCTTGGCCTTCGGCTTCTCCTGCTCGTAGTGCTCCTCGCCGGCCTTCAACCGGCCGATGAGATCCTCGACGGAGAGGGAGTCGAGGTGGAGCAGGGTCTCGATCCAACATGCCATCTGCGAGAACTTCAGAGGGACGACGGAGAGGAACTTATGAACGACATCCGGCTCGCTGATCTTCATGCCAAGTACACCGAGCTGCGACACGAGGGACGACAGTCGCATGCCAAAGTTGTCAATGTCCTTGTCGTCGGCGAACTTGATGGCCTCGAGCTGCTTCTTCAGCGTCGTCGCCTTCGCTTCACACACCCGAGTCACCGCGAGCCGCATCGTCTTCACCGTTTCCCACGCCTCCTTCGCCGCTGCCTTGACTGCGAGGGTGGAGAGCATCTCCGGCGGGACAGACCGCAGTAGGCACTCCATACCCGTGCGGTCCGTCTCGCGCTCCGGCGTCCCGTCGTTGACGGCGACCCAAAGCTGGCACGCTTCCAGCATGACTTGCATGAGGAGGGCCCAATCCGCGTAGTTCGTGCGATTCAATATCGGCCACGAACCACCCGCTATCCTTCTTGCCCTCTGTGGCGGTGGCGGCGTCAGCCAAAGCCTTGGTGTCGCCCATCGTCGGTAGCTCACAAGAACTCAGTCTCTGATACCAATTGTTGGCCCGAAACTTGCTGACTCTGAACTCGGAACGAGAGAGTGAGAGAGCGGTGTGGAGGAGAGGAAGTGGAGACAGGACACACGAAATGGTTTGCCACACTTTTCTTATTCATCGTTGGCCCAAGATATAGGCAGCCAAGTGACCACAAAGTCAAAAAGTAACGTCACATCGGACTCCGATGTGACGGGTCCGGCTGACGTTTACCACGCCGCTGACCACTGTTGATGACGTCTAGCACGTCCTACCACTATGTATGACGTCTAGCACGTCCTAGTCTACCTAACATGTACTTGCCCGTATAGGCGCTGACGCACTACTCGGGCGGAGCCGACTTGCTCACTACCCGGACTCACACTGCCGACTCCCCGACGTCTAGCACGTCCTAGTCTACCTAACATGTACTTGCCCGTATAGGCGCTGACGCACTACTCGGGCGGAGCCGACTTGCTCACTACCCGGACTCACACTGCCGACTCCGGGGAGCCGGCTAACATGGGTGACTCGGAACAGACTCCGGGGTCACCCGGTACACTCTCGGGAACACTCTTCCTGGGGACACACTCCCGGGAACTCCCCGCGGGAACACATGCCTACTCCTGGGAACACAAGCCTACTCCAGCAATGTGTTCATTGGATGGCATGGTCATTCATCATTTTATTGTTCGTGCGATAATTCTTCAGCATCGGTCATGTGGCTGCCTTCGTGATCATCGCGTGGGTTTATCTATGTCTAAATTGTTTGAGATTTTCTTAGTTTCAGTTGATTCAGAAAATGTAACTTCTGCGTAGTGAAGAATGCAACTTGCACATAAATAACTTGGCATGTCATTCTCCAAGTCACCACAGGCCATTGTTCTTCTAGGAGCAGATTTCTCATCCTTCTATGGAAAAAGATACCTGAACTCGCTTAATAGCCAAATTAGACAGTTGGTTACTCTATCGACAAGACACAAAAATATATTGTGTATCGTATCTTCACTGAGCAGAATGGAAAAACAAAATGTAAATGGATTAAAATCAACCCGTAGCAACGCACGGACATGTTTGCTAGTAAGTCATGAGTGGGCTTTTTGACTAGTCGCTCAATTTAAAACCTAGACTAGCTAGCCAAGAATAGTCAAAGGCAACTCGAGCGGTTGATTGACAACACCAACGAGTCGAGTTGAAGTGCCGAGTCGACACCCAAGTAGTGACTAGTAGACTAGTCATGCGACTAGTCCAGCGGCTCTTAATCACGTGTCCATCTCGGCTTAGACAAGGTTTCCAAGTCGGTGTTGACTGTGTTTGGTCATGTATTTACCGAGGACCGAGCTACCGAACCGAAAGAACCAGGACTGAAGGCTCGGCTCTTTCGGTTAGGTAGTTTTGATGAGTTAGCAGCGCCACCGAACAGGGAGGAAGAAGTCGGTTTGGTGAGAAAAAAGGCCGAGTGTTGGCAAATTGAAAAGCAGTCAAGTATCTGTTAGCACATGCGTACATATATTTGTTAGTTGCTTCCTTTATTAGCAAATTATCTCCTAGAGTCCTAGAATAGTTGGGGATTGCGATTAGTTACGTTCTTTTAGGTCCTCTATGAGGCAAACCATTTATATGAATTACGCAAGAAAGTAGTAGAAATGGGTCTTCTATCTAGTCTCCCACCCTGGAAGGGTCTCTCTCTCCACCCCAAGATTAGCACATATCATAAGTGAAAATATGTATCTTTATGTTCAGTGAGTACCTCATCATACTTGTCACCTCCTTTGATCAGAACAGAATAATATGTCTTGTCTACCGTTCCATCTCCGGTCAGAGCTTCTACCTCATCAATGTAAGCAACACGTAACGATGGGTACCTGAATATATGGATTGGAGTAAACTTACTATTCAGGGGATCTCTTTTGAAAGTTAATAAGGCACTAGGTTTTGTACATTTTCAGGAGACGAAGGATGTTCAGATAGCAAGCATTGTCTTTGGCATCCTTGGATTTTTTTTGCATGCCGTACACTTGACAAGAGATAACATAGGTGAATTTGATATCTGCAAGGGCCCGTGCCATATCTACAAGGGCCCCTCCCTCTTGATCGGATGTTGTTTCAAGACGGTTGAATTTAGCTGCAAAAATATAAATTAAAAGTGAGTCAAAATTCACATTGACACCATTCAAAAAAAAAATTCACATTGACGAAGATCGGAAAAACCACTGACGGACAAAGAATTAATCTAACCAATATCAATTCTATCTTGAATGCATTGAATTTCAAGTGCTCTCCTATAGTACATCGTTCCTCTGACTAGCAAAGTAAAAGCGAGTAGTTAGACAAGAAGTTAGAAAAGGTTAATGTACCAAAAGACAGCATTAGTGCCTTTACCAGTTCTGGTGAGCGTTTGTCCCCTATAAGATGCCCAGAGTGAGATCTCATCCATAATTAATTTAAGGGAATCCTCATCTTTTGGTTTAAATTTTATCCGCTCAAGAAAATTCTTCCATTCGTCTGTTACGCAGAGGCCATGATGAATCATTTACTGAGAGCAGAAGCTAATTAACTTCCTCAATTATCAGATAAAAATGTATGAAGTACCTGGGTATACTTTCCGTAAATAGAACATAATGAATATTCCATTGTCATTCTGTCTATAAAGATCTTCTGACATAAAGAGTACATCCTCTTTGAAGTATGGAGTTAAAACACTGATGCAAAATAGAAATGTGTTGATCAAACATTCAATTCAGCAAAAAAGTGGTATGGTCAGACAGAATTTTTTTAACAGAGCAACAGTTGACCTAAGCAAACAGTATAAAATGGAGAGAGACAGAGAGACCAAAAAACCTTTTCAGTACTGGTTGTAAAAGAAAGTGGTGAGAGATTTGGTTTTCTTACCTGAAGGACATCATGCTGCGCACCTGCGGAGCCCTTGGCATATTCATAAATAGTGAGTTTGCAAAGAAAGTAATCCTGCGCCGAGCTTCCAAGTTTGTCGGTATTGATGTTGCAGATCCTTTAGTTGTCAACAACAGTTGAAGCCTAAAACACTGTTAACACATAATTCCAATAAATAATGATAGGACACTAGTGGTTGTAAACTTACGAAAACCGATACTATTGAAATAAGTTGCTCAAAAGGACACATGACCTTCTCCCTAAAGGCTTCATCACGTAGCACATCCAGATTCAGATTTCTAAACAACGCATCGACTCTGACCTCGTCCTTCAAAATACTACAGGATTTGTGCAAAAAAGGTGATTTTCAAAAGTCGTTCCTGAAGGTGCACATTTCAGCATAGATCTTGTCGCAAATGGACATCGATATTGCAACAGGTCAATGGGCAAACACAAGTACACAAAAAGATTATGACGATATGCAAAAAAATACCATATAGATGACGAAAAGTACACAGCCACATGACATGGCCAAAACTACCTAGCTAAGGTATGTATTAGAATACACTTACAGATTTTAGTGAGAGCTTACCCTTGTCCTTTCTTCATAATATCCTGCATAATGGTTTCCATTATATCTTGTAACAGGTTGATAATTTTTGTCTTTATAATGTCAATGTCCTCAAGCTCAACTTTCTGTAAATGGATTGATCAATTTTTTAAAGTGTTTGAACGAAAAATTGAAAATAGTACAGAAAGAAATTTGGTTAAGAAAACACAAGAAAATTGGTTATCAGTACCAGCATCAGAGTTAGCAGCTTATCAAACATAGCACTTAGCTGAGGAAGTTTCTCCAATCGGAATTCTTCCACAAGCGAGTGATACCGTATGCTATCTTCAATGCTATCACGTATTTGATCAACAACACTGTACATATGAAGTGATGGAATATTGATTAGATTATCTAGCCACATAACCATATGACAAATTAGTTGGCCTAGTATAAACACAAGTTCAATCATCAGCTAAGAGGACAAAAGAAAGATGGCTTACTTCCTATCGTCACTTAGCTCTCCTATAAGGCTGTACAGCGTATTTAACAATGTGTCGTAGCATTCCTTTACGGCATAATAGATATATTGATCCTGTTTTATCCGCTTTCTCAATTCTTCATCCCTTTCCTTGACACCCTTTACCATGCCAAGTGCAGCTGGAATCTAAAATATCCTAGAGCCATGAGCACCATGGTGCCTCACAGGAAAAAAAATTAGTAGTTCAAGTAGTGGATGATTGAAAGGGCATACCTTATTTGCAAGAAGGAAAATAGGAAATTGAAAAACGCCATTGTCACCAATAGATGATGGAATAACCAATAAATCTCTCTCCCTACAAATAAATGCAAAGACAATTTTATAAGCATGTTAAGGAAAAGAAAAAGAAAAAGACTAACACCAAATGCAAACCTATTGCTTATTAAGTCTTCTTCTCTCAAGGAGATAATAAAACAATTCCATACGTCAGAGAACTTATCCATATGCAAATTTGTGTCCACCTGGTGAGAAGAGTTTACATCACAAGTATAGAAACAAATAAATCAGCTAGGCGACAACCAAAAAGAGTGGTAAATAAAACATTGTTAACAAAGTTTTTGAAAAACTGGACCTCGTGTCTCTTGGATTGACTACCATATGCAGGCACAAGATTTTTGCAAAAAGCTCTTGGGATTTCCTCAAATTTCGATATTAACATCCCAAGGGTTTGGATCTGCATCAAGGTTGACATTCTGCAAGCCTTAATAGTAGTAAAAAAGTGAAAACTCTTAAAAGGATACAAATAGACATATGCTACTAACCTCACCCACGTGGCTGAAGACCCCGTTTACTCCACCACATATTGTGGAAAAAATGGTATACCATATTTGTGTATCCACAAAGTATACCTATAGGAAAAAATCAAATGAACAGCTTGAGAGTGAGAAATTAATAAACCCCCCGAAATCGCATAAATTGATACATACCATGACAATCGGTGCCCATAGAGAAATAACAACACCTAAAGTATGCTGCACTGTGAAAATGCAGCATCCTATAAGTGCTTGAAACTTTATGCAAAGCAATTACATATGAAACTGCACTGCTACAACATAATCTTACAGTAGTCATGCCACGCGTAATTCCCCTGCCCCAAAAACATCATTGTCCTGGTAAGTCCAACTATAGGAGAAATCTGCCAATGGTGATCACAACACAAAATAATGTCAGTACAGCAAGATAATGAAATTTGGTTACATGTACCTGAAATTTAAAAAGGGTTAGAGAAATCAAGTGTTAGTTAATCTGCTAATCCTAGCCCAGTGATTGTGTTTGGCAACCTTAGCAATAGATAAAGAGTATTCATGAGGATAATTGGGGTAAGCCCAGAGCATAGCTCGTAACACCAAATGTAACCACCACCCTGGACTGCTACAGGGCTAGCTAGATCCAGGCTTCATACCAATAGGCCTGGCCACTCGCCATCAAACCTAGGTTGTCGATCTCAGCGGCTACTGATTTACTCATGGAGACCAGGAGAGAAAGTTCAAGTTCCTTGGCAAAAACCAGCATCCGTTGTCCGATAGAGAACGCGATAAATTCATGGTGATGGATAAGAATAATGGGAACCTTAATCATCATCTCACGGGGAAGTTCTGGCACCTGCCCACCTCATTGATGGCCTAGAGCTCAAGGAGCCTCCGTTGCATGGTAGCAGCCTCACTTGGAGTAGTGCTCATCAGGCTCCAGCGATTGAGCACTTGGACCGGGTGTTGATGTCGATGGACTAGGAAGACATGCAGCCAAAGTGTTTCTTGCATATGTTATTTACATTGATGTCAGACTTTGTTGGTGACGAAGCGTTGATTTTGCTTTGAAATGTTCAGGCCCAAGCAGGAGGGGTGTCTCAAGGCAGTTCACGATAGGCGGTGACGGTGCCATGTACCGGGGGTACCACAGGCAACCGGAAGTGGGCCCACTAGGCCGGGTACAGGCCCACCAGACCACGAGGTAGCTCAAGCATGCAACCCAACCTGCGGCCTTCCAGGAAGGAAGAAGCGGCTTGACGTACAAGGCAAAAGCCGACCTCAGGAGAACTCGGCAGGACTCCTACCCAATGTAACCGACATAGTTCCCTGTAAACCCTAGGTTCCTGTCCCATATATAAACAAGACCAGGGCTAGATCATAGATCATCTAATCTCACATCTCATCTAGTCTCAATACACCTACGATACACCATTGTACACCATATTGTAGCTTTTGCTACCCCATCATCAATACAATCAAAGTAGGAGTAGGGTTTTACCTCCACCGTGAGGGCCTGAACCTGGGTAATCCTTGTCTCGTGCTTCCCCTCTGGGTCTTCCGGCCACGCGCGACACCCCATCGAGACTACTGCCGGAACATGAAACGACAGTTGGCGCGCCAGTTAGGGGCTACGCTGGCCGGAGATCGGATCCATATGGGATCTAGTTTCATTGCCGGCGTCTATGCTCCAGGCCAGAGCTTCGTATTTGGCACCTTGAGCTTCATCGCCAACCAGGTGGGGCATCTCGACCTCGTCGCTCCCCTCTCCGAGGGCCAGGTTCTCATCTTCGGGAGCCTGGAGTTCGTCGCCGATCGATTCGGCGGAACCCGTCTCCGCAACCCTGCGCCTTGCCGGGCAGAGGAGCCGGCGCCCAGGCAACCCCTGGTTTCTTCATCAACAACCCATCACGGTGAGCCGGCTTCACATCTCGTCGCCATGATTGAGTCCCTCCACCCCATCCTAGACGAATCCGAGTCCAACGGGGACGAGAGCACAGACAGCTGCCCCATGGCAGAAGTCCTCATGGTCAGCACCAACAAAACTGGTGACCGGTCTGGGTCCCCCAGCTCCGCCCACGGTAACGAGGCCGACGAAGTCGACCCCGAGGCGGAGCTTCATCGCCAGCGCGGCGGGGTGTCTCGACCTCGTCGCTCCCCTCTCTAAGGGCCAGGTTCTCATCTTCGGGGGCCTGGAGTTCGTCGCCGATCGATTCGGCAGAACCCGTCTCCGCAACCCGGCGCCTTGCCATGCAGAGGAGCCGGCGCCCAGGCAACCCCTGGTTTCTTCATCAACCAGGATCTTTGTCGTCTTTTCTCCCATAGCACCTCTTTATGTGATGTTCTTGGACTCGGAAAGTGTGGCTCATCTCTGCTGCGTGGGCTGGATTCAGTCGGAAAATACTGAATCAGGCCAACAATATGGAGTATCGGCGGTAAACTAGTCGCCATGAAATCCTCTAGGACATGTGGACGAATTTCAAGCCAGGTTTATGATGTGGGTTTGGTCGCTACAGCAAAAGCGCAACAGCAGGATCTTCGAGGCGGTACATCATGACCTAGCTAGACTCGTTGACATACCAAAGGAGGAATTGTTGGGGTGGCATTCAGTAAGTGTGAAAGGATTGTCTGAGCCTCCCTGAGCAGTTGGGTTAGGCGTTGTGTTGTTTGAGACCTGGGTTGTTTTCCCGTCGGCTCCCCTTTCTTTTCTATTTTGTTTCTCACTATAGCCACTGAGTGGCGAACTCTTGTAATTGTTGTTTGTTTCTCTTAATGAAAGGACATGGATAGCTTTTGCACATTCTCTAAAAAATAAATTCGAGAATATGCTTAAACTAACGATGATGCCTAAATTATACCAACCTCGACATAATAACTGAAGACAAGCTTGCATATAATCAATAGCATCCAAAAAGATGCGTACCTATTTATGAAAAAAAAATTAGTTTTACACAAGCTGATAATATATCTATAAGCTAGGTTAAAAAAAGTGACTTACTTAAGAACTGAGCATGTGTCCTCATACATGCCTCGGGCAACATATAACCTTGGCTGAGTAATAAAAAAACATGGGTGAGAACTAGCTACTACAAACAATTCTACTAAGAAATAATGTAGATCTAGCCCTCTCACAAGACAAATTGTAGATTGATGAAGTCAAATATACCTGAGTCCACCACAAAAGAAGTCTAACAATACGAGAATTTGAATGCTCGGATGCCCTTCGAATCGGTAGAAATATGAAAAAGAGGGCACTGAATATGTTCGGTAACATGTAAAGAGTAACTGCAAAACTATAAATAGATTCATTCTGGATATTCCCAATCCAACTGCAAAACAACTTCACAAGACCTGTGGGATTTTGAATAGAACTTAAGTACGATGTTGGAAGAATTATCAACCAGGCAACAGCTACAGCAAATTTCAAAATATATCGTATCATCTGCGAGCACACCAGACTTCTCCATGCCTTCTGGTTCAGAACTAACTCAAGTGTGGCTGAAAATGTTTAAGGGAGCAATTTTAGAAACTTAGTGGCATTTGAATCAGGAACAAGAGCCAAAGTAGCTAGTTTCAAATTTTATAGAGATGCCAAAAAAAGAGCAAGACATGGTTAAATAATTAGAATAAATCAAATATGTAAGGTTACAAGATGCATGTAGTTTTTGAGTTCCAACATACAGTCATACCTTGAAGAAAGTTTAGAAATGCAGCTGTTATGAATATTGTCAAAACATTTCTGAAAACAGTTGGTTCCAAGATAGCATAAAGTGATCCAGAAGGGCTCCAGGCAACAATTACCATGGCCTACAAAAACAACACATGACATGGCAAAGAAAGAAAAACATAATCCCTTTTGTCTATTTATACAAGGCCACTTCGTAATTTAGGTCTAACTTTGACTATCTATTTGACCAACAAAATATATATTATATGGCATAAAAAATATACCATTGGAAACTTCTTTCAAATACGAATTCAATAATATACTTTTTGTGGCATATCACCTATAATTTGCTGGTCAAATCAATGGTCAAAGTGAAACCCAAATTACGAAGTCGCCTTGTATAAATAGACGGATGGAGTGACAATTTTGAATTCAGTGATGAAAGGCCAATAGATATACCTGGAAAGCCAATATAAAGAAAGCCCACATTCGATCAAAGCTTCTGAAGAGGTGCAAAAATGTACGAACTTCAACAAAATTAATTTTGGACATCCTCTGTGTGCTAACCACATGATCATGTTGCTGCATAGTGCATACATATAAAATTAGTTCCACTATCTTGCCAAATATAATTAACTTTGATCAAATTATGCTTCAGGAACATGCATCTGAATCACTGAGTGCAAATGCATACATGTCCACTTAGTCTCTGGATAATTGTATGTCTCCATTAAAAAAGGGAAAACAGAATAAGCTGTCAGGTATGTACTATAGCTGTTTATATTACCATATTGTATAGTAGAGGTATCCTGATACAACACCTGTACATGAACTATATATTGGCCTAGAGCCCTATGGAATACACAAGTTGTTATTCCTAACACATGCTCTCCCTTTTGTTCTTCTCCGTTCGACACTGCTCACTCTCACCAGTGTACTTGCCCACAAATAAAACATGCTCAGTAGCAATATCGCATGTTACAGTTGGCTTACATCACTCAGATGAGTGTCAATCAGTGCATGGTGAAGCGACGACCATAGCAGCAAACAAGCAGTAACAACTAATAAGCGTGTTGGGTAGCTGCAGAGTAATGAACACCAAGAGGCAGCAGATTTCTGGAGGCTGGCTAGCTGAGCAAGCCAGACAGAAAATACGAAATGCAGAAGAAAAGGGAACAAAATGAAAATGAACTAAAAGGGTTAGATGCATCCATTTTTATTTTGGGGGCACTAAAAACCTTATATGCCTTACTCAAGGGACAAATTGTTGGGTTTCGCCCAAGGATCGGTCACATCACATAAATCACGAACACACGTGACTTTGGCCAAGGGCTCATATCATGCCCCTCTATTTTCTTATTTTTTCTCAAAACTATCTCACGGTCTAGTACAAAACTCAACCGGTGGTGTGCTATTATACATGGACAACCAGCTACACCATAACCTATAAGGACTCAACTTTGAAGCTAACTTTTTTTTTGGGATGAAACTTTGAGGCTAACTAGTTTTTGTACTAGGAATGATTAACTACCTAGCTAAGTCTAGTGTGACTCATACTTGCCTCATGTAGTTTGATCTCAGACAACAAAACCGACTCATATACGAACAATTATACCAGCACGTAGAAAACTACCTCATGGAGACTAATTCAAACTCAGCTCTAAAACATCTAGGACTCAGACTAGACTAAGGCAAGATTATTTCCAACACAAATGTGACTGCAGGGACAAATGCGAATGTTTCTTATGGGGCCATTTAAGAAAAAACATAGGCCCTTTCATTAAGGGTGGCACAAAACCCCTTAAAATTGAACACACACAATATTTTTGAAAAGAAGACACACAAGAACAAATATTTATCCTCGTAGAAAAGAGGTGTTGGATTCAAACTTGAGGAGGAGACAGAGAGGGTGAGCTGAACACAGGGGTGTTTTTTACTGAAGTTGTAGCTTCTCCGGTTTGCATATGGTTCTATTTATAGTACATAGTATTAAGTTTCATGCACCAACTAGTAGAACTAAATGTCCGAACTGATGGAGAAGGTTCGGCAATTCACATATACTTCAACACCCCCTCTCACGTTTGACTCAATAAGGCGTAAACGTGGACAGAAAGAGGGCAAGCAATTTTTTATTTAAAATAAATTGCGAAAGATGAGACTTGAACTCAAGACCTCTTATTTTTGATACCACATTAAGTTTCATGCACCAACCCGTAGAACCAAAAGTCCAAACTGCTGGAGACGGAGAGGAGCAGAACACAAGGAATTTTTCTGAAGCTATAGCTTGGCTTCTTCAATATGCATATTGTTATATTTATAGTACATAGATCAACCGGTTGTAAACCGACTTACTCCTAGAGCTGCTTCTAGAAAAACCAAAATTGACTACTGCTAGTAACTGTCAGGCAGCAGGCTTATCTTACTAAGTAAAGGTCAACCGACCCATAATACTACTATTTCCTGGCTAAGCAAATACCAGGTAAGGATTACTTTAACATTCTCTCCCTAATCCTTGCGTATCTACTTGGCACTGATCTTGATCATTCCAATCCTTGCGCTGAGCTCATGGAAACGAACTCTCCCTAATGGTTTTGTAAGGAGGTCTACGAGCTGATCCTTGCTGCCAAGGAAATCAGCAGAGCTTCTCCCATTGTCCAAACATTGGCGGATGAAGTGGTATCGTCAATATGTATGCTCCGCTCGTGAAGACTGGTTTCTTGCTGAGTGCTAGTGCAGACATGCTGTTCATCTTTAGCTCGACGGTGTCAGCTTTCCTTCCTCTCAGGTCACCAAGCAACCGTCTAGCCAGCTGGCTTGGCTTGCCGTAGTTATTGCAGTGACATACTCTACTTCACAGAAAGACAAAGCCAAACTCGCTGCTTGGCTGATTGCCAGCTTACCAGGCTGCCGCCAAGGAAGAACAGAGCTCCAGACGTGCTCTTCCTTGTGTCGTCGATGTTGCCAGCGAGGTCGCTGTTCGATTAGCCGACCAGCTTGGCCTCCTCTGAGCCGTGCGGGTAGGAGAGTCTGTGGTTGATCATGCCAGCGACGTAGCGCAGCAGCCGTTTCACGGTGCTCATGTGCTCCACCGTGGGGTGCTCCATGAAGCGGCTGACATATCCCATTGCAAATGCGAGATCAGGTCACGTGTGGACGAGATTTTTTTCGATAATGGGAATATATTAATATCGCGGAGATACCAATTACACCCAGCCTCTGCAACAACGAAATGTGCTAAAGACATTAGGGATGCACATAGCTCTACAACAAAAAGAAGAAGAAGAAGAAAAAACAAAAGATCCCGCTACAGTGATCAATTCCTTATAGCTGCATCACAAACCACCACCAAGATAACACCCGGAGTTCAAATTCTTTAAAAGCGACGCCTCCAAGAAGGAAAAAGTGCACAAGCTCCGTCGCCGCCCGATCATAGATCTTAGGTATTCACCCTGGAGAAAGTCTGCGCTCTCAAAACAATGCCTTCAATAAGGCTATTGCCAGGCACAACCAATTAAGGTCAGACCTTGGATCTTCACTCTGAAAGATAAGACTATGTACTCCTCCTGTGCTGCCGCCCCCGCTTGTCGATGCCGCTGCTACAAGTCACGAATCACCAAGCAAAGTCCTCATCGCCTCGAAGACTCGGTCCGCCATTACTAGACCTCATACCTCAGCCGCCATGACATTCTACGCCACTGTCGTCACCAAAGAAATCGAAATACCAACATGTCCCGTGGTGACAACAGACAACGAAGCTTCGCGTCACTCCATCCTGAAGCCTCACGGCCAGAAATCTGGGTGCACATGACCGAATCCCATCCGATCCAGTAATCTACAGCCATCAAGAGCCCAATGGAGATCTCCGGCGGAGCCTTCCGGAACTCGTCACCGGCCAGATCAATGAGGCCAGGCATCAGCCAGAACACCGTCTTGACGCGAGAAGAAATCTAGAATCGCCACCTTTATTAGGCAGATCGGCAGGCCCCCACGCCGCCGCCCGCCGGCTTCCAGCAGCAGGCCGGAGATCTTAGCAGGCACCGCCGCCACCACACGCACCACGCGGAGATAAAGGGCTTAGCCACGCCGAGTCCCCCGAACCAGCTGCCATGCCGTCCTCACAGCCACAGCAGCTGCCAAGGTCGCCGAAGAAGCCCGGGGCCGCCGCCCCGGCGTTCGTCTAGGGCCGCCGCGAGGTTCCGGCCGAAGATCCCGCCATGCGAGGAGGATGGGGCCCCCACCGCCACCATCCGTGCTAGGGGATGAGAGCCCGCCACCGCCGTCAGTCGCACGGCCTTTGACCGGCAGCATCCTTCGGCGGCGGCGGGGGGATCGGGGGCGGAGGGGGGAAGGAGGCGGCGGCTAGGGATCCGCCCGAGTCGCCACAGGGTTCTAATGAATCGCCGGTATGCTATGGCGTCGACCTCCTCCGCCGCGCTCTTGTGACTCAATTTGAGCCGCTCCTCTATGGGTGTGGGCGAGGGATTGCGATCTGCAATGTCGAGGATGCGTGCGGTGTAGCTCCCCTGATTCAAAGTGATCCCATCTTTGCCTTGGTGTACCTCGATCCCCAAGTAGAAGCAGAGAGCTTGAGATCACTCATGAGGAATTCCTTCTTTATTTCTTCCTTGCATCGGGTGATGTCGTCGTGGTTTGATCCGGTGATCGATAGATCGTCGACATAAACGCTAACGAGGCTCATGGGCGCTCTACACGAAGCCGAGGCTCATGGGCGCTCTACACGAAGCTGAGGCTCTTCAATGTGGGGTTGAGGCAAGCATTACATGCATGCGGGGTTGGCGCAGTCCATACATTGCCTTCCTCGGCCACAGTACCTTTCCTTCTTCCCCGGCGACGACGAACCCAGGCGGCTGCGACACATAGACCTCCTCCAACACTCCATTTAGAAATGCAGATTTCAGGTCCATGTGGTGACAGCACTGACAGGCCACCCCTCATGGGCAGCAAGTGCAAGGAGAAAGAGAACGGGATCGAGGTGCCCGACGGGAGCAAAGACTTCGTAGAAATCGATCCCGGACTGCTGCACGTACCCCTTGTTGATGAGGCACGCCTTGTGCTTGACGACGGCACCAGCCTCATTCTTCTTCAACTTGAAGACCCATCTCAACCCAATCGGGCTATGGCCGCGCAGCAGGTTCGTCAACTCCAGGTGCCATCTAGTTCCACGGCGGTCATCTCTTCCTTTATGGTTGCACGCCATGCCGTGTCGCGCTCTGCCTCGGTGAAGGATCTCGGCTCTCCTTCACACACGAGATGGAGTGCATCACCGTCAAGCTTGCATGCCGTGTGTCCGGGAACAGGGGCATTGCCGAGCTCATCGTCGTTGGGCGGCGGTATCACGAACTCAGGCTGTGTCGGCTGCGGAGTTGGGCTCGGTGTTACCGGCAATGATGCAGTGCAATTGGTGTGGCGAGGGCGGCCTGCTCAGTCATTTTCATGGCGAAATCGCTCGAGGGTGGTTCTGTGCTGCCTGCCGCCCAGTCCCAGCTTGCTTCTTCGTGGAAGATGGCGTCCCAGGTATTGTGGACATGCTTTGTCTCCCGGTCGTAAGCACGTACGATACCCTTTGACGTGCTTGTCTTAGCCGATGAAGATCATGGCGGTGCTCCGATCGTCAAGCTTCGGAGCTGCAGGCACACGTAAACCACACACCCAAAGGTGCGTACGTAGCGGATAACAGGCTTCCTCCCGTGCTAGGCTTCAAATAACATCATTCCGGCCAGGCTTTTGATGGGGGCGTGATTCCGTAGATACACTGCCGTGGTGACCCCCAAAATTCTGCTGGCAGTTTCCTCTGTTTCAGCAGAGCACGAGAGGTGGCAACGACCGTCTGGTTCCAGTGCTGTACTACTCCGCTTTGCTAGTCATGCTGTTTCACCGTACTACCGCAGGCTCATGGGAGTCATGCTGCCGGGAGTAGGGCAACGTGACATAATGCTACACGTGTTGCTCCCCGCAGTGGCCTGCGAAGGTGAATTCGTTGACGTTGTCTGTGCGCATGACTCGGAGTGATCATCCACTCTGCTTCCGAGTTGCTTGGACTCACTGGATTGAGGCAGCCGCGTCGCCTTTTTCCTGTTAGGAGGACCACCCACATGAAGCGGGTGCAGTCGTCGACCAACAAAAGGAAGTAGTAGTGGCAGCCGCCAGGAGTTACTAGCGAAATGGTCCGCACATGTCATCATGGACGAGGTCAAGGCATCCTTCAGCCCTGAAGGCAAACCATCTGTGCTTGGTGCCCAAGTTCTGGAAGTCCACACACGAGCTTGTTCCATCGCAGGGAATCCAAGGAGATGTGGCCGAACCGATCGCACCACCGCCATGCGTCAACATCATGGCGTGCGGCGAGGCTCATGGGGTGGGCGACCTCGAGATGCAGCACATACATCAAGTTGGTGATGCGATGTACCGTGGCAAGGAGACACTGCCTCCTGTCCTTGATGCGAAGGAGGAGGTTGTCTCGGCGGAGACTGTAAGCTTAGACCTCACCATACAACAATTTGGACCACGTTGGAGCATCAGCTGGACTCGCAATTATGGAATGACCCATTTGGGTGACTCATGGACTAGGTCGAAAGTAAGGTAAATGTCGTGGTCGATCACCCTCTGCGCTGTCATTAGGAGACGACCGGCACGTGTGGATAAAGTTGTACACCCCTGCAAGGTTAAATCTATTTGAATAGTCATGTCAGCGGTTATGGATAACTTGGTGATCTATGCCTAGATTAGACAACTATAACCATGATCTAAAAGTTGCCAAGATAAGTGTGTGGCAGACGCGGATCACATCCTCAGGGTTTGAAACGGTGGAGGATTGGTAGTGGAGTTGTGAGTTGTTGTTATGAACTTAAGATAGATGATACTTAAAGTCACCACTCTCTCAACATCTTGTAAAACTGCTTGGTAATCAATTTATATCTACTTACAAGTATTGGAAATGGTTTAAACTAGCTTTCTGCTCAAATAGTGCACAAATAGCATTGTTGGTACCTTGTGCATCTATTACTATTCTGATGCAAGTCTTGAGAAGTACTCTTCTACTCATCTTACTTTATTCACTAGTAGGGAAAAGGCTACCGCAGGCGCACTTTTTTTGCTACCACGGGCAAACACGTGTACGCCAGTGGTAAGGGATACCGCTGGCGCACAATTTGTACGCCAGCGGTAAGGCAGGTTACCGCTGGCATACAGAAGCACGAGTATGGCAGCGGTAGCCCATGTTATTGCTGGCGTACAGTTTATGTGCGCCAGTAGAATGGTTTCCAGGTTTTAAAAAAAAGAGGGCAACACCGGCCACGGGCCCTCGCTTGGCATGCCGACCAGCTGAAGAACAGAGCGGATGCCGATCAGCGCATAAACAAATCCATCCTTATTCCCATTTTTATCATCCGGCGGACATGGTAACAATACGCTAAATACACACTGGCATACACCTCCCTTTGCAATCCTGATCACAGCACAAAGCGTGGAATGGATCGCTCACTCCTCCTTGGTCTTGTCTTCGGGGACGCCGGCGGCAGGCTACGGCTGGGCCTGGGCGCCGGCGGCATCAGGGGCCATCATCTTCTTGAACTCCTCGAAGCTGACGTAGTCATCGCCGTCGATGCCGACGGAGGCGATGATCCTCTCGCACTCCTCGGTACTGCACCCCTCGTCGATCCGGCCCAGGACCTTGCCGAGCTCCGCCACGGAAATGCGGCCGTCGCCGTTGATGTCGTAGACGTCGAAGGCGTCGCGCAGCTCGGCGTCTGAGGTCGACAAAGCCGTCACGGTCGGCATCGAGCTCCTCCATCATGGCCCCCACCTCCCGCGCCCCCACGGACACGCTCGGCGGCGGCGAGATGGCGCCCGTCACCACGGCCAGCTCGAGCTTGTCACCGTGGCCATCTCGTCTTGTTCGTGCGTGAGAGAGGGAGGTAGAAGGAAAACGCATCTCGTGCGCGTTGCGCAGGAAGGAGGACAGGAGGACAGGTGTGTTGCGCAGGAAGGAAAACGCATCTCAGCTGCCCGATCCGATCCGATGGCTCACAGCCTATCAAAGGAAACACACAATCTGTGGGACGAGTCCTGATTAGCTCAGCTCTCGCTGGAATTTTCATTAGATTGCACCACTGTACACATGGACGTGCAGTACACGGTCACTAATTAATATTGATCACTACCGCTGGCGTACTGATTTCTTGTACGCCAGCGATAAGAGAGGAAGCCGGGGTGCACACTGACTACCACTGGCGCACCTATATTTTGTACGTCAGCGGTAGTTGGTCGCACCAGCTATATTCGGCCTGCACCTACCGCTGGGTACAAAAAATTTTGTACGCCAGCGGTAAGAAAATACTGCTGGCTTACAAATTATTTTGCCCGCCAGCGATAATACCGCTGGCGTACATTTTTTTTGGTGCGCCAGCGGTAGCGCTGGGGCTATAGCCTATGTCCTACTAGTGATTTATGTCTTTGATCCGGATGCTACAATAAGAAGGTAGCATTCGGGACAGGTGATCTCTAGTGGAGGTCGAGAACGGCGACATTAGTCTCAGGGTGTCCCAGTAGTGGTGTGATCTGGGAAGGCTTTGGCCGCCATGTGCTTAACGTGTAGCCTTCTCAAGGCATTTGTTAAGTTTATTTATACCTGTCTAAGGTATCTTTACGTTTTCGCTGTGTGAGTTGTGTTGGTTTGATCTCGGTTTTGACTGGGACAAAAAGGAATATAAGGAAACAAATAAAGGGATGACGTAATTATAGGACTTAATGTTAAAAGAAAAAGGGGAGGGGAAAGGAACCAACGTCCCTGCCCCTCCACTTCCTAAAATTAAGCGCCCTGATCAGGGGTGCCAAAACCAACTCGATGGTTTGGTCCCCTTTCGCCTATGCCATATAAAAGGGAGGGGAGTCCGGCAGCGATTGATCTGACTTGTTCATGATCCGCTAAACCCAAGGTTCAAAAAAGCGCTGAGTACTAAGCGAGCGGTGAGGCACCGATTAGAGGAATTGAAGCTTAAGCGAGCTTAAGCGCTGCTTAAGCGTTGTGTATGGACACAACAGGAGGGGCATCCAATCTTCCTTCAATATTGGCCCAGTAAGGCAATATTGCCCCAGTAAGGCCCATATGAAACCCTAGCCTACCCAGCTCAATCTATGTTCTCTAATCCTCACCCTCCATCTACTGTCTTCTATCTATTTCTCTCACCTGCTCCCTTCTAGGCACGCATCGACAACCGCAATGGCCTTGCTGCAGCTCCTCTTCCATGGATTCCCTGCCTCTGCCCCTCCCTCCCCGCCTTCTCCCCTCCTTCCATGCACCCCCTCCTTCCCTGCTCCGTTTCCTCAACCAAATTCTAGCAAAAATGTTGTATAAAGGGAACGGTGCCGTCTGTTGTGGAAAGTTGGCAACTCCTTGGGTAGCTGATGTTAGTATGACATATTAGAAGGTGAATCAAGACAAAGGTCTTCTATGATGACCATTCTGTAAGAAAATTTGGGTGGGTAGACCGCTCCGGGCCCACCGGAGTGCAAAACTGCCGTATAGAGGGAACGGTGCCGTCTCTTGTGGAAAGATGGCAACTCCTTGGGTAGCTAATGTTAGTATGACATATTAGAAAGTGAATCAAGAAAAAGTCACATGTGATGACCATTCTATAAGAATATTGGGGGGGGGGGGGGGGGGGGGCGTGCGGGCCACCGGAGTGCAAAACTGCCGTATAGAGGGAACGGTGTCGTCTCTTGTGGAAAGCTGGCACCTCCTTGGGTAGCTAATGTTAGTATGACATATTAGAAGGTGAATCAAGACAAAGTTCACATGTGATGACCATTCTGTTGGACCATTGGGGAGGGGGAGACCGCTGTGGGTCCACCGGAGTGCAAAACTACCGTATAGAGGGAACGGTGCCATCTCTTGTGAAAAGCTGGCAACTTCTTGGGTATATAATGTTAGTATGACATATTAGAAGGTGAATCAAGACAAAGGTCACATGTGATGACCATTCTGTAAGAATATTGGGGGGGGGGGGGGGGGGTACACCGCTGCAGGCCCACCGGAGTGCAAAAATGCCGTATATGGGGAACGGTGCCGTCTCTTGTAGAAAGATGGAAACTCCTTATGTACCTAATGTTAGTATGACATATTAGAAGGTGAATCAAGACAACGGTCACATGTGATGACCATTCTGTAAGAATATTTGGGGGGGGGGGGGGGGGGGGGGGGGGTACACCACTGCGGGCCCACCGGAGTGCAAAAATGCCGTATAAAGGGAACGGTGCCGTCTGTTGTGGAAAGCTGGCCACTCCTTGAGTAGCTAATGTTAGTATGACAAATTAGAAGGTGAATCAAGAAAAAAGTCACATGTGATGACCATTCTGTAAGAAAATTTGGGTGGGTAGACCGTTGCGGTCCCACCGGAGTGCAAAACTGCCGTATAGAGGGAACGGTGCCGTCTCTTGTGGAAAGATGGCAACTACTTGGGTAGCTAACTTTAGTATGACATATTAGAAGGTGAATCAGGACAAAAGTCACATGTGATGACCATTCTGTTAGAATATTTGGGGGGTGGTGCAGGCCCACCGGAGTGCAAAACTGCCGTATAGAGGGAACGGAGTCGTCTCTTGTGGAAAGCTGGCACCTCCTTGGGTAGCTAATGTTAGTGTGACATATTTGAAGGTGAATCAAGACAAAGGTCACATGTGATGACCATTCTGTAGGAATATTGAGGAGGGAGGGTTGACCGATGCGGGTCCACCGGAGTGCAAATCTGCCGTATAGAGGGAACGGTGCCGTCTCTTGTGAAAAGTTGGCAACTCCTTCGGTATCTTCCTGAGCATTCGACGGCTACCTCGACAACATCATCAACTCCGCTGCGGTGACACAGTCATCGGGGGTATGATCTCGTTGCTTGCAACTCGCTGGTGATCTTGGTTATCGCGCGATAAAAATTTTGTTTTGTGTAGCGCATTCCCCATCATAGTACCCTATCTCACCTGCTGCTAAAGTTAAGGGCGACAAAAGTTGGGCATTTCAATGTCCAAGGAACCATATGAAACTGATCAGATAAAGTCGGTTCCTCATACTTCAGCTGTCAGAAGCGCCCTAATTATGAACGGGATATTTGGCAAGTATACAATACCCATAATTGGACCACTGGATAGCCGCCTAAAGGTCTTGCACTATATGTAAGACAATAAAGTTTACATGCTCACTAATAAGAAGTCTTTTAACCTCAATTTTGTGGGTTATTCAGACGATGCCTTGCGATGTGTGTGGATACTAACGTTTCCACGTTATGTTACATCACCACCTTCGCATATGTAGCTATATCGTGGAAAAGCTCCAAAAGAAGGCTCATGGTGTCATTTATGATGCAAACGCTTTTGTGGCATGTTAAAGAGGCTATAAGGCAGGTAGTGTGTCAACATTATATTCCCAAAATTAAAGTGGTAGACAGCATCTCTAAACCACTTACTGCGATTATGAACCCGCTGTTTTCTATGCGAGTAACAACAAGTCAAATGGTGTTGCCAAAACCATTGGCATTATGTATCATGTTGTTAAAGATAGAGTCCAGAATCAAACAATTAATGTCAAGCATATAAGTACGACCCATATGCTTGCGGATCCAATGACTAAAGGCTTACCCCAGTATTTTTTCGTGACCATATAGCTGGCATGGGATTACTGGAAGCCTTATGATTTTGGAATAAAGGGACCATTATAAAAACCACTCCCATTAAGTAAAATGTCTTCCATTTTGAAATAGGCGGATGTACCATAAGTGTTGAAGTTCAATAGTATTTCATTGATTATTGTAACACCTCACTTTGGTGTATCATTCCTATGAAGAATGGGCAAATGAAATTAAAACCTGACGATCAAGGGGAGAATGTTGGTTTGATCTCGGTTTTGACTGGGACAAAAAGGAATATATGAAAATAAATAAAGGGATAATGCAATTATAGGATTTCACGTTAAAAGAAAAGGGGAGGGGACATGAACCAACGTTTCCTGCCCCTCGACGTCCTAAATTAAGCGCCCTGGTCGGGGGTGACAAAACCAACTCGATGGTTTGGTCCCCTGTCGCCTATGCCATATAAAAGGGAGGGGAGTCCGGCAGCGATCGATCTGCCCTGTTCATGATCTGCTAAACCTACTCCCGATATTCCCTCACCCTACGATCTAGGGAGGCACAACAGCGATGGGAAGACCAGCCTACACTCCAGCCGTGCCGGGCCAATGCTGGTGGCGGCCAGAGGGGATCAGCAAGATCTCCAGATCATCTGCTACGGCTACATCGACTACATCTACAATGGCAGATCAAGCTCTAGTAAGTTTCATCCCTAATCCATGCCTCAATGTTATTTAGGTGCACTAAACTATGATCTGTAATGTCAAAGTGCAAACTAAAGCTAAAGATTAATTCTAACAAGTTGCAACTTGGTCATAAGACACTTGTGTGTAATAAGTTGTTAACCCTGCTCGCTTACGAGTTGTTCAATATATTGTAGTTTCAATCATAGAGTTACTGTTGTTGCGACATACTTTGTGCACTCTGCATGTATGTTTATAAAGTGCACTGAGTATGTTAGGTCTTAGGAGTTTAATTTTTACTTATGTCAAGATATGATCAAACATGATGCGAACTGGCTCGCTAAGAGTTTGGGAGTTATATCACTCTACTCTATCATGTGTATTGAATTACTGGTTGTGACTGGTTACAGGTTGATGCTACGGCTCAGTTAGGACCGAGTGAGGGAGCTATATCACTCTATCCCGTTAGAAGTATTTACACACCTGATGTGCGGATAGGAGGTGGCGTTCCGAGCCCTCCAAGTTCATAATACATAACCTGTGTTGAAATCTCGTCTTATCGTTGATCATACTTTGAGATTGTACAGATCAAATTCCAGGTCCCAACATAACTAATAACAGACACTTTTGTAGGAATTTTTTGAGAACATTTCATTGGACATACTTAAACTTGTGACTTTACTTGGTTTTCTCCTTCAACTAGAATCTCTGCATGGGCGGTCCCTCAAGTTGTTTCCATTTGCACCATAGCTTGAAAATGTCGTTAGGCTAACGGAAAACGCTGAGGTGGCCTCTATCCCGAATTCCTGATGCGTTGGAAGTGGAAGTGTACGACACTAAGGTGGAGAATGCATTAGGTCCGCGGTCATCCCCTAAACTAAACCTGATTTTAATCAGAATTTATAGTGAGTTGGGCCTGGACTCCTGTGGCATATCAGCTTAACTAAGGTCACTGATTACTTGATGTTTCCTTACCTGATTAGCAAACCCAAGCAGAGAAGGGCCACGGTGGCCTCTGCTAGGCTCGCCGAATCGCCAGTATCGTAGGAATGTAGGGAATGGTTCAGTAGTGACCAAAATTGAATGCTGGTGCCCGAGTTCGCCACTGGTGGCGATGGTGTCGGCGAGGCAGCACATAGCTCGCTGAAGCGGCAAAATTGGTGCTTTACTATTTAGGAAGCACCCATGCGGTTGATGGAGGAAAGTGAGTAATCGACACAAGTTTAGGGAGCTCCCATGCAATTTTCTCAAAAATATATCAAACCAAATAGTAACGACTTGTGTATTGTCAATCTTGAAAGTTCACCACAGATGTACTTTACTGTTTAGTCTATTTCCCATAAGTCGCTATACTAGACAAAACGAACTATTAAGGTTAATGATGCATGCTATGATATTCTGATGTAAAATCATGTAATGGAAAATCGAAATAACAAACTCTCATTCTTATATCAGATTGCACATAGTATTCGTTGCACAAAAGAATAATGCAAAAGATTAGTGAGTAACCTCAGTTTCATTTTTCGTTTTCTTAGCTGCCGCAAAAAAGTCAGCTCTTGGATCCATTGGCCATCCAAGCTGTTTATAACATTTCTTCAACCTTAAAGTGTGGAGGTTTACGACAAAAAGGTGACAAGTAAGAAAATCTCTTTTTCCTAAATTTCTTAGCTCTTAGTCTTTGGAAGCACAATAAATTTAACTATTAAGAACAACTTACCAGAAGAATTCATTCAGGTCATCATAGTTTCTCCACTTTGAGTGGCTCACAGTACCATGTTTATTGACTAGAGCTTCCTTTTGCATCAAACGAATATTAAAGAAATAAACAATGTCAAAGAACATTTAGCAAAGAAAAGTATGCCATATAACATCTGAGCACATACCTTCTGAATAACATTGTAGATGGGTTGAATAACCAGCTTTAGAAATGCATCATCATGCCGTCTGGCCGAAAGAGTGGGTCAAAAGAACGAG
Organism: Poa pratensis; assembly: GCA_947311845.1. NCBI lineage: Eukaryota > Viridiplantae > Streptophyta > Magnoliopsida > Poales > Poaceae > Poa > Poa pratensis. The sequence continues at coordinate 5,925,143 of CAMZMU010000080.1, read as the reverse complement.
ACATTATGCCATATAAATCCCTTGCCATCTGGCTCATGAATTTAGAGCAAACAAGATTAATCAATCAGTCAATGTATGTTAAACACATACCCATGGGATTAACCTTAGGGTCTATTTTATGGCAAAATAATGTATATAGGTCCATTTCTAAATATGTCTGAAATGGGTATTTAATAAACAATAACAAAATACATAAAAATTGAACAATAATATATTATTTGTAAAGATGTCGTATCCTAGATCACGAACACCGGGGGTACGAGGTACCCCCTTTGTAGATTTGGCAAAGGGGCACTAGGAGGTTTCGATCGGCTTCCCGAGATGACGAACGCACGCGAGCACGACACCGCAGGAAGTACAAGGACACATCGATCTACCCAGGTTCAGGCCGCTCGGAAGCGTAAAACCCTACTCCTGCATGTCTGAATAGATGTCACCATGAGTCTAGCTACAAGGTGGTTCCCGGGTGGCACGCCCGGCTGGTGCGAGGAGGAAGAAGGAGAGCAGATCCTTCCCGGGGAAGGTCACCTCTCTTCCTTCTTCTCCTTTTGGTGGTTTAGCCTAGCCTTTGCTATGAATGACCTGAATTGCTCCTCTTTCGATCCACCTCTCTCAGTGGCCTTGGCCCTCCCTTTATAGCCTAGGGGTCACCATAGGCGGTCACGCGAGAGGCACATGCTCCGGGTCTTGGCGGGAGAACCGCCCAAAAGCTGAAAAGGTGGGCGGGAGGTGCGTGCCGGCACCTCCCCTCTTCACGCACTCTGGGTTCGTGGGGGCCAAAAGCGAGTCCCCTGGCGACGTCCCTCCTCGGATGATCAGGCGAATCCGAGGGAGGCTGGTGAACCACAGTGCATCGTGGAACCAGTCAAGCCGTCCCCGGATAGTACTTCTCGGGGCCAGGGTCGAGGTTCCCAGGAACCACCCTGAGTGGGTTCCTAGGAAGATTTCCTTCAGTGCCAGCTTGTCGAGGGAGTCCGCGGCGGATTGAATCTTGGTCAGGTTGTCGTTGCCGGGGCATGCTGGCTGGCATGCCGGGTTGTCGAGGTCGAGTCTTGTCCATCTTCACGGTGGGCCCACAGGTTGTGGTCCCGCTTTGGCAGGAGTCGGGGAGACCCCTGGTTCCACGATTGCGACAAAAGCCATCTCTTATTTTGTGTAATTCAGTCGACATAGTGTTCGTGGAGTTTAAAATCATCCATAAAAATACGCAAAAATTTCAAACAGAAATTGCAGAAAATGATAGCTCACTGTACATACTGTGGAAAAAGTGTATCCTGAAATAATCACCCATTGGCAAGAATCTTCTGAGAAACGCTCATGAATTCAGACCTTTCCCAATACTCAGGTTTACCACATAAAATTCTCCATTTGCATGCGTGAGTAGGGATGCAATATGCACGACTCAGATTTTTCTTCGTTCTTTTTTGTTTTTGCTCTGCTTGCTTGGGTGTGTAATTAAGTTTGTTCCTACCTTTTCAATACATCGAGACGCAAAGTTTTTGCGTTTTCTCAAAAAAAAAAATCATAAAGTAGTTTTTTTTCCTAATGACCCTCAGTGATATGACATCATAACATGCAGTGAATCAGAAGACACTTCTTCAAGTGATGTAGTATTCACAGTCCATAGACCAGTGTGATTGGCACGACACATGAATAGCTCTATGAAGTTCACATGTATACCAAACAAAAGCCCGATTTGGCATTTACTGCCTTGTCAGCATTACTGCCACTATGCAGAAAAAATGAAACTGAAACAAGATTTTCAATAAAATAGCAAGCAGAACTTGTGAGATATGTCACATGCAAAGATTCTATCATAACTAGAAATCTCATATACAGGCACACAATTTGTCACTTACATGATGGAATATATAACAAAGGCATTCAGGCATAAAGCGAACATTTGAAGCTTCACCCCAGATCAGAAAATACAGCCCTACGTAAAGAAGTTCTGGTTGCTGTGTGGTGGCACCGTTTGGAATTCTGCAATGTAATTTTTTATGGTTAACACAGTTGATGATTTTTTGCAACAGATGTGCAACAAACAGTTATATTACTTACTTGATGTTTGACTCCAAATCCAGATATCGGCACCATGAAATGTAATTTTGAAAAAATTTCTTCATCAAGTATATCACTGTACTACTTTGTATCTGCAAGTCATAGTGGAAGCTCATGAATCAGTTTAACATGGATGGATATATTAATAGGAACATAAAATTATATGCAAACATGCTGCAACAAGTAAAATTTATTTAACACTAGTGAAATAAAAAAGAATTCCAGACGAAATGATTTACCACATTATTGGATCTTTCACCGCGGCGGGCATTACGCCCTTCTCTCATTTGGATGTTGGCAAGCAGCATGATCAAATTCTCTTTTTGATTCTCCACATTGCCTTTCTACAACAATGAAACAAAACATGGTATGAAACGCTAAACAGATTACAGTGAACGTGCACACATAGAGCCTCGGCACATAGCTATCAAAACTCGAGAACCGCCAGATTACTTTTTGACTAGAGCATAGCAGAAAAAAAAATCCCAATAGGTATAGAAACTATAGGTAAAAAAATAAAATAAAAGTACTTGCTCCATCCCAAAATGTAAGGCGCGCTTTATTTTACACGGTCTTTGATGCACAACTTTAACCACTAATATATGCCAAATTATATGGATTGAGAATGTATAAATGGTATCGTTGCATTTGTCTTGCGAAATTATTTCATTTCATATATCTTTATACTAATTTTGTGGATATATTATAAGTATAAATCATAGTTAAAATTGTAAGTTGTTGACCAGCGAAAATCAAGAGGGCCTTACATTTGGGACGGAGTGAGTAGTTTACATGTTGTTTCTTTTGTTTATCTTTACTATTAAATGGGAGTTGCCAGTACGTTGGTACGTCGTCAAATGGTCTGCCAGATCGCTTCGTCGATCGCCCCTACGTATCGCTAAACCTGGCCCGGCCCAGTTAGAAAACCAGTGCGCCGGCCGCACATCACCGACCACCCACCCGCACGAGCCAAGGTTGCGAAGGCGCGCGACATGTATGCTCCTCCCCCGCCTGCGCCCCACGGACCGCCTCCTCGCCGGCGGTCCCCTCATCCTCCCCCTCGCAACCGCCTCGTGCTCCGGCCGGCCACCGCCGCCATGTCCTCCTCCTCCTCCCCCTTCACGGCGGCAGCGCCCCCGCCCCATCCGGAGGGCCCCGCTGCGTGACGTGGTGTTCGACATGGACGGGACCCTGACGGTGCCCGTCATTGACTTCCCGGCCATGTAGTGTGAGGTGCTCGGCGGGGAGGCCACCTACACGACGGTGCGCGCGGCGGGCGGGGACGCCACCGACAGACACCACTCCATCGAGTCCTGATCCCCGACGAGCAGCGCCGCGCCCACGAGGCATCGCCAGGTTCGACCGCAATGGGCTCAATCGCCTCCAGATCATGCCCGGTGAGCGCCTCCCCATCGCGTCCACCCCCAGCTTTGGATTCTGATTTCAGATAGCATAGAGAGATGATGTGCTCTGTATTGCGATCGATTTGCAGTTTCCCTACTTAATCACTATACCTTTCAGGTGTTTGATGAAACGCCCAGCCACATCGGCAACACCAATTTAGACCTATATGATGGAATCTGCAAGGCAGCACGACCTAATTCATTCTTGTACAAGTGGTCAGTTCAGTTCAGATCATTTACCAGTACGATTAGCAATCATCTATTTAGAGGCATTCTACATCGAATGGATGATTTCACCCTAATTTTTATATGGTTACCAGGATAGATAATATAAAAATACTTGATGTTCAAATCGATATCAAGCACATTAATCCTTTTAATGTTAAGCTTGGTTACCATCCTTACAAACTCATAGTACTGGAGAATATTTGCAACAATGTAAATGGCTGAACTAGGTAGGATTGCAATAATTGTAGAAGAATTTGCTCGCATGAACTCAAACTCATAGTACTGAAGAAAAAGGTTGCTTACCTCGCCCAGTCTAAAGAAGGAAGGCGAGGGATGATCTAACAAAATAGGAAAAGAAAAGGTAGTGCTCTTTTATCTGATGTTTGTCCTATGAGGTGGTTTTAAAGTACTCACTTGATGCATGGCAAATCTCCTACTTGATGGTGTGCACTTGATGTTCATACACAGTGAGCTGAATTATTTTCGGTGGCAAGTTATTTAATTGTTGTGTACCATATTTTCATAGCTTCTTTATGGTGCAATCTTTCGTCAGATTCGGTCCTTATTTTGGCTTTTGTGTTTGGTCACAGCTTCTTGATGAAGCTAAACAACGAGATGACACCATCGAGCTGAAGGATGGCACCACAGCCCACGACATCATCACCGGTACAATTTCACTTCACCCCCTCCCGAGAGGGGAACACTTGAAATTTTAGGGAGTTCACCGCCGCCTGTGCTCTTAAAATTTTATTGGCTTTGTGCTCGGTATTTTGGAGAGCTAGCTGGATGCGCTTCTTAGATAATGTGGCATTCTTTTGTTAGGTTTAGTACTTGAATCAAATATTTGGCCACAAAATCGGTGGTACTATTTTATCAATATGTCATTTAATGGATGGATTCGTTAGAAACTCTGAATCATGTCTGCAGTGTAAACCCTCTTGAGCGCTTGATACAGCTGCTAGCATACATGCTCCCGCTGTTGGGGCACCACGCTGGACTGCCCGTCCTCTGGAGTAACAGGCTCCCGCTGCTGGGTACCATGCTGGACCTAAAATGAACACAAAACAGCAAGTTGTTTTGTGGTCGTGTCATATGTGCACCGGTCCTAATGCTCACATCTAACCTTGGCATTCCAAAAATAAATAAGATGTAATTTGAAGGCCCCAGTGATACCGGGTATTTCGATTTACACCTTGGTCCATTTCGCCTGAATGCCTGATATTATCCTCGATTACTACTTTATGATTTCAACACTTTTAACCTGTGAGATACTACATTTATGATATATTAAAATGGAACATGGAAGGTTTTCATGTGAGCCTAATTTTATAATGATTTAAAAATATTGTTGATGTAACAATTTCCCTTGTAATTTGGTAACTTTCAACATGAATGATTTAATTGTGTTTTCAAAATTTTATGCATGATATTTTTTTCTTATAGATAACCATGATGCACATAAAGAAGATTTGAAGTTAGGTGGTGAGTTTTTATTTCTCTTTCAAGAAGATTGATGTACAGTACAAGGAAACTAAACCTAGAGCAAAACCTTAAATATTTCAAATGGTACAAGCCAAAACCAAAGTGAAATATAAAAGTTTTGTTCTAAGTTTGAGAGCACGTATTGAAATATTTTTAAGCCGTGGCAACGCACGGGCATTCAACTAGTATTGTCATGTATAGCACTATTTCAGGAATGAACATAACGGTCCATGCATGATTTGAGCCATAATAAATCTTGGAAAGAAAGTGGCCCATCTGGCTGTCTTTTATTGTCAAGGTGGGAGATCATGCTTATTAATCTTTGCACGCTCCCAACTATTGTGCACCGTTCGATCATTTTGATTCAAGGGCCAAGATTGAATGCGGTGACCTATTACCTCGTACAAGGTAATAGGTCACCCATGAGAGGTAATAGGTCTCACCCAACCCTCTTAAATAGGTATTGCCACTTTTACATTTGGTAAGTGTTACATAAGAGGAAACAACACAATTGGGAAGTATCAACTAGTAATGTGAAATAAAACTGTCGTATAGTCCTACCATGTAAGGAGCGTTCAGGTAAAAAGAAACTACCATATTGCTGACTAATGTGATTGAAGCCATTGGGTGTAGCAACTGAAAGGGGAAATATTTATAAGAATTATTTGATTATTTATGTATGATATTAAGATGTATAAACAAACACATATGTATAATTAGGTGGGCTGAAGAATTTGATGTGTAACCAACTTGACGCAGACACGGACTGATCAGGTGGCAGCCGGTTACACGGTGGTCCAATGGACTAGTCGAATCGCCCTAGTCATGAAAAAGGAAATCGGGAGGGAGATATTCGTGATGGAGTGGTGATAAGTTTCCGGAAGATCAATTAAAAAAAATCCCCGGAAGATAATATTGATGAGCCTAGTAAAAGGATATAGACGAGCGATTTGTGGGTGAGCGTGATTCAGGGTGGAGTTTTTTTTTCAATTTCTTTTTTATTAGATTCCTTGTTTGCGCGTTCCGCGACCGGGAGAAGGCGACTGGCTGAGGCAGTTAACTTGCACATGCTAATTGATTGGTGCCACTAATTATTGAAATCAATGGTTGATGCTCAATTGCATGCCATTGCTAATTTGTTGCCTACAATAGTGTGAAAAGTTGCCTATCGGTGCAGCTAAGTTTCACAGTAGTGTGGAAAGTTGCCTACAGAACTAAGTGTCCCAATGGACTAGTAGAGTCGCCCTAGTCATGAAAAAATAAATTTGGAGAGAGATATTCGTGATAGAGTGGTGATAAGTTCTCGGAAGATCAATTAAAAGATTCCCGGAATATAATATTGATGAGCCTAGGAAAAGGATATCGACGAGCGATTTGTGGGTGAGCATGGTCCAGGGAGGATTTTTTTTTTTGTTTTCTTTTTATTAGTTTCCTTGTTTGTGTGTTCCGCGACTGGGAGAAGGCGACTGGCTGAGGCGGTTAACTTGCACATGCTAATTGATTGGTCCCACTAATTATTAAAATCAACAGTTTGATCAATTACAATAGTAGAGTCAAGTGTTGGCCATAATATAGTGCCATGTCATCTATAGGCAGCTCTATAGCCAACAGGTACAATAGTAAGATATAAAGATAAGCTATTTTATTGATAAATGGTCCACCATTCACTCTCACAGAGTGTCTAGGAGCACGTGCCAGAGCTGGCTCTTGCATGAGAGCCCACTCCTTTTCTCTCTCCTATTCTCTCTCCTCCAACTAAGCAAAAATATATTAATTTAATCCTTATAGCCCGGTCACGTCACTCTATTGTACTTGCTCTTAGGTACACTTATGAGGTAAGAGGCGCCATCTTAAAAGAACTTGTTCTTGTGGACAGCATGTGACCAATAGGAAATACACCAATCAGAGAATGTCAACCACATGCACGTGGATGTGGCCACGGACAGGCCAAACAAATAACAAACAAGTAACGTGGAAAGAGAATTGTTCTTAGTTTTTCCTTTGCCTAATTTCTAATTAGTCCAGCTGCACTTTTTTAGCACCGTGAGAGCACGCGAACCGTGTGATCGAGTGGAGGAAAAATCGTGGGCCGGGGACAGGTGCTCTCTTGGTCGAGTGGGAAAAGCGGAGGGGTGTGGTCCATGTGGGGAGAACTGGGGACAACTGGCAGAACAGACGGACGACATAATTCTCTGAACTAGGTACATGCACATGCTGATATCATCCAATTTAGTTGTGTTTTCAAATTTTCAAAAAGCTATAACTTTTGAATCAAGCGTCGAAATTAAGATCCATTTTGACCCTTAGGCTTCTCGTTACGAGTTATTCAAAACTAGACCCCGTAAGGGTATTACCGAATAACTTTTTTTCAAAAGCAACTTTAGTGCTACAGGAGGCAACTTTAGTTCTAGACATAGGCAACTTCATTGCACTGTGTGTACCAGTGAATTCACCTAACATTATCCCAACTTGCCCACCGTGACTGCTAAGTTTTCTAACGTTGATGCTCTATTGCCTACCACTGTTTCAAATTAAGTTGCCTACCGTTGATGCTCAGTTGTCTACCATTGCTAATTTGTTGCCTACCGTGGCTGCTAAGTCATCTGCCATTTCTAATTAGTTGCATACATTACTGTGAAAATCACCTATCATTCATTCTAGGTTGCCTACCTCAGAAACTAAATTGAATACAAATACTATGAAGTTGCCTATGGTTGATGCTCAATTGCCTGCCATTGCTAATTAGTTGCCTACAATACTATGGAAAGCTGCCTATCGGTGCAGCCAAGTTTCCTTGCTCTGAAACTAAGTTGCCTAATGTACTACAAATGTATTGTAGGAAATTTAGGATAAGGTTAGGATACTCACCAATCATGGTAGGAAAACTTAGACAACATTAGGCTGACTGACGTCATGGTAGGTAACCTAACAGGAAGGTGCTTCCTTCAGCACTAAAGTTGCTTCCTTCGGTACTAAAGTTGATTTTTGAAAAATGTTTGTCAAAACATACCAGTATGGGATCTAGTTTTGAAGAGCTCATCGCGAGGACTCTAATGGTGAAAACGGATCTCAATTCCGATGTTCTGTTTAAAATTTTAGCGTTTAAAAAAATTCAAATCGGAATTAATGACACATGAAGTCATCCGGTTTTCTTGCTTGTAGCCTAACGTGTGAAGCAGAACTCACACGGGGCTAGCAGGTTGTGTAGGACTTAGGAAGGGACCATGTGGGAGAGGGGAGAGGGCACCCGATAGTTCTGCTTTTTAGCGCGCGGTGGAAAGCTTGACTAGGGGCTTTCCTTATTTAGGGTGTTTGCTCCGGACTGCTAGCCAACAAAGATTTGCTGCCTAGTTGCATCCTTTCTTTTGATGCATTATGTTAAGTATGGTGTGACTCTACCTAATCCTATTATGAGGAACCCTATAGTCCTATAGAGATCTTGATATGGATGGGAGTCCACTTGCTTTCACAAGAAGACATATAAGAACCTTATATAACCATGATAAGATGGCCATAGGAACCTAAACGACACAATCCAAAGCAAGGCGCAAACAAAACAAGTATTAGAGGCTATGCTTAGTTGGTATTAGATTGTCGTGTAGGGTGGGGTCTAAGGGTCCTAAAAGGTTTTAGAGGGCTGTGAGAGAGCGAGAATACTTTGTACCCTGATGAGGCCACGCTTAAAGAAATAATGATTGCCTCCTCCAATGTTTTTCTCTTCTGCTATGATTCCTCATCGTCTTATTTTGATGCAAGTTTGTGTCTCACGTTGGCAGACTTCAAACAAGTAGTCAAATTTCAATTTCGGAGGGACCAGACCTCACCCTGGCCATAACTAAGCTCCTGAAAGTGCATCTAGGTCCCCCTAGTGGGTTTTGGATGATTAATGACAAAAACAATTAGGAGTATTGATTAATTGCATATTGAAAAACTTTAGTTCCATGTGCTAGTTGGAAGTGTCAAAGGTGACACCTAAAAAGATTTAAAAGAGATGCCAAGATTAAGGAATTTTTTCTTAGAACTTTTGGTAGTTGCGTACCATAATGAGACATAGGAAAATACATACTATCAAAAGGGGGGCTTGACTAAAATGAGGAGTAGGAAATCTTGCTAAAGTGCTAAAAAAGATTTCCAAAACATGCAATTGAAATTCTCTCGACCTCCAGTTTTATATATACCCCGGTACTAGTGGACTAGTCAGCTGGTACAACCGAACTAGTGAGATGAGAGTGTGGGTCTCTAGCCACCGTCTGTGCAGTCAGAACTAACAGACACATGTTTCATTTCAGAGGAGTCTATGTTAGGGTCTGGTACCTTGGAGTGGAGAGGTATTTGGTACCTCCAAGTGTGTCCAGGTGATCTTAGACATCGTTTTTCCAACATCATCCGGAACCGCCGAGCTGGGAATTGATGGTTTTCTGTATAGTCGGTTTTTAGGGTGCTCTTTGTTGGGGTCTGGTACCACCGAGTTGTGTGGTGTGAACCACCATGCCAGTCTTTGTGTTGGACAAAGTTGTTGTTGTTTTGAGCCTAGAACCAGAACCATCAAGGGTTTAGCATTTGATACCTCCGAGGTTTGGATCATCACGTGGTTCTAAAAGGGCTCAGCACCTCTGGGTATTGTGGGTGCACTCTCTGGGCTTAGTGTTCTTGCTTGCAGTTTTAAATTGTGAGTGTCGTCTGGTATCTCCTGGCCATCCATCTTTGTGAGTAACAAATAGTTTTGGTGGGCATGCCTATATTATGCTACGCACCCGCCCGCTGTTGCGGGCATTTTTTTTCTTTCTGCAATGCCAGATCGCTCTATTGCAAAGTCGGGCGACAACGCTGCAAGCCGGGATGGGCAATGCTACAAGATTTGCATCAGACAGGGGGTCATCCTTCGACAATGACCAGGGGTGAGGCCTAGATGTGGGCAATGGTAGGGAAGGTGGGAGCAGAAGAGCTGCTCCCGGAGGCACTTAACACTTGAGCGTGTTGCATATATAGGAGTCTTCTTATATCAATGCATTGAAACGCGGGTTGCACTCGGCGTCAGCCGGCTCGACCGCCGTTGAATCCATACGTGCTGTCTTTGTTGTGTTGTATGGCCTACGTGCTCCACTGCCTTACATTATTCTCGTCTACCTCACCACTTTTTGGGCATGGGAGTCCCCGGGCATGCATCCACTTGTTTGGTTGCATTTCGTGGAAAGATGGGAAAGGAAAAACTCGGCTATAGCTTTGCAATAAAATCTACCGGCTATTGCAACAAAAAAATACATACCTTAACAACATTGAAAAATAATTCGATTTTTTTGGAGAAGCGACGGTAGATTGTTGCAACAGAATCACCGAGGTAAAAACAACATTTTTTATAGCGCTCACAGCAACAAAAAAATGGTAGGAAACGATTCATTGCAGTAGTGGGAACAAGCTTTGCAACATGGCACGCCGCTTTGCAGTAGCAAAAAAAAAAAAACCTCAGCCGGGGCCTTGCAGAGTCACGTGTTCGGCTTGTAGCAGCGCTGGCCTGCATTGTAGCGTCTCACGTCTGGCTTGCAGCAGCAACGGTCGGCCTTGCAGCGTCGCGCGGTTTTGCAGCAGCACAAAAAATAACGGCGGCCAGACTTGCAGCGTCACGCGGCCGGCTTTGCAGCATAAAAAAAAGGCGGCCGGCCTTGCAGCGTCGCGCATCCGGTTTGCAGCGTCACGCGGCCTGCTTTGCAGCAGCAAAAAACAGCGGCGGTCAGCCTTCCAGCGTCGCCCGGTTTGCTGCTGCACCGACCGGCCTTGCAGCGTCGACAGCCGACTTGCAGCGGCTTGCAACAGCACCGATTGGCCTTGCAGCGTCGACAGCAGACTTGCAGCCGTGCGTCCGGTTTGCAGCATCGACCGTCCGGCTTGTAGCAGCACCGGCTTATAGCGTGTACGACAAACGAGCGACTGGTCACACACGTGCTGCGCGCGCGGGGCGACTGATTTTCCCAGGAAATCAGGCGGTTGTTTTAGATCATTTTCCTTGAAACGCACAGCAAGCTTTTTGCGTTTTCCGGAAAAGAAGGTAATAGACTAAGAGAAGAGTACATGATGAGTTTAAGTATCAGTTGTTCCGCACCTGAAATCCGAATTTTTGCCTGAGCCAATCAAGCAAATCACGAATCTGCAGTTGTTCAGGAACGGAAGATGGATCCGGTCTTGGGTGAAGAAGCTCTACTGCTGCTTTAATCTGCAGTTGTCACAGCACAAAGAAATCAAATGTACATGTCGTATTAGCGAAAGCAATAATATTCCAAAGGAAATTCAAGGTATATATGACCCGACCTCCGGAATTTCCATTACTGGATGTGGAGCACTAATATTCAGGGGTAGAATGTTGTAAGATTTCTCCTTTTCAACCACTTTAGCGAACTGACCAATCTACAAAACAATTGCTCCAAGATATTATATTTCAATATGCGCATGCAGGTGCAGTATCAAATATTTGTAAATGTTGCTGGATGTAGAACCTCATTGTGATCGCTTCCAGATTCCACGGTGGGCACGAGCTCCTCCGTGATCTCCATGGTGCACTCCTCGCCCTTGGGTGTGCGGCGCGGTGGTGGCGAGGAAGGTAGTGGATCTTCTTAAGAGAGAAGAGGAGAACACCGATGATGCCAATGGAGTGTGGATGTGGATTGCGCTTTTGAGCTGTTTGGCTATGGATTCCGTGGGGATTTGATTCGCCTCATGTGGCTTCTTATTCTATTCTTTTTAGGTTGGGACGACCAATTAGGAGGGAAGCGAGGAATTGGTAGCACAAAGGTTGAGGGGGAGGAAGACGGTGGCCAGTGGGAACGAGGAGGCGTACTGAGTAGACTGACGAGTGGTGCTGGCTTTCATCATTCCCCTTGCTTTAATTGCCTTTTTAAAGAAAAAGAAAAAATCGACATTCCCCTGCTGCTGCTGTCTTCTTTCGCTTCTTTCTTTGATACGGTATGTGCTTTTTCAGTGTCCGGTTTCACGCTTTGATTCGTGTGCGACCGAGAGGAAAAGTAGACAAATTGTTCGCTGTGTTCAAAATGTATTCCCTCCATCCGGCTATTTAGGACCGCATTTTGAAATCTCCCGTACCAAGTCACGAGTGGGGAAGTTGCAGAAAATATAGGATTCACTGGGCAGATTTACGTTGGGCCTCGTATTAATTGCGTTCATCTCCAAAGATCCGCACCACCGCCTCGCCGTAGATCCGCTCGATTCCTCGGCCTCCGGCGTCGCTCCGGCGGCGGGAGGTCGGGGAATCGGCGGATCCGTGTATATAGGTTATGTAGGTGTGAGTTGTGTTGCTGCCGGCGTCGCCATGGAGGAGGAGGCGGCTCCGGTGGTTCTTTTGCAGGTGGAGGTCTTCTTCCGCGGCGGCGGCGTTCCTCGGAGCTCTGGCGTCGTCCCTCCGCTGCTCCCGTGCTCGCGGCTCTGCGGACCTGCGGTGTACGGGCTCCCCTTCGCCGGATTCCGCGGGACGGCGGATTCGGCGTCGACGACTACCGTGCAGGAGGCTGGCGAAGTCCGGTTCGACGATGGCGACGTCTACTGGTGTAGGTCCCCTGGGGCCGACGATCGGCGACTTCCCGTCCGTTCGGGGATGCTCTCGATCCAAGGTTTGGAGAGCAAGAGCGGCGGCGCGCCACCGACGGCGCCGTGGACGAAGACGTCGTCGATTTACTGGAGGGTTTGGACTGTAATTTTAATCTTTCTGAGGACCTTTCTGTAATTGCTGGATTTCATTCAGCCCCTTGTACTCGCAAAAAAAAAATTTGCGTTCATCTCCCCATCTTATTAATTCTCTTCTGCTACTCCTACTCCACGTAATTTTCTCTCTTTTTCCTACCTTGACTTGCATGTGCGTCCCGGAGCTCTCACGTCTTGCATGCATGACATAAAATGCGCCGGGAACCGAAGCGACACATCGTGGCATTCGTGGGTAGTCGAGGGGGGCGACACCGCGTGCTGAAAATTCGGCCCTAAATTTTTGAAAAACTGAAATTTGTACCTGGATGGAGGGAGTAACAAATAAGCTTTTAGGTGACGCTGAAACGAGTGAGAGTTGTGATGACCCACTCCGGAACGAGCAATCACAACAAGACGACATCTCCGGGAGACCTTGCTTAGTTGCAACTGCAGTCCCTTATTTTCTTCATCACATTCAATGCTACAGTGAAATTAGATTCTTCTTCTCTGTTGTTTTTATGCTCCTAACTTCTCGGACTATCGAGTCGCACCATCTCACGATTTCCCTTTCTCTCCCCCCCCCCCCCCCCCCCCCCCCCCCCTGCAGAGGTGAAGCTAGAATACTTTTTCATTGGGTTCACAGCTTTGTAAAATTAGGTTAAAAGTAGGTATAACCAGTAAATATATAGCAATTGTAAAGAGATTAATCAGTTTCATTGGGTTCATGCGAACCCACTGGTTACATGCTCGCTCCGCCACTGTCCCCCTACCTCTCACTCCCTGTAGCCTCCTCTCCCTCTTCTTTCTACCACACCGCCAGCCGGAGATGAAGGGAGAGGGGGTTCAGCGAACTCCTTCGTGTAAATCCATCTAGGCTTATTCCTTTGCGTCCTTTATGCCTTTTTCATGTTTCTTTCCTGCTAATAAACCAGATTGGGTGTTTATCTTTCTCCTTTTTGCCTCTATTATGACCATGGCGGCTAGATTGGTGGTGCTAGGAGATGGTATGATGCACGGATCTGAGGCCAGCTTGTACTCGTTTTCGACCGGTGCTGCTGCAGATTTGAAGGTGAAGTCAGTTCTTCTCCCAATCATGGCATTCATGGTGGAAGCTAGGATTCTAGAAAATTCCGGCTTGTCTATGCAGTTTACGAAGCCATTCTCCTTTGTTGTATCCATGGCAATGCTTTGGTTCTTCTCCCATGTTGCTCCGTTTCTGTCTCCTGTTATTTCTCCAATTAAAAATATATGTGCTATCTGGTATGGCTCCTGTCACCTAAGTCCTAGGCCCCGCCGCGCCCGAGTAGACACTCGCAAGGGATAAGGATGGGAGTGCTATTTCGGAGTTTCTGCAGTTATGGGAGATACATTCCCCTTAATTGCGAAGTCACCTGATCATATCGTATCCCCCGAAGATAGCTACCAAACTACCGGCCTATGTCTACCTTTATAAGGGTCAGGCGGAGCCCCATCAATAGAACAAGGTCATGCGGGCGCACATACCCATAACCTATCTCAGTGGATAGGAAGAACTCCATTGTAATTCTCTCATTGATTAATAAAGATAGGTAGGCAGGACATAGGGCTATTACCCATCCGGAGGCCTGAACCAGGGTAAAACCACTGTGTCACCTTCATCGCCGACGAGATCACTTCGGACACCACCCCTCTCTCTACAATCTTCCATGACTACGTACAGATCGTAAGATCAGTGGAGCATTATTCGTTGACATGTGATGCCCACCGTGGATCCCGAATGGATCTCCTCCGGCGACCCTTCAACAGTCGAGATGACCTTCCAGACAACCTCCGTCCCAATCATGACGATTGTCGGTTTCTCCGGTATGAAGAAGCAAGCCAGACAAAAGGCTGCCATAACCAGGCACGACGAGGTCGCACTCGACCCCTCGCAACCGATCCGATTCATCAAGATCGGGGTGGCACTGGACGCCAGTCGTGAGCAAGAGCTCCTAGCGTTTCTCCAGGCCAATCTGGATGTATTCGCTTGGAGTGCCGCTGACATGCCGGAAATCCCAGGAAAAGTCGCCGATCATCATCTTCATGTCTTCCCCGATGCAAAACCGGTGCAGCAAAAGCTCCGGAGGCTACTCACGAGAAGGAGACAAAGTAGAAAAAACCACGAGTATCTACGCCAATCTTACTCACGGTCCAAGCTCTATTATGAATATTGATTGGGGGTTTGTCGATGATAAGTGAAATTATCCACGGCCTATCACTATCGACATCATATCATTGGACCCTTGTGGGCCCAAGTACGGGCCAGGAAACCCACCAGGAGGAGCACCACCGACTAAGAGCAAAAAACGTCTCCAACGGCAGCCTCCAAAGGGTTGGTCCGAGCAAAATCATGTCCGGGCCGGACATGCAAGCGGACATGGTTGCATGCCCACTGGCCCACATGCAGTCACACACATCCATATTTGCTTTCATTCAGCTAGTCCGTGTGTAGCTCGCCGGCCGCAACCTTTTCTGCACCTTGGCCATGGAGACGGAGGAGCTACAGGCCATATCCTGCTCGTCTTTCGCGCCAGAGGAACCGCACCGTCGACCTCCTTCATCTCCTGCGAGCACGGCACCCGGAGGAGCTTCCAAGCCACCGCGACGACCTTGTCTTCAATCTACGACCGGACGCGCGGTGTCGTCGTCTGCGCTTCTCCAAGCAAAACCGTCATGTCCTGGAGGTGCGGCCTTGTCGAATATGTATGGAATCGGAAGGATTCGAGCTAGAACGCAAGGGATCATCCCCGACAAGGTCGTCTTCCTCCTACGGCCGGACGCGCGGTGTCGTCATCCCCGCCAGCCCTCGCTTCTCCAAGTCGATCCGTCGTGTCCTGGAGATGCGCCGTCATTGACTACATCTGAAACATGAAGGATTCGAGCTAGAACACGCAAGGGAAGGAACCGCCGCGACGAGCTCACTCGAGCCGGCGACCAGCCAAGCGTGGTCAGCTTCTACAAGCCATCGAGATTCTTCTGCTCCTCATGACCTTTCTGGAGTGCTGGCATGAGCGTGGAGCCTCCGTCGCGGAGTCGAACGTCCCGTCCTCCCGCGAGCGGCCGCAGTTCAGGTTCACGATGGATGTGTTCTAAACTTTCTACCTGCGTTTGTTGTTGGGTTCTGAACTTGCTGCTTTTCTTGGATGAGTCCAAAGCTAGTACTAGTATACATCAGCAAGCTAGCTCGGCGTCTCGGCTCACATCAACGGCGCCGGCGTGGCTTCTGTGCCGCATCTCTACCGGCCGGTACTGGTACGAAGCCTTTTTGCGGTGCCATCAACCGGCGCGCGCAAATGCCCCTTTAGTCTCGGTTGGTGGCTCCAACCGGGACTAGAGGTGTGTTTTTTGCGCCAAATTTTCAGTGACAAGTGTTTGAAAGTGAATTTGAAAAATGTTTGAATATGAATTTGAATAACTTCTGCATAGTTTTGAATCCTCCTCCCTCAGAAACAGAAGAGCGTGGTGCTAATTGCCAGAGGAATCTATTTGGGAATTTTCAGACGCCGCCAGAAGAGAGCGATGAGCATCTAAGGGAATCGATTATGAGCCCGAACACACTCCGTACCGCGGCCCTGGAACAACTAAAGAAGCCAGTGCCGGAACCCAAGAAGAATCGATCAAGGAAGAAAAATGACAAAGCCAAGCTGCCAATAGCCGGCCGATTCCGTCGACCATCCGGGTTCGGGATCATAAACCATCGGCATCTGCTGAATGGCGGCCATACCATGTCGACAGTAAACCCATCCTACCGCCGAAGCAGCTCGAGGGCCTGACGGGGGAAATGAAGATTCTGCATGACACTGTTCTCCGTACTGAGAGGGCTCTATTGAAGACAAAAGAGGCATACCCGGTCTTCACAGTGGGGGTGCCTGAGAAGATTGACTTTGTCACTGACCCCCCCGCGGAAAAGTTCTTTCTGCGTTTCGAGGACATCTTCAGCATGTTCCACATGCAACGACTCAATGGATCCTTAGTCCGCCTATGGGCGCTCCATCAAGCATGCGCAGTCAGACAAGAGCAAGTCAAGGACGTCGTGGTAGCAGACCCCTACTACATGAACGAGGAGACCTTGTATGATTCTCAGGGCCGTTTTCTTATGCAGGACTACATTGAAACTATCATGGTGACCCATAGGAATAAGAGATGCATTCTCGTGCCTTACTTTTCCCGGTAAGCCATTCTCGCGCTAGCCGATGCTTCCGTACGTAGATTTCCATTATGCTTTTGCACGCACCAAGGTTAACTTCTGGACGATTGGCCTGTTGAACTGTTTGTGCAGCGATCACTGCATCCTCGTCGTCCTGTACCCGCGACTTGCGCATGCTTTGTATTTGGACTCGACGAGGACCAAGGTGAAGAAAGACTACTCCAGGCTCAAGAAGATTCTTAATGCAGCTCTAACTGGCTTCAACGTCAAGTGTGGAACCATCAGCGATAAGAATAAACACTCGAACAATATGGGCGGGTTAGCGTTCATCCACACAACCAACTTCTGTTGCGTGCAGCAACCGGCAGAGAGCCCAAGGGACGCCTACTATGTCATCCATCACATGAAGGAGTACGTACGGTGTCGAGAGACTTTCAAAAGGACACAAGATCGACGTCGTCGATTGGGGCAAAAGATTGGGTGAAATCCAAGATGAAGAGCTCAGACTTGAGTTCATGCGCATCCAGCTGAACCTTGCGAAGATCATCAACAAGGATGTCCACGAACCCGCAGGAATGTTCCATGACGGCCATGTTGCTCTGGGGGAAGTACTGCTTCGCTTGAAGCATCATGGTGACACCAGGCCTTTCGACACCGTAGATGGTATTCACCCCTTTATGAGCGCGAGAGTGTGACGATGCTTAGGGTTCTTTCGAACTTGTCGTTGTGCATGCGTGAATGTTCTTTCGAACTTGCCTAGCTACCTATCGAGTTTCTATCGTCATATACTTTATATATTTCGTACGATGAACTTGTAATCGATGCATGCCTAATTATGTTGACTATGTGATCTTCAGGACTTATCATTGTACGTTGCTTATTAATTATGTTGCATATATATGATCTTGTGAACTTGCTTAATTATATATGTTGCATGTGTGCTGAAATCTTCCTGTCCCGGTATTAGATGAGGTGGTATGCCGTGCGCGGGGGAAGGTTCTAGGAGTCTACAACTCCTGGAGCAAGTGCCAGGAACAGGTGAACGGCTTCACCAACAACAGCTATGAAAGATTTAATACTAGAGAGGAGGCAGAAGCAGATTACTTGCAGTTCCTAGCAGGACAGGCAGCTGAGACGAGCAACCATGGAGTTGCGGAGTCTAGTAGGATGAAGGAGTTCATAATCCTCGTCCTGCTCCTCGTGATTGTGTATTTGTTGTTCTTCTAGACTTGTGTGATGGATAGTTTATAGTAGATGATGAACTTATTTGTGTGAGATTGGATTGTGTGCATGTATATATATGAGATTGCTACTTATACATGTATTGGCTAATAAGAACTGATATATTGATGGTTCCACTCTTTTACATATCATGTATAAATACCCTGGCACGTCGACATATACCCTGCAACGTATAGCGAAAAATACGCTGCCACCTCAGCAAACTAGTGGCGTGTACACGGAATGCACTAGCGGCACGTTTGTTAGTGGCGTGTCATCCTAGACACGCCACTAACTGGTCGACGCTTAGTGGGCTTAGTGGCGTGGCCGGACACGCCGCTGGTACCACATACCGGTGGCGTGCAGTCTCCACGCCACCGATACCAGTTACCAGTGGTGTAAGAGCGGTGGCATGCCGCTCCCACGCCACCAGGTATGCCTGGACGCGAGCCAACTTGGTCCAGCTCGGGGCGAGCCTAAAACAAGCTCGGGCCGGAGTTGCCGAGCCCCGAGCCAGCTCGACACTGCCGGCGAGCCGCGAAACGGAGCTCGGCCCAAGCTTTCCCCCAGCTCGTGAGCCTCGCGGTGGTGTGTCACTGACGGGTGGGTCCGTCTTCCCCGACAGTGGCGGAGGCAACGTCGAAGCTGTGGCCCGGCGAGGCAGTGCTTGCTGGACGAAAACTGGACGCCATGGCGGGCAGTCGACGACGACGCGGATCAGAGGCAGCAGGTCACGAGTTCTTGGGAGGCTAGGCGGTGGCTGCGTCGTCCTACGGCGGCAGCGGCGGCGCATGAGCTAGGTTTTCTGTGCATGGGATGCGGGAGAAACCAACGAGCTCCATCCTATGTGTCGTGTGCGTCTCGAACGGGCCAGGATGCACAGCCCAATACCTTTTGGCCTCGCTGTTTCTCAATTCCGAAGGAAATGGGCGAGCGAAACGGCTGGACCGAGCCGAGCCTGGCTCGGCCCGAGCTCGCCACGGTCCAGGAAAGTGAACTCGGCTCGGTCCATCTCTCTCGTGGGCCGAGCTGGGCTCGGGGCGAGCCTGGCAAAACTCGGGCTGTACGTCCAGGCATACCACCGGGGGTGCCACGCCACGCCACTAGTGGCCTATTCTGCAGTAGTGAAGGAACTGGCAAAGAGCCGAGCACTCGGAAAAAATGTTTTACCAGTAGTGGTAGCTTGAATCAGAGAAGGATTTGAATTTGCGTGGATTTTCGAAAGAAGCTCAAATTCAAGCAAAACTCACAGAAGTCGAGATTTGAAAATTCCAGATGGTTACAAGCTGAATGAGATTTAACTAAGACAAGTTGGCGTGCCTGGCCATAAGCCAGACGATGGTGACGAGTTCGCCGCCACAGCTGAGCTGCCTAGCATGAGACTCTCTGCTGCAGTGGTTTGCAACATAGCATAGCATCTCTACCCAGACCCCGAAGATGACGTCCAGGCAGTCGTGTCGGTGGTAGTGGTAGAGCACGTCGGCTAGCCTCACCCCCGCGTCGTAATCTTCCGGGGGATGGAAGGAGCAGACCCGAGAGTGCAGCCCCGTGCGAAGCGCCCACGCGAGTCGTCCCTGCTTCGAATTGTCCGGCGAGGCGCTCCTTTGCATCACCTCGTGGAACGCACGCGGAGGTGGATGTAGCGGCTGCGCATCACCGGCCCCGGCAGCATGTACGGGCGCAGCGCGAGGAGGAACATCATGTAGTTGGACAGCACGCTGATGGCGTCCATCATGTCCGCCTTGACGTCGTTGCCGCGGGGTTGAACACGCAGATGTCGCTGGCGACGTGCCAGGCCACGATGCTGTCCTCGAAGCCAATGCCCTGGACGCTCCACCCCACGGACTTCTTCAACCGAAACCCGTAGAGTGAGCATGCCCGGCGGCGAGCCGATCTCCTCGCCCCGGTCCCCATCTCCAGGATCTCCCTCAGCACCAGCTCCTTGGTGGAGGCCGACAGCTCGGCGGACCGCGAGTGGCGCCGCTTGTCCAACCAGTCCTCCGCCATGAGCTCCAGCGAGGGCCCGAGCAAGCTCGCCATCTGTACGCACAGCGGCGGCTCCCCCGCGCCCCAGGCGCGGGACTCGAGCAGGTTGTACTGTCCAATGGAGCCGGACCACCTCCGGCGCCCCGCGGCGTTGGCGAGGCTGCGGAGGGCCAGGAGCTCGTCGTGGAACCGGTTCCATTTCCTGTGGTATAGTGATGCGCGTGCCCAGGTGGACCCGGCTGCTCTCACCACAGACGTCATCTCCAGGAGCATGGCCCCGACCAGCAGGACGTAGGTGATGCCCACGTCTTTGCTGCTGTGCCCGCGCTTGTCGCTCAGCTGAAACAGCGAGAAGGCAGCCACGGTGGCCACCAGGGAGATGACGCGGATGCTGTACCCGTACCACGTGTGGATCACGCCCGCCTTGGTGTAGAGAATGTCGTACATCAGGGACAGTTCCATCTCCATCAGCTTGTCCAGGCGGTCGTACATCTGGAAGGACTCGAGGACGTCGCGCACGTAGTCGCGCCGCCCTCTCCGGGCGCCGATGAACAGCCCCTTGCAGACGTCGAGCAGGCCGTGAGCTCCCATCAGGACGGCCTCCGCGTCCAGTTCCAGGTTGAACCTATTTTGCAGCAACTCCTGGAATAAACGGCTTTCTCCGGCGCCGGTGGTGGTGGTGCCGGATTTGTCGAGGGACGCCCAGATGCTGTCGAAGCTGGCGGAGCGGAGCGCCATTATCCTCTCCCCGTACTTGAGCACGCCGACTACGAAATGAGCATGGCGGCCGCCACGATCAAGGACTCGCTGCTAGGCATGTACTTGTAGAGGACGTAGGCGGCTGCCATGACCTGCAAGACGAGGGTCTGCAGGTGGCGCAGCCACAGCCGGTTGTCCTCGAAGGAGTAGGCGGTCACCGTGTCCTGGCCGCCGAGGTGCACCAGCAGGAACGGCGCCCAGAACGCCACCAGCTGGTGCTCTGGCAGCTTGCTGCTGATGGACAAGTGGCCCAGGGTGAAGAGCGCGGTGGAGTCCGCCAGCTGGTACGCCAACCAGAGGACCGCCCTTGGCCCGAAGGAGACGTTGTGCCGACGGATCCCGGCGAGCGACAGCAACAAAACTTGCAGCGCGAAGCTGAGCAGGACCAGACATTGAATCGCCCATTCGTTTCGAAGGTCCATCAACACCATACCCATTGCTACCTCGGCCTCCCCTCTGAATTCAACGATCCATCCCGTAATATTATTGTTCCAATCCTTCATCCTTGGTTAATTTGGTCACTGGGAGATAAGAATAAGAAGTAGCAACTTTTTAGTTGAATAAAAATAGCAAAGCTAAATGCAGTTTTCTCAATAATAAATATGCACTAACAACATTGAACTTCTTCCCCGCATTTTTTTTTTTGTTAATTTAGTAATGCGAACAACTAATACTGCAGGCATATATAAACATCCGTTAAACAAATATAATTAGGAAACATGACCAAGCAGATATTTTGACGAATAATTATACGGCCGGGAGTTTCTCATTTGAAAGGCAAAATGTTGATGTCTGATTGATATTGTAAGAGAAACATACCGCAGTGTAGTGCAGGCTGACACTTGTGTAGTGCAGAGTAGAGGTATACCACTATGTCTGGAAGAGGATGCATGCAAACATCTCGGTCGGGCGGCCCTGTATAGAAGCCAGATTCGTAGATAGACTCTGGGTTATGATTGGATGGGACCATCACATACAATATATTCTTAGACGGTCCTCAAGTAAGCCTTTCTTTTCTCTTTTTGCTGGAAGGCATCCACATGCATTTGGCTTGCTGGCGGCACCAAAGCTGATTATTCTAGGTGTGTTAACAAACTGTATAAACCTTGCTTGCATCGAAGAAAAACGAATACATGTCCTGCAGGGAATCACTACCGGAATGGGCTCGTGTGTGCCGAGTGCCCGCCGGTTTGCCGAGTGCATTTTGTCGGACACTCGGCGAAGGAACACCTAAATCGAGTGGATAGGGAAAACACTCGGCAAAACAAAAAAAAAACTTGGCAAAGCCACATGTATGCGAGTGTACACTAGAAAACACGGTAAAACATGACACTTGGCAAAGACACACCTATGCCGAGTGCCCGCTGGTTTGCCGAGTGCATTTTGTCGGACACTCGGCGAAGGAACACCTAAATCGAGTGGATAGGGAAAACACTCGGCAAAACAAAAACACTTGGCAAAGCCATATGTATGCCGAGTGTGCACTAGAAAACACACGGTAAAACATGACACTTGGCAAAGACACACCTATGCCGAGTGTCCACTGACAGGCACTCGTCAAACCTCACCTTTTCCGAGTACCCGACAGAGAGCACTCGGCAAACCATTTTTTTTCTTTGCTTTCTTTTCACTTTCTTTCTTTCTTCTCTTTGCTTTCTTTTTTCTCTTCTCTTCTCTTTTCTTTCTTTTTTTTCTTTCTTTCTTTCTTTTCTTTTCTTTTCTTTGCTCTATTTTCTTCTCTTTTCTTTTCTTTCTTTCTTCTTGGGTCAGGTTTGGAGGTGAAGTGATCGCTGCTTTATCCGTTGGCCTTGAAACTTTTTCTACACTCAACATACACCATTACATGTAACATATCAAAATTTGGCAATTTCTCTGGTCCGTTTGCTATATTTAAGCCATTTTGTGCATTTATAGGCATTTAATGGATATAATTCAAATTTGAACTGCAGGTACATGAAATAAGCACCAAAAATGGGTTAAAAATCCTATTCGTGGTCTTTAGTCTATGTTTAGGCCTTATCCAACAACAGAAGAGGAGTCACAAACACCAGGGGGCCAAGACTCGACCACCAACATGGAGCTTGTTAGTTTTTTTAATTCTAAAAAATTCAAACAAAGTTAGAAAAACATGAAACTTGGCATGGTGTCATAATATGACACCTAGAGGCCGTGGTAAAAATTTGAGAATGTTTTACAAAAGTTGTCACGTAGACTGCTTAGAAACCGGATCATCTCCGAGAAAGAATCTATGTTTTGAGAACGAACGGGTCAGGTTTGGAGGTGAAGCGACCGCTGCTTCATCGGTTGAGGTCAGGGGCTAGTCGGTAGTAGGTCGACTCGGGGAATGTCTGACTCGGCAACAGTAGTGCCAGAGTCGAGGAGCCGACACAGCGTGGAACCCGGTTCCAGCTGTTCCTCCGTCGACTTGGACTATAGCACACGCCAGCGTGGGTGTTGGTGGTCTAGATCTTTCTAGAAGTGTCTAGAGGCACTGGTGTCCCAGGGACACTGTGCTGGCCCATGCGCTGGTAGGGCAGTTGTCCCTGGGACACTGCTGGACTGCCAACTGCGTTGCTTACCTGCTAAGGCTTGTAAATCCTCTACATATAGATGAATAGAGAGAGGAGAAAATTACGCGCAAGAAAGCGACACATCCACAGACTGAATTAGTGTTTTTCTACCGTCAATGTTTTACCCTTTGATATTTGGAGAGAATAATAACTTGTATTGATCTATCGGTATCACAAAGTATATATATTACATGTGCCCAACCGACTTAGGTTAGGGTTCGGTATTCTAATCCAACAAGGAAACTGAAGGAGATATGCCCTAGAGGCAATTAATAAAGATGTTTTATTTGTCATATCTCGATTATTCATAATATGTTTTATACCATGCTATAACTGTATTAAGCGGAAACATTGATACACGTGTGGTATATAAACAAACCAGGTCCCTAGTAGCCTCTACTAGTCTATTGAGATCAACATATGATCAAAATTTCCTGATCATGGACATTTGTGTCAATTGATAATAGAGTCACATCGTTAGATGAATGATGTGATGGACACACACCCAATGTATGTATCGCAATGTGATCTAGTCATAATATTCAGCATTTCGATAACATGAGAACGTAGTATCCAAACCTTCGACCGTGAGATGATATTTAATCACTATCTCTGGAGGTTGCCTTGATTGCATCAACCGTCACACCGTAGCAGGGTGGTCATAAAGGTGTTTCTAGGTTGAGGTGTATGCATCG
Source organism: Poa pratensis (assembly GCA_947311845.1). Classification (NCBI taxonomy): domain Eukaryota; kingdom Viridiplantae; phylum Streptophyta; class Magnoliopsida; order Poales; family Poaceae; genus Poa; species Poa pratensis. The sequence goes on along the minus strand of CAMZMU010000080.1, from coordinate 5,900,887 downwards.
AGAGTGGGATTTGCCAAATCCACATGGCAGATAGATACTCTGGGCCCACTCGGTGAGATTACATCAATTAAGCTTGCAAGCATGTGACTAGGTCACGGGGATGTAATATCACGGAACGAGTAAATGTGTTTGTCGGTAACGAGATCGAACTAGGTATGGAGATACCGGAGATCATATCTCGGACAAACTAAGTATCGCATGGCAAAGGGAGTGGTACTCGAAGTTTAAGGTTCAAGCGACAAAGTTAATCGTGGAACGCACAGGCGCCATCATGGGTTTCCAGATCCCGTTGATTGGTCATTGATCAGAGAAGAGTCTCGATCATGTCTGGAGTGATCCCGAACCGTAGGGTGGCACACTTAAGGTTAGACGACGTTTAGTTTTGATTTGACACCGAAGGAAAAATAGAGAAGAGAACCGGAATCATTCCGAAACCTATCCGATGGAGATCGGAGGGCTACGAAAGGTGTTTCGGAGCAAGGAGAAATTAAATCATATGTATTTAATATTAATTAAAGTAATTAATTATTAAATATATTTTTATTTTTATTTTTAAAGCAGCCCAACCTTAATGGGCCTCACCTAGAAGGGGAAGGCCCATGGGGGGGAACCGCCCCCTTAAGAAGGCGCATGGAGGGAGGTGGCCGGGTGGGCCACATGGGGCCCACCCAGGCCGGCGCACCATGGTGGTGCGGGCTGGTGTGGGGTTTAGTCCCACACCGCCCGGCCACTGATGATGGCAGCTCTCCTTCTCCTTTTATACAGGGGTGCCCCTCCTCCCTTCAAGGTGAACCCAATTCTCTCTCTCTCTCACCTAATACGTGGTTCCGATTTTGGAGCTGCGCATGGGTTGAGGTTTTCTCCACCATACGCACACCGCCGTGCTGTCGGATCTTCGGTTCAAGTCTTCAAGCTTCCGCTGCTTCGCTGGACCGGAGTTCGGGAGTCGTCATCTACACCATACGTGTGTAGAGCTACGAGGTGCCGCCATTTGTGGCACTTGTCGCCGCTACGACTACACGACCTTGAGGTCGGCGCCGACATCTTCATTGCCAACGTTCTCACAAACGTAACGCTTTCGGTCTTCAAGGGTATGAACACCGATTCCCTCCGTTATTTTATATCTGCATAGTAATAGATCTTGGCTTTATTGGTTATCGTTGTTAGGAAAAATTTTGTTTTCTGCTACGATCCCCAACAGTGGTATCAGAGCGATCTATGCGTAGATATAGAAGTACGTTTAGAACTCATTTTATATGAGGGCATCGATCTTTTAATTGTTACCCTCTCACGTGCACTTGTTTTTGTCGTTGGAATTGTGTTGATGAAGCGGCCCGGACCGACCTTACGCGTACGCTTACGCGAGACTGGTTCCGCAACTAACATATGGCTTGTACCATATATGCGGCTACCGGGTATCTCTCTCTCTCAATAGACGGCTTGGCATTTTCAATGGAGGGCTTGAAAGGGATATAAAACAGACAATTAGTTGTTGGTGTTGGGGTTGCAGGTTCGTAGGTAAGAAACGGTTCTTTCGTGAAAGCCCCAAGCCACGTAAAATATGCAAAAGATAAAGTAGAAGCGTCTAAATTTATTTTGCAGTGGCATGTGATATGGTCGTGGTATGTTTTAAATTGTTCAAACTGACGACATGGAGGCGCCGTGGACCTGGTGCAGTGACGGAGCGCTCGATGGAGATCAAGGCGCGAGGACCATATAACATTGCATTACATTTGATGTTATTGTGTGCATCTTATATTGTTTATATATTAGATATACGGCGGTAGCAATATAGGATGATCCCTCAAATTAATTCCAATAGTGTTCTCCCTTTTAGCGTGCACCATCAAGAAAGTTCTCCGTTATAAGCAGGTCGTGATGATCGGGTGCTAATCTCGGCGTTCGCATACGGTGGGTGTAAGCCACGTTGCACTGCAATTACGCTAAAGGTTAAATTGGCGAGCCTAGCATGTATAGACATGGCCTCGGAACACAAGTGACTAAAAGGTTAAGCATGAGTCACATGGATGATGTGATTGACATGGTGATGTCTACCTTTGAAGCTATATTATCGGCCGTGACGATCGGGGGTGTATAGTGGAGTAGGATCGTGTAATCGCTAAAACGAAGTGAGGGATTGATACGTCTCAAACGTATCTATAATTTTTGATGTTCCATGTTGATATTATGCCTGTTGTTACATGTTTTATATACACTTCATAGCATTTTTACATATTTTCTGGTACTAACCTATTAACAAGATGCCACAGTGCAAGTTCCTGTTTTCTGCTGTTTTTCCGTTTCAGAAAAGCTAGTCGGGGAATATTCTCGGAATTGGACGAAAATCAACGTACATCAATATTTCACCGACACGTCCACGGAGCCCAAAGGGGAGACGGCGAGGCGCCAGAGGGCGGCCACGCCACCCTAGGGCGCGGCCCACATGTCAACCGCGCCGAGGGGTGGCGTGGGCCACTCGGTTGCCCTCCGACGCCGCCCCTTCGCCTATTTATTCCTCCTTCCCCGAAAAGCCTAAAACACAGAAGGATTTCTCCAGAAAATCTCCGTAGCGCCGCCGCCACCAAAAACCCTAATTCGGGGGACAGAAGTCTCTGTTCCGGTACCCTGCCAGGACGGGGAATTGCCCCCGGAGCCATCTTCATCGCCGTTGCTGCCTCCCATGATGAGGAGTGAGTAGTTCTTCATCGAGGCTGAGGGCTCATGCCGGTAGCTATGTGGTTTATCTCTCTCTCTCATGGTGTGATCTATTTGTGATCATGAGCATTATAATCTAGGTTGAACTCATAGATGTTTTTCCCCTTCATTATGTTATGAATATGCTACTCAAGTGGTTTTATTAATGTAATCTCCGGAGTCACCTTTGTCCCACGGTGCGAAGTTGACAGTGTGCGTGCCGTGTGTGACTTTTTGGATTAAAAATTATGGGGATACTTGCCATGAGTTGTTTTTTGTGTTGGGTGTCACTATAAAATTGTGGTGTTTGTTTAGTACTATTTTGGGACGCTCATAGTGACAGCGCGGGGTGCCCTAGATGTGGAATACGGACTATAAGGCGTGCTTTTATAGCCCTACGCAGTGGATTGGTGCTCGTTATCCAACGGGAGAATGGTTCGGAGGTTCCGAAATTTTGAAAATGGTTCCAAATTTAAAAATGGTTCCAAATTTGAAAATTGTTCATTTTTTTTAAAATAGCTCCATTTTGAAAACGGTTCCAAATTAAAAAAAATCATTTTTGAAAACAATTCATTTTGAAAATGGTTCGAATTTAAAAAATGGTTCTATTTTGAAAATGATTCCAAATTGAAAAATGGTTCCGAATTTAAAATTGTTACAAATTTGAAAATTGTTCCAAATTTGAAAATTGTTCATTTTTGAAAATGGTTCCAAATTTAAAAATGGTTCCATTTTGAAAATGATTCCAAATTTAAAAATGGTTCTGAATTTCAAAATTGTTCATTTTTTTAAATGGTTCCAAATTTAAAAATGGTTCTATTTTGAAAATGGTTCCAAATTTTAAAATGGTTCCAAATTTGAAAATTATTTATTTTTGAAAATGGTTCTATTTTGAAATGGTTCCAAATTTAAAAATTGAAACCATTTTCAATTTTTCTGGAGCGTTTCCCTACAGTATAACCATTTTTTTAATTTGTTCCAAATTGAAAATGTCGGATTTTAAAATGGTACTTATTTTGAAAATATTCCAGGTAAAAAATATTCGTGTTGAAACTCACTGCAAAGTTTCAGGAATAGAAACAGTATAACAGAAAAACGAAACAGAGGAAGCAGCAGCTAAATGTATTCCGCGCATTGGGCCGGCCCACGTAAGGAAACACATAGGCGGTGGAGGACTGAACCGCTAAGGAGCGGTGTAAAGCAGCTCCCCTGTTTCGTTCCGGTGCCAAGCTATTCTCTTCTCCATCCCAGTAGAGGAAGCGAGGTGCCAAGCTATTCTCTTCTCCAGCAGTATCCATGGACGGCGGCGAGGTGCCCGTGTTTCGATGCAGAGGCAGGGGGTTATCCTCCATTTCGAAAAAAATCCATGGACGGCGGCGAGGTGCCCGTGTTTCTTTGCGACTGCGGCGAGCCGGTTGTCAGGCGCTGGTCCACTGACCCGCGAGACCATAGCCAGCTCATCCCGCCTAACAAAACCGCCGCGCTGCCCACGGTCTTGGCCCTCGGGACGCGCAAATGCCGCTGAGTCGCGCACGTGCTCCATCGACGCCCGCGTGTGGGTAGAGACGGAGAAGCTGGGGCGATTCCACATACAGCCCCGCCCCCCATCTCCGGCTCCCCATCTTCCACGCCGCCGGGAGCGGCTCTCCTTGTGACCCACGATCCTCGCCTTCCTCCTTGTCGCATCCCGGCGTGGAGGTCCACCGATCTGGCTGGAGGGACGGGCCGGAGGCGGGAGTCCAACACGGCGGGGGGCGGCGATTGGTGGCTGCGCGAGGCCATCCCCCTCCCCAATCTCGGCTGACGGCTCGCGGGAGGATGCGCCGCTGCTCCCTGAGCAGCTCGAGGAACGAGGATGCGCCGCCTCCTGCTCACAGCTTTGCCTGGCTTCTCTGCCCGCACCTGCTCCGACCATAGCGTGCGGCTACGAGGGAGGAGGCCTGCTCCGGCCAAAAGGGATGAGGCCTGCTCCATCAGTTCGCCATGAGGATGCGGTTCTGTTCTTGCAGATATTTTTTTGGTTAAATCGTTTCTTCGTCAGTTATTACACGTAATGGGTATGCTCTGGTGCAGTCGAGAAATTGGAGTTTTATTCTGATTTATTAGCGATGTGAGGGGATGCAGAGTTGCAGACTGTTCTTTTCCTTTCTTTAAAAGGACCAACTCTTCATTTCTAGGAGTACTTCCATTACTACGAAGAAGGAAACCTTGCCAAAATGTTCATGTTCAGTCAACATAGACAAATTCAGAGAGCTGCAACGCATGTTTTGTCTTGGCCTAAAAGATACATTCTTTCAGTTTACCTTACACTGCAACGCAATAAATCATGCATGCAAAATGTTCCGAATATGCAAATTATATGTCAGATTTCGTATGGGCCCTAAGAACCGAATACTCGTATTTCAAGGTTTCTCTGTTTGATCTTTTTTGAAATCATGAGTGTTTGTTAGAATAAAAGTAATATGAGCAGAGGGAACAGATGCTTGTTTGTTCTATGTACTGTCATCATGCTAAAGTTGGATAATTGTGTTCATGAAACCGTGTGATTGCCTCTTTAGCTGGTGTAGACCCAAAGCTAGACCCGAAACTGATGCAAAACTTTTGAATGTTAACTGATGCAAAACTGAACATGACCGGATGGTTTTGCAACTTAGGTTTAGCATTTGAATGTTCTCTTGGTCACCGGATCAATAAGAAATTGAGGAAACTCCCTGCTGTTAGAACTAAAATCTAATCTAGAACAACTAGATAGATGTGACAGTCATCTAGAACACCTAAAACGGGATCATATTAGAGGGATAGAGATTATTACATCCTCCAGCACTTGAAGCCATCGTCGCCTGCTTGGTGCAGGCGAGGTTCAGGGTTGGTGTAGGGGAAGTAGTCGTCGCAGAGGTCGATGACGAAGGTGGGAAGGTGCGGATGCCCTCCGGCCTCCAGCGGCACTGCCCCGGTACCGCACGGCGAGGTTCCAGCCTTTCCCGTTGCTGGTGCGCAAGCCACGATCGGGGTGGTAGGGATTTTGGGGAGTAGCACGACTGGAAACTAACGAGGGTAGATGACCAGCGCCAGACTCCCCCTTATATGTGCGCATGCAACAGGGAGGCCTCGAACCATTAGTTGGTTTGGGCACCCCCGATCAGGGCGCTTCTGTTACGTACGAGAGGGGTGAACGTTGGTTCGTGGCCCCTCTCCTTATCTCTTTATCTTTTCAGTTTTGACCTGGTTCTGTTTGAACCGTTCAGATCAACCAACATTCTCCCCCTTGATCGTTCGGTTTAAACTTCTTTCGCCCATTCTCCATAGGAACAATATACCAAAGTGAGGTGTTACAAACAGCCAATGAAATGCCGTTGAACCTCAACACTTATAGTACGTCGGCCTATTTCGAAATGGAAAACATTCTTCTTAATGGGGAGTGGTTCTTTATTGTGGTCCTTTTATTCCAGAATCATAAGGCTTCCAGTAATCCCATGCCGGCAACATGCTTTGTAAAAGTACTGGGTGGTAAGCCTTTCGTTAGCGGATCCGCAAGCATATGTGTCGTACTTATATGCTTAACCTCAATTGTTTGATCCTGGATTCTATCTTTCACAACATTAAACTTAATGTCAATGTGCTTGGCAGCAGCACTTGACTTGTTGTTACTCGTATAGAAAACTGCGGGTTCATTGTCGCAGTATAGCACAAGTGGTCTTGAAATGCTGTCAACCACTTTGAGCCCGGGAATGAAATTCTTTAGCCATACAGCCTGCCCAGTGGCCTCAAAACATGCTATAAATTCTGCCTGCATCGTAGACGAAGCAGTTATCGTTTGTTTGGAGCTTTTCCACGATATGGCTCCTCCGGCAAGTGTGAATATATAACCTGACGTGGATTTCCTAGTATCCACACAACCGGCATAATCAGCGTCTGAATAACCTACAACTTGCAGATTATCCGACCTTTTATACGTAAGCATGTAATCTTTCGTACCTTGCATATAACGCAAGACTTTCTTTGCGGCCTTCCAGTGGTCCGGTCCTGGATTTGATTGGAATCTGCCAAGCATTCCCGTTACAAAAGCCAAGTCAGGGCGCGTACAGACTTGTGCATACATGATGCTTCCGACAGCTGAAGCATAAGGAACCGACTTCATTTGATCAATTTCTATTTGGTTCCTCGGACATTGAAATGTCCCAAACTTATCGCCCTTGACTATAGGAGCAGGTGAGGGAGCGCACTTATGCAAATTGTATTTCTTTACACTCGCTCAAAGTATGCTTTTGGGATAGTCCTAACATCCCCTTTGACCTATCTCGATAAATCTCAATGCCAAGGACATACGAGGCTTCACCGAGATCCTTCATATCAAAATTGGATGACAGAAATTCTTGGTCTCGTGCAGCATATCCTTATCGCTGCAGGCCAACAATATGTCATCCACATATAGGACTAAAATCGTGAACCTACTGCCTTTAAATTTAACATAAATGCAGTTGTCCTTCACATTCTCTGTAAAACCAAAAGCTCGAATAATCTTGTCGAACTTGAGGTACCACTGTCTTGAAGCTTGCTTCAAGCCATAGATGGATTTCTTTAAACGACACGCTAAATGTTCCTTTCCTTCCACGACAAAACCTTCCGGCTGAGTCATGTAAACATCTTCATTAAGGTCACCATTTAGAAATGCCGTCTTAACGTCCATTTGGTGTAATTCTAGGTCGAAATGAGCTACTAGAGCCATGACGATCCTAAAAGAATCTTTAGATGACACAGGAGAAAAGGTCTCATTGTAATCGATTCCTTCTCTCTGTGTAAAGCCTTTCGCCACAAGTCTTGCTTTGAACCTTTCGACATTCCCTTTGGAGTCAAACTTGGTTTTGTAGACCCATTTGCAGCCTACTCTTTTAGCACCATTGGGAATTTCTACTAAGTCCCAAACATCATTTGAGCTCATAGATTTTAACTCGTCTTCCATGGCAACTTGCCATTTGGACGAATTCATACTTTTAATGGCTTGTTATATGAGGTTGGATCCTCCACCTTTCCTATATCATTTACATCCTCACTCATGTAAGTGACATAATCTTCTGAAATGGCTTTCTTTCTATCTCGTGTGATCTTCTCACAGGAGGTGGTGGTGGAGGAACATCATCATTTTGATGATCTTCTTCATTATCTGTATGGTGATCCTCTTCACCTTCTGGATTTTCATTATTATTTTCGGGATCACCATTGGGTTCAGGACCTGAAACGTGAGGTTCAGAACCAACATTACGAGTCACTTTTCTTCGTATTGGCAGAACGAGCTCTTGGATAAGCGGGAATGCAACACATACCCGCTTCTCCTCAAGGTCGATCTTTCTTAATTCAGTGACTTCATTATCTTCAAAAAATACCGCTTGCCGAGTCTCCACAAACTTTGTGGTATGATTTGGACAATAAAAGCGATATCCCTTTCCCCTATGAGGGTATCCAATAAAGAAACAGCTAACTGTTTTTGGATCTAATTTCTTAAGTTGTGGATTGAATATTCTAGCTTCAGCGCGACAACCCCACACACGCAAATAATTCAAGCTCGGCTTTCTTCCCGTCCACATCTCATAAGGTGTGTTCGGTGCTGACTTAGTGGGAGCAAGATTTAAAATATGTGCGGCTGTCTTTAATGCCTCCATCCATAGGCTTACTGGCAAACTTGCATGACTAAGCATACTTCGCACCATGTCCAGAAGTGTGCGATTTCGACGCTCAGCCACGCCATTTTGCTGAGGTTCACCAGGCATTGAATATTGGGCGACAATTCCATTCTCAGCTAGGAACTTGGCAAAAGGTCCTGGAATTTGCCCATAAGGAGCATGTCTACCATAATACTCTCCCCCGCGATCAGATCGTACACTTTTATTTTAACATTCAGTTGGTTCTCAACTTCAGCTTTGAATATTTTGAATTTCTCCAAAGCTTCCGAACGATCACGTATAGGGTAAATATACCCGTATCGGGAAAAGTCGTCTGTAAAGGTGATGAAATATTCAAAACCGTCTATAGACTTAACATTAAGGGGTCCACATATGTCAGTATGAATAAGTTCTAGGACACCCGCAGATCTTACTGCTCCTTTCTTAATCGTTTTTGCGTATTTTCCTTTTATGCAGTCGACACATTTGTCTGCATCGGAAAAGTCTAATGGAAGGAGTACGTCATTTTTAATAAGTCTTTCTATTCTCCCCCTCGAAATGTGGCCCAAACGACAGTGCCACAATTTCGAAGAAGTACTAGCACCCTTCCATTTCTTCTCAACATTAGAAACATCACTCACATGCAGAACTGAATCATTCATTGATAACATATATAATTTGCCTCGTCTGACACCGAGGCCAACATTCTTATTACAATAATTCAACTCAAATTGTTTGTTGCCAAACTTACACTCAAACATGTTATCATCTAGGCAAGAGACTGAAATCAAATTCCTACTTAAAGTAGGTACATAAAGAACATTATTCAAATGAAGACGAAAGCCGGTGTGGAGCTCCAAGGTGAGTGACCCTACAGCTTCGACATCGACTTCAACTCCATTGGCGACTTTAAGTCTTCTTGCCCCCTCTCTTTGGATCATACTTAATCCCTGCATGGAATTAGCAACATGAGCAGTTGCACCTGAATCAATCCACCATGTGGTACTAGAGAAATTAACATAAAAACTTTCATCAACAAAAGTAATTTCATCTGTACCTTTCTTTAACAGCCATTTCAGGAACTCTGGACAGTCCTTTTTATAGTGCCCTTCTTTCTCACAGAATAGACACTTGTTGTTTGAAGACTGATCAGCCTTCTCCTTTCCCTTAAACGACTTTGGCGCATGGTTCTTAAAAGGCTTCTTTTGAGGGTTGGAAGAACTTGGCCCATCATGTTTTCTCTTGGCGGATCCAACATGAAAAACCTGGTCCTTTCCTTGCCTCTTAATCCTCTCTCTTCCTCAACGAGCCTGGGGATAGTTCGTTGAGTGACCATTTTTCTTTGAGAGAATTATAGTTTATCTTAAATTGTTCGAACTCTGAAGGGAGGGACTCTAAGATCATAATCACAAGGAGGTTATCGCTAAGCTCACAATCTAAAACTTTCAACTTATTGGAAGCATTAACCATCCTCAGAACATGAGATCTTACATCTCCATCATTATTATACTTTGCAAGGAGCTTCTGAAACAGCTCTTGGGCATAGACCTTGTCGGAGCCCTTAAACTGCTCCTCCAAGGCTACCATGAACTCCTTTGCATTGTCTTTCTTGGGGAGAGCCCCAATAATATCTGGAGATATTGAGGACTTCATCAGCAGCATTGCTACATGATTAGCCTTCTCCCATTTTTCCATCTTGGAATCATAGGATTTCTTTGCCTCATCATACCCTGTGGCACCAACAGTGGGTGCCACAGGTTTGTCCTCCCGCAAGGCATAATCAAACTCACTGAAAGCCAAGCAGAGTTCCATAGAATTCTTCCAACGAGGGAAGTTGCTACCTGTCAAATGCTCGACAGTGTCTGGTCTAAACGGAGCGGAAGCTGAAATTTTAAATGGACGCTCATAAGTATGGCATGAATATAAACATTACGTTGGTAAAAATAAATAAACATGCCAAAATCTTAAAATTCTAACTCTACGCCAAAACACCGTTGGGCAGTAATGACATAAAATTAGAAACACTTTAGGGGTGACATGTGAAATTAAAACAACGTTGGTCAGAATTAATTTTACTGTCACATCATTCTCAAATTTGACATCAAGAATTTAACTTAAAAAAGGAACTTTGTTAATTGATGTCAAACTTGATATTTCAACATTTAAACATGCTAAATATTCTAAACAAAAATTCTCGTTGGTTCATTTTCGTTCAGAACAATAACATATTTCAACTCATATTTTAGGCAATATTTTCTGTATCTAAAACAGTGCATAAAACTGAATTATATAACTTAAAAAATGCACTGAAACTAGAAACAGAAACTTAAAACAGAGGAAAATCGAGCAGAAATTCCACTGCAGCCCAGCTAATTTAGAAATTTTGGGCCGAAGCCCATCTCAGATTTGGCCCAACAAGGACCGAAAGGCCCAAATTGATCACCGCGAGCAGGACCATTGGATGAAATCCAACGGCTGCCCTTGCTCCGCGGAGGATCAAAACGGTGCTCCCGGTCAAACCCTAATCCTCATTTTATTCGATCCCTTCCCCGCTTCTTTCGCTCGCAGGAGAGACGGCGCCGACGGCGACCGCGCTGCTCCGCAGCTATTCCGGCGGCCGGAGCGCGCCCGTGAGAGAGAGATGGCGACGGCGGCGCATCTCCCTCCCCCTGTTCCATCCCGACGCGTTGGCTGTGCTCAGCGGAGGAGCGTGCGCTGGGCGAGAGCCCGCGCGCTCTTCCGTTGAGCATGGCTGCCGGTCGTGTTCATATGGGGCGGCGAGGAGGTGGTGCCGGCCGGCGAGGCGGCGGCCCTTCATCGACGACGGCGCCGACCGAAACAACGGCCGACGACGCGTGCGTCCATTCCGCGCGAGGCGCGTCCTTCCGCACGCCCTCTCCGATGGGAGAGGAACGGCGTCGCGGGGCCGCCGCCCTCGTGCAGCATCCTGCACGGACCCGAAGGTGGAGGCGACGGTCCGGCGTCGTTCTCGGTAAGTTCCCGATCGCAATTTTGCCCAATTTTGGATTTTTCGATTTGGGAATTTTCTAGGGTTGGTGCGGGCAGGAGGGGATTTTCTTTTTATTTGCCAATTTCTTCTCCCCTCCTTCTAACTGCTTGACGATGAACTAACAGAAGATCAAGTAATAATTAACCAAACAAGATTTACTCAAAACCGACTTAATTAGTTAATTATACTTGATCAACGTGATTAACAGTGAGCAATTAGACTGATCCGAGACTAAAACATGAAACAATTGCCTAAAACATGAACTTTAATAACCAAAACTTGATCAACAGATCCTAGTTAGGGTTCTAGTGCTATCACAGAGGCGACTGATACCAATGTTAGAACTAAAATCTAATCTAGAACAACTAGATAGATGTGACAGCCATCTAGAACACCTAAAACGGGATCATATTAGAGGGGATAGAGATTATTACATCCTCTAGCACTTGAAGCCATCGTCGCCTGCTTGGTGCAGGCGAGGTTCAGGGTTGGTGTAGGGGAAGTAGTCGTCGCAGAGGTCGATGACGAAGGTGGGAAGGTGCGGATGCCCTCCGGCCTCCAGCGGCACTGCCCCGGTACCGCACGGCGAGGTTCCAGCCTTTCCCGTTGCTGGTGCGCAAGCCACGATCGGGGTGGTAGGGATTTTGCGGAGTAGCACGACTGGAAACTAACGAGGGTAGATGACCAGCGCCAGACTCCCCCTTATATGTGCGCATGCAACAGGGAGGCCACGAACCATTAGTTGGTTTGGGCACCCCCGATCAGGGCGCTTCTGTTACGTACGAGAAGGGGTGAACGTTGGTTCGTGGCCCCTCTCCTTATCTCTTTATCTTTTCAGTTTTGACCTGGTTCTGTTTGAACCGTTCAGATCAACCAACACCTGCAATTTGATTTTGTTGATTAAGGTGAAAGGGTGACATCTTTTTTCTTGGGTATTTTCTGAAGAAATGCAATTTCAGTTTTCTAATTACAATGTCAGCTATGCTTTGCAGATATAGTCTGCATCGTACTTACTATTTATGTTCCATGCTCAGATAACCCAGCATTAATGAAACGACGATGTTGGGGCTGTGTGTGCAGAACTGAAAATGACGACTTGGTCAGACCGACGGCAGTAAGGGAATCGCTCCACACAGATTGGGAAGGCACTCTATAAAACATCGTCAGGCTCCGTGTACTGTTTATTCAGGCACCTTCGTCAAATAAGGCATGCACCGTGTAGCCGTGTAGTGTTTCTTCAGGCACATGGGAGACGAGACCTCCACTTCCGCCTCAGCCCAGGCGTAGGAACCTGCAACCCTGGTGAGATTGCTGGTTCTGGAGTTGATTATATTGTTCTGTGTGTTTTGCCCCTTCCCACTTGATTGAGATTGTGAATATTGCTAGGCCGTGCAGGGAGCTGGGAGTGGCAACCATGTTGGTGTATGATTTGAAATGGTGAATGAATCGCAGCCTTTTTAGTTTTCTTTGCTTTGCAAACAGTCATCTTCCAAACATGCCGTTAACAGTGTCTCCTCGTGAATGCTCAGATAACCCAACATTACTGAAACGACGAGGTTGGGACTGTGTGTGCCGAATTGAACATGGTGACTTGGTCGGACTGACGACAGAGGGAAGCGCTCCACATAAATTGTGAAGCCACCGTATAGCACATCGTCAGGCTCCGTGTTTTGTTTGTCCAGGCATCTTCATCAAATAAGGCAGGCATCGTGTAACACAAGCCACTAGTACTAGTTTTGATGGTCTTATTTAGTAACACAAGCTTGTTCTTGCTTGGTTAATGGAGCGGAGATAAACACTTTTAGTAACACAAGCATGTTATTGCTTGATTTTGTTGTCAACACGTTGCTTTTTTCTGCAATCTGCTTCTCTGCAGTTTGCTTGGCAATGTTGGTGCCCAGGTTGGAGTAAAATGCAGGTTTAGTACACCAACTTGCCACGAATGTGCGCTTTGGTCACCAAGTTGCGAAACGTGAAAAGCGGGTCACCAAGTTGCCACGCGCGAGCGTTTTGGTCACTCTGTGACTTTTTTTTGCAAATTGCCCCTTAAATTTTTTTATTCCAATTGCTAGGTCCTTTTCAACTGTTTTTTGTTTGCCCTTTTTAGGACGGATTTGTAAAAAAACAAAAATTTAGGGGGGGGGTTGTAAAAAACAGTCTACCACGTACTGCAGCCGTGACGGAGTGACCAAAACGCTCGCGCATGGCAACTTGGTGACCCACTTTTCGCGTTTCGCAACTTGGTAACCAAAAAGCACATTCGCGACAAGTTGGTGTACTAAACCTGCTTTTTACTCTTGTGTTAATGTCTCAGAAATCAGAAGGGAACTGTTGTGACCCGTTTGTGCAATCTGCGTCAGATCTCCAACCTGCTTTACTTTTCTTTGCAAGTTTCTCTGCACCCTTACTTTTTTCACAAGTTCTACTCCTAGTCTGTTCTCTCTGTCGTGTTCTAGTGTGTACTCAGCCCATCAAAATAGTGTGTGGATTCAGTCCTTGGCGATTCATTTATGCAGTGCTTTGCCTAAGGAAAGTTGCTCCGATGCTTACAATTCACATCTTCAGTTTAAATGAGGCACCGTATAACACATCTCAGGCTCCGTGTACTGTTTGTCCAAGCACCTTCATCAAATAGGCAGGCACCGTGTAATGTTCTGCTTCTGATTAAGGATTAGAGGTTGGTCGTGGGCAATTCATATTCTCCGAAGAAGAATATTTCTGACATGGAAAATATAATTCCTGACTATCACAAAAAAAATCCCTCAAACCAAGTTTAGAAAGATATTTTTCCAAATTTTTTTATTGAGGGACTAATCTGTTGTACAAGCACCGGTCTCGTGCTGCTCGGAGCCACCGCCGCGCCAGAGAGCCACGGGCAAGCATCTCGCCGCGAGGCCACCAAGCCGTCGTCCAAGACGACCACGCCCCCGCGCCCCTCGTCCAGCATGACACCTCGCCAGTGTCAGAGGCCCGCGCCCGGTGCCTTCATGCGAAGGGGAAAAGGGGAAGCCCCGCCGCCGGTGACGCCCGGAAGGAGGGGGAGGAGGTGAGGATGGTCTGGGAACAGCTAGGTTGTTTTCACGGGTTACCCGTCCACTCTTGATTACAACTGGGATATTTTGTTAGCCTTTTGGGCACCGTTCGTTGTACGGGATGGACCGTCGACTGATCCATACGGGCACCGTTAAGTAAGTTGCAAGCTCCGTTATTACGAGCTAACAGGGTTGGTCGCATGAACATTTGATGGTCGGTCTCACCTTACATCTTTAGTGCAATGCCACTTGGTTTTGTATGCGGAGTAGTATTAGCAAGGTCATTAACACGTGTAATTTATTTGTATATTTTCTCAAAATTTGCTTAATCTGTAAGCTATATAGATTAACAGTATTACGGCAGCCATGTATCAACTAAAATCGCTCCACATGTATCAATCTGAGTACTACGGCAGCCATGTATCAATCTGAGTACTACGGCAGCCATGTATCAATTAAAATCGCTCCACATGGTAAAACATGGATTATCATAAAACATGGTGTGTGCCTAGCCAACCTGCCAAAGTAATCTGTGCACATAGCCAAAACAAGTAGCACCACGCTGATGCTTCAACACTAAACTAGCATTATCATAAATCTACGAGATTCCTTCAGCCATGACCTCTGCCCAATTCTGCCCTCCCACACCCTCTCGTCCATCCCCTTCACGGCTTCACACGTGACCTCTCCCGATCATTCCCCCCCAAGCCACGAGCACACCTAGATGCCGCCGCTGCCGACTCCACCTATTTCTCCAGCGCTGGCCATGAGGAATTCGTCCGGAATCCCGTCCCAAATCTTGCTGAGAACCGCAGAGATGTCGTTTCGTGTTTGCTGCGGTGGTGTTGCTAGCAGCGGCGATTGGTCAAAGGAGACGGCAACACGCGGAGGAGGTGGAGGAGAGGAGGGTGTCTGCTGTGGCGAGGAGGCGGAGCGCGGCTCCGTGTCGTCCACAGTCGAGTGAGGACGCCCTGGCCATGGCGACCGGCAATGGCGTCAATGTGCTGCTGAAGGCTTCCACCCTCCCTCCGGCTACCGGCGGCACGGCGACGTTTCACGGAAATGCATAACGTAAAGGCACCGATCCAAATACTGGCACCGTTCGCGTCGACAGCAGCAGTCCAGAACGGAAAACACATTACGGAGACGTGCAAAGAGAAGCAAAAATGGAAAATGACTCGTCAGGCGCGTAGAAGGGCCGCCCTGCACATACCATGTTTGGGCTACATTGTCAGATCGTTTTTGGATCCATGTTGACGGAGCGACGCGGTGGCAGGCCGGAATTCACGGGCCGAGTTGCCATTTTGGTCCGACCTATACGAGTACTGTCACCTTTATGTACATCATATGAGCACCACCCAAAAACTAGGCTGATAGATCTTTAGATCGACAAAGTCATCACGGACGTCGGTCAGAATACCGTCAGTAAAATTCTCTACTATATAATACGAGTAGTGTTTCTTCCTCCCAATTTTCGTCCGTTTTTTTGGTACGTCATATTGGTTTGGTACGTCGTGTGCTTCTTCCCACAGCACGATTCCGATCGGTAAAAGCACTCTTTCGTCCGTTTTGGTTTGGTCTGGTACGTCGTGCGCTTTGTTTTCTCGGTTGATCGCGTCGTGTGGTTTAGTGCTTTGTTTTCCCGAACGATCGTCCTACCGAGTTGGTATCCCGTACGTCGGGTTTTTTTGGTGACACAACAACCCCTTCTCCTTCTCGCTAATAGCCCTCCAGTTCCAAACATAACCGAACTCTTCCTTGCCACATCAAATCTTTTCCTTCCTGAACGCACGTCGTTCGCTATCTCCAAATCAACTCTGCTCTCTCCTCCGACCTGATTACTGAGTCATATTCTCTCCCAACGTTTCCACCTCTCGTGATCTTTAGTAGATATCGTGCTAGAATTTGGACAGGAGCGGCCGCTACTGGCCTTCTCTATTACGATTTGGCCGCCTTTACGGCGCTGCGACGAGGACGAGAGGGCGGCGGGGCCGGCTGCTCTCCAGAGGAGACGAGGAAACTGACGGAGGAACGAACGGTCGGCACATCAGATCAGATTGCTGTCATAGATAGAGACCAAGAGATGAGCAAAACAGTTGATGGATCTGTACGTCGATAGACTCGAGGCTTCCAACTATTGCCTGGGCCTTCCTATTGTTTCGTATAAATAGATCAACGTGCTTGCATGTTATGATACAGCGCCAACGCACCACTATGCCTATGTGTTGTTGACATGCTTGGTCATATGCAGAGAGGCTGGAGGAGGCATTTGAGGTGATCCAAACAATGCAATGGGAACCTGCTTAGTGCGAGCAAGACCAAGCTGAGATATGGAGCCTTGCTGACGACAATGTTCAAATTGCAGAAGTTATTGCAAATAAACTTTTTCAGTTGCAACCTAGAAATAATGGGAAGTGTATAATAATGCTGTCAAGCATTATACCAGGGTGGCGAAGACCATGGCGTCGTTGGTGTTGGAGCAGATGATCGAACGGGTGAGGTAGCAACGTATTGCTCTGCTAACTTTGGCGAGTGTGTACCAGACGGCTTGGTTGAAGCGAAGGACAAAGAAGACATTGACGGTGCGCTTTGGTTTGTGCGACACACCGCGCTCTACGGGTGTACCAACGAGAACTTTACTTTGTTCACCTCTGAGACGCGAAAGCAATTCGATAAGTGCGCGTCTCGCCACATCGGTCATCGGAGGTACTAAGCATATAGGGGTTCGGCCAGTGATAGGTAAGAGAAAACTTATTGATTATATGTATGATATATCTTATCTTAGTAGTAATCACCAGCGTAATTATTTTATTGTTGTGTCAACGTGATGCTCATCTGGGTAAAAAATATATAATTAGTCTACATGCATGGGTCAATCGACGTTGGTGAAAATTTGGATTCTGCCAACTTTTTTTACCAAATGTTTTTTTTCACTCCCGTCGCAACGCATGGGCATGTTTGCTATCTCTACTATATAATACGAGTAGTGTTTCTTCCTTTGTCCGTCCGTGGTACGTACGAGAGCATGGTCCGTACTTTGGTACGTCGCTCGCTTGATGGCCCGCAGAACGATCGAGGAAAGAACAAAAACCTGGAACGAGTTCGTCTCAAACACGACCTCCTACGACCGTCCGACTCTTGCGCGCATCGCCACACGATCATAGTTATGTACTCACGAGTTTGGACCCTCCGGGCGATGGGCTTCTGGACGTGCTGCTTCGCCATGACAGAGTTTTCTGAAGAAATATGGGGGCAGCACACCCTGGAAATACAGGACAGAGGACTGAGGAGGCGGAGGTCTTGACTTTACAAAAAAGCAGAAATTCGATGTCATCAGACCGGGCTTGGATGACATCGTACTGAGAGAAGAGAAAATAACCCTATGCTGGTCCACCTGGAGACCACGAAGATAACAATTAGAGAAATTTTAGTTAGCTATAGCTGATGGGCTGTGGAGGCCCAGCTTATGGCCTTTATAAGAAATAAACATAGACAAAGGTCCTAAGCATGACAATATATCATCTTTATAAATACATTTAATTACGCAAATCATGAAGCAAATTTTCATAGCACGTGTGCATGAAACATAAGCACGAGTATGTAACTATTATGTTTACACATGTAACGTAAAACAAATTTGAGAGCCCGTAGCAACGCACGGGCATTCAACCAGTAATGATGCTGAATTAACAATATAAATGAAGAACGAATATTAGGGATAATTTCAGGAAAGCTTGGTTGTTATCTAATATTATCAGGAGTTATTTTGCAGAAGCCAAAAAATCTTTAAGTTTGTCATGACAAAAGAAATTAGTATTCCCGTTGCAACGCACGGGTATTTTGCTAGTATAAAATAAATTCAGATAAATATGAGCATTAGTGTCAAGTCTATGACCTTCGCAATGTTGGGCTAGTTTCACTATAATAAACCTAACCAACTGAGTGTCGCATACAATTTTGTGGCATACAATTTAGTTACTACCTTCGCAATGCATAGTACCAGATCATGGTGTCATCTTATTTATTCGTTTGTAAAATCTCCAATGCCTAGTTGTGCATAGTATCTACTTCACATTAAATTATCTCTTTCATATTGTATCACATGAATGGTACTACTATGACCTCTCTCATCTTAATTATGGTATCACACATGGTTTTGGTTACCGGTCGGGATTTCCGGTTGTTAAGCTTTCTACTTACATGGCAATGCATAATACTTGTTAAGCCGGAGAATTTAGAGAGGTCTTATGTACCAGCAGATTTTTTTGGCAAGGAGATGGTGAGAAGAAGAAGTACAGACTGGCTAAATGGAATGTTGTTTGTCGCCCTAAAGATCAGGGAGGGCTTGGTATTCATGACCTTGATGTCAAGAACTCGGCCCTCCTAGGTAAATGGCTTTTTAATCTGCTTACTGAAGAGGGGATATGGCAAACTCTCCTTAAGAGAAAATACATTGGCACAAAAGCGGTATCACAGGTATATTGGAAACCTGGTGATTTCCACTTTTGGGCTGGACTGGTGGCGACAAAGAAACATTTCTTTCGCTTCGGGGTATTTAATATTAAGGATGGCTCGGAGATTAGATTCTGGGAGGACAAATGGTTAGACAACACCACCCTCCGGGATCGATATCCAGCCCTATACAATATTGTTCATCATAAGGGAGATACCATTGCCACCGTTTTGCAATGCTCTCCTCCGAATGTGACGTTCAGGCGAGATTTGTTCGGGCCAAGACTAGCGTCTTGGAACTCCCTGCTGGCACGGTTGAGATCAGTTCAACTCACACAGGGTACCGATGAATTTCGTTGGAATCTATGTGAGAATGGTAAATTCTCTGTGGATTCCATGTATAGGGCGTTAGTACATTCCGATGTGCCAGTTGATGATAATAAAGAAATATGGCAAATGAAGATACCACTTAAGATTAAAGTATTCACGTGGTATCTTCGTAGGGTGTCATTCTTCCAAAGGATAACCTTGTTAAACGAAATTGGCATGGAAGTACGAAGTGTATGTTTTGTCTAAATGAAGAGACAATAAAACACTTATTCTTCGAGTGTAGTTTCTCACGTTCTATTTGGTCAACCATCCAAATAGCGTCTAACTTATATCCACCCAAGTCAGTTGCCAATGTTTTTGGTAACTGGCTACATGGGATAGATAAAAGGCTTAGTACGGTTATTAGGGTGGGAGCGATTGCTGTTATATGGTCGCTCTGGCTTAGTAGAAATGACAAGGTTTTCAATGATAAAAATGTTTCTCATATGCATGTACTCTACCGTTGCACAAGTATTCTCCGTATGTGGTCCACCTTACAACGTGTGGGACATCGAGACCTCTTTACGGAGGCGTGTGCACGACTGGAGGAGGTGGCAAGGGACATTTTCTCACCACATGGGTGGCCGCTTGATCGCCGGATTGGACCTCCATAGACCGTCGAGATTAGCCATGACATAGGCGTTTTACATTATCTTGTTGGTTGTAATACGTCTATTGTTGCACAACTTTTTACTTTCTCTGTTGGATTGCGGCTGTGTGCATCTTTGATGCAGAGGCCGGGTGTAATACTTAAACCTTTTGAGTAATAAAGCCCTTTATCTAAAAAAAATGTACCAGCAGATCGATTATCGATCATGCTTTTTTCATGCCCTCCGCAAAAGCATCAAAGTTTATGTGTGACGAGCCCCCGCCCCGAATGCTCTCATGCGCCGCCTTCTTCATGGCCTCCACCCTCTCCCTCATGCCAGCATTCCCCACCAGCTCTTCCACCCTGTCCGCTATGTGCTCCTTAGTTATTAGCCCGGAATCATCGGCAACGGCCTTGAGGCCGACCTTCCAGACATCAGATATGTAGAGCTGGTTCACAAACTGGTCAGCGAAGTAGGGCCAGGCAAGGAAAGGCACACCATTCCGGACCCCCTCCATGGTCGAGTTCCACCCACAGTGTGACACGAAGCATGCCACCGCCGGGTGTGCTAGCACGCGCTGCTGCGGCGACCACGCGACGAGCTTTCCTCGACCACCGGCACCACACACACGGTCTAGGAAGCCTTTTGGGTACTCATGAACGGCACCTCCTTGGAGGATGTCAGGGCGCACCACCCACAAGAATGCCTGGCCGGAGAGCTCCAGCCCCAGGGCAAGCTCCTCGAACTGCCGGCGGTCGAACATCGTGAAGCTGCCGAACGCAACATACACGACGGATCTCGCCGGTTGCGTGTCAAGCCAGGACATGCACTCCTCGTCCTCCGGCTTCCAGAAGTGGCCCACGGCCTTGCCGCTGCGCTCGCCGGTGAGGAGTGGGCCGATGGGGAGGACATTTGGGAAGAGCGAGAACGCCGCCGGCTCCGCCTCTTGGAAGGAGTTGCAGATGACGAAGTCACACTGGTCGATGGCGCGGACGCCCTCAATGAGGTACCGGAAGAGGGCCGCCTGCTGGTCGTGGTCACCGACACAATTCCATGAGAGGTGGGCACTATGCATGAGGGGCATGTCCGGGCTCAACTGGAAAGGTTTTTCACCCAGTGTGGACCCTGCAAAGCCGGACTGATTTTATTATATATAAGAGAGGTAAAAGTTGCATGACAATATATTGATAAAACGCCACAATGTATACACAGCAATTTTGACCCTCTGTTTGCTGGATGTTTGAAATTGAAATTCCAAAAAACCACCACAATTGCGCCTGAAATTTTTAAAGTTAACATTGGAATTCGTATTTTTTTTAAAGACCACCGGTTTAGCGCTCATTCGATTCAAAAATCACCGATTGCCCCTTGGGCTAAATTAATTAAAGACCACCGGATCTTCGAGTGAGACCTGGTAGAACCCTAGCGTCTACCAATTTGGTATCAGATTGCTTTGGTTCGATGGCATCCACCGGGCTCCCCATCACCTCCGGCGCCGCCCAAACCACCGCCGCCACCTCCGCCGTCTCCTCCCAGCAGATGCAGCAAGGGCTACAACCGCCGACGCCTGACGCCGGCGCACGGGAGGCCGCCGCGCCGCCCGCCCTCTCGATGACCGAGGTGGCGCAGGCCATCCGCGACATCAACCAGCAGCTCGCAGAGCTGCGGGCGGCCCAGCATCCGCCGCCCCCGCCGTCGACGGCCGCGTCGCACACACTGCCGCCGCCGGTCCCCGTCGCCTCCCACGGACGGCCGCTCAGCCAGGTCAAGTGGCCGTCATCGCCGTCCCCTCTTCCGTCGTGGGTCGACACGCCCGTCTACACGACGGCGCCTCTCCAGCCAACGGTGCTCCGGCAGCCCCCTCCCTCCTTCGGCGGATTCGGCGGGATTACGCCATACGCATGGGGCTCTTCCTTCGCCACAGATCGCCGACCTCTTCGTCGGCGGCCTCCCCGACCACATCCGCGTCGACGTCGAGATGCGGGAACCCCAGGACCTGCAGACGGCCATGTACTACGCGCGCGCGTACGAGCAGCGCACCCTCGCCATGCAGCAGGCGTTCTCGAGCCGCGGCGCGCGGCCCCTGCCCCGCCCCGCCCAGGCGCCGACCCCCCAACCGCGTCCCGCCCTGCCGGCCACAGCCGCGGCCACCCCCGCGCCGACACGTCCCTTCAAGCGCCTGACGTCGGCCGAGCAGCTCGAGCGGCGTCGCAAGGGCCTGTGCTTCAACTGCGACGAGCAGTATGCGCCGGGTCACACGTGCGCTCGCCTCTTTTACTTGGAGACCGTCGACGACACTGAGGGGGAGGCCCTCACTGCAGAGCTCGCGGCCGCCACCATCACCGAGGCTGGCGTCACGACCTACGGGCCGGTCGACGCGTCCGCCTTCGTCGTCTCCCTTCATGCCATGGCGGGCATCAAGACGGCGAAGACGATGCTGCTCCCGGTGACGATCAATGGGGAGCAGCTTACGGCACTCGTGGACACGGGCTCGACGCACAACTTCCTGTCCAACACCGCTATGCGCCGCCTCGCACTCCAGCCGGCGGGCGCAGAACGGTACAGCGTCACCGTCGCCAACGGGGACCGTCTTACGTGCCAGGGCGTGGCGCGACAGGTCCCCGTGTTCATCGGCGATGAGCCTTTCTCCATCGACTGCGTCGGCATCGACCTGGGCTGCTACGACTTCATCCTCGGCGTCGACTTTCTGCGCACACTCGGCCCCATCCTTTGGGACCTCGACGTGCTGTCCCTCATCTTCTGGCGCGAGGGCGGCCGTCGCGTTCAGTGGACGGGCATTGGCAGCACCGGCGCGACCCCGCAGCTCCACCTGATGGCCGCTGCCCTTGACGAGGCGCACCCCCTCCTGGCCGACCTCCTGCAGCAGCACAGCGACATCTTCGACGAGCCACAAGGCCTCCCTCCCGCGCGGGCCTGTGACCACCGCATTCACCTACTGCCGGACACGGCGCCTGTTGCAGTGCGCCCGTACCGGTACCCCCAGCTGCAGAAGGACGAGCTCGAGCGCCAGGTGGCCGTCATGCTCGCGCAGGGCATCATCCGGATTTCGACGTCAAAATTGCTAAACCGGTGGTCATCATCTTCAACGAGCTAGGCCACAATATGTAGTATCATCAGGTGCGCATGCACCCGGACGACATCGAGAAGACGGCGTTCCGCACTCACCATGGCCACTTCGAGTTCTTGGTGATGCCGTTCGGCCTCTCCAACGCGCCGGCAACTTTTCAGGCCCTGATGAACGACGTGCTCAGCCCCTACTTACGCCGCTTTGTGCTTGTTTTCTTTGATGACATTCTTATCTACAGTTCATCCTGGGCGGAACACCTGCAGCACGTGGCCATCATCTTCAACGAGCTTCGAGCACATCGTCTTCACCTGAAGCGCTCGAAGTGCTCGTTCGGCACGACATCCGTCGGCACACGATCTGACCTAGCCGCCGCCGCCCCGCTTCCGCACCGCGCCGCCCCCGGGGAGATCGATCTCCATGATCTCTCTCGGGGGCCGCGCCGCCCGTACCTAGGATTCGTCCGTCAATCGGTTGATCGGCTGCCCTAGCGTCTTTTTTTTTCCGATCTTTAGATCGGTTTTCTTTTCTCCGCCGGTCACTCGATCGGCGTTTTCTGTTGGAGTATATTATGGCTAGGTTTATTTTGGTAGTTTAAGTTTAGTCCAATTCTATCTCTATTAGGCTTCTTGCCCCCCAAGTCTTGTACTTCTATATAAACAGTCCAGGAGGCTCATTGTAATCACCGATCCAATTATCAATAGATTTCCGCAATATTACATGGTATAAGAGCATTCCGTTCCTCAACCTAGGGTTTAGCCACTACTTCCGTCGCGCCGCCCCCGGCGAAATCGATCTCCATGATCACCGGGGGCGTCGCATCTCGTAGCTAGTTTTTGTTTCAAATTCATTAGATCCGTTCCATAGTTCTACCAATTTTTGTTTTCCAATTAGATCTAGTTTGCTTTAGCCACCAAAATAACCCCGTCAATGCAATCAGCAATTCCACAATTTCTGCAGATCTGATCGATACACCAACGTCTGCCTCAATCTGATCCGTCCGGCCGTCCGGCCGGATACGCGCTGGACGTCAGGCAACTACGGGCGGCACAAGGGCTGCATGCAAGAATTTTGGACTCCATGTTCGCATGCGTGCATGTGCACATGGGACACGCATGGATCTCGAGTCAAGATGCATCTTGCTGCACATCTACGCCGCCGATCTTCACCAAGCTATCGACTCCGATGTGCATCAACTGTGGTCATCATCGTCGACAACCATCTACACCAACATCATCGCTTCGTCGCCACCACCACCGATCGTGGTCCTCGTCAACGCCAACAAAATCTTCCTCTTCTCCACCAGCGACGCCGCGCTGAATACAAGCGGAAAACACGGGTCTAATCCCCGAAATCAACTACTGCTATAGTTCAATCTCCATCAACAACTACTTCCTCGTCTTCGTCCACCACGACCTCGCCGCCAGAGTTGCAGTCTATTTTTATTTTTACATTAATCAATTTTCTTCTTGCAACTATTTCGTCTACTCCGGCGTCAACGGCGGACAACTTCTACGCACCGACCGGTCACGGAGAATTTCCTTGCTGATCCCTCCAACTCTGGCTCGCATGGCTCATGATGGTCCCTGTCTTCGCACGTCCGGTATTGGCACCACCGACGTGTGCCTTCGTCCCCGGCGCGCCCCCGAGTCCGGCAAGCTCGGAAAGGCGTGTCGCCTACCTCGACTACTCCGACTCCAACAACTTCTACTACATTACTACGTACGGCGAATTTCTCCAAGGCTCAACGACGACATCGACCACAACACCACGACAACATCAACCTCTTCGACTTCATCAGCGGCGACTACATCACCAACGGCAGTATCGACCACGACTACAGCGCCCCACTCCGGCTACATCGACATCGGCATCCATCGGCATCCTCTCCAGTCGCGACTTCGGATTATGTTCCAGTCAGACCGTCCGTGACGCTCCTGCTGTTCGCGTCACTACCGATCCGACTGCGGGGGGGTGTTGGAATATATTACGGCTAGGTTTATTTTGGTAGTTTAAGTTTAGTCCAATTCTATCTCTGTTAGGCTTCTTGCCCCCCAAGTCTTGTACTTCTATATAAACAGCCCAGGAGGCTCATTGTAATCACCGATCCAATTATCAATAGATTTCCGCAATATTACAAGAATTCAGCAAATTGTTCACTTACCATCTTCGGCATCGATGATCTTATCCTCGATGAGCTTGTTAAAGCTCAGCAGCGTCGCCATGACGGCGGCCGACGCCGGCCAGACGGCCGCCGACCGGATCCCGGTCCTGCGTGCGACGTCCAGTGCCCACGTCCCGACGTTGTAGTCGGGGACCATGCACGTGATCCTCCCTCCCGCGCCGCCGCCCTCGCGGCTGGCGAGGACGAGCTCCTCCACCCGCGGCGCCATGTGTTCCTCCATGAGCATGGTCAGCCTCACAATCTGGTTCCGGTCCTCCCCGGGTGCCATGCCGTCCGGCACCGCCACGAACCGGACCCGGCCACCGCTATCCTCCAGCCCGCCGCCATGGGCGGCGACGACACGGGCGTGGTTGAACTCGGTGTTGACGAAGGTGACGGCAAAGCCCCTTTCGGCCAGCGCGTGCGCCACCTCCAGCAGCGGGATCACGTGGCCCTGCGCCGGGTACGGGATCACGAGCACATGCGGCGGATACACCATTGCCGACAAAAGCTCTCGATTTAGCTAGACGCGACCGACGGTGATCAATCCTAGCTAGCTATCGATGACGATGATGCATGCAGTAGCTACATCTATAGAATTTATAGTGAGAGATGAGAGCGTGGAGACAAAAAAGGGGACGGTTCTTTTGTGGCTCCAGTGATGATTAATTAATTTAACTAGCTAGGCTCGTTCTTGTTGTTGGTGGTTTTACGTCCAGAGCAACAAGAACAGGTCGGCTGATCGATCAGCTGGCGTTGTTGTGTTCTTGTTGCAGGATTCGTTGGAGCTTCTTGTAGATAAACACACTTGGCAAGTGAGGGCTCATCAGTGCGTCACTGGTATTATTCTACGGTTCTTTTACCAAGTCTTCAGAAGACTGGTTCGCTTCATGCATGTATGCCAAGTAAAATAGGAACAATAACTTGGCCCAAGATACCACAGTCGTTCACCGTCGAAAAGACGGACCAGCCGTCCGGCGAGACCTTGGAGGATGCCCGACACAGGCTGTTCGTCACCAGGCCGTGCTCCTGCCGGCCATTGCAATGCAAATTTATCTACAATCCATCAATTGGTCACTACAAGCTAGAGCACATAGTGACTAGCATGTTAATTAAATCGTTGTTGCCAAGATCAGGGTTAAAACTCTGTGATGACTTATAACATCAAATGTCCACATAATCAAGTACGTCATCCCCTGTGCGCTACAGCACTTGCATGACGAATCATCATCGCCGTTACACAACAGACCAGGCTTTAGCCGGCATGATGGCCGACCACCAGCTAGGTTTACTTTAACTAACCACGTTGACACTCCAGCTGTTTAAGAATGTACACACAATTGCTTTT
The DNA here is from genome assembly GCA_947311845.1 of Poa pratensis. Lineage (NCBI taxonomy): Eukaryota > Viridiplantae > Streptophyta > Magnoliopsida > Poales > Poaceae > Poa > Poa pratensis. The sequence continues at coordinate 5,874,486 of CAMZMU010000080.1, read as the reverse complement.
CTCTAAAAAAAATATTATGTACAGTACACACAAGCTCTAATGTGTCAACGAGGTTGATAATATATGTAATAGGAAATGCAATTGAGCATGGGCAGCCTAGAATATAGGAGCTATACTAGATAGCAACAAACGATTCGTTCACCTCTCGGATATAGGTTGCGATAGTTTTGCACCCTTCGCTTGCAAGGTCCATTACAGTTTCAAATGTATTGACTGGTAATTTTGCATCCATCTGTAAATCACGTTTTAAGCGTTAGTGTTTGCTTTGGACAAATAACAGTGTGCAGGAAACTAAGTGCATAAGAAGTGTGTCACATCGCAGTAAAATTTGTATGCGCAGTTGTGCTTGTGCTGTTGGCATATTGACGAGAAGTGCGCAAGGGAGACTCTGAAATCTGGAGCAACCAGAGTTTATGGTCATTTCGTAACCTGCTGAAGAGTCACTTTGTCCATCTTTGCAAGGATGCCAACAGTGACATCTGGACCTCCAGCACTGTCTTCTATATAATTCGGATCTGAAATAACATATTAGAATGATTGATGCTTCTCTATGTGGGGCAATCCTTTGCTTTTTACAGATGATAGATGTGAAAACAGAACTTTTTTGAAACGGGGCAAAAGCTTTGCCTTATATTAATATAGAAGAAGCAAACATGATACGGCCGAGGCCAAAGTAAAAACGAACACGTTGGGACTGTGAAAACAGAACTTATGTGCCATACCGAGCAAAGGATGAAACACAGGTACCCAGCGCTGCAAGATGTAACAATGTCGCGCATTGGAATCCCATCATCTGCAAGTGCTAGTGTCGCAGCATTGATGCATGCCGACCTTGTTCCTATAGTACATATTGTTAGAGTAGTCAGGCTCACAATACAGACTAACTATTCAGATTCATTTTTAAGCACCACTAATGCCACAATCATTCAAAATAGGCAAAAAAAAATTATATGCCGGAGCTCAAGTCAAGGAAAGCACACTTAAGAACTGGTAGGCATTCTGAACGAGTGCCTTATTTTCATTTAGTACAAAAATCTAATGTTTACTCAGCTTCTGGACAAAGAAGGATAGCCTTGTGTGCCTTTCGTTTGGCAAGGAAAAAAGTTTGTTCCTAAATAATTATAGAGGTGCAAGCAGATTAGAGATAGATCGGAAATATAGTGCACTAACCACTGTCAGCTTGAAGAATTTGGGACAAATATATCAATCTGTAAACAAACACAGCATTGGAAGTGGATCCTGTTATAATTTATCATACAAGTTTTTTTTAGAGAAAAGGGTTCGTCCCCTGGTTCCATTAACATGCAACCAACAGAACTACATCCAGGTTTTCTTACACAGCATCAACAGCTTAAAGATATTTACTCCACAAGAGCAGCTAGAGACAGAAAACAGATGTCAGGCCCTAGAGAGAACATAGACTACTAGACTAGATAGGGAGAACGCCACAAGGAGGTTGAAGCACGACTGGATAGATGACTCACCTGTGAGTGTGGCATCAAATGTGTTAATATGCTTGCCTCCATTGTTTGTCCAATCACAAGTGAAATTTATGTTGACCGCCTGTCAAATCGTTGTAGATTTAGCTTACTACCATAGTTATGCAGGAAATGAAATGTAAGGTACAATATAACGCAATGTGAATTTAGATTGCACAATGTGAGTAAGTGTGTTCATTTGTCCGCCACATAAACACTGGCATGACTCAACTAAGCTATAGCTTAGCACTGTCAGCTTTATTTTACATGAAGAAACTCCTGAACTTCTGATTTAGTTGCAATATTTGATCATGTTTAGAGGCCCAGAAATGTTCTTGAGCTGACACCCACCTTTGTTTTGACGACCTTTCCCCCTTAAGAATAGATCATACATTGTCCGTCTGCCCCCAATCCAGACAGCAGTAATGATATCAGAATATGTGAAAAAACATAACACAGGTAAACCTAAGCCTAGAAAAAAATGTACGGAAATCTGGCATGTCGAAAGTTTAGGCTAGTTTGATCAAATCTTTCTCTTTAAGCTGGAACAAACCTGTCACCTTTTGGCTTTCTCCTTAGATCTCCAGTGCTAAATTATGTCATTTCCGTACCTGCAGAGACATTTTTCAGGAACACGTCCTAGCAAGAAAACCTCTAATGCTTAATGCGCTTGGACTAATAAAACTTACCAAGACCATGTTCTACTGTCACAGGTGCTCCTACCAGTTTCCTAGACCATGTTATGTGCATCATCAAAAGTTCAAAACACCAGAAGGAAGCCATTCTGCTGTATCATTGCCCAGATGATCGACCCACACACACTAAACCTTTCATAGAAACTTGCAGGGTGAACATTGAAAATATCCCCCAAATCGACTTAAGTCTGAAAACTAACTGCACACCTCAAGACAGAAGTAAATCTGGCTAGTAGGGGGAATGAAAAAAAGAACTGATGCTCTGTTGATTCATTAGCTCAACAAAACAAGGATTATGCTAAGTTAAAATGCTAGCTTTCAGCACCACAAGGGAGAACCATGATCTGAAGATGAATTTTGGCATGCCCTAGATACTGTCAACGTACTCCAGCTCCAAAGTTCCTCATAGCTTCATATCAAAAAATAACACTGAAACACCAGAAGATTTAATACTGCCTTTGTCTTCTGTTAAGACATGTCCAGAGTTGTTGCCATGGAATTACCTGTTTCACACCAAAGATGTGCTAAATCTCAGATGACATAAACCTTTTGGGGGAAAACATTTTGACCCAAAGATGTAGAACGAAGTCCAGGAACCGTCAGCATAACATCAGTTGTTGAGTTATTTCAGAGACGAGGAAAAAAAAGGGGGAAACGGCCAAATTTAGAAGTATTCCCACTTTCACCACATTTGCATATTTTAAGGCTTTCACGTACCGGTTCGCTTTGTTAGCAAAGGATAATCATATGCAAAATTATATTTTGAGAGTATGGTATTCTCGTATCACAAGAACGCACCCATGCTGACTGAACAAGACTTGCTTTGATACAAAAATCTACAAGCTTCACAAGAAATGATCAACCTTGCATCAAACAAGTTCTGTGTAAGTTGATCCTGTTTTCAGAGCAAAATTATATTTTTAGAGTAGGGTATTCTCGTATCACAAGAACGCACCAAAATCACCACATGAGCACCGACCATCCTTGAACTTGTGGAGCCGTTTACTATCCCGGACAACAATCTCTCTGTTTGCAAGCAATGAGAAGAATTTAATAGAGCTATGGCAGTCCCTGCACATGGTCATGTTCTTTGTGACACGGACTGTCGCCCCAGGAGAAGTTTTGAGCAGCCCCAATGCAACGGCTAACCTCTCACTATGGTGCTTTAGTGAACCTGCAACAGGCCTGTCATCATCCTCGCTGTCAGATAACTCAGCATTCTGGTATGGTTCATACCCAACGGCTTTTGCTTTTTCCAGCAAATTCTCCAATAGTTGATACAACTCAGTAGCTTGAGGGTGAGTTCTGTCCTCAGCTCTGAAGAAATACACCTTGTCTCTGATTGTAATCCAGCTACGATCTCTAAGAACCCCGACATCTTCGTGTTTGATCAGTTTCCTCACTCTTGCCACATCACGCCATCTACCTGTCGATATGTACATGTTCAAAAGCAATACATAGGTTTCAACCACTTTTGGCTTCAGCTCAAGGAGCCTATCAGCAGCGTAGAAAGCAAGTTCCATGTTCCCATGACTCCGACATCCAGCTACCAAACTCGACCAGATGGCCTCGTTGGGCTCGAAACCTGTTCTTTTGATGAATGAAAATGCATCATCCAACCGGCCCAACCGCACGAACATGTCAACCATGCATCCGTAATGGTCCACAAGAGGATCTATATGATACACATTCTGCATCATGTCAAAGTAACGCTCAGCTTCCTCGACTAAACCAGCATAGCTGCAGGCTGATAGTACACTTACAAATGTAATTTCATTTGGTTTAGCGCCAGCTAATATCATGTCCTCAAAGAGTTGTATCGCATCTTGGGATCGGCCATGCTGCGAGTAGCCTGAAATCATAGAGGTCCATGTGACAATCGTTCGTGTTGGCGTTTCTACAAAGGCTTTGATCGCATATTCGATGCATCCACACTTGTTATACATATTTACCAGTGCGCTGTTTACAACAACATCTGACAAAAAGCCTGTCTTTATTGTTTGTGCATGGATTTGCTCACCCTGCTCCAAGGCCATCATGGCACTACAAACTGATAGGATACTTGAGAAGGTGAACAAATCTGGCTTCAGTGCAGACTCAGGACATCACGGAAGATTTTGAGTGCCTGGAACCCTCTTGAACGAGCATGGAGATCATCCTTTGCTGAGTCCATGATTTGAGCATATCCCGATATCATTGCATTCCATGTGATAATGCTGCTGTCCTCCATCTCTTGAAACAACCGCATAGCCTCGTCTGTTTCACCCTTCCTGAGATAGAGGTACATTGTGGAGTTCTTTACTGGAATATTCGTTTCACATCCAATCTTAAAGCAGAAAGCTTGGACTTGCTTGCCCAGGTTCATATCCAGCTTTGCACCACAAAGGCTCATGACACTGGTTAACGTATACTCATTTGGCATCACTCCTCCCTTGAGCATGTCGAGAAACAAACTGAATCCAAGGTCTATGCAGTTCTCATCTTCGGCGCAGGCAGATATCATGTTGTCCACGTGATCACATTCTTATCAGGGATCCTTTTAAAGGCCCTCAAGCCAGATTCTAAGTCTCCAGACTTGGTATACAATCTACAGAGTGAATTGCCCATGCTTGTGATCATATCAGCCTCATACTTAATGGCGTAACCATGAACCTGCTTGCCCACATCAATGTTGTGCGCGGCAGAGCATGCATTCAACATGCCACCTAAGTGTAATGCGACGGGTATCTTCCCAGCTCAAGCATCTCAACAAAACATGCAGCGCCAACACCGGTTCAGAATTCAGAGTATAGCCAGTTATAAGTGCTGTCCACGTGACGACATTCTTCTCAGGCATTTCATCGAACAGGCTGCGTGCTCCTGGCTCGCCCCACATCTCATGTACACATTCACTAAGGATGTTGCCACAAACATGTCCACATTAGCTCCATTCTTCACCATGTGCGCGTGGAGGGCCTTGGCAGTGCTGAGGTGCCGGTTTTGATGCACCGGTGCAACAGAGGCACGTACATCGCTGACTGCACCGTTTGAGCAGATTCCAGCATGCTCATTGCTTCCTGGGCATCTAGAGGCTGAGGGGGAGTCTCCAATCGGCCATTTTCCAGCACTTGGGTGCTCCTCTGGTAAGAACTGCCCTGCGAATATGCAATTGCGAAAATAAAATAGTAAGCCGTGTCATCGTTCACTTGCGTTACTGACACTGATTAGCGGAGATATAAAAAAGATTTCGTGAAACAGTTGGGGCTGAATCTTTTGGAACCGAAAACAAGAAAAGACGATTCATCATAAGAAACTACGACCTGAACAGGTGCGGAGCTAACAAGAATGCAACCAAATAAGTATGAAGAGCCCTGCTGAAGCACACAGTAAGATAAAAACAGAGAAGAGTTAGTCACCTTGTCGAAGGCGACCAAGCTCGGCAGTGGCTTGCGGGCCACAGCGACAACGGCCGGGACGGCCCCGCCGGAGACGGCGACGAAGGGGCTGGATGTCATTGGCGGGGCGGGGGTGGGTCAGAAGGTGTAAGGGGGAAAAGTGAGAGGCCACCATCACTCAGTCATAGAGCTAGCCTAGCTTGCAGAGAGAGTGGATAAGAGGAGAGCCCGACAGAGCACCCATCGGGTCTGTAGACAAATTTAGGCCATTTCAGCGCAACCTAACATGTTCGCTGCCGGGTTTGGGATTTCCGACCAATTCTTTGCCGAGTAAAATACATCAATGATCCTTGTAACTGTATCTAGAGCTCACTTTCGTCAATATATTAAAAAAAAGTCAATACGGGGACGCGGACTTTTGGCATATGGAGACAAGTAAGGACGGAATCCAACGGATCTATCTTCGTGATTAGTAAAAAAAGTAGAGTTTCCGGTCAGCCGATAGTATAAATGCGGAGCACTGACGTCGTAGAGATAACATACATTTTTTAGAACACATCTAGCAGGGTGCATTTAATAGGTGAGTTTAACATGCATGTGCATTAAAAATTCGGAATCAGTTACAAGGTGAGTTTAACATGCATGTGCATTAAAAATTCGGTGGATGTTAATAGTTAACTTAAGTATGGTGAAATTAGTTTAATTGTGTTGAAATTGATTAGGCAACTTAAATGTGGTGACATGTGGGTAAAAAAACTGTAAAAAATTCTGGATATTCAAAATAATTTAGTAATTTAAAATAGTTAAAAAAAATCGAAACATTCAGTCGGTCAAATATTATCAAGTACTGCATACAAAAAATTATGTCAGAAATAACATTTACTGCAAGCTGGGTTAAAGATTTGCTAAAAATGATGCTTTATACACGCCATATTCGTCAAAGATTTCTCTTTTTTCTCGTAAGTCAACGCAAAATATTCAATACCAAATTATTTAGACGAGTAGAATACTTGGTAATCTTTGAGCGAAAAAGTTTCAGAATTTTTCGAACATTTTTGAATTTTCCAAAAAAAACCGTAAGAAATTTAAATTCTTCATATTTAAGAAAATGTTCAATTTAAGAAAATGCATATGTTGGAAAAAAGATATAAAAATAATTAAAATTTAAAAAACCAAATATCCAAAATGTATTGAAATTGAAATTTATTCTGATTTTAGAAAATATTCATATCTTAAAAATGTTCAAAATTCAAAAAAAAAATTACCAAATTTGTATTTTCTAAAATTGTCCTGAATATCTTGCTTTTATCTAAAATTTTTTTTTCTTAAATTTTCCAAAAAAATAGGAATTTAAATTGTTCGTACATACAAATATCTTGCTTTTATCTAAAAGATTTTTTTATTCACCTGAAAAATTAATTTTTATTCTCCACAATTTTTGAAAATAATACATTTTGTAAATTTTAGAATACTTTTTATTTTTTAATGTTCTTTGCAAATAATGCAATTATCTTTGAATTTTTTATTTAAATTTTGTAAATATTTGAATATTTATTAATTTTGAATACATTTATTTGATTTTATAAATTTTTGAGTATTTTTTGGATAGAATATTTATAAAATCTGAACAATTTTCAATTTCAAAACATTATAGAAATTTGATTTTTAAATATTTAGTAGTTTTTTAATCTTACTTTTTACAAAAATAAGACATTTTCATTTTTTTAGGGAATATGACATTTTCGTAAACTTGAGCAATTTCGAAAATCTTAACAATATTTGATCCCAAACTTAAAAAAAATCATATTTTTTAAAAAATATAATCATTTTTTAAATCTGATATTTTTCAAAAATATGACATTTTTGTAAAATTGAAGTTTTCAAATATGACCAATTTTCAATTATGAAACTTTTTAAAATTTAATCATTTTTAACCTGATTTTCCAAAAAATATGAATATTTTTGGAAAATTGTTTTTATTCAGGACAATTATGGAAAATAATATATTTTGTGAAATTTGATTTTTTTTTGAAAATCTGAACTTTTTTCAATTTTGAACATTTTTTTAGATATGGATATTTTTTCAAAAATTTGAATTGTTTTCAATTACGAAAACTTGATTTTTTTCAATTTTTCAAAACATGTATTTATTACGAAAACTAAACTTTCAATTTTATGAAACATTTATTTATTTTCATGAAAATTCATTGAAAATATATTTGAAAACCAAAGTGCGCATGAAAATGTTTACATGTGAGAAAACTTTTATGAAATATTTGTGATGTCACAAACAGTCATAATGAAAATATGCATGAAATATTTGTCGGTTCAATACCATTTTCAAAAGTCGAATTCTGAACATTTTGAAAATATGTATGAAAAATGTCCAATATTGTGCTTGTTTTGTTGATCTCCTCAACAAGATCTCAAATATAAAAAATATCAAAAATCGGACATTCGGTTCAAAAGATGATACAATATTGACAACTAGACTGAAAATGATGAGTGGATAAATGAAATAACATATAATTAATCTGTTAAGTAAGTTAATGTGAGGTTGCATGCATGTCATTTATTTTTCACATGGGTTAGCTAGCTACTGCATGTTATTTATGTTGAGTGCATGTTATTTATGTTGAGTGACGTCACCGCGTGGTTTTCCGACCGGCTGGAGCGTATTATACGTCGCCGGATTTCCTGTGCATTTTCGGTCAATATGGTCGCTATATACATATGTAGGTGAATATACGGTCATTGGGAAATCATATAGCTCTGTATGAGACTAAGCTGACCGGTCAACAACTAAGACTAACCTATGGGACCCATCTGTTAGCCGCAAGTCCATCTTCAGCTACCCCGACAGCCGCTTCAACATCGACCAGGCCGTGGCAGGCCGCAGCGCCGACGCTGCTGGCACAGGCGGGCCGGTGGTCGGGTTCACGGTGGCGCCCGGTTTAAAGCTAGGCAATGCCGCCGTGGTTCGCACTGCGCACGACGGACATCGCCACGACGAGCAGGGTCAGGGTGGGTCAAGGGTGCTCAGCTCATCTGCACTTGTGGCAACAGCGCACACGCGGTGATTGCATGTGCTGGCGAGTGATCGAACGACCTGCCCACACCCGGCGGAGTGCGTCCCATGCATCCATTATTGGGTCACGGCGACCTGCTGCTGCATGCTCCGATGGTCCATCCCTCTGTATCCCAGCCCGGTGACGACTCCCGACGGGATGAAGAAGACAGTGGGGCGGCCATTCTGGGCCTCCCGGTCCAATCGCTTCGATGAGGATGGTGAGAAGGTCGAGGCGAAGCTCTTACGCGGCTCAGCTCTGCTACACCTATCGACGCCGTGCAGGGGACGGGAACAGGAGGGGAACGTGTTGGTCCGAGTCTTAGTTAATTTTTCAGTTTCGCCTTAGTCTTGGCTGTTGACCGGTCAACTTAGTCACATACGGAGCTATACGGTCTTTCAGTGACTCGTATAATCACCTACATGTGTATGTAGTGATCAAATTGATCATCTTTTTAGTATAGCGACCAAAGTGAGCTTTCGACAAAAATATAGGGATCTATTTTACTCTGATTTGCCTGCGGCCTCTCTAGAATCGCTTTATAGGCAGATCTCCATCTCCTACGCTCTTGTCTTGGCGAGGTGGTACTGGACGTTCTCAGCTCGATACTGTCACGTACGCAGAGCAGCAGTCATGTTGGATGGACTTTCTTCCTTCCTAGGCTCGACATGCCATATAACAAGATTGCAAAGTCCAATTAGGCTAAGACTTACTTTATTTATGGCTGAAATCTAAACAAGACACGTTAAGCCAGGTTAAAAAAACACACATTACATCATCATGCAATATTATTGGCTATGGCATAGATCAAACAAAAAATGTTCACATTTCAAGATTTAAATATACCTTTAATTATAAACCCATGACTAATCGGGTCCCATGGATATCACCCATGAGCGTAAAAGATAACTCATACCCTACCCATTAGGGTCGGGTGCCCATGGACGGACAGACCCATGGGTCAAATTGCCGGGCTTAAATGAGTTCATCGGTTCACGTGAGCCACCGCTGAGTCAGCCACTAGTGTATGTGTATGTTTTTTTTAGGGAAGTGTCTGTGTTGTGTTGTCTTCTTCTAGCTAGTGGCTAGTGCCCAGGCAGTTGCTTTCCGCCACCACCATGGCCCTGTTGCCACTCCACCTCCCCAACAAGGGGGAAAGGGACAACGGATTGAAGGCGTCCTGGCCCCAATGAACACTAAATTCGCAAAAGGCTACTATTTAAAACTCGAATACAAATCTGTCCTTTTTCCTTTTTGACACTATATATGCTTCCAAAAACATGAAACAATGACGTAGAAAGCGATTTTTGGAGCACAGATTTATGTTCTTTACAAATTGTTTGGACGATGTGTTGAGATAATCACCTCGTTAAAGATGGTAAGCCAATTGTTCGGAGAATGTGGTGACATTTTTTACTTCTGGGAGTCTGTTTGTGGTTATCTGAACCCGGCGATTTTCGCCTGCTAACAACAGTGAAAGCTACGTCTGTGTGCGCCGCTGATATTTTTTCCCTATGCACTGAACTTGTCACGACCTCTGATTTTTGGGGCATTTATAGTACTTCATCGGTAAACACTTCCAAATGCACCACATTGCCCATACAATTTCACAGTAATAGCAACAGCATAAAATTCCACATTGTTCAGAACTGCAACACCCAATCTTTCAGTTTACATTGTCCATACAATTTCAAACTGCAATATGTATCAACAACAGCAACATGAATGACAATATATTCCGCTGCAGAAAGCACCAACTTGCATAAGTTTACACTCTATTCAGATCAGTGTGTCACTATAGTTTAGGGTGTGTTTGGTTGGGTGGCTAGCCACCCGGTGGTTAGTGGTAGCCACTTTTTAAATGGTTAGCCCCCGTTTGGTTCGTGGTGTTGGGTGTGTGTGGATAACCATATTTTGGGTATATTCCCTCCAAAATGTGGTTGAGCCCAACCACCAAAAAAGTGGTGGTTGAGGCCAACCACACATGGCGGGCTCGCTAAAATCACCCGTGAAACAGTTTTCGGTCGCTCACCTCCCTCGAAAACCCTGGGAACGACGAACTTATCTGTTTCCCTCGTTTCTTTTCCCCTACCATATGTTGCCGAACTGAATTTTTTTATGTATAATACTTGCTGAAATGAGTTCTTTTATGCCCAATACTTGCTGGAATAATCCATCTTATGCCTATATATTGCCCAATACTAGTACTCTATATTTTATCTACATCTATGCAAAATTTGAGATATTGAAACGGGACAGTACATAGTACATAGGCTGAAAATTTTGAATTTTTTGAAATAGAAAAATGTGGTTAGTGGTAGATCTTGAGTTTATCTATATGTAGGATATTTTCTCGAATTTTTTGAAATAGAAAAATGTTGATTTTATTTTTGGAAACCGAGCTACATATAGCTCGTCCTCCAAAACGCTGCTCTCACTATGACATGTTCTATTTGGAAATTGTCTGCGTTATTGAAGCATGGTGCTGAAATTTTTGTTTCTTCGTGTCTAAATGGAACGTGATGTCAAAATATATATATTTTTGAAATTCTTATTATTCAAACCATACTTTAATCGATTATGTTGCCAAAGCTCATGTTGTGTGGGTATTCTCACCATCATATCAAAGAGATTACCATATCACCCACACCTCAAACCATGGCTACCCATAACCACTTTTTATCAATTCAACCAAACACAAAACTTGGCTAACCAATCCACACAACCAATCATGAAAAGTGGTTACCACCAACCAGGTGGTTGTGGGTACCCCCAACCACTTTTTCATAGCCACTGGACCAAACACATGTATCACTCAACCTTTCTTCACTCTATTCTTTCCTCCGGTGCTAATAGCTCCTGAAAGATGAGTAGAGCACAACTATCTTAAATAAAGTTTGCAAGTATTTAGTGGGAGATATATTCAAGAAATTAGTTTTCTAACAGGTACGTAGAAGGTAAACTGAAATTACTCTTCCCATTCAGCTACTGTATGTTACCGAGGTCTCATTTTGAGGCATAACTAACTTGCCGAGATGGTTAAAATAAAGAAGACAAAGCACTTGGTCAGTATTGTATATTAAACATTTACTTTAGGAGTTTAAGATGAAGCAGAAACTGCTACTGTTTCATAAACATATATTTCAGTACCTCTTCAGAAAATGTAAATGGTTTCAACTTTCAAGCAAGTATACAAGATTTAAAAATGTTAAATTGAACTGTTATCATTCTCTGAAGCAACTTTCCATAACTGTCATATAATATCCTCATGTTAACCGTTTTCTTCCACCTATCCAAAAGCTAAATGAAAGCATATCAATTGCAATCTTCATGCTTTGGCCTTTCATTAATTATTATCTGCCTTGGTGCTACCCCATCCATTGCTTTCGAGAATGTTTCAAACACCCATTTATATGACTCTATCTTCTCATTAACAACAAAAGTTGGAACCATAAAAAACAGATCACATATTCCCATGTGGTGGTTTATTGCCGTGAATGGGTAAAAATATATTATACTGGTTGGTGCTATAGGAGAGTCGAAAGACACCATTTCTCCAAACAAAACATAATTCTTTCTACAAAAAGCATCTGCCCAAAAAACATGTGCCCACACGGTTTTTATAATCAAGCACATAATTAAAGAAGAATCCTAGGTTGATTTGCTTCCTCTTTCTGAGTTTATCAATGAACATTTGAGCATTGCATCATTGAATGTACTTCTCATATCACGATGATAATTTTGCATTTCTCTCTTTGTGCACCCCATAAACTGGAATCCACCCTCACCAACACGAAGCAATCGAAAGGTCCCAGATGTGCCAATGCTAGTTGTGTGGCATGTGAATAGTGTGCTCTTCGCCTTCTCATTTACTTGTCTATTAGACTTGATTAAATTCTGCTTGCTTAGTGTGACAAATTCATGGGCGCATTCTTCATGAAAATGTGATATCAACTATTTGCCATCTTACATACGCTTGACTGTAATCATGGCCTCACAACCACATATAGTAATCTTTATTGCATGTGTTCTTATCTTTTCTCCACTCCAATTCTTCTTGAGTTTCTCCTCCTTGTTCGTTAAACCTGCTTTGCCACAAAGAAATCGCCTCCATACTATCATGTTATCTACAATCTTTTTTTTTTGTCCAATTCGGAATGAAAATCCAACATTGTGTGCTTTAAGTCCTCATCACAATCAGCTGTACATGATGAACCCTAAAATTACAAGATACATTGGTCATACCAGTTAGTAATTATTAGAGATTTTTTTACTAAAATTTTGGAGATAAAATACTCACGCAAAATGGGCCGTGGATACCTCCTTTTGGGGGGGGGGGGGGGGGGGGGGGGGCACTGGAGCTTTCCACATTTATCGGGGGAGGATGTGTATTACCATAGCATGCCGCCGTCCATCATTGCCATCGTGGGTTTGGAAAGCAAATCACAGTCACGCTCAGGCTGTAATGCAACAACACATATGTATTTGAGGTATGAACCAAACAAACTAGAATTACCCCAACGGCCCAACCTGAACCTATTTGCAGTAGTACACGTCCAAATAAGAAGTCATCTAACCGTATCACTTAACTAGCTACCTAGTAGCCTCGTGCTACTCTGCATATGCTAACACAAAATTTCATCATGAAAGCAGTACTTGCAGCTAAGCTTTACAGAAGCTCCATACAGCCACATTGCATGAAACTGACGAAGCCAAACACGCCTGATAGTATCCCAACAGATTGTATCATTGGATAAGAAAAGCAACCAACATGGAAGTGATTTTGTGCTCACTGGTGCAGGGCTACGATGAGGCAGGGCTGTTGGAGGGGATGTAGCTGCAAGGCCGGCAGTGGCACATGGTGTAAAGTGAGAGGCAGGTCCATGGAAGGAGATGGAGCGACAAGGGCGTCGTGCATTATAGCCGGTGGTGACGGGTCTGAAGGGAGAGTTTCCAACGCGTCCGGCGGAGGGCCACGGCTCGAGGACAGGTCGAGTAGTTAAGGGTTTCATGAATCGGTAGCGAAACCTAGAAGCGCGCGAAGGCGGCGGGCGAAAAGGAAATTGAGGAGGAGGAGGCGAAGGAAGAGGCAATCATGTTCCGGCGAGCCGTCGTTCCCTCTGGAACGGAGGTTCTCGCCACGCGCAACCCCATGGACGGCTCCTGCACGCTCTCTCCACTCCTTGGTGAGTCTTCCCCCCTTCGTTTTCCTCAATCCGCAATTCCAGGCTCCTCCTTCATGTTCCTCATCCTATCGATACACAGGGATCTCGCCTTGGTGATGGACTTCGTGGTGCTGCTGGTGTGGCTGCGGCTGCGTTGTTTGGTGGTGGGACGTTTTGCGTATTTCCAGAAAGACAAAGTTGATGATGGTCAGGTAAACAACTCGTCGTCCTTGGCTCCGTTTCTTGTGTAACTGCTGTCAAGAACCAGCACCTCATGCCTATGTCTGTAGCTTTCAAGCAGAAGGGTCCCCTCGCGCCCCCCCCCCCCCCCCCCCCCCCCCCCCCCCCCCCCCCCCCCCCGCCAGGCAGAAACAGGACATGAAGGGCAAGGTTCGAGGACTGGATGAAGAAGTACGACAAGACATACCGAGATGAGGAAGAGAAGGCTATGCGGTTCCAACTGTTCAAGAAACCGTCGAGTGGTACGAGTCGCAGCCTCTCTCTGCCGGAAGAAGATGGAGATAAACTTTCTCGCAGACTTTACAGACGAGGAGCACCGGCCCGCCGGTCCGGTGTCGATATATACAACGTCAAGGAACTCAGGGCCTAGCAAGCAAAAGGTTTATTCTTTTGCAATTCGTTTATCGTTAAATATATACATGATGCACTCGCTAGCTTGAATAATGTATAAATTTACCCTGCTTTTATGTCAAATTGGACCTATTGTGGTTGGTATAGGTTTTATGGCTTTGCCCCTTTTTGATGTCAAATTGGACTGTACACTCACCACTACATAATTCTGTTCCCTCCCTCCCTCCCTCATGTAGTAATGCTAGCTTGAACATGCTCTTATTCATGCGCCAAACCTGTCCATCGGATTGTTTGAATTTTCCAATGAACTCATATCTTGTTATTTCTATGCCTGGTTCTGCCTTAGAAGTAAATGGATGCATAAATTGCTGAGTTTCCAGTAGACTTGATTCATTGGCGAATAATTGACGAAACAGAAAGCAACTAGGTTTGTAATTGCATTCCACTCAATAGGCTGTAACAATTGCGCACTAGGAGTACTTCGTCAGGTTTGTAATTGCATTCCACTCAATAGGCTGTAACAATTGCATTCCACTTAATTGACTCTTGTGGTTAGTGTTGAGTTTGAACAAGAAAGTTTCTTTTGTGGACAGTTCAAATATAAATGGCAGACAGTTTTATAGCCATCCATTGGTCGTTCCAGTCCGCTACCCGTGCACTTGAATTATGTATGACTTTACCCTGTCTGTTTTAGATGTCAAACTGGACCTGTGGGTTTTACGGTGCCTCCATTTCCAAGGACCATACACTCATCACTAAATAATGTTATGTTGTATCCTCCCTCCCTGTAGCAAAGCTAGCTTGAAGATGCTCTTCTTCCCGTACCAACTTTTCCTTGGGATAGTTTGAATTTTCAGACATAATTTCTTATTTCTATGGTTCTGCCTTAGGTCTTGCTTTTATTAATTGTTGAGCGTCTAGTAGACTTGATTCATAATTTATTGGTGATTAATTGACGAAACAGATAGCAAGTAGGCACTACGGGAAAATGACTCGCCGCCGAGTGGTCTGCGCTTCGCTGAGTGCTAAAACGCGGGGGCCACTCGGCGAAGAAGCCTACGCCGACGCAGGACTAAAAACACTCGGCGAAGTACCGACCACTCGGCAAACACATACTTCGCCGAGTACTGCACTCGGCGAAGAACAATTTTCTCGGCAACGACAGAAAAAGACACTCGACAAAACTGTGGTCACGGCGAAAAGGAAAGCCACGTGGCACAAGACAGTGGGACCCGCGGGCGTCGTGATGGAGCTGCTCTTCGCCGAGTGTCCCACTCGGCGAAGATGTCACCGTAAAAAAAATATTTAATGGAACTTTTCGTTGCCGAGTGCCCCTCTCGGCAAAGAATGCGCGCGAAACTCTTTGGGTTTGCCGCGCGAATTAGACCCTCTTTGTCGAGTGTGTCGGTGGCCAGCACTCGGCAAAGTTTAGGGCGGGAAACGAAATTTTGCCCCGCGCCATTTCTTCGCCGGGTGGTTGTCTTCGCCGAGTGTTGCTCTCGGCGAAGATGTTGGGCGGGAAAAATATTTTAGTTTCGTGCCAAAACTTCGCCGAGTGGTTCATTTCGCCGAGTGTCCGTCTCGGCAAAGTGTGCTGTTTTCCCGCTCTTTCCACCACTTTTGCGTCTCGTTTTGGCGCCCGTTTTCAGCCCTAACGACGCCTATAAATAGGCCACTTCTCAGCCAGGTTACTCACTCATGCTCAAACACAAAACATTCGGTCTCCCTAGCTACAGCCCTACGGTGATTCACGCTCGTGCTCTCTGGAGGAGATCGATGTGGAGTTCTGGTGAGTCTGAACACCCCGAGCGTGGGCACTGCGTGTTGTCTCGCACTCCCGGCATGGTCAAGCTGGAGGAGAAGTGGAGTGGGCGCGCACTCATGGCGACGGTGGGAGGTAGCCGGCCACCGGTGTCGCCGGAGACGGTCGTGGGGGCGGTGGTGGTGCAGTGCGGTGTGAACCGCCGCAACGTCATGGTGGAGGTTTGTGCTCCGCCATTCGACTTCTTCGTGCGCTTCCGCTTGAGCGAGGACTGCACTCGTGTCCATGCCTCCCCCGGCCTCGTCGTCAACGGCGAGACGCTCGCGATGAGCCGCTGGCATCGTGGGCATGGAGGGCGGGCATCGGAGCTGCCGTACCTAACGAAGCTGAGGTTTGAGAGGTTCCCATGGGAGGTGTGGGAGCCCCAAGCCGTGAACCAGTTCATCAACAGGCTAGGTGGGCAGCTTGTGGAAATGCTCAAGCCGGAGGATAGCTGGTACCTGAGTGTGATGGCGTGGATGAAGAACCCATCAGAAGTTCCTACCATCTACGATGTGGGGGTGCCAGAGGCTGAGCTTCCACCGTCTGAGTTTGACGACCCCTACTCAACCACGACGAAGCAGTCACTGGTTCATACTATCCGAATCCATGTGGAGCAGGTAGTCGACCCGGGTCCGTTCTACAGGACAGGAGGCCATTGCTTCGGAGGGCCATCTGGCATGGGATCGGCCGGAGGAGAAGATAACTGATGAGAAGATCGTAGGTGTTAATTATTTTTGTTGTTGGTGACTGTTGTAATTTTTTTCTTTGTTTGTTAGTCAATTATGTTCGTTTGCCAAAATGTACTAGTGTGTGACCGGCTTCACACACCACACTTATCCGACACGAAGGTTATGCTCTTCTGGGTGTAAACTCCCATTTCGGGTGGAACGGATGGAACCATGTGAAAACATGGGGCCAAAATGGGTTCCAAATGTTCATATGACCTAACCAAACACCACCAAGTATAAAAGTCCTTGTAGCTACCCCCTTTCGACGCCCGTGGAAGGGCTGGACGACACGGTTGACTTCCGGTCAACTGTGGGTGGGTTTCGACGGAACCGGGGGCCGCGGAGCGTCGGAATCACACCAAAAACTAGGTGGTGCACTATCCTATGTGTTAGAGTGTGGTGGGAGGTTTCAAGAGCCAACATGAGATTCCGAGGTGTCACCGGCTTCACACACCACACTTATCCGACACGAAGGTTATGCTCTTCTGGGTGTAAACTCCCATTTCGGGTGGAACGGATGGAACCATGTGAAAACATGGGGCCAAAATGGGTTCCAAATGTTCATATGACCTAACCAAACACAACCAAGTATAAAAGTCCTTGTAGCTACCCCCTTTCGACGCCCGTGGAAGGGGTAGACGACACGGTTGACTTCCGGTCAACTGTGGGGGGGGTTTCGACGGAACCGGGGGCCGCGGAGCGTCGGAACCACACCAAAAACTAGGTGGTGCCATATAATATGTGTTACAGTGTGGTGGGAGGATTCAAGAGCCAACATGATACTCCGAGGTGTGACCGGCTTCGCAAACCACACTTATCCCCTCGAAGGTTATGCTCTTCTTGGTGGAAATTCCCATTTCGGGTGCAACGAATGGAATCATGTGATAACATGTGCCCAAGTTGGGTTATTTATGTTCACATGGCCCACTCTAACACAACCAAGTACAAAAGTCCTTGTAGCTACCCCCTTTCGATGCCCGTGGAAGGGGTAGACGACACGGTTGACTTCCGGTCAACTGTGGGGGGTTCCGACGGAACCGGGGGCCGCGGAGCGTCGGAATCACACCAAAAACTAGGTGGTGCACTATCATATGTGTTAGAGTGTGGTGGAGGTTTCAAGAGCCAACATGAGACTCCGAGGTGTGACCGGCTTCACACACCACACTTATCCGACACGATGGTTATGCTCTTCTGGTGGAAACTCCCATTTCGGGTGGAACGGATGGAACCATGTGAAAACATGGGGCCAAAATGGGTTCCAAATGTTCATATGACCTAACCAAACACAACCAAGTATAAAAGTCCTTGTAGCTACCCCCTTTCGACGACCGTGGAAGGGGTAGACGACACGGTTGACTTCCGGTCAACTGTGGGGGGGTTTCGACGGAACCGGGGGCCGCGGAGCGTCGGAACCACACCAAAAACTAGGTGGTGCCATATAATATGAGTTAGAGTGTGGTGGGAGGATTCAAGAGCCAACATGATACTCCGAGGTGTGACCAGCTTCGCAAACCACACTTATCCCCCTCGAAGGTTATGCTCTTCTAGGTGGAAACTCCCATTTCGGGTGCAACGGATGGAATCATGTGATAACATGTGCCCAAGTTGGGTTCTTTATGTTCACATGGCCCACCCTAACACAACCAAGGAGAAAAGTCCTTGTAGCTACCCCCTTTCGACGCCCGTGGAAGGGGTAGACGACACGGTTGACTTCCGGTCAACTGTGGGGGGGTTTCGACGGAACCGGGGCCGCGGAGCGTCGGAACCACACCAAAAACTAGGTGGTGCCATATAATATGTGTTAGAGTGTGGTGGGAGGATTCAAGAGCCAACATGATACTCCGAGGTGTGACCGGCTTCGCAAACCACACTTATCCCCCTCGAAGGTTATGCTCTTCTAGGTGGAAACTCCCATTTCGGGTGCAACGGATGGAATCATGTGATAACATGTGCCCAAGTTGGGTTATTTATGTTCACATGGCCCACCCTAACACAACCAAGTACAAAAGTCCTTGTAGCTACCACCTTTCGACGCCCGTGGAAGGGGTAGACGACACGGTTGACTTCCGGTCAACTGTGGGGGGGGTTCCGACGGAACCGGGGGCCGCGGAGCGTCGGAATCACACCAAAAACTAGGTGGTGCACTATCATATGTGTTAGAGTGTGGTGGGAGGTTTCAAGAGCCAACATGAGACTCTGAGGTGTGACCGGCTTCACACACCACACTTATCCGACACGATGGTTATGCTCTTCTGGGTGGAAACTCCCATTTCGGGTGGAACAGATGGAACCATGTGAAAACATGGGGCAAAAATGGGTTCCCAATGTTCATATGACCTAACCAAACACAACCAAGTATAAAAGTCCTTGTAGCTACCCCCTTTCGACGCCCGTGGAAGGGGTAGACGACACGGTTGACTTCCGGTCAACTGTGGGGGGGTTTCGACGGAACCGGGGCCGCGGAGCGTCGGAATCACACCAAAAACTAGGTGGTGCACTATCATATGTGTTAGAGTATCGTGGGAGGTTTCAAGAGCCAACATGAGACTCCGAGGTGTGACCGGCTTCACACACCACACTTATCCGACACGAAGGTTATGCTCTTCTGGGTGGAAACTCCCATTTCGGGTGGAACGGATGGAACCATGTGAAAACATGGGGCCAAAATGGGTTCCAAATGTTCATATGACCTAACCAAACACAACCAAGTATAAAAGTCCTTGTAGCTACCCCCTTTCGACGCCCGTGGAAGGGGTAGACGACACGGTTGACTCCCGGTCAACTGTGGGGGGTTTCGACGGAACCGGGGGCCGCGGAGCGTCGGAATCACACCCAAAACTAGGTGGTGCACTATAATATGTGTTAGAGTGTGGTGGGAGGTTTTAAATATAATTAAAAATATATCTGAGTTACCAAATTTATTTGAAGCATGTTAACTGAATAAAATATTACTTCGCCGAGACAGGAACTCGGCGAAGGGCCATCTCGGCGAAGTTTTGCCTTGGCCGAGTGGGGTACTCGGCGACGAGCGGACTCGGCGATGTTTTCGCGGTGACTTAGGCAAAATTTGGTCCTGGCAGATCCAAAAAAATCCCCAATCCCCCGCGCCCTTCCCCGTTCGTCCTCCTCGAGCCCATCCACGCCGCCGCCGCCACTCCCCTTCACGCCGCCGCCGCAGCTCCCCTTCACGCCGCCGTCTTGCCCCGCACCCACCCCCAAACCCCCACACATCACCGCCCCCGCCGCGCCCAACCCACCCCCAAACCCCCACACATCACCGCCGCCGCCCCTCCTTCTCTGCCGACCGCAGCAATGGCGGGAGGCACCAGCTAGCCTCGCCGCCGCTCGACCTCCTCTGCTGCCACGCGCCCTGCGCCGTGCCCTGGTGCTTCCCTCTCTCCCAGCTCGTCTAGGTCGGCAGCAGCACCACGGGCAGCGCCCCTTCCTCCAGGAGCAGGTCTCCGCCCGCCCATCTCGTCCAGGTCGGCAGCAGCACCACGGGCAGCGCCCCTTCCTCCAGGAGCAGGTCTCCGCGCGCCCATCTCGTTCAGGTCGGCAGCAGCACCACGGCCGGCATCCTCCTCCAGCCACTGTAAGGTTTCTTCCATTCTTCTTGTACCTTGCGAAATAGAGGTTAGAAAAATGAGTAGAGGATTAGAGAGGTGGAGCTGTACCTTGCCGTGGGATTATAGAGCATTGGACCAGCAAGAGCGTCTCGTCTCGAGTTAGTTGTTAATTGTAGTTGTTTTTTATTTGTGCAGGACCAGAAGGAGCGTCTCGTCTCTAGTTAGTTGTTAATTCTAGTTCTTCTCTGGTCAAGTACAGCAGCAGCTAGTCTCGTCTCTAGCTAGTTAGTTGTTAATTGTAGTTGTTTTTTATTTGTGTAGGACATGGATCGAATTTGTCCCAGGAGCGTCGTCGCGGGGTAGGATCTTGGTGCAGCGTCCCCTATAGTCTTTGCCGATCACGCTTCAAGGGTAAAGATATATTTCCTATCTTCCAATGTAGGTGTATTTATTTTGTAGCTCACCAAACTAGTCGCGTAACCCTAGGCGTCTCCCGTTCGGAAGGGTTATGGTTAATAAAGATGAAACTCTTTGTATATTTATGTGTACGCCTTGTCAAGGGTATTCATTATATACAAAGAGCTGTTTGTATATATTTTTGTATGCACCTTGTCCAGGGTATAC
The DNA here is from genome assembly GCA_947311845.1 of Poa pratensis. Lineage (NCBI taxonomy): Eukaryota > Viridiplantae > Streptophyta > Magnoliopsida > Poales > Poaceae > Poa > Poa pratensis. Next base: position 5,853,393 of record CAMZMU010000080.1, on the reverse strand, counting down.
ATTTATATACAAACAGCTATGTTTTTGGACAGCTCGAGTATGTGTAGTTTGTGTTGTTTCCATGTTCTACTCCTATCTGAGACAGAATTTCGGTGGCGCCTCCCTGTTGTTCTCCGGATACACATCCTCTCGACATTTGTCGAGACGTGTATTTGGAGAGCAGCTGGGAGGTGCTGCCGAAATTCTGTCTTGGATAGGAGTAGACGTGGAAACGAACACAAGCTACACATGCTCTGGTGGGATTAGGACTTATCTTTACCTAGTAGTGATAGGTGAGTGCACTCGACGCGTAAAATCTATAGCTTTGTAAATAATTGATTTGATGATGCATGAATCTCTTTGTTAAATTAAACACGTTGTACATATGTCTGCATTAATCAGTGTGGATATGGAGGATCGTGAGTGGATGTACAGCGGTCGACCTAGTGCGAGTCGGATCTCTGAGGAATGGATTACTAAGACTTTAGAGTTCCTGGAGATTGCATTTGATAAAAATCATGGGGTAGCTGGAACTTGGTGCCCGTGCAATAAATGCAAAAACCAGCGAAACCAAACAAAGGACGATATGGGTCTTCACCTCAGCAAGAATGGGTTTATGCCAGGCTATCATCGTTGGACCTTGCATGGCGAGCGTGCACCTCGGAGAAAGAAGGTGGCGCGACAGCGCACCGAGGAGGCCTCAACAACTTTTGATACCGGGGCTGATAGAATGTTTGATCAATTTGCTAATGCACGAACACCTGAAATTCCAGCCGAAGATGCAGATGGGGAGATGGACAAGAGCACGAAGGAGTTCCATTAGTCGCCTAATGGTGTCAAGTGTCAGTTCAACGTAAGCATTAATGCCTTTGATGCATTCCTGCATGTTATTGGCTCCCTTCTGCCGGAGGCACACCTTCTGCCAAAGAACATGTACGAGTCGAAGAAAATCCTCAGTTCACTTAAGATGGAATATGAGCCGATAGATGCTTGTCCAAAGGGTTGCATGTTATTTAGAAAAGAACACAAGGATGAAAAATACTGCCTCAAGTGCAAGTCCTCTAGGTATATTGAGGTCGACAGTGGTGATGGTCAGAAGACGCAGCTCACAGTGGCCAAAAAGATCCTTCGGTATCTTCCATTCTTGCCTAGGATCCAACGGCTTTTTATGACCGAGGAATCTGCCCAACAAATGAGATGGCCGATAGATGGGAAGAGGTATCGTCCTGAGAAGATGGTACATCCGTCTGATGGTGAAGCATGGAAGAAATTCATTGTTAAACATCCCAAAGCGGGCTTAAACAGGAGTGTAGCAATTGCCTTATCAACAGATGGGTTCAACCCATATGGTATGTCTGCTTGCACATATAGCTGTTGGCCGATGTTTGTCATTCCGCTGAATCTCCCCCCTGGCGTCTGCATGCAACGACAAAACATGTTCTTGTCGCTGATAATTCCAGGGCCTGAATATCCGGGGAAGAATATGAGTGTGTACATGGAGCCGTTGGTGGATGATTTGTTACTTGCCTGGAAAGATGGGGTACGGACGTACGATGCCGTAGCAAAGACGCACTTCACTATGTTCGTTTGGTACCACACTTCCCTCCATGACTTACCGGCACGTGCGATATTCTGCGGATGGTGTACACACGGGAAGTGGCCTTGCCCAGTGTGCTTGCAGGCTATGACTTTCGTTTGGCTGACGAAGGGTGGCAAGTATTCCTGTTTTGATAAACATCGGCAGTTCCTTAAACCTGGTCATAGATACAAGAGAGACGCAAAGAAGTTCCTGAAAGATGTAGTTGTCGATGCCCATGAACCAGTACCCACCATGGATGGTCACGCCATTAAGGCTCAGCTAGAAGCTCTTGTGCCCAATGCAGATGGGAATGGCTTTGTGGGTTATGGAGACACACACCAGTGGACACACATTCCATGCTTCTGGAAACTCCCTTACTTTCCGGATCTCCTTCTTCCTCATAACATTGATGTAATGCACACTGAAAAGAATATCGCTGAGGCCCTTTGGTCCACCTTAATGGACCTCGAGAAGTCGAAGGATAACGTCAAGGCTAGAGTCGATCAGGAGACGCTATGTGATAGGCCAAATATGAAGATGGACCCTCCTGGCACAGTCAGAAAAGGATGGAATAAGCCAAAGGCTCGTTTCACCCCAACAAGGGCCCAAAGGAAAGAAATTCTCCAGTGGGTCCTGGAACACCTGTTCTTCCCTGATGGCTATGCAGCTAATATAATGAGGGGAGTGAATTTGCCTGGGTTGCGGATAGGTGGGCTCAAGAGCCATGACTACCACGTATGGATCGAGCGGATAATGCCGGTCATGTTTCGAGGCTATATCGATGAGGATATTTGGCTAGTCTTGGCAAAGTTGAGCTATTTCTTCCGTCGGCTTTGTGCTAAAGAATTAGATGTCGCGGTGGTTGAAGAGTTGGAGGAACAGACACCCGAGTTGCTATGCGACCTAGAGGCTATATTTCCACCGGGCATGTTTAATCCCATGCAACATTTGTTGTTGCATCTCGCGTCCGAGGCAAGATTGGGGGGGCCTGTGCAGACCGTTGGATGTTTGCAACTGAGAGAGAGCAGAAGGACCTTCGAAAGAAAAGCACGAACAAATGCAAAATCGAAGCATCCATAGCCGAGGCAACACTTAACGAGGAGGTGTCAAACTTCACCACGAAGTTCTATAGTGACACTCTTACCACTGTTCATAATCCAGTGCCTCGTCTCAATACCGCCAACCCGGAAGATCTACCCGACCTTAGCATTTTCATCGGGGCCGGTGGCAAATCAAGTGGCAACCGGAAGAAGAAATTATCATATGATGAGTGGACGAAGATTACATCTTATGTCTTGAAGAACACGACGGAAGTACAACCCTACATTGAGTAAGTGCTCAGTGTATTGTTCGCCACACTTCCATTTCCTAGTTTGTGGACTAACTCCGTTTCTTGCCATTCATAGATTATTTGAGTCAGAAACCTGGAAACATCGAAGACCCCTTACCGACAATGACAAGTTGGTCCTTTTTAAAAAGGGGGGTGAAGGAGGCGGCGGTTTCATTCCATGGTTCAAAGCTAAAGTATTTCTCTATCTTACACGACGTTCATTTTAGTGCAAGACTTTTCATCAACACTAATATATCACACTTGTTCCTATTGCACCTGTAGGGAACTTCCGACCCGGAGATGAGGCCCGAGTTGAAGAAACTTACCTCATGCACCTATTCCGTCAAGACCTATGGTTCTTATGACGTGAATGGGTTCCGCTTCCATACCGATGAATACGAAAACACTCGGCCGCACCGGAAGACAACAAATACCGGGGTCTTATGCCAAGGGAAAGACAATCTTGATTACTATGGAATAGTCAAGGAAATAATTGAACTTGATTGTGATTTCGGCAAAAAGAAGAACCCCGTTGTCTTCAGGTGCCATTGGTTCAATCCAAAAAGAGTGAGACGAAGACCTGAAATTGGGTTGGTTGAAATTGAGCGAGAATCCGTCTACGAGGGAGATGATGTCTATATCCTAGCACACCAAGCCATCCAAGTTTTTTATCTTCCGTACCCATGCAAAACTGTGAAACGTCTACTGGGCTGGGATGTAGTGATCTCGGTACCGCCGCGTAATAAACCACCTACCCCTAACGATGACGACTACCACCACCGCCTAAACCCGAACACATATGAGGGAGATTTTTATCAAGAAGATGGGCTGCCAGGCCGATTGAACATCACCTTGCCTACTATAGATGAAATGGAAGAAGACGACGATGTCATAGGAGTTGACGGGCAAGAGGACGGTGAGCCGGTTGTCAACCGGAGAGACGTGGACCTTCTTGATCGGATGCACCTATCCGATGTAGAGGAGCCGAGCGGTCCACCTCCAGACTATGTGCCAGATTGGTGGTACACTCGTGATAGCGATGATGATGATGATCCTGGTCCAAGTTATGATCCAAACAATGTAGACAATGGCTTCTGAAGCTTTGTACTTGTATGAACCATTTGCATGCCACTCCTGAACTTGTAATATTTGTGATGTAATATTTTGTATGAACCATTTGTATGCCACTCCTGAACTTGTAATATTTTGTATAGAATGGTGTAGACGGAGGAGCAAGCCCAACGTCGGCGCCATCGACCTCCAACAGGCCCGAGTGACTCTAGGTAAGCTTTGTCATCCCAAATATATATATGTCAATACACACACTCTACATCCCATGCACACCCACACTCTAATATCTATATGTCAATACTTGCATACACATGTTTTGAAACTAATGCTTATAGTTTTCAAACTTGTAGGATTGCATAGACGAGGCCTTCGGTGACTAGTGGACTCGTGGACTTGTGCTAGCTCCGAACTTGTGCCATTTTATGCTAGCTGTGAACTGGTGGCATGTATTTGGACTTGTTTGTTTGTGTTGTGGAGTATATTTTGTGAACTATCGGAATCTATTTTGTCAACTTTCGGAGTATATGTGCTATATTTTGCTATATGTCTCCCTTCAATGTTCTGGATGTACTGTGTGTGATCTACTGATATATTTGATATATATATGTGCATATTGTGTTTCAAACGCAGGGATTTTCAAAAAGCAGGAAAATTCTGGCAAAATTTAGCGCCTTCGCCGAGTATGGCACTCGGCGACGCTGCCTTTGCCGAGTATGGCACTCGGCGACGCTGCCTTTGCCGAGTATGGCACTCGGCGAAGAGGTACTCCAGGTGCCAAAAGGGTCACCTGTGAATGTGCTTCGCCGAGATGGGTGCTTTGCCGAGCACGAGACTCGGCGAAGATGTTGCCCAGGGTGACCTTTTGGTCCACCTTTGCCGAGCACGTGGAACGCGCGGCACTCGGCGAAGAACCACCCGGCGAAGCTCAGACTCGGCGAACGGGACACTCGGCGACGCTGCTACTCGGCGAATAGCAAGGAGGGCACTCGGCGAAGAGGACAACTCGGCGAAATTCTTTACCGAGCCCGCCCTCTCTGGACACGTGTCGCGCGGTTGTGCGCCATGTCTTCGCCGAGTGTCGTATCCCCGGACTCGGCGAATACCTGACACTCGCCTGACACACATCTGACAAGGGACGGGCTGGATCACCTTTTCTTCGCCGAGTGGTGTCTAAAGACACTCGGCGAAGGCGTCGCCGAGTCCCCCCGACGAAAAGCACTCGGCGAAGCCTCTTCGCCGAGGCGAATTTTGCCGAGTCGATTTCGCCGAGTTCCATACTCGGTGAAGGCGTCGCCGAGCTGGATTGAGGCCTTCGCCGAGTCTTTTGACCACTCGGCGGAGAGTTATTTTCCCGTAGTGAGGGTTGTAATTGCATTCCACTCAATAGGCAAAGTAACAAGTGCGCACTCTCGGAACAGGCATTCGCCCCGCATTATAAATAAAGCCCAACGGCCAAACCGATACAATTGCACACTGGACTCTGTCCTGGTTAGTGTTGAATTTGAACAAGAAAGTTGTTTTGTGGACAGTTCAAATATAAATGACAGTCAGTTTTATAGCCATCCATTTTACCTTCCAGTCTGCTAACTTGTAGCTTTTGCACAAAAACAGGAGAGTCACTGATGGGATGGAGGTGAGATGTGAAGCAGGATGACACACGGGCAACTCCAGTATCTGCCTAGAATGTTGTCTGGTTGGTTAATACTATCTGGTGCAAGTCAAGTGGCTGGTGTACATAAGATTACGTAGCTTGGGTACTGCTTTAAGTTTGCTGCTATGTTATTCTGAACCATGTGTGGCTGGTGTAGTTAAAATTAAGCAGCTTGGGCACTGATTTAAGTTTGCTGATATGTTAATCTGAACTAGTTGAATGCCCGTGCGTTGCGACGGCTCTTTTATTTTTCTTTTCTCGCAAATATCGCATGTGTCAATATTGAAAAGCACATAAATATTCTTGTATATGATAGATTGATAAACTCGTATATTGATTGATTGATACGGCCGGACTTACATTGTTTATATAGAAGAGTAGGCAATCGACATAGGCTAACCTAACTTGGACTATAAGTCTAATTAGAGTCCTACTCGTATAATCTAACGTGATATACTCTAGCACCCCCCGCAGTCGGATCGATAGTGACGCGGACAGCTGGAGCGTCGCGGACGGCCTGACTGGAGCACAATCTGAAGTCGCGAACTGGAGAGGGAGCCGAGATGATAGCCCTTATGCCGATGTCGATGTAGCCGAGTTGTGGGCGCTGTAGTTGTGGTCGATGTTGCTGTTGTTGGGGGTAGACGAGATAGACTTTTGCTGGAGTTGATGTAGACGAGGTAGGCAGCACGCCTTGCCGAGCTTGCTAGACTCGGGAGCGCGTCGGGGACGAAGGCACGCACCAGTGTTGCCAGTACCGGACATGCGAAGACAGGGACCACCATGAACCTTGCGAGACAGAGCCGGATGAAGAAGCAGAGGAGATCTCCGTGGTCGGCGGCGCGTAGCGCAGATTTTCCGCCGTTGTTGCCGGAGTAGACGAAAAAAGTTGCAAAAAGTAAATTGAGCAAAAATAAAAATAGACTGCAACTCTGGCGGCTCGGTTTGTGGTGGACGAAGATGGCGTGGTGGTTGTAGAAGACGTTTGAGCTTGTAGGGGTAGTAGATGTCAGAGATGTTTGTTGGTGTAGATAGTTGCCGGCGAGGTAGTAGATGTCGGGTACGTTGTTGATGTAGAAAATTGTCGGTGATGATGACCACGAGCGTTGTTGGTGCATCCCTTGTGTTGACGGCGAGGCGCGTACTTGGGGACGAGCTTGTCCCGTCGATGTTGTCGAAGACGACCCGGCGTGGTGGCGACATGGAGGTTGCAGGCGGCGACGGCACGTGGGGCGCCGTGTACGGTGTCCTTCACACGGTCGATGACGAGTAGTTGCCGGAGAGGAGTCGACGGCGTGTTGTAGTAGAGGCGCACGAGGACGACAGGCGGCGGGCGACGCAATCCGATCTATGATCGGCGAAAAAAGAAGAAACGCCGGTCAAGTGGCCGGCGAGAAAATTTCGACGACTAAAGATCTAATCTACTTGCGCAGCCCCCGGCGGAGATGAATCTCCCCGGGGGCGGCGCGGCGGAAGCTGTGGTGGCTAAACCTTAGGCTGCGGAGCGAACTGCTCTGATACCATGATAGATTGATAAACTCGTATATTGATTGATTGATACGGCCGGACTTACATTGTTTATATAGAAGAGTAGGCAACCGACATAGGCTAACCTAACTTGGACTACAAGTCTAATTAGAGTCCTACTCGTATAATCTAACGTGATATATTCTAACAGTATATATAACCAAAATTTGTCGTACTGATCTGCGACAGGATGCATAGTGTCGTGACTTCCACGGGATAAGAGAATAACCAAAATTTGAAAAAAAAAATATGCGCATGATACCTTACATAAATAACCGAAAATACAATATGTTCTACCATGCTTGTCCAACATGACAACAAATTGGAAACAATATCTTCTTTCAATATGCTGGTAAATATTTCAACAGGAATAATGCTAACATCCTTTACAGTGCAGCAAGTATTTCACAATTTCGCCATTCGCCCCTTTGAAATCACTTCTTGAGCTCACAGCAAGATGCACATGCAATCTATAGTGATAGTCAAAGAGAAAATAAGATTACAACAATCAGGTGCTCTACCTGCGCCTGGAGAAGGCTAGTTGCTGCTCCTAACGTGGCTGGAGATGCTCCTTCCTCCGTCAAGTCCTGGGCGGCAAAATATTTCAGTTTTCTCCCTCAAATCCCAAGTACCAAATATTCATAGACTTGAAGATAGGTTGACAAAACAATATTTTGATAACAGACAGTAGGCATCTAATACAAGAGTAGCTGCATTTTGTCTGTACCAAATTTTCTGCCGGTCCCAAATGGATCAAACACAAGCAGAATTCTATGGTGCTCTATATTAAAACACACTCCACAAATCAGTTGTACCAGTTCAGATGCTCACGATGTTCCAGAATTGCAATGTCAGCTTCTCTTTCCTTTCTGAAACTTTAGTTGGTGAAAAGAATAATTATGAGAAAAATAATACACACATAGCGTTTGACATACTGGGTTGAAAAAGGAACCCTACCTTTCCAAGGTAGAATGATATTTTCCCATCAAAAAAAAAAAAAAAAAGGTAGAATGATATTTTGAAGTCATTTTAAAATCCAACTTTTTCCTCCAGCCAATCCCATATGCTCCGTATAAGTTTCTTCATATTGTTGAGAACTGAAAGTCTTGCTATTGGAATCGACGAGGTCTTGATAAGAATGGAAAAGCCATGGCACCATCAAGTTTATATATTGCCTGGAAGATTTAGCCAACCATGCAGTTCGAAACAAAGGGTTTACAGCCATTCACGTCATCCCGCGAAGACTGTCTGTAGTGACTATGGTAACATGCGCGCGGAGGGGCAGGAAGGCGGCCGGGTGGAGGGAGGAGAAAAGAGGCGAGAACAAGCGCGGCGCCCGCGGCCGGTGTGAGGGCGTCTCTTGCTGCTGTGCCGACATCTCGTAGAGCCCTACTCTGCTGTGTGAGGAGAAGGACGACGGGTTGGTTATGGAGATGAGATCGTGGGAAGGGTGGAGCCGTGGAGGACGAGCGAGGATTTGTTTCAAGCGGTTTTTTCTTCTGTGCGTGTGCGAGGAGGGTGCGCTGGTTTTTTTTCCTGAGCGCTTTTTTTAGCGTGCGGTTCTTTGTCCGGCGGTGAGAGGTGCGAGGCGGGGAGCGACTTCCGGTTTTTTTAGCGCTATCTATTGTTTCGTGCGGGCGAGTAGGGTAGCGACATACCACGGAATGCCACCGACTGCGCTTTAATATAGTAGAGATCATGTGATGACCAACAATGTTGTTTACTTGATCCTGTCACCCACTGCGATTGTTGATTTGCTTGCCTGGTCCAATTATTGATTTTGTACATTTCTAGGAAGAAAAAACATTAACATGGTTGTCATTTGTCAAATGCTCTCCTCAACTGGACTTGAAAAGCAGATTGCTGGTGGCAGCATGGTTCTTATGCAAAGAAAAACTATGGAGTTGAACTAGAGTGTACACATGATGATCCAGTTATTCACATTACGTCTACACCATCTTAATCTGACGCGACACAGCCAGTTGCAAAGCCATTCAGTTGTATACTGCAAGTTCACTACCTGTAGAAATCATTATGTCGCCAGTGTCTTCCCTACTCTGAGTGAATCACATGTTTTCTTGTATTTGCAACTAGCAAATTCGCGTTCGGCTTGAAATCTCGCTTGTGTCGAGAGAGATTTAATGGAAGGTTTCAGTTGGTGCATTGATCTGTAAGATCATATCCATGTAAAGCACCACCTTCTTCTACAATGAATTATTTAGTTCTGATCATATCCATGTAGAGCACCACCTTCTGCTACAATAAGAAAATTTAGATGTTATCATAAAGGGCTTCGACATGGAGTTTAGAAATGTCAGCCAGTCTTCCAAATTAGTTCAGATTTAGCAACTTATGTGGAACGGATGTAGTGAACAAATTAGAACCGTGGAATGTGCATCAACTATATTTTCTACTCTCCTGGCTTCTATCATCTGCTTTAGAACAAATGAATAACATGTTTAGAGAACTTAAATCTGAATGGATTAATATTTTACTCTAATAATTTATTTCTTCTAGAATCAAAGTGGCAGACTCCAAGAAATGATTGACATGACATGGATAATTTTTTTTGAACACACTCACCTTTCGGCTCTTTATTCATTAGGTAAAAGCTTCTCTGATTGAATAGTCTCAATCAGAAAGCCAGGGATTGTAGCAAAGTACAACGCATTATTACAAGATAGAGCCTCTCTAGCTACTAAATGAGCTGCCTGATTAGCAGTACGACTAACATAAACCAACTTAATCCCCTGGAATTGAGAAGCGAGAAGACGCATCTCACTAAAAATATGAACTCCCACCGATCGATCTTCTTCGGTAGAGTACCACAGCCTCGCCATGTTTTGGCAATCAGTCTCGATAATCACTTGCCCAACATCCTTCTCGGCTGCAACAAACATAGCATCTCGACAGGCCAGCAGTTCGACAGTTTCAGGATCCGCAATCCCTTCATATCTCCATTGTTTGCCAAACACAAAGCTGCCTTCATGATCACGTGCCACTGCTCCTCCGGCACCTACGTTCGCCATCGAGTCAACGGCACCATCCGTATTGATCTTCAGCCACCCCACGGCCGGCCTTGCCCATTTGGCCTTGGCTTTGGGCACTGAACTCTCGGAGATTGGCATCTCCAACGACCGAACAATGTCGTCTATTATCTGCATAGACTTGTGAGGTTGGTATTGCTCCTCGCCATGCACAAATCTATTTCTGCTATGCCAGATTGTCCACATTACTGTAATCAACAAAGCTGCCTTCTCTCCATGAATGAACGCAGGATCTAAACATATCCTTAGCCCATGTATAGCTGGATGAATATTTGCACTATTAGGGAAACCCCTATCTGTGGCGCACCCAAATAAAAATCTGTGGCGCATGGTGGGTGTGCCACAGAATTCTCGCCACTAAAATTACAATTCTGTGGCGCACCGGCCCATGCGCCACAGAAAACCCAGAATTTTGTGGCGCACTGCACAACCATGCGCCACAGATTGTGTTTTTCAGGTTTAAAAAAAAATATGGCAGCCACCGTGGTCGTCGGCGTCAGGCTTGTGCTCCTTGATTCTTTTCCGCCGCCGCCGCTCACCATCCGATTCTCCATGGCGGCGCCAGACCCGGAGCTGCACGTTGGCCACCAAGACGCGACCCACAGACGGTCGGCGCCAGATGCGTCGTCGCGCGCGGGTCCGCCGAACTTGCCCGACCGCGTCGTCGCGTGGTGGTCCCTGGCCGCAGGTGTGGGTCGACGTCGCCGGCGCCCGCGACGGTGGAGAGGAGATGCACGCGACGAACGTGCACCGATTTGGAATTTGTTGTCCCTGTCTGTAGTAGAACAGATTAGGAGAAAGGGGATCGAGGGGAGGGAGAGAGAGGCGGCGCACGAGGAAGAGGATAGGCATGGGGGAGAAGAGCATGGCGGGGTAGGGGCCGAGGACGGCGGCGTGGGGGAGGCGGAGGCGGTAGCGAGCGTGGAGGTGGACGGCGGCGAGCGGACCGGCGGCGACGAAGAGGATAGGCATGGGGATGGGCGCCGTGTGCAGAGAGAAGAAAGAGAGGGGTGCGTGGTGGGTGTGTGTGGCGGCGTGGGTTGACCAGGTGAGAGGAGAGAGAAACCAGATCATATCTGGATCTGGAATATGACTTTCTGTGGCACATCTGACCACATGCGCCAAGAAATGTGACTTTCTGTGGCGCACGCATTTCTGTGGCGCAGATGCGTCACAGAAAATCACATTTCTGTGACGCATGTGGTTAGATACGCCACAGAAAATCACATTTCTATGGCGCATGTGGTTTTCGTGCGCCACAGAAATCCTAACTTTTTATGGCGCATGCAAAAATATTTCTGTGGCACATGGCTATTTTGATGTGCCATAGAATGTGGTCCACAGAAAGTTGTTTTCCTACTAGTGGAGGCTTAACCTCGAAACACCTCTCAGCCGCGTCCCAAAAACGCCTGGCATGTTCACACTTCAGTAAACAATGGTACAGGCTCTCATCTTCATGTCCACAAAGCGTACAGATTGCACGATGCATTATGTGCCTCCTCTTTAGCTCACTACTAGTTGAATTTGGCGTGCCGTCACGGCACGCCCTTGATGTTTTTTTTTTGCAATATATATATTTTAACTAAAATGTTAGCTAAATTGGTATGTTGGAACATGTTTTTATTTTGTCATGAATAGGTAGCATTTTTTATGAGCATTCTTGTCATATATTGTGAGTTTTTTTTTTTTTGTGAGTTTGTTCGTATGATGTCAGAAATGTTGGCGAAATTGAAATGTTGAAATATATTTGTAATTCGCTATAAGTATGTTGCGGTTATTTTTTGGGAACATTTTTGGCATATTTTGTGGAATGTCAGGAAAAGTTGCTAAAATGTTAGCGAAATTACAATTTGCAAACATGTTTTTTATTTTGTTGTGAGTAGATAGTAATTCGTTCGAACATTTTTTTTTTTTTGTAGAATATTCAAATATTTAGATAGTTGAATTTAGCGCGGCGACACGTTGTGTGTTTGCTGAGGATATGTTGTAATAATTTATTTGTTTTTTTATGTGCGGTATATATAATTAGAGTAGACGTGTTTGTATTTTCTAGAAAATATTCATATAAATAATCATTTTTTTAAATGTAACTACATAATTAGAGGGATTTAAGTTATATTGCTTGCAAATATGTTAGGCAAATTTGAATGGTTAAATATGCCACGCCCTTGGTGATTTGCATTGATGTTTACTGAATTAGAATATCTTCAAATGTCGACTAATTCGTAATATTCATCTCAATGTTCGAATGTGAAACTTATGAGAAATTTTGTATATTTTTTAGTGAGAAAGCATTATTCGGAGAAATAACTGGAGGAATCATCAATGGAATGAACACTGCCTTGTTTTTTGTGGAAAATCTGAAATTCTGTTACAATGGATACTTGATGCAAATTTGTTAAGTCTTTTCTGCAAATGTATATATAAATATATATATATCTGTTTTTAAGATTCATAGATCAAAAGTTTTTAGTTTTTACGGTTTATTTTTCTTTGGTGCGAAAGATTTTATCAGTGTAATAGACAGGAAAACCGTCGACAAAATTAACATTTCTTAGTCTTTGTGTAAAATTTGAAAATTGGTTATAATGGATAGTTTGTGTAGTTTAGTTTATTTTTTCTGTAAGATTAATATTAATTTGATGAACATTTCTTAGTTTTCGTGTGAATTTGAAAAGTTGTTGCAATGCATATTTGGTGCAATTTCGGTCTTTTTTTTTCCTGTGTATTTTAGATATTTGTTGTAATTGTGAATCTTTCCGGCAGGTGGAGCCCACATACCATTTTTTTTCCCATTTTGGAAATCATTTATATGGAAAGTTCGAAAATTTGTTAAATCTAGAAGTTTTTGATATATTGTTTGTATTATTTTGAAGCGACGACATTTATTTATTGTGACCATGTTGATATATGTTACATATTATGTCGGTGAATATAGTCGGAATTACCGATTTTGCAGCATTTAGTAAATTTTGAAAACTTTTTAAATACACTAAAACAATATCTAAAAAGTGTCTTTAATGTTTGAAGGCATGCTTCATTTCTACAAATCTATATTTGATATTGTAGTTCTTTTAGTTAAAGAGGAATGACGACTGTTGTGAAAAGAAGGGGCCTCACGGTATGATGAGCATGTTTGAAATTTAAATACGTAATTAGATTAAGTCCACTTAGATTGTATTCAAATATTAGATATTTTGAATTGTTTTTTTTTTTAGTTTGAGTTGTCTATATCTGTTTGTATTTTGGCATTACTAAGTACTATTTATTCTTGTGAGCATGCACATATATTTTGTAGTACTTCTAATATGATAGTAATTTGGAATATTCCAATATAATTCTATTTTTAAAGACGTTCGAAAATTAAATTCTTAAGTTATAATATTGGGCATATCTATTTTGACTCCATAATCTGAGTAAATGAATCGTATGAGAACTCGGTAAGTTCGATCTATAATTAGAGGGTGTATTTTAAATTGTCGCAATTTAAAAATCAAATTAGTTTGAATGTTCTTAATTTTACGGAAATTGTTGAAGGAAAAGGGCACTACCTGTTAGAAAACGAATATTTTTGAAAAATGTTTTATGAAAGGATGAAATTCACGTTAATTTGTCTAGTGCGTATAAATATTTATTGAACGGAAATTAGCGTTATTTTTTTTTGTTTTTTCTGGAATTGCTGTAAGTGAGAAAATTAACGGTTTAAAAAATGTGTAGATTTAAAAAATTGTTGAAAGTGGGAAACGCGCATGTCATGTTCATAAAATAATTGGGCTTTAAAGAATTTTTTTTCTGAACCTTAAATTTCAAATTTGGATTCAAATGCTCTAACATGTTTATGTTTTTTCCACCAACTTATCCAAATATTTTTCGATTAAAAAATTAAAGTTTTTCTACTTGTTATGGTTAACATTTGGATATAAAATTTGTTTACATTGTATCCAAAAACTAACTAAATTGAAATGTTCCAATTTGCTGGTATTATGTTGTAAGTAGTTAGCATATATTTCTGTGAACACGTTGATATATTTTGGAGTGTCTCCATTTTTTTTAGCAAATAAGAATGTTTGAACATGTTCCTTTTTTTTAAGTAATATTCAATTTAAGACTACAATGAGTGGAAATGCACATTTGTAAGTCCATAATTGGAGGAAGTGCATTATGTGAGCAATTATTTAATTTAACTTCACATAATGAGAGGGAATGCATTTGTTTTCTGCCCAAATATCCACAAATTCAAAATATATGATCATGTTTGTTTTTTGCCATATATAGTTAGCACTTATTTTTCTGAGTATTTGATGTATTTCTCATGGCATCTAATATTTTTTTTACATAAAGTGCGTAATTAATATTTAGAAGCTATATTAGTTCTTAATATTTTTTTTTGGGTAAAGCTGTGTAAGCATGCATGGAGATGTGTTAGTTGTGAAGTTTTTTTTTTCTACAAATTTTGGTATTTTTCTTGAATTTTTGTGAATTACGGTCTGAAAGTTATGAATTTTACAATGTTTGTTATTTTTTTTCTCTAAGCACGAAATGAGCAGGTTTTGAAGTCGTATGGGACGTGGAAATATTTGAATTTGTAATAGTTGACAATTTTTCCCCTAGCATTGTGATACATTTTTATATTTTGTTGTTGTGTAAGTTAAAATTATCAAGTCTTGCAACCATTTTGAAAAGGTTGCAAAGTATGGATTATTTTGGTTGTTACATATTTGAATTCTGGAAACTTATTTGTTTTGTGTGGAAAATAGCTGACAGTTTTTTCCCTAGCATTTTCATTGTTTTATATATTTTGTTTGTGTGTACTTTGAAATTGCAAGGTTTGTAATATTTTAGGAAAAAGTTCCAAAATATATGTAATGATTATTTTGATTGTTACATAAAGTTTAAGTTTGGTCCGAATTGAATCTAAAATGAATTTGAAAACTTGCAAAAAAAATTTGAAATTAGGAAAAGAAGACAGGAAGGGGGAAAAAAGATTATTTTGTTTGTCACATATTTTGAATTTCCAAAACTTTTTTGTTCATATAAAAATTATTGGTTTGCATTATTTATAATTATCTAAAATCATATGGATTGTTTAGGTTATTTTTTTCAGTAAACAAAAAATGTGGGCATTTTTAAACTATTGGTTTGCATTATATAGTTTTTTTTCTCCGAAATCATATGGATATACTTTGGGATTAAGAAATAAATTGTTTTGCACTATGTAATTTTTTCTCCAAAATCTTGTGGATATATTTTGGACTAATAAAAAAAAAATTCGACATGGTGAGTCCCCTGTGATGTGGTTCTTTGTGTGGTAAGCTTGATAATTTGGAAATTTTTAAACTAAGTTTTTCTTATATGGTGTTTGTTTTATTTTGCATTGGAGTTTTGTATGTATGATTTTTTTTGAATTTGAATACTTTTTTAATTATTATTTTGAATTATAGGTTGAAATTTATAAGTTTTGTTGTTTTTCCTATAATTGTTGTTATATTATATTGTTTGTATTATTTTGAAGGGTAGTTTGGAAGGTAAGCATTATTTTTTGAATTTCATTTTTTTTAATAATTGTTGTTTTAAAGATATGCATTCTTTGAATTTTAGTATTTTTTTTGTAATTGACATCGGAGCGCGGCAATGCCGCGCGTGTGTGGGCAAAATTCGAATTCGAAAATTTGGGCATTTAATTTTTTTGAATATTTAGAATTGTTTTAAAATCGTATGGATAGTTTGGGCTTTTTTTTTTTTTGTAATATTAAATGTGGACATATTTAAAGTGATTGTTTTGTATTATTTAGAAATTTTTTGAATTCTTTTCAAAAAAAAAAATCTGACAGGTGGGCCCCTGTGACGTCATGCTGACGTCACAGGGGCAGCGGATCTGGCCGCCCCGGAACCTCGCCGGCGGCGCTCCAGCGCGCTCCTGGACGCGCGCATGGGCGCGCTAGATGCGGCCGAACGCGGGGAGGCGGGAGGGGGCGGCGCCGCCCCTAAATGGTTGCCGGAGCGGCGCCGCCGGCGCGCGGACGCGGCGGAGGATGGCGGGGACGGCAGGGGGCATCCCGGCGACGGCGCGCCGTGTCGCCGGCCGATCCGTGGCCAGAAGGTGGAGAGCGCGGCGGCGCAGCTCCCTGATGCCACCGATGCGTGCGGGGAGCAGAGCTGCGGCGGGGATGCGCGGCGGCGCCGGCGGCGGCTCCCGCATCGCGCGGAGAAGGAGGAGGAAGAAGGGTGGTCTGGGCTTTTTGTCAAAAAAATCCTCGTATTTTTCTTTAATTGCATATAGGTCCTTTTCTTCGTAAAGGGGTGGCCTGCGGGTTTATTCCTCGATTAGGGAGGGTTTGTTTGCAAAAACGTCACGGACGTGTGCTGAGGACCGTCGGATCGTCGGGCGACGGCCAGTAAAGCGAGCGCGGAGAGGCCGCCGTTTTGTTCAGCTTTAATATACTTAGTAATGACTTGGTAGCAGGTTATTCACAACTCGCCACCAGAACACTTGTACTTTAGGAAGTACTTTGAGTCTCCACAAACGCTTCCACATATCAGAGTTATTAGCTGAGGACCCCTGCAAGGTATCCTCCTTAAAACGTCGCTCGACGATTTCACGATATGCCGATCTGACAGTGAACAGCCCCGATTTCTCCCACCCCCATGCCCAGAAGTCAGCTCCTGCCGAGCGTGGCCTTGGCATGGCAAGTATGGCGTCAACATCAGGTAGAAAACACACCTCCCGCACACGTTCCTTCTTCCAGTCCCCAGACTCTTCATCAAGAAGATCCGACATAGTTTGAACCGGTGTTTCAATCCGTCTTCCAATCGGTTTCATGGATGTCGTACCCGCAATCCATCTGTCATGCCACACCTCCGTGGTCATACCGTTCCCAACACGCCGAATCAAACCCTTCCTAAGAAGATTTCGGCCCGTAATAATTGCTCTCCAAGTCGGAGAAGCAGCAGTCGGGCAACCCGCTGTTAATATATCTCCATCCTTTCAGTACCTTGCTTTCAACACGCGTGCACACAGGCTGTTAGGGTTTTGCAGCAACCTCCACGCCTGCTTGGCCAGCATTGCGTCATTGAACACTTGAAGGTCTCGAAAACCCAGCCCACCGTTGGCTTTAGAGACAGCCATCTTCTCCCAAGACTGCCAATGCATACCTCTTTTATCTAGGTATCCAGCCCACCAGTATTTTGACATGACTGTCGTTAACTTTTTTGCATAAACCTTTCGAGAAACCAAAAGAGCTAGTCACCCTATATAAGTTTGGCAGCTAATTTACAGTGGAAAACTAATTAATTTACATGATAATAACGCACAAGAGATCTTGA
The DNA here is from genome assembly GCA_947311845.1 of Poa pratensis. NCBI lineage: Eukaryota > Viridiplantae > Streptophyta > Magnoliopsida > Poales > Poaceae > Poa > Poa pratensis. The sequence goes on along the minus strand of CAMZMU010000080.1, from coordinate 5,835,886 downwards.
AAAGCGCCTCTCGCAGTCGCAGTGCCACATCTTAACACAGACCACGCGTCCGCGTCGCCTGATCTCAGCCGTCCGATGGGGATCGTACAGTGCGTAGCAGCCACGGCCATCTTTTCCCTCAGGCGACCGCCACCCTGTCACCGCGCCGTGCCTGGAGCCCTGGACCAGATGGCCACCGGAGAGCAGACGTGTCCGTCCGTCTGTCCTACCAGCACTGGTCCGTCTCCCACGTCCGTCGCCTGAACCCCGGCGCTGCCACCGCCGCACGCCGGAACATCGCCGCCCCAGCGCCGGCCACAACGTCCCGGTTGTACCGCGCGCGCTGGTCGGGGTCGGCGAGTGTGGCGTACGCCGCATGCAGCCGGATGAACCCCTCGTCGCCACCGCCACCGACGGCGTCCGGGTGCACCTCCCTCTCCAGGCGCCGGTACGCAGCCTTGATCTCTCCCCTGCTCGCCCCAGCGCCCACCCCGAGCACGTCGTAGTGCGTCCTGCCCGTCGCCACCGGCGCCATGGTCGCAGACGCCCGCGCCACGCAACTCCCTCCACGCCGGGCTCCGGCGCCGACGCAGCCTGTGAGAGGCACGGTCACAGCAGCAAACGTGGCCATCGATCAGTCCGTGCTCTGTACTTGATCCGAAGAAGCAGCGGTGCACTACACTGTACTGATACTTTTCCGGCTCTACACTGTACTGTGCCCTTGTGATCTGTTCTCGTCGAGGAGATTCAAGACGGCGGTGGATTTATAGGGGTGAGGAGCCGGGAGCCTGTGGCGCCACTCGTACTCCCGGCGCTCGATCTTATCTCCGGGAGGATTGTGCTGAGTCAGTCGCCAGTGTCACTTTGTGAGTGTTGTGTTGCCTTCTGTCTCTCGAAGCGTGTCTAGGCTGTTTCTATCGCGCCGCCGTCGTGGTCACGGTTGCTACCCGGCTACCTCCTCGACCTCTTCCCCAACAAGGAGGAAAGGGACTTCAGTCCTTGCAACCAGTTTTTGCCTATTTATTGTCTAGTTAACTAGAGTAATTTTCTTGACGTGTGGAACCAATTTGGATTCCCAATTTGCATGACATCTCGGAAGAGGCGTATGCCGTTTGGAAGTTCTCGACGAGTTTTCGAAAATCATGATCTTTCTTAGATGCCGCACTTGGATGGTACAATATTTCCGGTGTTGTCGAAGCTCCCGGCCGAGATACTACCTCGACGACGATGATAGGCCAATTGTTGGACGATATGGAGATATTTACGATTCGTTTGGACTTGTAGGTGGGTTTGTTTGTGCTTGTCTGAATCCGGCGTACGTCGTCCGCTGCTTCTGAAAGCGAAAGCTACGAACGAACCGGTTCTTCTCTGCGCTGAACTTGTGAGGACCAACAGCCCCAGATTTATGCTCTGCATCTAAAACTCTCTAGATGCATGAGCCCCAGACTTCTATGCCCTGCGTTTTGTCCCGACCACAGACGTTCTGTTTGGCATATACATGGCCCCAAGATAGTGTCGTATTCAGAGAAATCGTGCTACTGTTTTTCTCCAAGATCAATTCGTGCCACTATGACCTCCGATTTTTGTGAATGTCACTACCAAGTACTGTATCGAATTCTGAAGTAACTTGCTCCGTCAGATCCTACATATCTTGTTTGACTTGTAGTCTTCTCTTGTATGTACGCAAGTAGTAGGCGAGGCATGCACATGCTCTGTCTTGCGCGCCGCCATTGCCGGTGTACTCAGATGGACGGCGCCGACAAGAAGACAGTCGTGCAAGCCGCTGGGTGGCGGCAGAGCTGTGATGGACGGAGTTATCAATCAGGTGGGTGGGGCGTGGGTCGTCGACTCGTCGGAGATGCCGACCACAACCCTCATCACGCGCTCCATGGCGACGTGGACACTAGTAGAAAAAAACTTATAGGTGAGATGCTATCAGTGGCGCACCAGATCCCAGTGCGCCACTGATAGTCTCTCACCTGGGTTTGTGGATTTTGGCAAAATATACCAGTGGCGCACAAGATTCCGGTGCGCCTTTACCAGTGGCGCACCAGGTTTAAGTTCCAGCTAAACTTGAAAAAATTCGAGGTGGAGGAAAGAGACTACCAGTGGCGCACCAGACAGTAGTGCGCCACTGGTAATTTTTTACCTGTGGCGCACCGGGCAGTGGTGCGCCACTGGTATATTTTGCCACAGGTAAAAAAGTGTGCCAGGTACGGAACACATGCACGCACTTATCCTCACTCATCTTTCTACCACACATTTATTCTCAGATTCCTTATCCTCACTAGTTGAATCGGCGCGGCGACACGCCGCACCCTTGCTGATAATTTTTTTGTGGTAATTTGTTTATTATTTTAGATGCGTTATATATATTGTAAGGAAAGGTGGTAGTTCTATGTTGTATAATGTACTTAGCTGGAATTCAATTCGAAAGCAATCCATAATTAGAGGAAATGTATTTGCAATTCTTGGAAATACTTATCTAATCAATCATTTTTGTTAAGAATGTAACTACGTAATTAGAGAGTTTTAAGTTATATACTTGCAAATATGTTAGCTAAATCTAAATGATCAATTATGGTTCCATTTTGCCATAAATTTCTTGTGTACCACCATAATTAGATGAAATATACCATGGTTGTGTCTAAATATTATATTCGTATTCCGTCATAATTGTGTAATTTTGATCGATGGTTAGTAGAAATATGTTGTGTTAGCATCTATTAAATTGAATTCATCTGTAGAGAAGATGAACTTGTGATTGTTTGTAAATGTGCATGTAATAAAGCATCATTTAAATTTAACTATATAATTTGAGAGAGTTAAGTGTAATTTGAGAATTTGTTAATTCCGATTTGCATAATTAGAGGGATTTTAGTTATATTATTTATAATTTGTAAATATCAACTGTAATTCGAATCGGTATGATATGTTTGTGTTTTGTGTTAAATATTTAATCTAACTCAATAATCGAAGGAAATACATTGTCTGACAATTTACTAAATTCACTTTAAAATTAAGCCGTAGTCAGAGGAAATAAATTTGCATTTTCTTGGAATATTCATCTAGTCGAACATTTTTTTTTTGTAAATGTTACATTATTTCTAAATGTGAACTTATTCGAGTTGGTATGATACGGTCGTGTCTCGTGATAAATATTTAATTTAATTCAATAATCGGAGGGAGTACATTGTTTAAGCGTTTGCTAAACTTTTAAAATCAAGCCATAATTAATGGAAATAAATTTGCATTTTGTTGAAACATTCATGTAATCAAACATTCAAATAATTTGGGAAAGGGCCCAAAATATTTGAAATGTATTATTATTTTTTACAAATTTTTAGAATCTGTTCTGGATTGATTTGCAGTTGTGTTTCAAAAGTTGCAAAAGATCTGGAAAATGTCCGGATCTGGAAGGCATCTAAAATTTTGAAATATTTGAAGTTAAAATTTGATCAAATGCTATTAAAAGACGTCGCTTTTTGTTCATGTTAGTGCTGACACGTTTGTCACATTTTTAAATACCATGTATTTGTAAAGCTGCAAAAAAAAAAAATTGAAAACAGAAAGGTAAAACAAAAAGAATTTGTAAAAAAAAAGGGCCGACGCAGCCCAGAACGGCCCACGAAGCGGTCCGTCCGGCCAGCACAGCCACGCTGACACGTCACGATGACGTGTACGGCGGCTGAAGCTGCCGTGGCGGCAGTGAGCTCGCCGGCGGCGCGACGGCGCGTCCTGGGTCGCGCGGCTGGGCGCGTCCGACTCGCGCGGATGCGGGCAAGCCGGGGGTGACGGCGCCGCCCCGTTTTGGTCGTCGGGCCGGCCGCGGCGGCGTGGAACCGCGGCGGAGGGCAGCGGCCGCGGTGGCATGAAATCCGGCGGCACGCGGGCGTCCCGGCACGCGGCGCTGGGGGAGGAAGCGGAGGCGAGGACGGCGAAGCCCCTCGTGTGCCTCGATCTGGACGCGGCGGCGCGCTGCGGGCGTGGACCGCGTCGGCGGCGCCGCGGTGGCTCCTGCGTCGCGCGGAGAAGGAGGAGGAAGGGAGGCGTTTTGGACTTTTTTTGCAAAAAAGTCATCGTGTTTTGCTCTAATTTCATATAGGTCCTTTTCTTCGCGAAGATGTGGACTGCGGGTTGGTTTGTTGATAAATGAAGGGGGTTTCTGCAAAAACATCACGGGCGTGTCGCACGGATCGTTGGATCGCAAGCGGGCGGCTCAGATCGGCTCACTGTAGAACACTGTAGTTTTTCTACAGTGTCTACTGTCGCTGATACAGTAAAACGGCCGCGGAGAGGCCGCCGTTTCGCCCAGCTTTTATATATACTACAAATTGAAATGTTCAGTTATGCTTCTATTTTGTCATTAATATTTAACCGTATTTAGAGAAAGTACGTGCGGATTTTTTCTGAATATTTACCAAATTGAAATATATAAATTTGTTTTTTTTCGCCTTGTATTTTTATGATCGTTTTGATATATAATTTATATTTTCCCGATGGATATATTAAGAGATATTGATTTTTGAACGTTTTTCATTTTTCTGGAAATTGTTTAAACAAACCGGGCTCACCTGTCAGGGATTTAACATCTTTCGAAAATGTTTATGGAAAGAAAAAATCCTGACAGGCCAAGCCCACTGTGACGACGTGATGACATCATCAACGGCGATGACCGCGTCATTGCGAAAAGGTCCTTGGATTGTCCATTAATTGCAAGTAAGTCCCTCCGACGGTCGGAACGACGATGATCGCGTCGTTGCGAAAAGATCCCTGGACTGTTCGATAATTGCAGATAAGTCCCTCTAGCATTCGGGACGGCGAGGACCGCGTCGTTGCGCGAAAGTCCCTGGACTTTCCGAAAATGCCCGAGCGATGAGAGGCCGGCAAAGTGCAGTGCCTTTAAATATAGTAGTATTTTTTGGAGAAAAAAAAATTAAGAAGAACCTAAAAAAACATTTGGAAAAAAAAATAAAAAAATAATGTCCGTATGAACAGTGCCGATACTGTTCATGTGAACAGTATCCGATGGTACTGTTCTTTGAACAGCATCCGTGACGTGGATCGCTGGGAGGGCAGCGATTTGCACCTCTTTGCACAGCCATTATACACTCGCTATAGGTAATTCTCTCTCTCCCCACGAAATATCTATTCCTCATATTCAGCTAGCTGCTAAGCAAAAGCGCACACACCACGAATCAATCAATCGATCCATGGATCGATAGACTACGAGCGAGCGGTAGATCCGTCCGCCGCCGCGGACGTCGGCTGGCTGTCCCCGCCGCTGCCGCAGGGGAGCAAGTCCGCCGCGCCGGGGATGAGCAAGGCCGCGCCATGGGTCGCGACCAGGGGAGCTCGTCGGGCCCGTGCCTGCACTGACGACGCTGAGGAAGAAGAGGACGGGTCGCTTGCGGGGGCGGCGCACGGGGATGAGGCTCTGGCGCCTGCTGGCCGGGAGGCGGCCACCGCGTCCGACCTCATCTCGCCCCGGCCTCCAACTCCCCCGTGCAGCCTGCAACTGCCGTTCCTTGGCCTTGGACGACGGCCACCGCGGGGACCGGCACCGCCGCATCCGACTTTCGATGCCGCAACGAAAAGGAGGGCCTTGAGGCTTGTCGCCCCCCGGCCGCCATGGCCATGGGACCGTCCACGGAGCCGCTCGGAGCAGGGACGCCGACGATGGAGGCTCGGTGCGAGTGGAGAAGACTCTGGACTTGATTGATTTTCTATTTTTACTTTTAGGGACCTTTATGCAATTTCGTAGAACAGTGCTGTAATTTTCTTTTTCTTATTTTTTTAAATTTATAATTAGTTACCAGTGGCGCACAATCCGAAGATATATGTGGCGCACGGTTTGAAATACTAGTGCCCCCATATTCTATCAGTGGCGCACAGAATAAGATACCTGTGGCGCACGGGTCTGTGCGCCACAGATAAGTCTGCTTACCTGTGGCGCACGGGCGGTGCGCCACAGATAACACTTATCAGTGGCGCAGATTTAGTGGCGCACCACCGTGCGCCACTGATAGCTGACTTTGGTGCGTCACTGATAGCGTTTTTTCTACTAGTGGGACGGCGACGGCCGGGAAGAAGATCAAGACGGCGCCGTGCGCGTACATGTGGGTGGTGGAGCTGGAACAGAGGGAGCGGCGGACATGGACGTCTCCAGCCCGGAAATGGATAAGGATTCAGAAGAAATGTTTGCATTATTGATATGTCATGTCTCGATAAGATTTGCACCGAGGGCCTGATCGACCTGGGGAAGACACTGCTATCACTAGCAGAAAGCCAGAAAGACGACCTGGACAACCCGAAATTTAAAACTCAAATATGGCTTTTCAGCTTAAAGGAAGTAAAAAAAGTGATATTGTTGTGGCTAAGACCAAATAAGAGCTGGGCCAGCGGATTGTATACAGGAGTAGAGATCCATCTCAACAAACATGGTGACAAACAAGTGTAGGCCGTACGATTTGTCATTGGTTTCAGTTATTTGCTACAGCTGATTGAAGATATATTCTAGCAGGCATGAATATGCAATTTTTGGGCATGGGATCTAAGAAGAACCAGGACACATTCTTTTTATTGGGAGGTTATCCTGATTTGAGTGTTCAGAATATGAGAAATTAAAACCACAAAGTTGCAAACACGCTGAAAATTTAGATGTTGCCGAGTCTTTTTCTCCTTTTATCGGTCAACTCATTTGATTTGCTTATCAATTTGGTGGGTAGGGCATGGGTTGCCGGAGATGCCGATCACCTACACACCATGGGGACACCGACGGAGAAAGCCGAGGGTCTCTCTCGTGGTGTACATGTGGGTGGTGGAGCTAAAGCGGCGGACAAGGATGTCGTCTGGAAACAATATGGGAAAAGGTTGTTTGCATTATTGGGTGATACTATAATCCTAATAAGATGGAAAACATGTCTGGAGCATGAAGATAATGTCTCTAGTGGATCATAAACGATTAAAGTTGCGCCATCACCGCTTCCGCTTTTAACTTTGCCCCCTTGTTGTGAGTGGTAGGGATCAACAGAAATTTCAAAGTTTTGGTAATTTTAGTGCGTAACGAATTTTCACCAAAAGTTCGGACTATATTCAGAATGATTTATTCGGAAAAAAAAATCTGAAAAAAATTCAGAAATACTATATTTCTGAAATTTCAAGAATTTTGTGGGTCCTAAAATGTATATATTTCCAAAATAAAATCCATGCTAGATAGCGAGCGAGGCGTCCAAAGGTATTTTGCTTTGTTCTTAAGATAATATTTATCCCCAAAATCCGTAAATAGAGTGTTTGTTACAGGATGATCTCTTTTACTAGACCCGTTAGAGTTGATCTAAGATATTACTAGCATGGATTATTTTAAGATGTTAGTAATATCTTAGTGTTCATCAAATTGATTGTACTTTGGTAAACCCTTTTAGAAATCAAAGTAGCTAGTAGTATATTCCTTACGTAGCCACTATTTTTTTTTTTGAATTTTACCATATATATTAAACCAGCAAAGATTACACGATTATATTGATTACAAAAACAATACTAAAAGAGACGAGCAAATCTATGAGATTTTCAAGCCCTTTCTTCTCTCATGACACAATCTTGTACTTTTCTGAAGGCAGCCGTAGAACAATGCCGAATACACCAAACCAAAGACCTGTCAATACCAACGAAGATTCTCCCCTTGTAATTTTGAGCCGCAATGCCAAGTCTTTGTGCACGCACGCAGCCACTAAATTAATCAAGCAATATCGGCAAGAGCACCACCACTGATATTTCAGGGACAAATAACCGAACCACTTTGTCGACGTCGTTTGGAACCGAGAGAACGAATCACCATTGCCGAAGACGTAGTAGCCGGATAGATATTGCGAGGACAATCCTCCTCGCGGCAACCATAAAAAACAATCCAAGATTGATCTGGCGAAGCAAGATCTGAAGAACCATACCTAGACAAACTTAATCTTCCAAAGCCACCATTGACATCAGGAAGGAGATCACGCCGTCGAACGAAACGCGGAAGATCACTTATTGCAGACGAAGCCATTTCCATTGACGAAGAAGATAACAACCAAAACCAAGCTCTAACATTAATGACCTTTGTATAGCGCCCTGCGTAGGTCCGAGGTCCCCACCCCTCCTAGTGCCAGAGCGGCAACTAGAAGAGGCGAGGACCCGTCAATTCTTAGACGAAAGCGACGATGAAGATGCAGATGGCGCCGGCGGCGATGGCTAGGGTTGAAACCCTAGGCCGCCGCCTCTCTTTCTTACTTTCTCCTTCTCCTGCCGAGCTCCGTGTATTTAAATTTATAGAGAACACGCTGTAATCCTGTCGTTTAATGAAACGTGGTTCCTTACGTAGCCACTAATTTACAGTAGATAGCTGATTTTTCTACCTAAACTGATTCAGTTACATATTTGCAGTTTTCTGATGACGCACAGAGATCTTGAAAACACGTCTCTCGCCATGCCACATTTCCCACGTCTGCGTCGCTAGATCAGGTCCGTCCAATTGAGATCGGATGGCTCGCGGCTGCCGCAGACATCTTTTTCCTCCGGCGACCACGACCGCGATGCCGTGCCTGGACCAGACGGCTAGAGCAGCCGCGCGTGCCCGTCCGTTCTACCAGCACTGGTCCGTCTCCCACGTCCGCCGCCGGAACCCCGGCGCCGCCGCCGCCTGACGAAACATCATCGCCGCCCCGGCGCCGGCCACAACGTCCCGGTCGTACCGCGCGCGCTGGTCGGGGTCGGCGAGCGTGGTGTAGGCCGCGTACAGCCGGATGAACCCCTCGTCTCCGCCGCCACCGACGGCGTCCGGGTGCACCTCCCTCGCCAGGCGCCGGTACGCCGCCTTGATGTCCCCCCTGCTGGCCCGGGCGCTCACCCCGAGCACCTCGTAGTGCGTCCTCCCCGTCGCAGACACCGCCGGCGCCATCGTCGCTGACGCCCGCAGCACACACCGGCCCCTTCGCCGAGCCCCGGCGACGCGCCTTTGAACTGGAAGAGGCACGGCGGCGGCAGCAAACGTAGCCATTGATTCTATGTTCTTGATTTTCTGATCAAAATTAAGTAGCTCTGTGTACACTGTATTGTACTCAACGGTGTGTGTGCTCGTCGAGGGAGAGGAGACGGCGATGGATTTATAGGGGCTCTCGGGTGAGGGGAGCCTGTGGTGCCACTCTTTCTTCCGGCGCTCGATCTTATCTCCGGGAAGATTATGCGAGCCCCTGCTGAGTCAGCCACCAGTGTCAGTGTGTGACTGTGTTGTGGTGCCTTCTCCTAGTGGCAAGTGCACAGGCAGTTGCTTTCCCACCACCACCGTGGTCCAGTTGCCACTCCACCTCCTAACCTCTTCCCCAACAAGGAGGAGCGGCCATTCACTTTCCCCTCTCCCAGCTCTCTCGCCGCTACAGTAACCTTGAGAGTCTCTCTATGAAATCCGGGCCGATCTGGCCGCTCCGCCGGAATAGCTGGCAGGAGTTGGTGCTGGAGAGGTGCCGGAGTAGTTTGTAGGTAGGTTAGCTGTTAGTTTTAGGGTTGTAGTTGGTGTAGTTTCGGCGCATGCCGTCTTGTTTCTTCCTCTGGAGATCTACAAGCTTGGCGTTCTGGCGCGACGTCGAGTGTACCGCGGCTCGCTTCTCCGTCAAATCTTCATGGTGGAGGTTGGGTGGAGGCAGCGGATCCGCGGCGATCTTCTTCAATAAGCGCGGGTGCTATCTTTCTGATTGTGGAAAGGACCAAGAGGAACTCCTTCTGACCGGCCGTGGAGGCGAGGAGATGAAGCGATGCTTCGGCTTCTTCTGCAATTTCAGAGGAGGTGTTGTGAGGTGTGATTTGCAGGGGTCCTGGAACCGCTCCTGCTGCACGGTGGAGGAGATGAAGCAGGAGGTCTGCTTCGTAGTCTCTGCAACCTCTTCAATAACTAGGTTCGTTAATTGCAGTGGCGACGGAGTTTCTTCTGTTCCTGTTCTTCCTCTTCCTACTCGTCGTGGAGGTGTTGAAGAGAAGGAAGTTGGTGCTGGGTGGAACTCTTGTTTGTCTCTGCAGCAGGGGAGGAGTTTCTACTTCTCCTGGGAGATTCCCAACGCCGGCGAAGACGTAGTCGGTGTACCCCATGGTCGAAGGGCGACCTCTCCCACCTCTAGCGCCGGGAACGGTTTCTTCCGGCCGGCGTCAGAAGGTCATCATCAACCTCCATGCCTTGTTGCCGATGCGGAGGCCCTTGCTGGCTGTGCAGTGTGCTCCCCCTTCATCGCCCCAAGTGGTTTCGTCCCCGGTGACGATGAAGGTGACTGTGCGGTGGCGTCAATTTGCGGCGGAGGAGGAGCGGGCCTTGATTGCATTTCTTTTTCTCATCTTGAGGTCCTGTAACAGCCCAAAGTTGAGAACCTAAAAACCCGTGTAATTTTTCCGCTTTTGTGTTCCTTGCATCATGGCATCCTTGCATCAAAGTGTACCAATTGGAACCTTTAACTTGTCACTAGGGAATTGTGCTAGGGAATTGTTGTTGTTACTAGGGATTTGTTGAGGTTTGGCACCACCTAAAAATAAAATGCTAAGTTTGCTTCAACCAATTTCAAAACAACGAAGGCACTCAATCTTGCAAATAAAAATTACTTTGACATCGTATATTTGTCAAGGAAGTTCCAAAAGTTCCAAATATAATTTTTGCAAACTAGTTTGGTTTGTAAAATAAAATAAATGGAGGGAAACTCAAATATGCCTGTGGGCAATTCCTAATTTATTTTCCTACCAAATTATTTTCAAATAATCTGGGAAAATTAGGGAAGCTTCTTATTGATAAGGGGAGCCTCCCCAAATTTTGCCATAATTTTCTAAACTAATTTAGTGCCCTAATAAAATCCCTAAGCCACAGTTCTTTTAAAATAAAACAGAGAAGGACCTATCCGTGAGGAAATTAAACTTACCAGGGGTTTTCTGGAAAATCGTCATCTCTCTCTCCTCCCGCCTCTCCCGCGCGCTCCATGCCGCTCTGTCGCTCGCGCGACGCACGCACCGCCCGGGCCCCTCCCTGCCTCTTACCTGCAAGGAGAAGACCACCCCGAGGCCTCACCTGCCCTGCCCTCTCCTTCACCCCATCCCCGATATTTTCTCTTCCCTCTCTCTCTCTCTTTGTGCGCCGCACCGAGCCGCCATGGCCACCGAGATGCGCCGACGCCTCGCCGCCGATTGAGGCCACCACAAGCCCAGCCAGGACCACCACGAGCTCCGCCGCGACGCCTGCTTCATCTCTGCCAAGGGAATCGAGCGGGGAGGTGGTAAAGCAACCGTGCGGTCCGAATCCCCGCCGACCACCGCCGCCGCTCCGCCGGACTAATCACGCCGCCGTGGTCCATCCCCGACCTCGCCGTCCCCTCCAACGGGCTCAGGGTGAGCACGTGCTTCTCCCCATGCCCTGTTCTCGTCTGATCGAGAGCCGTAGCTCGATTTCGTGTGAGCTCTCCGGAGCATCGTGTTCCTTGTTCATGCTTCGGATATTCCGATGATGGTCCAGGTCGGATAATCCGAACTAGTCCAGTACCCTTTCGCGCTAGGTCCTTAGCAGGAATTTTCAGCCCTCTCCGCCGATCGGATATTCCGAGTGTGCCAAATCCGGATAATCCGAATTTACTCAGTACACCTGGAAAAGTAATAAAAAGGCAGGAAAATACTGTAAACTTCTAAATTCAATAACTTTTAAATTGGTTATTGATACGTCTCCAACGTATCTATAATTTCTGATGTTCCATGCTTATATTATAACAATTGCTACATGTTTTATATACACTTCATATCACTTTTATGCATTTTCTGGGACTAACCTATTAACAAGATGCCACAGTGCCAGTTCCCTGTTTTCTGCTGTTTTTGGTTTCAGAAAGTTACTTCTGGAATATTCTCGGAATTGCACGAAACAAAAGGCCAGTCCCTATTTTTCCAGCACGTACACGGAGTCCGAAGGAGAGACGAAGAGAGCCAGGAGGTGGCCAAACCACACCTAGGCGCGGCTGGGCCCCAGCCGCGCCTGCAGGTGGTTTGGGCCCCTCGGGGTCCGCCGACATCGCCCCTTCGCCTATTTATTCCCCAGACGCGAAAACCCTAAAACACGAAGCATTTCCAGAAGAGTTCCGCAGCGCCGCCGCCATCGACGACAAGTTTCGGGGGACAGAATCTCTGTTCCGGCACGCCGCCGGGACGGGGAATTGCCCCCGGAGTCATCTCCATCGACACCACCGCCATCTTCATCGCCGCTGCTGACTCCCATGATGAGGAGGGAGTAGTTCTCCCCCGAGGCTGAGGGCTCTACCGGTAGCTATGTGGTTCATCTCTCTCTCACATGGTGTGATCTTTATGTGATCATGTGTATTGCTAGTATCGCTGAATACATTAATAATGTTTATGCTACTCAAGTGATTTTGTCTAGTTTCTGGAGTCGTTGTGACAACACGGTATCAAGGTGACAGTGTGGGTACTTGTGTGACTCTATGAATAATTTAGATATTTATCATGGCTTATTCTTGGGAACTGTGGTGTTTGTTTACTCAGACTTTGAGGAGTGCTTTTGCAGCCCTACACGTAGTACTCTTGTGTTATCAAGAAGGAGAATAATCCCGAGCAGTATTTACTTGTGTTCAGTTGTGCTAATCTAGTTGAATATGTAGATGTTACTCTTTATCTATTATGCACTCTATAGGTTACTTTAATATGAACTCCGGTACTCTCCACGGTGTAAAGGTGACAGTGTGTGCACCGTGTGTGATTCCTTTATGACGTTGTGGAGCTTGTTTACTCCGGCTTGAGGTGTGCTTTTGTAGCCCTACACAATGAATGGTGTTTGTTATCCAACAAGAGAGTGTTTAAGAGTAGCTTTTACTTATTCAGTTATGAGATCATTGTTGAGAGTGTCCACTAGTGAAAGTATGATCCCTAGGCCTTGTTTCTAAGCATTGAAACACCGTTTACATCAAGTTCTGCTACATGTTTGCTTGCTGCCATCTTTATTTCAGATTGCAGTTACTACTTATAATCATCCTATCACTTGTATTTCACTATCTCTTCGCCGAACTAGTGCACCTATACATCTGACAAGTGTATTGGGTGTGTTGGGGACACAAGAGACTTCTTGTATCTTAATTGCAGGGTTGCTTGAGAGGATATCTTTGACCTCTACCTCCCTGAGTTCGATAAACCTTGGGTGATTCACTTAAGGGAAACTTGCTGCTGTTCTACAAACCTCTGCTCTTGGAGGCCCAACACTGTCTACAAGAATAGAAGCACACGTAGACATCAAGCTATTTTCTGGCGCCGTTGCCGGGGAGGTAAGTGTTGGAAGGTATCTCCTTTAGATTCTGCAATTATTTCTTTTTGTTTCTTGTTTTTATTTTCACTAGTTAGGCTTAATGGAAAACAACAAAAAAATTAGAGATCTTTATGAACTTTATATTGAATTAGGACATGATGCTTTTGAAGAGAAAATTAAAAAACCTATGGAAAATTATTTGCATGATGGTAGCAATGTTATTACTATAAATGCTTTGAACACCATTATTGCTAATGCTATGCAAAGCTCTAAGCTTGGGGAAGCTGGTTTTGATGAATATGATATTTTTAGTCCCCCAAGTTTTGAGGAGAAAATTTTCTTTGATGATACTTTGCCTCCAATTTATGATGATTATAATGATAGTGGTATTTTGGTGCCACCTACTATGGAGGATAAAGTTTATTATGATTATACTATGCCTGCAATTTATGATGAATACAATGATGGTTGTGATAGTTTTACTCTCACTATTACTAATAAAATTGATTATGCTTATGTGGAGAGTAATGATACTTTTATGCATGTGGATCATGATAAGAATGCTTTATGTGATAGCTATATTGTTGAGTTTTTCATGATGCACTGAAAATTATTTGAGAGAGGAAAGTATGGTTATAGAAATTTCATGTTACTAAACACCTCTCTTTATGATGAAGGTTTTGAGCTTTCTCTTGATTTGCTTTTATTTGCTGGGTACTTTAAGACCTACTGGTCCTTATGAGAGAGGGAGACATGATTCATATATCACAATAATATTAAGTCTCCTCTCTTTTGTTGAAATTTTTGAAGTTACTTGTTTTGCCTTCTATGCTAGTCACTTTGCTTTATTGATTTTTTTCTTACAAGACTCCTTGCATAGGAAGTGTTAGATTAAATGTGTTTTATTTGCTTTTGATGCTCTCTTATATTCAACTCTTATACATATGAGAGCATTATCAAAATCACTATGCCTAGCTAAAAGGCTTTAAAGAAAAGCGCTTATGGGAGACAACCCATTGTTTTTATTTTCTGTTATTTTTTTTCTTTTTCTTTGAGTCAAGGTGTTGTTACTTCTGTAGCAACTCCTTTGTATCTTTATTTTATTGCATTGTTGTGCCAAGTAAAGTTTTATTGAAAGTTGATGCAAGATTTGGATTTCTGCGCAGAGACAGATTTTTAGCTGTCACGATTTGAGCTATCTCCTGAAAAATTCAAAAATTCTGAAAAAATCACGCATCTTCCTGAGATATGTACGCAACTTTCATTATTTTGGCCAGATCCATCTGAGCAACTTAAGTGCCTCGAAAAAATTCGTCATTCCAGACTGTTCTGTTTTTGACAGATTCTGCCTTTTGTTTTGCATTCGCTCTTTTACTGTGTTTGTGTGGATTTCTTTGCTCCACAAAGCATTGGTGGCTGTAGCTAATGTCCAGAAGCTTTGGGATTGATTGTATCATTACAGAATATGAGAATTTTTGATTATGCACTAACCCTCTAATGAGAACTGTCTTGAGTTTGGTGTGAAGGAAGTTTTCAAGGATCAAGCGAGAAGGGTGATATTATGTGATCAAGAAGAGTGAAAAGCCTAAGCTTGGGGATGCCCCCGTGGTTCATCCCAACCATATTCAGAGAGACTCAAGCGTCTAAGCTTGGGGATGCCCAAGGCATCCCCTTCTTCATCAACAACTTATCAGGTCATCTCTAGTGAAACTATATTTTAATTCTTTCACATCTTATGCGCTTTACTTGGAGCGTCTGTGTGCTTTTATTTTTGTTTTTGTTTGAATAAATTCGGATCCTAGCAATCCTTGTGTGGGAGAGAGACACGCTCCGCTTTTTCATGTGAATACTCATGTTCTTCACTTATATTTGTTGAGTATTCTTAACTAGCTACTGCAGTGCTTTTAGCTCCTGTTTTTCATGCATCTCTTCGAGCTGTTAGCACTTGTTTATAAATACTCTCTTGCTGCATTATATTATCATTTGGAGAGTTTATGTTTAAATAAATTGATTGGTGTTTGTTTGGAAGAAAGAAAATGCTACATGTAGTAGTTGGTATTGGAAAAGACATATGCATTCTTGTAGATCATTGTCTTGTTTCGATTTGATACTTTGCAATTGTTTTGAGCTCTCAAGTAGATCATGTTTAAGCTCTTGCATCATGTAGTTAAAGCCTAGTAGTGGAGAACTACCGTAGAGCTTGTTGAGACTTGGGATGCATATTTGTTCTCTCTAAGGTCTAGATATTTTCTGGTAAAATGTTTGAGCAACAAGGAAGACAGTGTAGAGTCTTATAATACTTGCAATATGTTTTTATGTGATTCTTGCTGTACCGGTTTATACTTGTGTTTGCTTCAAACAACCTTGCTAGCCTAAACTCTGTACTGAGAGGGAATGCTTCTCGTGCATCCAAAACTTGAGCCAAAACCCATGCCATTTGTGTCCACCATACCTACCTACTATGTGGTATTTCCTGCCATTCCAAGTAAATATTTCATGTGCTACCTTTAAACTATTCAAAACTTTATTACTCCTTATTTGTGTCAATGTTTTATAGCTCATGAGGAAGTATGTGGTGTTTTATCTTTCAATCTTGTCATTTACTTCTGACAGACTTTCACCAATGGACTAGTGGCATATACATCCGCTTATCCAATAATTTGCAAAAAGAGCTGGCAACGGGGTGCCCAGCCCCAATTAATTACAACTTTCATTAATAATTCTCTTCACATGTTTTGCCCTGATTTATCAGTAAGCAACTTAATTTGCAAATAGACACTCCTCCATGGTATGTGAATGTTGGAAGGCACCCGAGGATTCGGTTAGCCATGGCTTGTGTAAGCAAAAGGTTGGGAGGAGTGTCATCTATAAAGAAACTAAAATACATGTGTAAACAAAAGAGAAGAGGGATGATCTACCTTGCTGGTAGAGATAACGTCCTTCATGGGAGCCGCTCTTGAAAGTCTGGTTGACAAGGGGGTTAGAGTGCCCACTACCATTCGTTGACAACAACAAACACCTCTCAAATACTTATTTTGTGCTCTCTATATGCTTTCGAAAACTTAAAAAGCTCTAGCACATGATTTAATCCCTGCTTCCCTCTGCGAAGGGCCTATCTTTTACTTTATGTTGAGTCAGTTTACCTACTCCTTTCTATCTTAGAAGCAAACACTTGTGTCAACTTTGTGTGCATTGATTCTTACATGTTTACTTATTGCACTTGTTATATTGCTTTATGTTGACAACTATCCATGAGATATACATGTTACAAGTTGAAAGCAATGCTGAAACTTAATCATCCTTTGTGTTGCTTCAATGCCTTTTACTTTGAATCTATTGCTTTATGAGTTACCTCTTATGCAAAACTTTTTGATGCTTGTCTTGAAAGTACTATTCATGAAAAGTTTTTGCTTATATGATTCATTGTTTACTCTTTATCTATTTGTTAGCAAACTATAGATCATTGCTTTGAGTCACTTCATTCATGACATGAGCCTTGCAATATATTGATCAAGATTGTGTGAAAGCATGTCTCCTCAGAAATTATTTGTTGTTATCGTTTTACCTACTCGAGGACGAGTAGAACTAAGCTTGGGGATGCTTGATACGTCTCCAACGTATCCATAATTTCTGATGTTCCATGCTTATATTATACCATTGCTACATGTTTTATATACACTTCATATCACTTTTATGCATTTTCTGGGACTAACCTATTAACAAGATGCCACAGTGCCAGTTCCCTGTTTTCTGCTGTTTTTGGTTTCAGAAAGTACTTCTGGAATATTCTCGGAATTGCACGAAACAAAAGGCCAGTCCCTATTTTTCCAGCACGTACACGGAGTCCGAAGGAGAGACGAAGAGAGCCAGAGGTGGCCAAACCACACTGGCGCGGTGGGCCCCGCCGCGCCCAGGTGGTTGGGCCCCTCGGGTCCACCGACATCGCCCCTTCGCCTATTTATTCCCCAGACGCGAAAACCCTAAAACACCAAGTCATTTCCAGAAGAGTTCCGCAGCGCCGCCGCCATCGACGACAAGTTTCGGGGGACAGAATCTCTGTTCCGGCACGCCGCCGGGACGGGGAATTGCCCCCGGAGTCATCTCCATCGACACCACCGCCATCTTCATCGCCGCTGCTGACTCCCATGATGAGGAGGGAGTAGTTCTCCCCCGAGGCTGAGGGCTCTACCGGTAGCTATGTGGTTCATCTCTCTCTCCATGGTGTGATCTTTATGTGATCATGTGTATTGCTAGTATCGCTGAATACATTAATAATGTTTATGCTACTCAAGTGATTTTGTCTAGTTTCTGGAGTCATTGTGACAACACGGTATCAAGGTGACAGTGTGGGTACTTGTGTGACTCTATGAATAATTTAGATATTTATCATGGCTTATTCTTGGGAATGTGGTGTTTGTTTACTCAGACTTTGAGGAGTGCTTTTGCAGCCCTACACGTAGTACTCTTGTGTTATCAAGAAGGAGAATAATCCCGAGCAGTATTTACTTGTGTTCAGTTGTGCTAATCTAGTTGAATATGTAGATGTTACTCTTTATCTATTATGCACTCTATAGGTTACTTTAATATGAACTCCGGTACTCTCCACGGTGTAAAGGTGACAGTGTGTGCACCGTGTGTGATTCCTTTATGACGTTGTGGCGCTTGTTTACTCCGGCTTGAGGTGTGCTTTTGTAGCCCTACACAATGAATGGTGTTTGTTATCCAACAAGAGAGTGTTTAAGAGTAGCTTTTACTTATTCAGTTATGAGATCATTGTTGAGAGTGTCCACTAGTGAAAGTATGATCCCTAGGCCTTGTTTCTAAGCATTGAAACACCGTTTACATCAAGTTCTGCTACATGTTTGCTTGCTGCCATTTTATTTCAGATTGCAGTTACTACTTATAATCATCCTATCACTTGTATTTCACTATCTCTTCGCCGAACTAGTGCACCTATACATCTGACAAGTGTATTGGGTGTGTTGGGGACACAAGAGACTTCTTGTATCTTAATTGCAGGGTTGCTTGAGAGGGATATCTTTGACCTCTACCTCCCTGAGTTCGATAAACCTTGGGTGATTCACTTAAGGGAAACTTGCTGCTGTTCTACAAACCTCTGCTCTTGGAGGCCCAACACTGTCTACAAGAATAGAAGCACACGTAGACATCAGTTATCCAAAATTTGAAATTGAGGTATCAAAATGTCCAGAAAAATGAAACTTAACCAAAATTATAACTCATCCATGAAAATGAATCCTTTAAATGGTGAAAATAATTGAAGTTTGGAAAAAAGTAATAACTTTTTGAATATTGGTCCAACAATTAAGTTTAACCTCTCAAAATGTTCCGCGAGTCAATACCTAACAGGAAACAACATTTTCATGCATGTTAGAATAATATTAGGTGCTGGTCTTATTGGAGTTATTAATATGCCACTAAGATAAATATGAGGGTAGGCCAAATAATGCCTAATTATTTGGGACACTCATTTAACTCGATGATCTTGTCTAGGATCTCTTAGTTGCATTAAAATTGTCATATCATCATCTTGTATGCATTGCACAATTGCCATGTGTTGATTGTTGTTTTTGCTTTCCGGTGTTGTTTGCTCTCCGGTAGATCACGAGTTCGGAGTTGAGCATCATTACTCCGACGAGCAGTTTGACTACTCCGCTCAACAAGGCAAGCGTAATCCCCCCCTCTGAGCATATCTTATCCTATGTTTTCGCAAATATTTTCTCCACTATAATATTGCATGCGGTTCCAAGTGTCAATTTTATTGGATTAGAGTATCCTATAGTTGCATTAAGATTCCGATGCCAATTACCTGTTTCCCCTCCTATTATCCATAGGAATTGTATTGTGGGCCTGAAATACTTAACTATGCAATGTTTATGCTTAGCCATGCTTAGTTAAATGCTTAGCCGTCCGATGGATACTTCATGTTGGAAACAGGTTGTTGAAGTGTTCAGATGATGGTGGAGAATTTGTGGTGACAGGTAATAAGATGCTTAAAGGTGGGGATGAGAGGCCACTTTGGTATGGTGGTGCTTTGTCTCGTTCTCGCCGCCTAGGTGCGAGTTCTTTACCTCTTGAACCAAAAATGAGCGCGCTTCCTTTCGGTGGGCTATATGGAACCCCCCGTCGACCAACTAACTTGAGCGGGACTAGCCAGGGTCCTCTAGTTTGGTTTTCCATTTGCGTGTGCGTTGAGATGGTGGCCAAGACTGGGATGAGGATGGTGTTGTTAGGAAAATGAGTGGCCGTGGGGCGGGGTGTCGATGATCCTGGCAGTCCTACCGCCACTGATGATCCTGGGTTAGTCCTTAACAAGGTAAAGGTTGTAACCGTTCCCACTCAGCCGGCTTTCCCCGGAAGAGAGCTAAGCGTAGGCAATGAGCCGAGCGGTACCGAAGGTAAACACAGTGCACCCCTGCAGGGTTAAATCTTTTCGAAAAGCCGTGTCCACGGTTACGGACAACTGGGAAAGGACGATAAGACCATAGAATAACTTTAATGGAATGATTAAAAACTGGGTACTAGAGGTACCATTTCACGAATGCAAGGTGAGCTTCCTCGAGGGTGATTCGGGGAGGTGCCTTTGATGAACAGGTACAGTGGTTGATGATGGTTGATGATGAGAAAAGTGATCAAGAAAAGAGTCACTTCTTACCCCCCTTTTTGAAAATACTCTGATTAGTCGATGCCATTGAGTTATGTTTTCATAAATAAAATCAGTTTTATGCAAAACAGCCATAAAACCTTGAAAGCCTCATCGAGCTAAAGCTCTATATATAATCTTGCGAGTTCGTCGAACTCAACGTCGTTTGTTTTGTTTCAGAAGAGGATTTCACCGACCTCGAAGGTGGGTTCTTTGTGGACGTCGACGGGTAGTCTGGGGTTCCCAGGTGGCAGCTTGGGACATCCCGGAACAGCTGGCGCTGGATGTTTTATTTGCAGGCCTCTTAGGCCATAATCTGGATCTTGTTGTTTAGAACAACTTACTTTGCTTCCGCTTGTTGTAATGTTGGGTCTGTGACCTCTGGTTGTCTTTGCTATCTTTCTCTATTATAAGAGTTGAACTATTATGATTTGTGTCGTAGAGTCTGTGATGTGCCAGTTATTCCACAAGTCTTGATATCTCTATTATGCTTTGATAGTGTGCCTGCTGGTATCGGATAACCGGAGACACAGTATCACTGTATAGCAGTCGGGTCGGGGCGCCACAAGTTGGTATCAGAGCAGTACTGCCTGTAGGAAACCCTTCTACTGGTCGACGTTGAGTCTAGAGTTTGTGAAAATATTTCTAAACTAAAATGAGTTGTGAAAACTTGCTTAGGATTCTTTTTACTCCTTACCTGGTATCGCTCCAACTCTGAGTCACCTTACCTCTATTTGATTTAAAAAGGTTTCGTTATCTCATCTGGTGCTTCAAAATTAGGTGACACGTTGGGTGGGCCGTTCCTAAATCTGTTAACCTGTTACTCCAGCTCACGAGTTACAAATAGGCGTCGGAGTAGGACCACGAGATCTTAAAGGCTAGGATCCATCTCTAGTTATGTATCAGGTTGTCGGATTCAGAGTCTCCAACTCCTTTTGCCGGACCGATGCAACTCCAATTCTTCAAGACCACGGTTAAAACCCAGAGAATGGAGGAACCCAAGGTCTTGAACCGAAGGTCCCGGATTGTGCTGTGATTCTGGCATGTTGAATTGTGTGGGTTCTTACCCATGTGATCGATATGCTATTTATGATTCTCGCACATGAAGCTGACCTTTAACCCAAGTCCTCTATGTGGTGTGTGGTAAATGGTTGAACCTTAATTTCCCACACCTCAGCTGGCTATGTAACTCCAACTCTCCGTAGCCTTGTGTAGATTCTGCCTTGGAATCATCTGGGTTATGATCCGATTTCCTTAGCGAATTCCCCCCTCTACGTCATGACTCTGCTGCATCTCTCCTTTTGGGCATGGTTATCACAATTGAGTAATAACCGGTGCATCTTCAACATCTTAGGATTTCTCCTGAGCATGTTTCTTACTCTGATCTGCTTTCCGACCTTTGTCTGTCTTTTGACAGTAAAGTTTTACCGTGCATTGGTATGTTCCGATGCAAGTCACTCTCCTGATCCGTTAAGACTTCCACCTCGACTTGTTAGGAGAAACAAACTCCAGTACCTTGTCCACTTCTCGGGCTAGGTCAAAGTTTTGTATTCCACAGAATAAGAAGTTTATTAGTCTCTGTTTCTGTTCCATCTTAGAGAAGCACGATATCTTGGTATAAAGAGTGTGCACTCGTGCTAAGACTCATGTTCTTCTTGATGAAGTGATGCTCTTACACTTTGTTACTCTCCGATCTCCGAGTGACTTATTACTCCAGAATGATAAGTCGTGAGCAATGAGATGGCTATCGGATATTCTCAGCAGTTCTTACTGCGCAAAAATCCAAGGACATTCATTGTCCTCCTTAGCATGATTGGTTAGCCAATCAATAAGTTGAGTTGACAGTGCTACCAAGTCAGTTGGCTCTGATGCACTCCCTCGGTCAAAGAGCTAGGTTCGTGCCGAAGCTCCCAAGACCACCTCGTTATGCCTTGAAAGGCATGATCCTCTCTTGAACTCAAGATCCACCGGTATGTCGTGATATCCTATATGTGGATCGTGATATCTGGGGTCTTTCCAGAAGTATCGCCAGGTTGTCACCTGACCGTGATGTTGAGCTTATGAGTAAGCTGGTTCTCGGAACAACTCCCTTCTCCAAGAAAACGTGCTGGATGTCCAGAATTATTCGGTTGAGTTTAAACAACTTGGAGAGTCGAAAGACAAGAGCTCTATCCCGATATAGTTCCTTCTCAAAGGGATGTCTAGTCTGTTTGTGCCGAAGCAAGGTGGTATCTCCTTGGTGGATATGCTATCCTACAAATCTTTTGATTTGAATTGGGCTATCGTCAAATCAAACTCAGACCTACCTACCTGAATGTGTTAGTCTGACCAATACTTATGCCCATTCTGGTGACATATGAGCCTACCGTCCTGGAGTATCTGGATAAGTTTGCTGTTGAGCCCATCAACTACCTTCTTATCTTCTCCATGTTTGAGGAGATTCATATTGGATATTGGGCGTTAGCGTTGGAAACTTGCTAGAACTAACTTGTGTCGTCACAAGGTATGTGTTCTGGAGTTAGAAGTGACTTTCCCTGGTTCACGTGCAATTGCTGAAAGATGTCGCCGTGGATCTGAGTGAATTGTCTGGTTCCTCGAAATCATTTCAACTCGATCATGTACGTGTAGAATATCCTCGGAATGGTATGTTGTTACCTCCTTTCCTTGAGAATTTCATCTATGCATCCAAGCCATTGATTTAATTGTTCCAGAAAGAGAGGAAGTCTGAGAACTTCTTTTGCTTCGTTGTTGTTCCCCAGCCAAGACTCAATGGTATATTGTCACGAGTAATTCAGTTAGGGCAGCTGTCTCCTGACAAGTTGCTAATACGTGGGTTCCACAATCTCGTCCCTCTTTTGGAGTTAGATACACTAGTCTAGCTCTTGGGTTCCTAGCAATTGTAATCCGTTGATATCCTTTGCAAAGCTTCCTATTCCTACCGGTGTTGAGTCCAAAGTATCTCTACACCTAACTAGATCTGATTCTCAATCAGAAACGATAGTTGGTGATCCTCAAGAAGCTTGACCGATGTCTGGAAAATTAAGAAGTTTTTCCGATACTAACCTCTCGGAGTCTCTAAAGTTCCCTCGGTTCATTTTTCCCGACCCTTCTCCTGAGATCCGGAATGCTCCTCCGTGAGGAAAGTTCTACTCAAGCTGTTTGGTGGAAGTTGCCTCGTCATCTGTTGGAATCTTGTTTAACCTTCGTCTTCAGAAATTCAAGGCCTTGTGCGAAGTTCATATTCTGAATCGTTTGAGGAAACAGTTGTCTACCAACTGGAAACTCTTATCAATATCCCTTCACCTGCTTGTGTCTCATAACTGTCAACTCAAGGGATGCTTGAAGTCTCATCCTAAGCTCTACTAGGAGGTACTTGATCGTGGTATATTCACCAAGATCCATCCTCCCGGTGAGGTTTCCTTCTTTCCGATGGTGTAATTGGATGATGACCTCGAAGCGAAGACGATGAAGATCTTCATGGTGCACTCGATCAACCTCTTCGAGAAACAAGCCACCTGAAGCAAGAAGATCGTGTAGTACCGTTGTAACCTCCTTCCCTCTTTCCTACTCTGGAATCTCGGGACGAGATTCCTGTTAGGAGGGTAGAATTGTAACAGCCCAAAGTTGAGAACCTAAAAACCCGTGTAATTTTTCCGCTTTTGTGTTCCTTGCATCATGGCATCCTTGCATCAAAGTGTACCAATTGGAACCTTTAACTTGTCACTAGGGAATTGTTGTTGTTACTAGGGATTTGTTGAGGTTTGGCACCACCTAAAAATAAAATGCTAAGTTTGCTTCAACCAATTTCAAAACAACGAAGGCACTCAATCTTGCAAATAAAAATTACTTTGACATCGTATATTTGTCAAGGAAGTTCCAAAAGTTCCAAATATAATTTTTGCAAACTAGTTTGGTTTGTAAAATAAAATAAATGGAGGGAAACTCAAATATGCCTGTGGGCAATTCCTAATTTATTTTCCTACCAAATTATTTTCAAATAATCTGGGAAAATTAGGGAAGCTTCTTATTGATAAGGGGAGCCTCCCCAAATTTTGCCATAATTTTCTAAACTGATTTAGTGCCCTAATAAAATCCCGAAGCCACAGTTCTTTTAAAATAAAACAGAGAAGGACCTATCCGTGAGGAAATTAAACTTACCAGGAGGTTTTCTGGAAAATCGTCATCTCTCTCTCTCCTCCCGCCTCTCCCGCGCGCTCCATGCCGCTCTATCGCTCGCGCGACGCACGCACCGCCCGGGCCCCTCCCTGCCTCTTACCTGCAAGGAGAAGACCACCCCGAGGCCTCACCTGCCCTGCCCTCTCCTTCACCTCATCCCCGATATTTTCTCTTCCCTCTCTCTCTCTCTGTGCGCCGCACCGAGCCGCCATGGCCACCGAGATGCGCTGACGCCTCGCCGCCGATTGAGGCCACCACAAGCCCAGCCAGGACCACCACGAGCTCCGCCGTGACGCCTGCTTCATCTCTGCCAAGGGAATCGAGCGGGGAGGTGGTAAAGCAACCGTGCAGTCCGAATCCCCACCGACCACCGCTGCCGCTCCGCCGGACTAATCACGCCACCGTGGTCCATCCCCGACCTCGCCGTCCCCTCCAACGAGCTCAGGGTGAGCACGTGCTTCTCCCCATGCCCTGTTCTCGTCCGATCGAGAGTCGTAGCTCGATTTCGTGTGAGCTCTCCGGAGCATCGTGTTCCTTGTTCATGCTTCGGATATTCCGATGATGGTCCAGGTCGGATAATCCGAACTAGTCCAGTACCCTTTCGCGCTAGGTCCTTAGCAGGAATTTTCAACCCTCTCCGCCGATCGGATATTCCGAGTGTGCCAAATCCGGATAATCCGAATTTACTCAGTACACCTAGAAAAGTAATAAAAAGGCAGGAAAATACTGTAAACTTCTAAAATCAATAACTTTTAAATTGGTTATCCAAAATTTGAAATTGAGGTATCAAAATGTCCAGAAAAATGAAACTTAACCAAATTATAACTCATCCATGAAAATGAATCCTTTAAATGGTGAAAATAATTGAAGTTTGGAAAAAGTAATAACTTTTTGAATATTGGTCCAACAATTAAGTTTAACCTCTCAAAATGTTCCGCGAGTCAATACCTAACAGGAAACAACATTTTCATGCATGTTAGAATAATATTAGGTGCTGGTCTTATTGGAGTTATTAATATGCCACTAAGATAAATATGAGGGTAGGCCAAATAATGCCTAATTATTTGGGACACTCATTTAACTCGATGATCTTGTCTAGGATCTCTTAGTTGCATTAAAATTGTCATATCATCATCTTGTATGCATTGCACAATCGCCATGTGTTGATTGTTGTTTTTTGCTTTCCGGTGTTGTTTGCTCTCCGGTAGATCACGAGTTCGGAGTTGAGCATCATTACTCCGACGAGCAGTTTGACTACTCCGCTCAACAAGGCAAGCGTAATCCCCCCCTCTGAGCATATCTTATCCTATGTTTCCGCAAATATTTTCTCCACTATAATATTGCATGCGGTTCCAAATGTCAATTTTATTGGATTAGAGTATCCTATAGTTGCATTAAGATTCCGATGCCAATTACCTGTTTCCCCTCCTATTATCCATAGGAATTGTATTGTGGGCCTGAAATACTTAACTATGCAATGTTGATGCTTAGCCATGCTTAGTTAAATGCTTAGCCGTCCGATGGATACTTCATGTTGGAAATAGGTTGTTGAAGTGTTCAGATGATGGTGGAGAATTTGTGGTGACAGGTAATAAGATGCTTAAAGGTGGGGATGAGAGGCCACTTTGGTATGGTGGTGCTTTGTCTCGTTCTCGCCGCCTAGGTGCGATTCTTTACCTCTTGAACCAAGAATGAGCGCGCTTCCTTTCGGTGGGCTATATGGAACCCCCGTCGACCAACTAACTTGAGCGGGACTAGCCAGGGTCCTCTAGTTTGGTTTTCCATTTGCGTGTGCTTTGAGATGGTGACCAAGACTGGGATGAGGATGGTGGTGTTAGGAAAATGAGTGGCCGTGGGGCGGGGTGTCGATGATCCTGGCAGTCCTACCGCCACTGATGATCCTGGGTTAGTCCTTAACAAGGTAAAGGTTGTAACCGTTCCCACTCAGCCGGCTTTCCCCGGAAGAGAGCTAAGCGTAGGCAATGAGCCGGGCGGTACCGAAGGTAAACACAGTGCACCCCTGCAGGGTTAAATCTTTTCGAAAAGCCGTGTCCACGGTTACGGACAATTTGGGAAAGGACGATAAGACCATAGAATAACTTTAATGGAATAATTAAAAACTGGGTACTAGAGGTACCATTTCACGAATGCAAGGTGAGCTTCCTCGAGGGTGATTCGGGGAGGTGCCTTTGATGAACAGTACAGTGGTTGATGATGGTTGATGATGAGAAAAGTGATCAAGAAAAGAGTCACTTCTTACCCCTTTTTGAAAATACTCTGATTAGTCGATGCCATTGAGTTATGTTTTTATAAATAAAATCAGCTTTATGCAAAACAGACATAAAACCTTGAAAGCCTCATCGAGCTAAAGCTCTATATATAATCTTGCGAGTTCATCGAACTCAACGTCGTTTGTTTTGTTTCAGAGGAGGACTTCACCGACCTCAAAGGTGGGTTCTTTGTGGACGTCGACGGGTAGTCCGGGGTTTCCAGGTGGCAGCTTGGGACATCCCGGAACAGCTGGCGCTGGATGTTTATTTGCAGGCCTCTTAGGCCATAATCTGGATCTTGTTGTTTAGAACAACTTATTTTGCTTCCGCTTGTTGTAATGTTGGGTCTGTGACCTCTGGTTGTCTTTTGCTATCTTTCTCTATTATAAGAGTTGAACTATTATGATTTGTGTCGTAGAGTCTATGATGTGCCAGTTGTTTCACAAGTCTTGATCTCTCTATTATGCTTTGATAGTGTGCCTGCTGGTATCGGATAACCGGAGACACAGTATCACTGTATAGCAGTCGGGTCGGGGCGCCACAGGTCCTTTGTGCAAAATGTAGGGACTTGTTTGTAATTTCTATTTCTCTTGAGTCCCTTATTGTAAATTGTAATTTCGCGCTGAGAATGAATGAAAACTCCAGGTCCTTCGGGACCATTCCCTGTTCAAAAAAAAACAAGGAGGAAAGGGACTGCAGATTGATGCCGTTTTGGCCCCCAAGTCCCGAACAACACTAAATTCGTAAAAGCTATTTATTAAAACTCAACAAAATATATGTTTTTTACATTGTACTACGGAGTAGATGGTTGGAGTTTCATAAAAGAAACAAAAGGAGAAAAAAAAGCAATGTTGTGTTCTAGTGAGAGAGAGAAAAAAAAAACACTTCGTATAAATGTTGTTTTATGTTGATCCAAATTCATATGAAGATATAAAGTGAGAGGATAACTTCGAAACGAAGCGGGGAAGTTAGCCCATCGGGCTATCCTGCGCTCGCGGGGGTACGGGGGCGGCGGCCCCCACGGTACGGTACGGATTGTTTCCGAGTTAGACTGCAGCTGATTTAGGATTTTGCACCACCATATATACCTCTTATAAGCCGCCGGTTGGGATAAGTCGTATGTTGTAAATATCCGGCGTTTGTAACCTCACCCGATATAGTGAAGTATTGCTGGCTGGCGCCCGTAGTTTTTTCTCCTCCATTGTTGGAGGGATTTTCCACGTTAAATCCCGTGTCCCCGTTGGTTTGATCTTCCTATATCTTCATCGTTTTCTTACTACCGTTTATAACAATAAAGCGATTCGTCAAACCAAGATTTCAGTTTTTACATGGATCACGAAGAAAAGTCTTTGTTCCCTCAGCAAATATCTACACACAATGAACAGTGCATTTATGTTTTTACACCCGATTTATTTCCATTTTTCTCAAAATTAATCGAAAAAACCTTCAAAACAAAGAATCTTCTTTTTTTATATAGCGAATTAAAGAATCTTTTTGGTTCTCTTCTTATCACGGTATAAAAACATGCATATGCATGCTGAGAACATGTCTGGTCAGTTCCAAGAAATATAACTAGAATAACAAGCGTAAATCATGTATATATACTTCTTTGTCAGTATGTTTGTTTGAGATGGATGAACGATCCCTACTCCCGGACCAGCTCTCCTCACAGTCTTAGCCACAGAATCACTGCCTTAATTTCCTTCAATCAGAAAATGCATTTTCGCCTTTAATTTGGATTGGAGCGGTCCAGTGTTCTATCCAATACTACAGTCCAGATAGTATCTTCATATCTTCTCTAGCCCAAGTCAGGTCTCCCATCTTATCAGGAAAATATCAATAATTCAGGCAAACACCTATTCCCATATCTGTTTTCCGGCTTGGCCGGCCAGTGACGTCCGTGGCCGCCGCTCCAGGCCGACCACCCAAATGTACGCGGCGAGGGAGACACTAGCCACCTTCCCAGGTCGTCGCCTCCGACGTCGCAATGGCGTGCGTGGTGAGGGGTGTGGTCGACGTCGATCTCCGACGACCATTGATAATTCCACCCACCAAATTGATAACTCCATCCATCACCAGCTCTACCGCTCTTTGCTTGATTGCCATCTTGTCGGCGCCTAGATGCACACTGGCACTGAATCCTAACACAAGACATGCCTGCTACCTGCACAGTTGCACACACACTACCAAAAAGAGGAGTGGAAGTTGAAATATACTCTGTTGTCTGACGACGCAAGATTTTCGGTGAAGCCGTAGGTGTACGTACAGCTCGACAACATGTCGTTCTTCTGAGTTCTGATCGACGTAGAGGTCGGTAAGTAGAGCAAGCCGGACTGGTGGTGTGCAGACAAGATCTTCTTACGGTTTCTCTGAAAAAATAAACAGGTTCCTAGTGGCGACAAGCGCAGTGCAGAAAAATTAAGGGTGTCATCTAGAACTCCAGATGCAGAACGCGGTGCGCACAAAACATGTTCGTGGCTCAGACAGAACCCGGTGCAAAATAATCCGGAGATCATGCATCTGGTAGAATTATGGACGCTGAGCAAAGATAGGTTCTTGGCAGTGACAAGTTCAGTGCAGAGAAAACCAGGTTCTTTACATACACAGACGTGGCTTTCGCTTTCAGAACCAGTTAGCGGACGACGGGCGCCGGATTCAGACAACCACAAACAGGTCTTCTAAAAGTCTAAATTTTTCACTACATCGTTCAGGACAATGCATCCGGATTCCCGAGAGAAGAAGAAAAGATGACTGCGTCCACTCCCGCTCCGGCGACTCCTCCCGCCGAGCCACCTCCACCCCGCCGGCGATGGAAGGCCATTTTGTTCCCGCTAGACCGCGCAGACACCCGCATCCGGCACACGGGCTTCGTCGAGCGCGACGCGCGTGGTGGCGCTTCCCTCCGCAACTCCTTCGACGAGCCTGTCGACACGCTGCACGGCCGGCAGATCTCGTTTGGTGCGGTGATCTCCGGAGAGAGATACGTGGCCTTGATCGGCCCTTCCGTTGACGCATCGTCCTGTTCCTGGATCTCGACACGTCGCACGCCGTCCTGTGTACGCGTGTGTGGCGTGGTTCAGATCGGGTCGAACAAGAGTGCGTCAATGGCGGGTGGACTCGGGCACGTCTCGGGCACACGGGTCGATACAGTATCGAAGGCCATTTCCGTCCTTCCCTCTCATCCTCCCGTCGCTATCCCTCCACCCGCTTTCCCCAAATCGCGATTTCGAGCAAACCCTAGATCGGGGTTCTGCAAGGTGGTGTTCGTCTCGCCCCCTCCAAAAGCACCTCCACCTCCGCCCTCTTCCTTCCCCAAGTGGAAGGGAGTTCAATCCGGAGACACACGCTCGTTCGCCCAGGTTGCGGCGTCTCCGCCGATGCACAGAAGGTTCGGGAACCAGCGGCGGTCGCCGCCCCCAAGGCGGTCGCCTCCTCCAAGGTATCAACGCCCTCCTCCGTATGGGTACATCCCCAGGCAAGATCCGGAAGCAGAGCGAAGAGAAGATGCCCGCCGTTGGGATGACCAGAGACGGAGGGATGAAGAATGGAGATGGGAGGAAGATAGGCGTCGTGAAGAGGAAGACAAGCGTCGTCGCCGCCTAGAAGATGAAAGGCACCGAGCTGATGCGTCCCGCAACTCAGAGAGGCTGGCCAGGGAAAGGGCGCTGCTCGAGATCAAGTGCAAGAACGAGGAAGAAGCGAAGCGCAACCGCGACAAGTGGGCTCACAGACCAGAAATGCAAGCGGGAGGCTCGGATTCTACGGAAGTTTCTGTCAGATCCGTCCCACCGACACAGCCTACTCCGCATCAGGTTTCGATGAACACGGTAAGCCCTTCAAACAATACCAGCAACCCTTCTTGCTTACAGCCGATTGCTGCTCCAGTTGGTTCTAAGGCAGTTGCGCCAGATAATGGTCTTTCTCGTGAGCAGTTGGGGTCCTCTGTACCTCCTACTGTTCCCGGGTCTACCCCTGAGATCCTGTCAAATGATGTGATTGATCTGACTGCACCTCTAATGGGTACATGTGACAATTGTGGAAAAAATCATCATATCAAGGTGTGTCCAGAGCGTGAGCCTTGGGATTATGTGGCCTCTTTCTTTGGTTGTTCTGATTTTGATCAAGGCTTCTACTCGTTTCCTGTGAATCAGTCTGAGGTACAGCCTATGGAGCAACTGAATTATGCTCATATCATTGTTGAACAAGGAGCAGTGACCAGTAGAGATATAGAACATGAGTTTCAGGTTTGGGCTGAGACTGCTAAAATCAATTGGCGTTTCTATGTGAAGTCTGTGTCAGAAAAAGAGTACTTGACAAGATTCCCTAATAGCAAAAGTATTGAGGAGTTAGCTCATTTTGAGAAACTCTTTATGAAAACTGTGCCTGGGGCAATCATCAAATTACAAAAATGGGCTGGGGATGTTCAGCCAATTGCTAGGCTGCAAGAGAGCTGGTTCAGAATCAAAGGGGTACCTATGAAGTATAGAACCAAAGCCACTGCTTGTTATGCTGCAGGGTTAATTGGAAAGCCTTGGCTTTGGACAAAAACTATCTGAAAATATGGGCTTCATTAGGGTCAAGATTGGTTGTATTGATGTGGATCTGGTTCCTAATACCAGGATTGGTGAGATAGAGAATGATTTATATGAGTTTCAGTATACCAGAGAGCTGGTGGACCCAAATGTCAACCCTAGTACCTATTATGGGTCTTTGGTATCTGATCATGAGGGTGGAGGCCAGGAACACACACCAAAAAGGCAAAAGATGAATGGTGAAGGCAATGGTGCTGGGGGTTCTTCTTCTGCACCTCCTAAAATTGGCAATGGTTTTAAGGAAGCTAACACAGTTCAGCAGAGATGTGATGGTGTCTCAGTGACACAAAATCAGGAGAAAGGCAAGAATGTTTGACTGACAATGACTCTGAATCTGCTGATAGCTCTATTTCTTTTGGCACCAAAGTGAAAGACTGTCTCAAAGGGATGGAAACCGGCTATGTCACTCAATTAGGCTACCTGGGAGACATTAATACCCCTTTCCCTGTTCAACTGCAGCTTCCTGAGTATCAGGAGCTGCAAAGGGTTGATCCAGATGCCTCTGCCTCTTGTGGAGGTCCTTCTGACAGCTCTATGGATATCCAGACTGATCCAAAATTCAGGAAGTTTGTTAGTAAGCTTGCTAGATCAGGCTCTGACAAGAATTACACTTTGAGCATGCAGTACAACAGTATGCTGGATCCCATTGCTGAAAATGAGTCTGATAACTCCCTGAGGTCTGAGGAAATGGTGGATTATGGTAGTAGTGGCTCTGAGCGCAATAATGATAAAGATTTGGGTGATGAGGGATTCTCTGATGCTAAGGACAGGGATTCTGTTACAAGTCTAGACACAGAGGCTACTTTGATCATGCAGATGGATGGTTCTCAACCTGAGGCTGATTCCACACAGGAAGATCATGAAAGTGATGCAAAGACAGAGGACATGGACAGGACTGAAGCTGGGGGATATACTATTAGAGCTAGCTCCAGGATTGCAAGTCAGGCTAATGCAACTGATAGGGTTGAAGACAGAGCCAGGATTCAAGCTTCTCTTCGTAATCTTGAAGGTACAAATCTTGATTCACATAACTCTTTTGCTGTTCTTGATGCTGATGATATCCATGCTAGAGCTTTAGAAATGGGTGTTGATCCTGCTCTTTTAGTTTGGAAAAAATTGATTATTTGAAAGATCTGGAAATAGCTAGGCATAATATTGCTAATAAATCCTCTACTGTTATGGCTGAGGCTACTGATAATAACACTCAAGTAGCCTTGTTGGGTTGGGGTGAAGAAGAGGTGGATAAGGATGGTTTTACTCCAGTTCTTTCTAAGAGTACAAGGAAAAACATCAGAACTGCTCGCAGACTAATGGTGGAAGGCTTGCCCTCAGGTTCTGGCAAGTCATGTGGAGGAGCACTGGCTGGTTGTAGTGCTGCCTCGGTGAAGGTGACCAACAACCACCCTTTGAGTGTTGTCACTGGATCTAGAGTGAGGAAAAAAAACCCAAAGTATCAATGATAGGTGCTTCTTTAAACTGCAGAGGAGTGGGTAAGAAAGGTATGAGTGTTTTTCTGACAGATCTTATCAAAGAGCAGGAGCTTGATTTCATTGGCCTGCAGGAGACTATTAAGAAAGATTATTCTGACGCATTCTTCAGGAGAATTGATCCTTTGAATCGATTTTCCTGGAAATGGTCTGCTTCCATTGGAAGAGCTGGTGGTATTCTTGGTGGTTTCAATGCTTCCAGATTTGATATTGTAGATTCCCAGTGCAGTAGATTTTTTGTTCAAGTTGTTCTCAAGGATTTGAAGATCCACAGAAATTGGAAATTGGTGATTGTGTATGGGGCAGCCCAAGAAGCTGATAAAGAGGAATTTGTGACTGAGTTGGGACAGGTCTGTAGTGATCAGTCACTCCCCCTTCTGGTGGGGGGTGATTTCAACTTGATTAGATCTGTTTCAGAAAAAATAAACCTGTTTTGAATAGGAGGTGGATGGATATGTTCAATTGCATTATCAATACCTATGAGATGCGGGAGATACACATGACTGGGGGGAGTTTTACCTGGTCTAACAGTCAAACTTCTCCTACTCTTGAGAAGCTTGATAGGTTCATTATGTCCAGAGATTGGGAACTGCTTTTCCCTATGGTAACTGTTCACAAACTCTCAAGGGAGGTGTCTGATCATTGCCCCATTATCCTAGACACTATGGAAGGAGGGACTAGAAAAAACAAAGATTTCAGATTTGATAAAAGATGGACCCAAAATGATACTTTCCTTTTGAGAGTATCAAAAGTTTGGTGTCAACCCATTAGAGCAAAAAACAGTTTGGATCTGTTCCAGAAAAAACTGAAAAATGTTAAGAAAGATCTTAAAGGCTGGGGTGCCAATTTGAGAGGTCAAGCAGTCCAGAGAAGGAAAACTTTGATTCTGGATCTTTCTGATCTTGAGCTGCAAGAAGAGACCTCTTTTCTTCTGCTGATCAGTTAAGATGGAGAAATGAGATGCAGAAGGAGTTGATGGAGTTGTTTGCTCAGGAAGAAGATTTCTGGAGACAGAGATCTGCAGAGAAATGGTTGCTTCAAGGAGATAATAACACAGAGTTTTTTCACAGGATTGCTAATGGTCGCAGGAGAAAGAAAACAATTTTTTCTTTGAAGCATAATGGGGATGTCATCCAGGGCACCCCTGATCTCCTTCATCATGCTACTGAATTTTACAGGGACCTTTTTGGCCCTGCGCAAATTCCTGCAGTAAGAATGAGACAGGATGTCTGGAATAATGAGGAAAAACTTTCAACAGAGGATAATGTTATGCTGGATGCTGAGTTTTCTGAGGAAGAAATCAAAGGTGGTGGATCAGATGGAGAAAAACAAGGCAGCTGGCCAGGATGGTTTTCCTATTGAATTCTATCAGACTTGTTGGCCTATTATAAAGCAGGATTTGTTGCTGATTTTTAGTGATTTCCACCAACATAAAATTTCTCTGAGCAGAATCAATTATGGGTGATTACTCTCATTCCTAAAGGGGAGGATGCTGATATCATACAGAAATTCAGGCCCATCTGCTTGCTCCAGGTTCTGTTTAAGATTATTACCAAAGCCTTAACAAATAGATTGGAGAACATCATGCATAAAATCATTCATCCCTGTCAAAATGCTTTTATTAAAGGGAGATACATCCATGACAGTGTGTCTCTCCTTCAGGAGATCCTGAGAGACACCAAGTTTAACAAACAACAAGGTGTGATTCTGAAAATTGATTTTGAGAAAGCGTATGATAAAGTGAATTGGGACTTCCTGTTTGACTGCTGTAGACAGAAGGGCTTCAGTGATCATATGTTAGAGCTGCTGAGAAATACTGTTACCAATGGTACCCTTAGTGTCAAGGTCAATGATGAAAAAGGTCCTTATTTTGGTAGCTTCAAAGGGGTCAGGCAGGGGGACCCCTTGGCTCCTACTCTCTTCAATATTGCTGCTAATTGCTTGTCGAAGATGGTCTGTCTTGCAAAGGACAATGGGTTGTTCTCTGGTCTTGCTGACAGATGGGTTGATGGTGGTTGTGCCATCCTGCAATATGCTGATGATACAGTCACTAGTACAGAACGACACATCGGAAACAGGCCAAAAACCCCGTCGGCAACGGAGAGAGGGTCTGTGTCCCCGCTTCCGATACTGATGTGAGGGCCCTCATCGGTAACAGGGGCCAAAAACCGTTTCCGATGAGGTCTCCATTTGGCAACGGTTGTGCGCAGACCTCCGTTGCTTTAGTTTTCCTACATCAGATACAGAGTTTTCCATCTACCCGTTTGCACTGAGTTTTCTCATATTTCGGTTATATGCCATAATACATGAAAGGCTGATTGCACAATGCACTAAAACGTTATTCAATTCATAACATAGAACAAATGCCATCATTACATTGGTATACAATAATATCACTTTTTTTACAATTTGACTACAATCATATCTATCACACATTGGCATAATGTAATATCACCTATTACACTTTGACTACAATCATGAACTCTAAACCTATAAGCAACTAACCTAACAAGATGGAAGGCTGGCTTAATTAAGCCAGCGTTCCATCTTTGACTTGGAGCTCACCTTCTATGAGCTCTCGGTCGTCGCTGTACCCACTCCAAGACCAGTATCCACGAAATTTCCTTGCCTTAAGGTTTCTGGTTCTCGGAATGATACATTGGTACTTTTATGCAGTGTTGCCGAAATAAACTCCTGCGTGAAAGAAAAAAAACTATTAGCGAAATGTACAAAATACATCTGGATATTAAAAAAATCAGTGGCTATTTTCCAGCAACTGCTTTGTTCGGTTGCCATTTTCGAGAAACTGCTAAGATCGACGGCAAATATCCAGGAACTGCTCTGTTTGGTGGCAGACAGTTCGCATTCCTTCCTTCTCTTCTTCCTCGTTCCACCCCAATCCCCCACCCGCCATGGACGACCGCAACAGAATAACAGAGACAACTACCGTCCGTACCCACGGCACCGTTCTGGAGGTGGTGTACACGAACGAGGAGCATACCGTGGAGCGGATCCTCGACAAGTACGAGGAATGGCTAGCAGAGGAGAAGCATCGGTTCATCGGCCTTGACATCGAGTACACCCGTAATCGTCGGCACATGTCTGTCCTGCAACTCGCCATGCGCCAGCATGTCCTCGTGTTCCACTGGTGCAAGTCCAAGAAGAATTGTCCAGAGTTGGGCAAATTCTTTGAACGCAAGAATATCACCTTCGCAAGCGTGGACATCACCAACGACAGCAAGGTGCTTTCTTCTGCCGGCTTCCACATTCCACCGGAGTACTACGTGGACATCCAACTCGTATACAAAATCAAGGGTGGAGACGAGAGGGACGGAATGGGTGATCTAGCGGCAGACCTCATCGACAAATCATACGCCAACATGAAGAAGGAGTTCCCATCCAACCAGCACGATTTTTGGGAGTGGATGCCGCTGCACAAAGTTAACCTCGACTACGCAGCAATAGATGGGTACGTGACCTACGAGTTGTATCGCAAGATCCTAACCTTGAAGGACAGGCTACGTCCAACATGGCAGGAAATGCTCTGCCCTAGGTGCAAGAATGCCCTAGGTGAATTGCAATAGGCTTTGGATGTGGGTGTTTAACTAGTTTGTACAGTTGGTGCTTTAACAATAAGTGTTTGTAATTATCAGAACATGTATGTGTGAATTTGCACTAGGAATTTGTTTATGTGATGAAATGCTCATACGTAGAACCTAGTTCATCGGCATCACAGCCGGTCACAGAAAGATTTATACCTTTCACCCGGCGGGAGAGGAGGTGCAGGCCTCTGCCAGATGCGCTGAGATGCTACCAGCGCGCTGCGACGCAATCACCTCCTCCTCCTTCTCCTTCGTCGACATCCACCTCCTCCTCCTTCTCCAGATCAGACACCACCTACAGATCCTCCACCACCTCCAGATCGGCCACTTCCTCCTCCAGATCGGCCACTTCCTCCTCCAGATGGGTTTCTGCTGGTAGATCCGCCGGAGGTGCTGCACCACCACCTCATGAATGACCTCCTCCACATCGGCCTGGCTCAGAAGAAGCCGGGCATCACCGGAGGAGGAGGGCGTCAGATGGTGGCGCTGCCGCATCATTAGCGGACGCATGGCCGCCTCCAGATCGACCTTCCCCTCACGAAGGGCTGCCGCTAGAACGGTGCTGCCGCGGCGGCTAGAGCCGCGGCCGCGATGGCCGGATCTAGAAGCGCCGACAGAGGAAGCCATTAGAGAGAGTGAGGAGAGTTGAAAGCCACAGTGTGCGGCGGCTAGGGTTGGAAGAGAGACAAGTGAGAGAGTGATAATGAGACCGAGCCGGCAGTATATATAAGCGCCACATTGGCAACGGACATTTTATATAACCGTTTCCATTGATTTTACACCAGCGAGAGAGTAAACTTACTAACAGGTACTCTAAATTACATATGAACGCAGAGACCACTTAGCAGCTAGTGCTACTACATACGGACTTGATAATGAAGTAAACGATTACATATATGCTACTACTAGCTAATGCTACTACTAGCAGCTGCTGATGAAGACTCGGGCTCGTCGTCGCTGTACACGAGTGCGTCCCTCCGGCATAAGGTACCGTCGAAGATCTTGAT
This sequence comes from Poa pratensis, assembly GCA_947311845.1. Taxonomy (NCBI): domain Eukaryota; kingdom Viridiplantae; phylum Streptophyta; class Magnoliopsida; order Poales; family Poaceae; genus Poa; species Poa pratensis. Next base: position 5,798,812 of record CAMZMU010000080.1, on the reverse strand, counting down.
GAAGAACCCGTTGTCGCCGTCGAACTCGAAGCACAAAAAGTGCCCCTGCTCAAGCTTGTACGCTTGGGCGAATGACTTCCATCCCTGGCCGAGGTACAAATTCCCCCCGGCACTCACGGCCGTCTTCACCGCCCAGCTGCCGTTCTCGCAGTCCTCCATCTTCAGATGCATGGTAGCTGCCACCATGCCTTGGAGCTTCTCTGCGAACGCCCTCGGGAGCCTCAGGCGGCTCTCGATGCCCTTGTACAGGATAACCAAGAACTCGAAGCCGCGCAGCTCCGGGGACATGTCTTCAGAGGACGGTGAGGGCGACACCGACGGCGTGGCATTGCGGCTGCGCCCCCTACCACGGCCGCGCCCTCGTCCACGGCCGCGACCGCTGATGGTACCTCTCGCCGGGGACATGTCTTCAGAGGACGGTGAGGGCGACACCGACGGCATGGCATTGCCGCTGCGCCCCCTACCACGGCCTCGCCCTCGTCCACGGCCGCGACCGCTGCTGGTACCTCTCGCCATGGATTTGGACGGAGGGGATCTGGCGAAGTTTGAATAACTATAGGCGATGGACTGGGGCTTCAAAGAGACCGCTGCTGGTACCTCTCGCCATTTATACTCGCGGGTCTGCTCCGCCCACCTCCCCATCTGCCCATTCGCTAGCCTCCACGTATCAACATTTTCAACGGTTGGAAAATTCTATCCGTTACCATAGAGGCAAATATTGGAAACGGACAATTTTATTAACCGTTGCCAATATAATAGGTGACGGAGATTGGAAAGGGTCCGTTGCCAATGTAGGCGGGCCTGGTCAGGTTTGTACGCACCGGCCGCGCGGAAAGCGCGATTCTCCGTCGCCTAACACCTGCCGTTTCCATAGAGGGGTATCCGATGTGTCGTTCTGTACTAGTGAGTGCTTCTCCTCAAAGATGATCTCGAAGGGGCCAGAAACTTGAAATTGTTGTTGTACATTTTTGAGGCAATGTCTGGTCTGAAAATTAATTTTGATAAGAGTGAGGTCCTGCTGGTGTTGGATGATGAGCACAAAATGCAAGAATATGCATCCTTGTTCAATTGTCAGAAGGGGAAGTGGCATATGAAATATTTGGGCACTCCCATATGTGCCAGAAGGGCAACTGTTAATGAGTTGAACTTTGTTGAGGATTCCTTTAAAAAGCATATGGGTGGATGGATGGGTGGCAACATGTCTATTGCTGGGAGAGTTACAAAGGTTGATGCTTGTCTGGCATCTTCTGCAGTTTATCAGCTTGCTTTGAGACTGTTTCATAAATCCAATATAGTTGGTATGGAGAAACAAATGAGGGCCTTTTTGTGGGCTGGGGGCACTGGTAAAAAGAAGATGCATTGGGTAAAGTGGAGTCTGATCTGCAAGCCCAAAAAGAAAGGTGGCTTGGGTTTCAAAAATCTCACTCTTTTCAACATTAGCCTGATGTGTAAATGGTGGTGGAGACTTGAATCTGGTGTGGGCCCCTGGCAAGATTTCATGAGAAGAAAATATCTTCACAATGGGGGGATCTTTGGGGTCAAACACAAACCATCTGATTCTGCTTTCTGGTCTGATATGCTCCACGTTAGAGAGGTCTATCTATGTGGTAGGAAAATGGTGATTGGTAATGGGCTCAGATCCCACTTCTGGGGAGATGCCTGGTGTGGACAAGTTGCTTTCAGAAATAAGTTCCCTGACCTGTTTGATCTTTGCAATGAGAATGACATTACAGTGGCTAGGGCAGCTCAACTTGGTTGGCGTCTTACTTTCAAAAGATGGTTGCCTGCTCATTTGCAAGATCAGTTAAGGGAGATGCAGAATTTGCTTGTTGGTGTTGCTCTAAATTCTGAAGATGATAGACCTGTGTGGAAGTGGACTAAAAATGGTCGTTTCAGTGTCAAGTCCATGTACTACTCTCTTAGTAGTGCTGGAATTAATAGATCTTTTAAACATCTTTGGAAAGCAAAAGTTTCCTTGAAAATTAAAATTTGGCTCTGGCTCATTTGGCATAATGCCATTGCTACCAAGGATAACCTGCTAAGGAGAGGATGGACTGGAAGCAGTAGATGTCAATTTTGTGATGAGAATGAATCAATCCACCATCTCTTCTTCACCTGCTCAGCTGCTAAGTTTGTTTGGTCTATCGTTGCCCAAGCCATTGGAGCTCCCAACAGGCCTAGCTCCTTTTCGCAATACTTCTGGTGGATTCCTCGCTTCCTCCCAATTAGCAGAAACATTCAGATCACTCTGGTGGCGGCAGTGTGCTGGGCCATCTGGAAGACGCGTAATACTGCCTGTTTTGAAGGAAAGCTTATTAAAAATCCTAATGATCTAATCTGTTACCTGTGTGTTTTTGTGAAATACTGGGCAGGTTTGCATAACTCAGATGAGCAGGAAGATTTGCGTGCGGGAGCTGACATCTTGATGAACATCGCGACGTCCTCGTCTGCTGCTGGAAAGGATGATGGTCCAAGACGGTTGGGAGGACCGAACCAGAATGCCTGAAGTATCTCCGAACGTTCGCGTCCGGTGCTGTTGTCTGGGAATTAAACTCTTTCTCGCTAGTGTGCTGGTTTCGACCTGCCCTGTGGCTGCAGGTTCTTTTGTTTGTAATGTCTGGTTAAAAAAGGTTGTAAAAAGTTTAACTCCCGCGAAGCTTAGGATTTATCTCGCTCGTCGTGGCGGCTGAACCTAGCTCTCTCGCGCTATCGGCGGAGAGGCTGGTTCCTTTTGCTTTTCTAGCTTGTAGTGTCTTTCCTTTTGTTTTTACTTTGCACGTGGATGCTGGCCGTACTGTTGTATTTTCGTTATCTGATGGTAATGAAAATCGGTCCCAGTGGGGATCGCGTTGGTATCGTTCAGGACAATTGGCCTATCATCGCCGTCGAGGTAGTATCTCTGAAGGGAAAGCTACGTCTGTGTATGTAAATGAACCTGTTTTTCTTTTGCACTGAATTTGTCACGACCAAGAGCCTATTTTTGCTCTGCATCTAGAACTCTCTATATCCGTGATCCGCAGACTTCTCTACCCTGCATTTTGTCCCGACCACAAGCATTCTTTCTTTCCCAATTAGTTGACACACATTTGTGTAGATATGATGTATCTACACAATAAAATATGTCTAGATACATGCTTATTTAGATATATAAATCTGCATCAACTAATTTGGAATGGAAGGAAGTAAATAACCCCAAGATAGCAGTACTCCCGAGTATAATAGTTACGTTTGCATACATCTGATTTTTGTTTATGTCATGACCAAGACCCGTTTGCTTCACCTGATTTTTTTGCATGTCACGATCAGAGTTGTGAATATCAATTAGGTGAGTGGGGCGTGGGTCGTCGAAGATTGACTCCGACCACACCCTCACCACGAGCGCCATGGTGACGGCCGGGAAGAAGATCAGACATGTGGGTGGTGGAGCTGGAGTGGCGGACGTAGATGTCACCTGGAAACGGATATGTGAAAAGGTTTGTTTGCATTATTGAGTGATATAATCCTGATAAGATGGAAGACCTGAGGTGGGGCATCAACATATACTATCAGTCTATCACTGAATGTCTGAATAGACCTGGATCACCCAAAATAAAGGCAAAATTGTGTTTTATGTCGGACATGATGTTCGCGTTAATTCACCGGAGGTGGATGACAACACACCTATATGATATGTCCTCAAATTCAACAACACGTCAAGATAAACGACCCATGAGGTATCAACTGCTAGTCTATTATGGAGTACTGTAAGTTGAACTGTTGAAGGCCACTGGAGATTGCAAATATGTCATATTCGAGACAACCTTGTCAGCGGATAAACGATGGTTGGTCGGCTCCATCTGCAATCTTCGGTATATTCAACACGAGTTTAGTTTAATTATCTTCTTCTTTTTATGCATTTAGGCACATCTGTCTATTGCTATACCTTGGAGCCATCTAATGGTGTACTCTGATTTTTTATGTGTTAGGAAAACTGGGCAGACCAGATTAGACCTTAATGGAGATTAGCATACTTTTAACATGATCTGAAAAACACGCAGCGGAATAAAGTAAATTTCAACACCACTGATGTACTAACTCACGGATCGTTGTTCGTGTCAGAAAGAAACATATGCATCCAACATATATGGATATACTAGGTTCAGCCTGAAGCTAGGACATGTCCTAGTTGCAGACAGCAGCCAGTTAGTACAAGTACTAGGAGATTTCAGTAAGCATGTGGTACAAATACTAGTTGTTCCCAGCCCAAAAATGCAGCAGAAAGCATCAACACAGAGACACCAGATTTTACGTGGAAAACCTCTCAACTTGAGTGGAAAATCCATGGGCCGAAGCCACCCAAATCTTTTTCCACTATTAGCAAGGTGGGATATAACAAATTCTTCCCTAGAGAGCACTAGAGGATCTCATACATCAAGATTTGGGCACAAGAGATGGGGATTGAAACAATCTCACCAAAGATGGTGGAAACATAGATTGAAAGAGACAAGGTAGTGGATCTGGACGTCACAACCTTGTGGGGAACACCCGGTGCTTGATCTCAAGATATTCCTTCAACTTCTTCTTCCCTTCTCTCTTGGTTTTCTTCTCCAATGGAGGCTATTCTAGATTTTCGTCACCTCTTGGTGGTGGCTGGCTGAGAGGGTTAACCCCCCCCCCCCCCCCCCCCCCCATCCACCATGTGCAATGTCTAAAATGACCCCTGGTCATAACCCTAATGGGTAGTGGGCTTCTGCACCTGTTTGGCCCCCCTGGAAGGCTTCTAAATAGCCATCTCGTCACAGCCCACATGAGGAGGATACCCAACAATTATGTATTTACCTTACAGTTACTTTATGGAGGAACCTATTTTGCCGCTGTGAGAGTGGATTTTTACTCCATGATGTCACAAAACACTCCTCCTCTAAAAGTGACATTTTTTACTTTGTTCTAACAAACAAATCTACCTCACTACGGTACTTATTAATGCAGGACAACCTCTCTAGGACATTATTGTTCCCCGTGGCAAACATGGTGAGCAACGTCGGATCTGAGCATGCAGATGAATACTAAATAGTGTTCAAGCTGTGTGGTCACATTCGATTTTTTTACTTTTGAGATAGGGTTCATATATGATCCAGCTATAGCATTCGAATTGTTTAATACATATCGTGATTGGCCATTCACGATATATCGTTTCTTCATGTCAGATTAGCCAAAAATGAGTGTGTTAATTGAGTTGCCAAAAAGTGTGATAGGTGTACTTATTTGGAGCGTAAATGCTAAAAATATGCTTACCAATGTAGGAGTACTACGTTGAGTATACTACTATCTTTTATGGTCAATAAACATTTTGAGTTGTACAACAAAGAAACACCAGTATTTTTAATAGGAAGAAACATCATTTGAGGAAACATCACTTGAGCTCTGCATTCTCATAATTCTCTTACTAAAATTCTTGGAACTTATAAAATACTTTGAACCACACTATTTCATCGATCAAATGGGTGTGAAATTAATTTATATGTTGGACTTCTTACTATTATATATATATATATTCGAAATTGCGACGGGGTTTGGTGGCGATATCATTTGGCATAGCACCGTTGATGCCAAGTCACTTGAACAGGACAAGACGATCGCCAGCGGCGGGGTCACCTCGGCGTGGACCCAGTTCAGCGATGCGACGAGGACCCAGTCCATCTGTCGGGCACATACCAGTATACCACACATGTGTTGGCCATGTCAGGCGACAAATTATAGTTTAAATTATTTTGGAAGGGAGTCAATATACAAATCAATGCATGTACATGAAGTTGCTTTTATAATTCTTTAATTTTTGAAGCCGCAAGTAAACTTTGAGTGATGAGTCCCTTATGTGTGGTCGTTCTCACCGTGTATGTAGCTTCTATATTTAATAGGAGAGTGGATATACTCTGGCCTAGGCAATGTAAATCTTCCTCATGTAATATAAAAAAATTAGGTGTTCATGTCTAAGCATACTGTAGAATCACCCTCTCCATGTTGTCAATTGTGTTTCGTATGTTATCGATTACTTTCGTGTAAAATGATTTTACTTAAATTTTTCTGGCAAAGTGTTAATAAAAAAGCCAACAAAGTTGTTGCTGATGGTAATAGCGTAATACGGAGTACAAAATAAAGAGAAAGATGACACCTTGTTTTCTTAAGTTTTGGGAATGAAGAAGATGTAAGATATAGATGATTAAAGTCAAATGAGAAAAGTAGCAGAAAATATTTTTTATTGCTGATTTTGATGTTATATATCAATTTTTTGTTCCATGGTAACTCGCACGGGCTGACGGGCATTCAGCTAGTTACTAATAATTTCTTAAAGTATCAAAGTGACAGCCTCCAAGAGATGGCTGGCATGGAGTGATTAATTGTACTTTGGTAGCAATCCCCTTCTAGAAACCAAAGGAGTTAGTAGTATATTCCTTGCTTAGCCACTAATTTACAGTACATGGTTGCAGTTTACTGATAAACGCACAAGAGATCTTCAATAAAATTAGCGAGTAAAATGCATCTATAGTCCTGGAAGTTGCAGGCCATGTCCATAATGGTCCTGGAAGTTGCAAAATGCTCCATTTCAGTCCTGGAAGTTGCGCACGATGTCCACATACGGTCCTGGATACGGTATGAGCTGACATGGCTAGTGGGCGGGCCCATGATGGCATGGAGAGAGGAAGCTAGCGGCGACTGGGGCCTACCTGTCAGTGGGTCGGAAAATAAACAGATAAATAAAATGTCCAACCTAGGATTCGAACTCAACACCTGCAGCTCCGCGCGCAGGAGACAGGCGGTCGACCACTGCGCTACAACATCCTTTCTGAAATATAATAGGATGCCGCATAAATGTACAATCTTCAAAGAGCGCGTAAGTAGCATTTGTACATAAGTGATTTCTAGTTTATCTTTGCACGTTGAGGTTCTACGTTGGTCACCTCTTTCGGTTGAGGTTCCTATCAATCTATTTTCTTATATACGTAGACAAGACCCATTAACCATCAGTTAACTGCAGTTAAAAGATAAAATTCCACATGCAAAGCGAGCACTCATTATCTCAGCGTCCGGTTCAATTCCCTTTTTGCTTACACATGGATCACCCGTCTACTTCCACCATACGCGTACAAGCATATGAAATTTGTTTAAATTCCCATTACTACTTTCTCCCATAAATGTTATTGTAACTGAAGTACAAATATAACACCTGTGGAGGTAGCCTACCAGTCAATTTTTGCCTTGAAATACCCCGATGGTTCGCAAGTTCTGGAATACCCCGATGGTTCGCAAGTTCTGGAATACCCCAATTTTTGCCTTGAAAGCATCTCAGAATACACAAAGTTTGACACTTCTGCACCATTATAAAACACGCTCTCCGTCGTCAAAATGACTCTTCCATCCAAATAGGAACTCTCTCTCGCTCTTGTGCAATCTGCACATGAAAGAAAATAAATTATAAGGCAATCACTTATGTACAAATGCTACATATGCGCTCTTTGATGATTGTACATTTATGCGGCATCCTATTATATTTCAGAAAGGATGTTGTAGCGCAGTGGTCGACGCCTATCTCATGCGCGCGGAGCTGCAGGTGTTGAGTTCGAATCCTAGGTTGGACATTTTATTTATCTGTTTATTTTCCGACCCACTGACAGGTAGGCCCCAGTCGCCGCTAGCTTCCTCTCTCCATGCCATCATGGGCCCGCCCACTAGCCATGTCAGCTCATACCGTATCCAGGACCGTATGTGGACATCGTGCGCAACTTCCAGGACTGAAATGGAGCATTTTGCAACTTCCAGGACCATTATGGACATGGCCTACAACTTCCAGGACTATAGATGCATTTTACTCAAAATTAGCCTCTCGCAGTGTCACAGTCTGTCACAGAGATCCCGCGTCCGTGTTGCTCGATCTGGGCCCTCCAATCGGGATCAGACGGTGCGTCGCCTCCTCCGGCGACAACGACCGCGACGCCGCGCCGTGCCTGAACCAGACGGCCGCCCCGCCCCTACCACCGGCCGTGTCCGCTCTACCAGCACTGGTCCATCTCCCACGTCCGCCGCCGGAACCCCCGCGCCGCCGCCGCCGCCGCCTGCCGGAACATCATCGCCGCCCCGGCGCCGCCCACGACGTCACGGTCGTACCGCGCGCGCTCGTCGGGGTCGGCGAGCGTGGCGTAGGCCGCGTGCAGCCGGATGAACCCCTCGTCTCCGCCTCCGACTCCAACGGCATCGGGGTGCACCTCCCTTGCCAGTCGCCGGTACGCCGCCTTGATCTCCCCCCTGCTCGCCCCCGCGCCCACACCCAGCACCTCGTAGTGGGTCCTCCCCAGCGCCGCCGCCACCGACGGCGGCGGTGCCATCGTTGCAGACGCCCGCGCCGCCACGAACCGCCGGGATCCTCCGGCGACTCGGCCCGGGATAGGCATGGCCACGGCTGCAAACGTAGCCATCGATTCTCTGTTCTTGATTTCTTGATCCGAATTAAGCAGATGTGCGCTCCTTGTATCTGCACTGTACTCAACTGTGTCCGTGCTCGTCGAGGGGAGCGGAGACGGCCATGGATTTATAGGGGTGAGAGGTCTGTGGTTGCCACTTGTACTTCCGGCTCTCGATCTTATCTCCGGGAGGATCGTGCTGAGTCAGTCGCCAGTGTGTGAGTGGTGTGCTGCCTTCTTTCTCCTAGCGTGTCTAGGCTGTCGCCACCGTTGTGGCCACGGTTGCCACTCCACCTCCTACGTCTTCCCCAACAAAGATAAAAGGAACTGCAGATTGATGGAGTTTGGGCCCAACAATGAACACTGAATTGCAAAAGCTATTTAACTAAGAAAATCTGCTCCTTAAAAGGTTGGGGTGCAAATATAAGAGGACGGGCAATACGAAAGAAAAATGATCTGATTCTGGAGCTAGAAGATCTGGAATTGCAGGAAGAAAACTCTTTCCTGTCAGCTGATCAATTGAGAAAAAGAAGTCTGTTGCAGCAAGAATTGATGGAACTATTTGAACAGGAGGAAGAGTACTGGAGACACAAATCTGCGGAAAGATGGTTGTTGCAAGGGGATAATAATACAGAATTCTTTCATAGAGTTGCGAATGGTCGCAGAAGAAAGAAGACCATCTTCTCTCTGAAAAATGGCGGGGACATCATTCAGGGTACCCCGCAACTTCTGCAACATGCTACAAGCTTCTATAAAAATCTGTTTGGCCCTGCTCATACTCAAGATGTCAGACTAAGACAAGATGTTTGGTCTAACGAGGAAAAAGTTTCCATTGAAGATAATGCCGCTCTGGATGCCCCATTTTCAGAAGCAGATGTTAAGTTAGTTGTGGAACAGATGGAGAAAAATAAAGCTGCTGGGCAGGATGGCTTACCTGTGGAATTTTATCAGGTCTGTTGGCCAATCATCAAGAATGATCTGATGAATATCATGTGTGATTTTCATCAGCACAAAATCTCTCTCGACAGGATTAATTATGGAATCATCACCCTCATTCCCAAAGGGGATAATGCAGATATCATCCAGAGATTCAGACCGATCTGTCTTCTGCAAGTCCTTTTCAAGATAGTGACAAAAGTGTTAACAAACAGAATGGTTGCCATCATGCAGAAGATAATCCATCCTTGTCAGAGTGCCTTTATTAAAGGGAGATATATACATGATAGTATCTCTCTCCTTCATGAAATTCTGCGAGATGCAAAAGTTAATAAGCAACAAGGAGTTGTCCTGAAAATTGACTTCGAGAAGGCCTATGATAAGGTTAATTGGGACTTCCTTTTTGACTGTTGTAAGAATAAGGGTTTCAGTGAGCACTGGATTGATCTCTTAAAAAAATCAGTTATGAATGGGACTCTCTGTGTGAAGGTGAATGATGAGAAAGGTCCATACTTTGGAAGCTTCAAAGGTGTCAGGCAAGGGGACCCTTTGGCTCCCACGCTTTTTAACATCGCTGCAAATTGCCTCTCGAAAATGGTTTGTTTAGCTCGTGACAATGGTCTCTTCTTGGGGTTGGCGGATAGATGGGTGGAGAATGGGTGCTCAATCCTTCAGTATGCCGATGATACAGTTCTATTGTTGAAAGATGACTTAGAAGGTGCTAGAAATTTAAAAATTCTGCTCTATATCTTTGAGGCTATGTCTGGCCTGAAGATCAACTTCGAAAAAACTGAGGTGCTCTTAGTGCTGGAAGATGATGAAAAGATGCAGGATTACGCTGATCTTTTCAACTGTCAGAAGGGGAAATGGCCCATGAAGTATCTCGGCACCCCAATCTGCTCGAGAAGAACTACAGTGACTGAAATGAATTTTGTCGAAGACACTTTTAAATCAAAAATGGGAGGTTGGATGGGAGGGACTATGTCCATTGCAGCTAGAGTGACTAAAGTTGATGCCTGCCTTGCAACTACTGCGGTTTACCAGTTAGCTTTGAGAATTTTCCACAAAACCAACATTGCTGGAATGGAGAAACAGATGAGATCGTTTCTCTGGGCTGGGGGTAGTAGAAAGAAAAAAATGCATTGGGTCAAGTGGAGTTTGATCTGTAAACCTAAAAAGAAAGGGGGTTTGGGAATCAAGAATCTCACGCTTTTTAACATCAGTCTAATGTGTAAATGGTGGTGGAGACTAGAGACAGGCGATGGTCCTTGGCAAGATTTTATGAGGAAAAATACCTGGGGAATGCTGGTATCTCGACAGCTAAACACAGAAGCTCTGATTCGGCCTTCTGGTCAGATCTAATGCGTGTCAAAGAGGTGTACTTATGTGGGAGAAAGATGGTAGTTGGAAACGGGCAGAAAACACACTTCTGGGATGATGCTTGGTGTGGCAACATTCCTTTCAAAGATAGATTCCCTGAACTGCTGGATATTTGCAATGAGACTGATATTACTGTTGATGCTGCATCCAGATTGAGATGGCGTCTCACTTTTAGGAGATGGTTGCCAGTCCATCTTCAGAACCAACTCAGAGAGCTGCAGAATCTGTTGTGTGGGGTTGCTTTGAACAATGAGAAAGATAAACCGGTGTGGAAGTGAACTAAAAACGGTCAGTTCAGTGTGAGGTCGATGTACCACTCGTTGAGTAGTGTGGGAATTGACAGATCCTTTAAACATCTGTGGAAAGCAAAAGTTCTTTTGAAGATTAAGATTTGGCTGTGGCTGATATGGCACAATGCTATAGCAACTAAGGATAACTTGCTGAAAAGAAACTGGACAGGGAGTGCAAGATGTCAGTTTTGTGATGAAAATGAAACGATCCACCATCTCTTCTTCACCTGCTCTGCTGCTAAATATGTGTGGTCTACCATTGCAACGGCAATTGGGGCCCCCAACAGACCTGGTTCCTTCTCACAGTATTTTTGGTGGATTGCCAAGTACCTCACCGTTATTAGAAACGTTCAGATCACCCTACTGGCTGCGACTTGCTGGGCCATTTGGAAGATCAAGAACAAAGCTTGTTTTGAAGGGAAGCTGATACACAGACCTAACGAGCTAATCTGTTACATTTGTGTGTTTCTGAAATATTGGGCAGGACTTCATAATGCTGCAGATCAGGAGGCGCTGCGATCTGGGGCGGACACGCTGATGACCCTTGCTACTACAATGTCGACATCTGGAGATACTGGTGATGTGGGTGCCACTAATGTGCATAGCTTGATGGACAGACCGCATGTAGAAGTCTGAAGCAAAAGTGACAGAGAAAAAGACTGAAGTTTCGCTGGTTTGCTGCTGCTGTATGTCTCTCCGGCTGGTTTTGGGAGTGATCGGTTGTGTCTCACGCAGCTTCGACTGTGTTGTAAAAAGTTTAACTTTGCTTTTGCGTCTGCTCTACCCCAACAAACGTACGTTGGTTGCTTATCCCCAGCTCTCGCGCTGTAGGTGGAGATCGTGGATGTTTGCTTTCTCTTTTGCACATAGACGCTGGCAGTAACTCTGTATTTTGTTATCTTTGGTAGTGAAATATCGATCCCGTGGGGATCGCGTTGTCAAGAAAATCTGCTCCTTTTCATTTTTGACATTGAACATGTTTGTAAAGTTTCATAAAGATAAGAAATTGCTGTGTTCTAGAGAGGAAAACAAAAACAGTGCTGCAGAAAGGGATTTTTGGAACACGAAAATTATGTTTTTACACGAGTCGCGAAGAAATTTCTTTAATCCTTTAGAAAATATCAACACACATAGTGCATGGACATGTAATACGTGTGTTTAGGTATTTCAGGTTTTTGTTCGACATGCGGAAGGCTCTGTTTTGAATTACAGATTATAAAGAGTCATTAACTTTTTTGAAACTCCCCACTGTTAGGACGGTACAATTTTCCGATGTTTTTGAAGGTCCCTGCCGAGATAGTACCTCGACGGCGATGATAGGCCAGTTATTCGGACGATGTGATGATATTTTGGAACTTATACCAGACTTCTGGAAGACCTGTTAGTGGCTATCTGAACCCGGCGCCTGTCCGCCGCTAACTGTTCTGAAACTAAAAGTGAAAGCTACGCCTGTGTACATAATGAGCCTCTGATTTTTCGTGCTGTGAACTTGTCGCTTGGCGTCCAGAATTGTAGATGATATGTGCCCCTGATATTTCTGCACTGTGTTCCGTCCCGGCCACGAGCCTAGTTTTTGTTCTGCATCTGGAATTCTATATGACACCCCTGACTTTTCCTGCTCTGCGCTTGTCGCCGTCAGGAAACCTGTTCTTGTTCAGCGAAAGCGTAAAAAGATCTTACAACCGTTCGCCGTCAGGAAGTCTGGCTTTGCAGCTTATCACCGCTTCCCTACCGACATAGGCCGATCAGAAGAAAACAATGTTGTCCAATTGTACATGCACTTTAATCCTGGTAGTGCTGTTTCAGTGCTAGCAGGATGGAGTGCCAGTGTGCATCGTGGCGCCGACAGGAGAGCATGCACGGAGTTATCAATCCGGTGGGTGGGGCGAGGGTTGTCGGAGATCCACGGCGACCAGAACGCGCGCCATTGCGACGTCGACGGCGACGACGGGGGTCTCTCTCGCCGCGTACATGTGGGTGGTGGAGCGGGAGCGGCGGCCGTAGACGTCGCTGGCCGGCCAAGCCGGGAAACGGATTTGGCAATAGGGGTTTTCCCCGCATTATTGATATCCTGATAAGATTTGAGACCTGACCTGGAGAAGATATCAGGATATATACTATCTGAACTGCATTGGATAGACTGGATCATCTCAAATTTAAGGCGAAAATGCCTTTTCTGTTTGAAGGAAATCAAGGCAATTATTCTGTGGCTAAGAGGAGAGCTCCTTGAGTCAGAGTAGGGATCATGCATCTCAAGTTCTCAACAAACATACTGACAAAGAAGTAGTATACCCTCACACCACGCCGGGGGTCTCTCTCGCCGGCTCGCCGCGTACATGTCGGTGGTGGAGCCGGAGCGGCGGACACGGACATCGCCGGCCCTGAAAGGGATAAAGATATGGAGGCAATGTTTGCATTATGTTGGAAAATAAAGGTAATGATTTTGTGGATAAGACCTAAAAGAGCAGCTGGGCCATGGGATTGTATACAGGAGTGAGGAGTAGTATACGGGAGTAGAGTGCCATCTCAACAGACATAGTGAGGTTATACTACTTCTTTGTGCTTGTGCTTTCAGTTATTTTTTGTTGGAACTTTTTTCCGAATATAGGGCATAGCCCCCAGCTTTTCACTAAGAAAAGCCGAACCGTGCAGCTGGGTTCAGAACTCCCTTATTACAACATTTTTTTCCAGACAAAAAACAAAACCAGAAAAACAACTCTGAATCTAGAGCAAACCACATCCACAAGGACAACTACATCAGAACCAGAACATAACTACAACAGGGAACAAGTTATTTGTTGGGACTGACTCAAGATATTCCTCTTGCATAGATATGCAACTTTTGGGTGTGGGATTTAAGACGAACCAGGTCAAATTCTTTTACTGGAAGCCTCACCTGATTAAATGTTCAGAAAAAAACAGGAATTTAAATCAGCAAGCTGCAAACACTCTGAAAATTCAGAAACCACAAAAGCCTATTTGCTGAAGAAGAAAAGAAAAATCGAATGAGACTATGGAGCATCATGTCTGAATGTGATCTTTGCTATATTACCAAAACTCAAACCATCCCCAGCTGTGATACTAAGTCACATATGCTCTATTATGTACATAAAGAGAACATGTATAAACTGCAGGCCACACATATACAGGACTATATACCTAACGCTCGGCCAAGCCGGAAGAATACCGTGAAAGAATACCTACTCTGTGCATGCACCATGTACGTACCTCTCCTTTTCCTAACTACTACTAAACGATAGAGTCAGTCTGCCCAGCCCATCAATTACATCCAGGTCCCTCGCCAGTTGGTCCCTTCCCGACGCCGAGCGCCTCCCGAGCTCCCTCACAGGCGAGCTCCCGTGGCTCCGGCACGCGTCCCAGCTCCGGTGCGCCCTGCTGCCTCCCTCATGCCGAGGCTCGCAGCTCTTGCTCCTGCCGTAGCTCCTCGTCTTCCGGAAGCTCAGGCGGTCCAGTGTCTCGCGCTCCGAGTCCGAAAGCGGGCTCAGGCATGCCCCGCCTCCGTTGTCGTTCATCGGAGACATGGTGTGCCTGGTGTCGTCAGGTTGTGCAGCCAGTTCCAACGACCCTCTGCGGGATGATCGGGACCGGTCCTGCCTCCCTGACTTGTTGTGCCCGTAGCCCCGGCTCTTCACCTGCACAACCAGGTGGTGCAGCAACACCACCAGCTCCAGCATGTGGCACTCTGTCGCCGCCTTGTCGGCGTGGTGGAGCGTCTGAACCCGGGTCATGGCGTGCCGGGAGCCTGAATTCTCGTCCATCTCGCTCCTGGAAATTAATACCGCTACGTACGATTAGGCTGTGTTGCAAACAAAGCGTAGAACCGTAGATGATGTATCATGTATGATCGATGGGAAATTTCAAAGGGAATAAGATGAGGTAATCATGGTATTTGAGACTGACCCGAAGTTTGCCCATTCGCCGACCCATCCAAATCCTTGATGTGCTCTGGTACAAATATGGAAAAACGGTGAGTTTTGGAGATTTTTAGGGAGAAACAACAACTATATATGCTCAGAGAACAGAATTTTTGTTTCGAGTAAACTCAGAAAATCAGAATGGTTGAAGTACCTTGTTGTATTTTCTGCTATTGGCAGAATCCAGCGAAGGGTTTTCTGCATCTCAGCTTTGATTTGAGATACACTACGCTGCAGAGAATGACAAAGGATCACCGTTAGTAAAGTGCTTTGATGTACGAGTAATACTGACAAAACCAAGACCTAGATCTTGTCAAGAAAATATGTGCAGATTGCCTATCACATTTTATAACATGCAAAATGTCTGCTTAGTATGCCATGTATTTTCTCCTTTGGATATCTTGCACTTACGCTGCCCACGTGGAGAACTGAACTTTTTCAGTGCTTCAGAACTGAATGGCAGACATAAACTTAAAATCTACTATCGCTAAGCTCGACTCACTGTTCTACCTTTCCACTATAGATTCCAGGTGCATGCATAAAAATAATATGCAGAGTTTAGTAACACAAACCTCCTCTTCGGTATTAACTGATTGCAACCGTGACCGCAGAGCCGACTTCACTGTTATTGGTAGTCCATGGTACAGGTTGTCCCTAGCGCTAGGAGGAAGAGAGAGTGGCCGAGAAACCTGTGTATGTACACAATAGATTGAGAATGTTATGCACTTTCTTATTTCTTAACAAATGACGCATCACAAATAGAAGGCTAAATATTGTAGGCTTCGGCATGTAGACTTTGGTGATGAAATATATGCTATGAAAAGTAAACATCACATGGGTCATCAATTAACTTACTATGTTTTCAATTTGATTGATAATATTAGCGTAATGTAGTGCCAGACCACAGGGGCCTAGCCTTTTGTTCTGAACTTGCTCGGTGACGTCTGTACCTACAGGAACTGTTTATTCACAGAGGTATCAGGATATTTTCAGACACATTTTGTGCGAACAATAAAGCAGCCAATCAATTAGTACTTACCAGCTTCACCGAATTCATCCCGGATTTGTCTATCAGAAAAATGACGATGTCAACAAGCTTTTCCACAATCTGGATAGTGGATAACGCAAAGCAACATTAGCAGCCTTCAAAAGAAAGAAAAAAAAGCAATATGCTAGTAGTGATTCATCATAAAGTATCCTAATAAAACACTAGCAGGCATAACCCAGCAGACAGTATTACATAAAGCCAAGATATAATCATATAATGTAATGAAGAAAATGTGGATGAAGATAATTACATCCTCCAAAGGTCTCGACCACAAGGATTTCTTCTTAAGTTTTTTCACAAGATTCCTTTGGCGCTTCAGTTCACTGTGCAAAATCATAACACTCTCTGCAAATAGCAAATAATGAATACAATAAATATCTGTAATTAATAATTTGCAGGTCAAAATTAAGATTAACCATATAAAAATCGTCGGTCTGGTTTTACCTCGTCTAGCTGCTGGTACAGACTCCTCTTCATGAAATTTTCTTTGAAAATCCTGCTCAAATCTATCCAGCGCGTGCAATTCATGGTAAAGCTCCTGCATATAGAACTAGCTCATCAGCATAATTTTCAAGCCAGTGCATGAATACAAAAAATAGCTTGATCCTAAGTGTCCAATAATTTGAAGTACAGTAGTAATGATGACAATGCCACTTCTAGCAAGTACAAGCAGCTCCCAGAGTGTAGAATTGTGGAAATTAAGTAGAAACATACAGAAGTGTTTTGAGCCAAACTAATCAACTGCTGGACGGTAGTTTCGATATGTTCTTTTGAATGATCCTGGGGCATGAAATCTTTCTTTAACCTGCATATCAGAGTAACCCTTAGTGCTCAGAACAAGAAGTGCTGATAAGATTGCAAACACTGACATGTCGAAATGAAATGCACAATTCTGAGAAGCATACTTGTCAAAATAGCGTCCCAAATTATGCCAAATAGGGTCTTTACACAGGTCACCAAATCGAATTACTTCTCTTGAAAGGATGGCTAGTTCTTCCCTGTTGGGTTACATTTAAAATCCACATCAACCACGATTACGGTAAGATGAATCAAGAAAATACGAAAGATTAATGTTTAACCAACCATACCTCTTGTCGATAGCAGCAATATGCAAGAGTTCACTGGGATTTGAGGAAATCAATATCCGCACACCGTCTGAATGCAAAATTTCCTCTTTCAGCTCTTTTATACTTTCGTCGGAGCATGATCGGCACAAATTGGAAGCTTTAGCTATTGTATTCGCGACTTCGAATGCCAATATATCAACTTTATTTCCTCGATTCGTTCCGCCATAGAGAAACCCGCTACCATGATTCAAACTCGCGATGCCACTGCCGAGGGTATCTAACACGTCGACAGCCTTCTCCAGACCAGCAATGCTGGCTCTTCCTAAGAATGTACCTGTTTCCGAAACCTGGCATAACTTAGTATGTCAGAGTTGATGAAAAAGGCTTGGACCCTGAAGAAAAAGATAACATGCTATAGCACAATGCAAATGAAAAAAGGAGAGATTTATTGAGAAAAAGTAGAAGGAGAAATGCTTGTCCCTTTAAGAAACATAACATTTGTTATATCTTGTATAAAGATAACATCCTATTGTTATTTCAGTATGATCTTTCCGATTTTAACTGCATGCTACTCCTTTAAGGCTGCTCTATAACCCTTCCGAGTATTTTGTGCTGCCGAAGACGATCCCTGATGCTCACTGGCCGGATCAAAGTAGACCTGGAACATGAGCTACTTCTAGTACAGTGGAGATACGGTGATCGACAACTGAGCATGTCGAACTCCTCAACCAGATACTTCAGTTTCAGTACCATGTAGTCTAGATTTTTCATCCCCACGACATACAAGGCATCAAGTTCGGCTGCGCTATCATTCACCGCTTTTCCGAATCATTCCAACAGTAACATAAACCAGGATTGTTTTTTTTCTTATGATACATTCAATCTGTACTTCACCATCCAGTGATTCCTTCTAGCTGTAAATGATTTGCATAGTAGTATCTCAAGCTCCACTGATGGAGGGCATGGAAAAAAGTGGTCGACGGGAGCGAGCAACAGAGGCAGAACTTCATGCCCATGATTTGCACAGTACTAGTATCTCAAGCTCCACTAATGGATGGCATGGAAAAAATGGTCGACGGAAACAGGCAACAGAGGCAGAAGTTTTTGTCCATGATTTGCACAGTAGTACTACTATCTCAAGCTCCATTGATGGGTGGCCATTGAAGGAACTGGTCAACAGAAGCAACAGAGGCAGAAGTTTCTGTCCGGGTCACTGGTCTGACCGGCCCAATGGGTACGTAGACCATGGGTGCTGACAGCAACCCTCCGCACAATAATCTGAGCGAAAGGAATATCATCCTCCTCCTGCGTGTGGTGTGACCAGGCTTCCAATGTGAAAAGACAAGGGCCGCCTAGATTGACTTCACATTGCGTCTGGACTCCTCCGCATACTCGAGCGACCTCGTTTTTTTTTTCTCTGGCTCTGCTCCCCCGCTGATTGATTCCCCAAGGTTCGTCGGAATCGAGCCAGTTTGTGGTCGAACGGAGGTAACTATGTCGAAATTGCGCAGCAAGTTGGCAGCTTTATTATGAAACAATTAGCCATGGTTGGCAGGCCAGGCTTCGCCGGCAGTGCACAGGATAACTGAAGCTTTGCCTGAAACAACTAGCAGCCACCGCAGTCTGGAGTTTGGAGTGAAAAAGATGCCCTCCAATTAAGCCAGCACCAGCCGGCACGGCGGGTTGCAATTCAGAGGCCCGCCAATGAACGCTGTAGATTACTGAAAATTTCTCACGACCGTCGAACCTGGCGAGAGAACCTGCGCGCTGCGGCCGGCGAGCACCTACGCCTCGAGCGAGCTTACATGGCGATGGGGAGAGTAGTGAACAGAGTAAGAGGTGACGGCGGGGTGAGTGAGTAGGTACCTTGTTGGAGGCGTGTGGCTTGTACGGCGGCCGGACGGCGATCTCCCCGGAGTCGTAGTCCCCGGGCCCGTACCTGTTCCGGCGCGCGTCGTAGACCGCCCCGAGCGACGCCTGCTGCTGCTGCTGCTGCTGGGCCGACCGCGCCGCCGCCCACGGCTCCTCCCGCTCCCGCCTCGAGAACGCGCACCCCATGTTTGGCAGGCACGCACGGGCAGCCAATCTAATTCTATCCGGTGGACGCCTAGCTCGCCGTTCGTCGCTCGCTCGCGCGGCTTCGCCGGCGAGTCCGGTGGTGATCGAGCCCGGAGTGGGCAGGAAGTGGCGGAGGAGGGGGCAGGGAATGGAATGGGACGGAGGCTCAGCTCGTGTACTACTTGGAAAGTTGGAATTTTTCTTTCTTGTGTTGTGGTCGTCGTTGGTCGCCGTCGAGCTGCGTTCGCAACCTTTGACTTGGTTCCCTTCTTCCCACGCTTTCTGTCCTCCTCCTCCTCGGACTAGCTTGCTTGCTTCCTCTTCTCGCTAGCTTCCCTTTCTCACCTTTCACTAGGTGGTTTTGTAGTGAGAACTAGTAACTCGTTGGTTAGCAGTAGCAGTGGCTACGCAGCCCACCCGGGATCGATCCGTTCACGGGTGTCCCCGCGGTACTGTTCAATGAACAGTGATCCAGCCGCAACTGTCAGGACCCGTGCGGGCACATGAGTTCAGATACTACAACTGTACCACCAGATCGAGAGGCATCAAAAAATAGGTGGTTTTGTAGTATTTTTTTACCATATCATTTTCGTAAAAGTAGAGTCAAGCTTGTTTAATCGCCGTTATTTGATTGTAGTATTTTTTTACCATATCATTTTCGTAAAAGTAGAGTCAAGCTTGTTTAATCGCCGTTATTTGATAAACCTTAGATAAGCATTCGACTACCAACCAAAACGTATTTATCTTCTAAAAGTAAAAAAGGACGAAATAAAAGAATCATAGAGAGCTCGTAAAACGCGTATGAAGCTGGGGACCAACCTAAAAATCACGGTGCACCTGCGTGAACAAGTCTTGAAAATACATGTGTTACCATGAACGAAACATGTGTGTGCACTGATGATGACCTGCCTAAGAGATAAATTATAATCAGTAAAAAAAATCGTCATATATACACAGCCAAAATGATCGTATTCCGACAACGCACCCACACGAGGAACATGTGATCAATACCACGTAGCCAGTTACCAAAAATATTAGTAATATTACGTAATGGTACAAGTTAGACGCCAGTTGGATGACTTGCCATATAAAACGGACGAACTTGCACGTGAAAAAAAAAGTTTTTAACTGTTTCATCATGATCACAAAAAACATAATTTGTATTTTCATGTCAGTTACGCTTAACAAGATTGTCCTTAGTAAGTGTTACCCCTTCGTGAATGTAGTGGGCAAAAGAAAATCCATATTTTCCTTTTATCATTGACCGGCACCTCGTGATGAACAAGTGCTCTATAGGTGGAATCTACTAATTACTTAACATTCTCGTGTAGATTCAGTGGAATTATCAGTCCCTTGCGATAGTTGAACAATTGCCAACCGCCCTATTAGTGCATTCCACGATTAATTTTCGCATGAACGTCGGAGTTGGTGGAGATGTCTCCAAACCCATATCTATTGTATCTCTCTTGTGACAAACAATGTTATATAGAGCTAGATATTATGTTCCGAGCGTGATATTCCCAACCATTTGTGCTCCTATACCCTAATTTATGAGAGTGGAGATTTTTTACTCCAGAGCTCCAGTGGTACGTCCAATTTAAAAGATTGAAAATCATATTTATAAGTTTCAAAAATATCTGAAAAAACTTCCCGTGTAGCTAATAGTACACCCAAGAACATGCAAAATATCATCTTAAAATAGATTGTATTTTGAGCTACACAAATGACAAAGTGTGGATCTAAATATGTATATTTTTCAAATCTCTAGGTTTTACCTGATTTTGTTATTTTGTGTAGCCCATCATATAAAGTATTTAAAATTGACATTTTGCAAGTTTGTGGGTACACAATTGGCTACACCTAAAATTGTTTTTAGAATTTTTTGAAACTCATAAATATAATTTTTGAATTGTTTTAATGGATGGAGCACTGGAGTTCGGGAGTCAAAAACACTTTCTGAATTTCTGTCGTATTTCATACTTAATATTAAATGATACAAAATGGAACCATCATCGTCATATCAACCATAATATCACTGCGGATTCCCCGTGCTCCTCGGTGCCACCTTCGAAGATCGCCACCGACGAGGTGGACGAGGGTTCAAAAAACACTTTTCTTGTTCCGCACAACACCGTCATAATATCACTGCTGCATGATTAAACTTTAACTTTTACTTGTTCCCTCCTCGTGTGTGGTAATGTCAAAAGGTTGTGTGGGGGTTTTAATCTGACCGTGGATAAACATTGAGATAACACCATATGAACTCTTGCTCCATCCAAGCGGTACAACTTGAAGAAAAAAAGAAGAAACTGACAGTTAGCAGGATTGATGTGTAATTGTGTTCCTAAGACCGTTGCAATTTTCTATGGCGAAAGTCTTGGGTGTGCTTTGACATTTTCCATGGCCTCCTGAAACTAAGATATCTCTACAATATACAATCTTCCTAGAATTGAAGGCCTCTCCTTCTCTACATGTCAACATCATGGTAGACCCCACTTAGCTCACATTATTTATTTATTTATAGTTCATAGTTTTAAATTCAATTGAATTTTTTTATTGGATATATACATGTTTGTACTTATCTGCTAAATCAAATGTCAACATCATGGTAGACCCCACTTAGCTCACATTATTTACTTGTTTATAGTTCATAGTTTTAAATTCAGTTGAAAAAAATTCTATTGGATATATACATATGTGTGTACTTATCTGCTAATTTTTGGTGAAATAAAAAGGGATTTTCATCTAGAAAAAACAAAATTGTGGATGTAAAAAAGGAAAAATAGCTCCATTTCCCTCAAAATTACTCCTTTTGGGTAGACCAAAATATAAAAAATATCTTCTAGAGTGCGTACAATACGTACAGTAGTTGTATGTTTTATTTCAAGAAATTGAAACCTAAACATGTCTTTTCAATTTTTTTATGCGGTGAGTCCGGAGCTACTGGTAACCCGACAACTCTCTCTTATCTATGCCGCCAGCATCCACCGTAGCGTCACGCAGCATGTGCCACACAACACCATTTCTCTCCCTTCGTCTCCCTCGAGCCGTATTCTACCGAAAACAGCCGTCCCTACGCAAAGTTTGCATGTCTCTCCGCACACATCTCTGACTCCGTCAAACACTTGGGACTACAGGGCACCTCCATCCCTGATGTCGCGACTCAAGTCCATCGTTAACTTGCACGCCACATGCGCTCCCCTCTGGTGGCCACCCAACGCCACTAAGCTGAAAGGCTTCCTACATCCCTCGTAGTAGTTGCACATGAACACCCATGTCGCCTCTCGCATCGACCGCCGCTTTCACCGTTGTTGTTAGTAGTGCTCGACTCGGTGGTGGTGGAAGCTGCGGTTGAAATCGTGAACGACAAATCGACGGTGAATGGGGTGAAGGATGAATTATACGCCTCTTTGTTAGATGCCACCTATTACTGATGAAAGATGATGTGGGTATTTATCTGTGAACTTTTTTCTACGTATATTTGCTTATATCTCACTTGTATTCAGAGAACGAGTCAGATTATGTAATAAAATGCATGTGTGTATTTTGTAGATGGTTGAATGCATACACTAAGAAGGACCTATGTTTGCCTAGCCTCAGTTGCAATCATTAGAGTGTAGAAAAGTCATGACCACGAGGGTACAATAATAAAATAACTTGTGGTGTTGAACCGTGTGACGAACATGATAAACTATAGGTTAAGAGAAGGGCATTCCTACAATTGGATATATAATTTTGGTGGTATTTATGCAGTTTATTTTTGTTTATATTTTATTTTATGAAATCGAGATCCAATGCACAAATTAATATAGCATGTAAACGGTGTAAGATCTCAGTTTTCTCTGTATTTTGGTGAATTATTTAGTATTTCTTGGTGGAATGTTCTTCTGTTTTTATATAATATCGATCATATTCGATGCAATTTATTTAACTATATAAAAAATAATTACACCAACTATTGTTATTGATTTTGGGATAATTTATGTCAGAAAAATATACTTGATTTCATTATATTAAAATCAATGACCTTCATTATAGTACCTCGATGGCTAATCAAATCTTGGCTAATCTATCTCTCCGAGTTTGCAATTTTCATCATATCGTATAGTGTCCGCAGATTGTTGGAACTTTGATCAATTTTTTTTGTTCGAACCATTAGAGAACCATGTACACAATTTAACTTTCATGACATTTCATAATTGTCGTTGTATGCTAATTGAGTGTAAACTTTTTTTAAGGGTGGGGGGGGGGGGGGGGGGGGGGGGGTCATGCTTTCTGTTGAGTGGTGTAGTCCTAACCTTACAACAACTAAATAACCCTGTCCTTTGTCTACTCCTCTATATTTATGTGAGGATGTTGAGTAATTCTGTTCTAAAATAGTGAGCCAATGATTCTTTTTATCTATCATTGATACCAATTTTTGTTTATGTCTCGCTAATTTCTGTTTGTTCATTTATCATTGTTCGTATTAGGAATTAGGATAGACGCGGCAACGTGCGTCTTTTCCTTCTAGTATTTCTTACTTCACCTTGCCATTCCGTCTTGTCAATGGCAGCAGAGCACGTGGTGTTCGATCATCCATGAACAGTCGCTGCTAAATCTGCGATAGGGACATCTACATTGGACTTGATGTGCTTGAACAAGTGCGGCTGCAGATACTTTGATTTGAAGCGTATTACCACGTGGTAGCCCATAAATAAATGATTACAATGAGTAGTTTTTTTTGTTTCATTAATCTGGTCAAAGATTGCATGCGCGATCAGGCGTTTGACCAACCGACCGGTCACATGCATGCGATTCAGTTCAAGTCACATCGCACACAACGCCGCACGTACCGTCTCGAATTCAACACTGCACGTACGTACGGCTGCATTTTTGGGGAAGAAATCGTGGTACTAGTAAAAAACATATTGCACACATCGGCTCGGCTAGATTTATTGCATAGATTATACGAGTTGTAACTGTGTACGAGTGACTCAGATTTACTTAACTAAATCAACCGAGCGTTAGATAATGGTTAATTTTGATTAAATATAAAGACTTACGATTGCGAGTTTTTTTTAGTATTGAGAAAATATACTAAAGAAATTGTCCCCTCTTTATTTCATAGGAAGCCCGAGGACCTTTTCAGAACCAGCCCATGATAGCAGGATCCTGACCTAACCTGAAGCCTGAAGGTCCAACGACTTTTGATCAAAACGTGGAGTGGCTGTCTCTTTAAAAGAGGCGTATGAATCAGGGACGGAGCCGAGGCGCCATAGGGCTATGGCTCCCGCATGGTGGAAAATTGTGTCAAATCCCTCTAGATAATTGCAAGATTTAAGCCCTAAATATACCCAAATTTAGCTGTATGGCCACCTCCAACTTATCGGCCCCCTTATATTTCATTCTCGGTTATGTCCGTGGTATGAACTATAAATTATATACATGTATATATGTGGTTTGTGTGATAATACAAGTTTACAACGTACCATAGGAGCCACCACGCAAAAAAAAAACATAGAAGTGAACCCTAGCGTGAGTGGAGTTTTATAAAGTGGGTAACGATCCTTATAAAAGAAATAAGGGGTGGAGAACCCGATTTATGAGTGGAGTTTTTAATATAAGTATAGTTTTTTGTATATTAGGTTAACGTTTTGTTAGACGTTTTCTTTATCTGTGAGTTGGCATCGTCGATCTATAATAAGTAATCTCTAGCTCTTCGTTCGACGACGAGATCTCCGTCTCGACATCACTGGTGGTGTTGGACGACTAAATTTTTCTAGGTAGGTCCTTTAGGTCTTGCTTCGCGAGTTCTTTTTTGGATTTTTTTCTCATGGTTGTTGAAGGAGGTTTGTGCTCGCAATATTTGTCCTAGCTGTTACGTTCTTGACAATGATAAATCGTACTCTCGGCTCCCAATGACATCGACCAACATGTTTGGTTGATTGTCCTAAAATATTAGTGTTGATACTCTTGTCGATATTGATTGATTAATTTAATGGCCGCGTGTGTGCACATAGTCTTAGCATTGCAGGCTAAAATTTGAAATTATGGAGAACCCACATTGATATTGACTGGTTTGTGGTTTGGTATCTAGATAAGTTTATTGTCTTCAGAAATTACAAGATTGTTCCATGAAAAAAAATATTTCGAAAAATGTGTCCGCTTCTTTCAGATTTCCTTTGTAATCGACTAAAAATATATGGTGGTATTCATTGTCAACAAATAAAAAGTGCAACGTGACGGACGCGTTGATCACGCGACGAAAGCACTGTGGGAGGACATGCACACACGTACCTACGTACTCGTACGTGCGAACACTGGTGTGGGGAATGAGATTCTGGTGGGATGTCGAGTCGGGTTCGCTGTTGCTTCTGAATGGTGGTCGGTCAGCTGCGGTCTCCTGCCAGTCTCAACAAAAAAAAACTGCGGTCTCATGCCGACGTGGCACGCGTACTGAACGCTGCTGCGCATGCACGAGAGATTCCGAAATGGAACAACTCACAGTAGTTCAGATCCAGAAGCTACCTCTAGAGGATTTGAATTAGAATGAATTATGAGTTATCCTCCCAACCACCCTTCAGGTTCATCTAAGCCAAATATTGTACAATCGAAGGAGTAGAGGATTACACGGGCTCAACTAGTCCACTTTGCGGAGCGCCTATAGCGCGCGTTACGCGAGCGTAAGCTTCTCCTTCGCGTACCCCTCCGCTCGCTTTTAGCTTTGCTCGGCCCATTTAGCGGGAATCGTTTCTTCTGTTTCTTTTTTTTTTCGTTTCACTGATTCGGGACAATAAAATCGAACATATTCCAAAAAAAAATTAAAACTGAACAAAATTCGAATCTGAACAAAATTCAATTTTGAACAAATTTCAAATTTGAACAATTTTTGAAAACGAACAAATTTCGAATCTGAACAATTTTGAAATGAATTTTTTTTAAATGAACAAATTTCGAAAAGGAACAATTATTTGAATCTGAACAAATTTCAAAAATAAAAATTCTAACCTGAACAAATTTTGAAAATGGAAATAAACAATTTTCGAATCGTGATTTTTTTTCTTGCTGGCTCCTTCGTTTAACTCAGTTTATTGCTGGTTCGAATAAAAATTGAATTTGAACAAAATTCGAAAATGATTTTTTTTAAATCTGAACAATTTCGAATATGAACAAATTTCAAAATTTGAACAATTTTGAAAATGAACAAATTTCGAATCTGAATAAATTTCGAATTTGAACAAATTTCAGAAATGAACAAATTTCGAATCTGAACAAATTTCAAAATTTGAACATTTTTTGTTAATGAACAAAATTCTAAAATGAACAAATTTCAAAAATGAACAATTTTCGAATCTGAACAAATTTCAAAATTTGAACATTTTTTGTTAATGAACAAAATTCTAAAATGAACAATTTCGAAAATGAACAATTTTTGAATCTGAACAAATTTCAAAATTGAACAAATTTCGAAAATCAACAATTTTTTTGAATATGAACAAATTTTGTAAATGAACAAAATTCGAAATGAACAAATTTCGAAAGTGAACAAAATTTCGAAATGAACAAAATTCGAAATTGAACAATTTTTGAAAATGAACAATTTTCGATAATGAACAATTTTCGAAAATGAACAAATTTCAAAATTTGAATTTTTTTTGTAAATGAACAAAATTCGGAAATGAACAAATTTAAAAATTTGAACAAATGAATATGAAAATAAAGAAGAAAGAAAGAAAAAACGAAAATAAAAAGAAAAGGAAAGAGAAAAACGAAGAAGAAAAAAGAAAGAAAAACGAAAATAAAAAGAAAAGGAAAAAGAAAAACAGAGAAGAAAAAGAGAAGGAACTGGGCCAGGCCCATGAGTCGTCGGGAGCGGGAGGGGGTATGCGAACGCAAACAAAAATCACGGTACGCGATATATAGGATTTGCGCCACTTCGGGCCTCGAAGCCGCACTGGTTTCTTCTGTTGCCGGATGGGCTTGGATCTTCGAGGGCCCACCTGCTTCACACGTACTAAGCTGCAACACTGAGAAAAGCTATGACTGGGCCCATAGACCACTGAACGAAAATAACTGAGAAACGATATAACCGGTGCATCGACCAATTTCTATCAGTACAGAGGTGAGAGGTGTACGTACTTTGCCGACGCCCGTATGTATGCACAACTAGCCGTGGTCGAGCAACAAAGTTGTGTCACATTCTCCACCCTTAGGGGATGGGTGTATGTTATTAACCTCTACAAGAATGCACACTGAACCGAAAATCACTAGCTCATGTGACCTTGTTTTCTAAAAGTTCGAATAGTTTATTTTTTAGGTTTCCAAAAATTCTGAGAAAAAGCATACAAGTGCATCGAAATATTTTTCATTTGTCATCGGCACAAAAAAAAATATAGAGGGAATGAGTACTTTTTCTTTTTTGCTTTTTCAAAGCCGTGAGTTTGTGATTTTCGTGTAGCCTAAAATACAAATGTTATCTAGAAAAATTATGCATAGATGTAGATATAAATTGTATGTGCAGCGGCGGAGACAGGATGATTAATTTTGGGGTCAATACCATGATTATCACATATATTAGCTAGTTTTTAGACATTTTTGTCTGAAATGCCCATATAGGAAGATTTTCTAAAAATATGTGGGGTCAGCTAACCACACATCTATAACGTGGATCTGCTACTGTGTATGTGTCCAATAATAATTTTTTTTGTATTTTTAAACTTAAAAAGAATATTACCTATAATATCGAGATCGCTCAAACTTGGGAGTCAAAACACCTATCTCAAGCTGAACCTAACAAGCTAGCTATGCTTAGAAGCAGACAAGCAGTTGCACGTCACTTCATTGCGTTTTGTACCGTGAGCCGTCCACACCTGCGTGTAGTTGTCGCGGCTTGCCGTATCGTCAAGTTGCTGATCGTCTACCAGCACATAGATGCAACATCGAATCTTGCGTCCTGGCCCAGAGACCAGCAACAGATGGTGGCGTGGCGAGTGGTGACGCTATTGCGAGCTTGACTTGGGAATTGATCGGTTGGGGTCACATGTGGAGCTTAGTGTAATCTAGGGGCACCGCCCCCCCCCCCCCAGCTTTGAATAAATTAGTGAATAATTTTTTGTGTGGGGAGGATTAGATGGGGAAGAAATGACATTTCGCCTCCCGCCCCAAACACTAATTTTTCTCTCCTCCCCCTACATTTTCCCTCAAGTCCGCCACTGGCTGGGTTGAGCAGGAGACACTAAGAATATTTGTACTGTTGAGCCGATGGGCCTAGGGAGTTGAAGAGTGAGCCACTCGAGCATAAATTTTGGCCGGGTTGCTGTTTTGGATTTCATGACTTTGAAAACGTAGGAATAGTAAAAGCACAAAGTCGAAATGTTATGTTTGGTGGACTTTTATGGGATTTTGGAACACATGAATTCTACAACAGATGTCTTTGGTTGGTGCATATAAGAAATAAATACTGGAATTTGGAGGAACGGAGAGAGTAGATACATTTAGGTTGGAAGTGCGTTGCACACCTCAAATGAAAACTACATTAAGTTTGATTATGTTGACATTACTATGTAATTTAGTGCGTAGGAATGGATCCCATAAAAGAGTTTAGTAGGCCCGATCCTACGATCTAAATGAGATCAAACTCGATTTTATTTCAAAATCGAGTTTTCTTTAGACTAACTTTCAAAGTCGAGTTTGAAAATAACATATGCATATTGATCCGTGAATCGCGCCACCCACGTGATATCCAGTGGCGACACCCACATGTCCACCTCCACCGCCGCACCCTGCGGGCCCCACATGTCCACCTTCATCCTCCGAAGCACCCGCGTCGCCTCCCCTGTCTCCCTCGCTCTGCTCTTTCCCAACGACCGGCCGGCCGAGCAGCCGGCGGACAAATAGCCCGCCAGCACCAACGAGGAGAGGGAGCGGCCGAGCGGCACGAGGCGGCAAGGAGGCCGAGGCGCGCGCGGCACCACCACGCGAAGAACCCGAGGCGGCCTCTGCGGCGCGCGGCCGACCGGTTCCTGACTATCCGTCCTCTCCGATCAGACCAACCCGTCTTGTCTCTCGTCTCGCCGTGGAGGCCGGGAGGGAGGAGCGCGGAGGGGGATGGGGTCGTCG
Organism: Poa pratensis; assembly: GCA_947311845.1. Lineage (NCBI taxonomy): Eukaryota > Viridiplantae > Streptophyta > Magnoliopsida > Poales > Poaceae > Poa > Poa pratensis. The sequence goes on along the minus strand of CAMZMU010000080.1, from coordinate 5,769,562 downwards.
GCCAACACCGTGGGGCTGGCGCTCGCGGTGGCCTCCAGCATCTTCGTCGGCTCCAGCTTCATCCTCAAGAAGATCGGCCTCATGCGCGCCGGCAAGCTCGGCCTCAGCGCAGGTACACCCACCCCCACCCACCTACACGCAAGCACACGCGCCCTGCATACACATTCTCCTCGATCGGATCCTCACCCAATTCGATGGGCCGGCGCTAGCTGCCTCTAATCTTGATCGACGGGCGCTTCGGATCTC